>OX387383.1:25381087-26631087 GCA_947563715.1 Lycia hirtaria | reverse complement strand
TTCTTACCCGACTGTCAATCTCGACAGACATCAGTGGTGAGGGTGAATCTGGTGGCTGATTCGCTGATGGAATCGTCCCTGATTTTGGGACGTCTACTCCCATTCATTTGTTCAATGAACGAGGTGTTGGTATTCCTTACGAAGTCACGGTGAATGTTGTGATTGGAAGGGGAGAGGTGGGTGAGTCTGTAGCTTGCGCAGGAGTCGTGGCGCCTGACGACGGTTCTGGTGGTCCCCCTGGAACTGCCGATCGGGGCGAAGGAAGTGCCGTTCTGTTCAGGGGCGGGAGCATGGCAGCAGCAGAAGCACTTGAAGTAGGATCGGTGGAATTCGCGACGGAACTTGCCTGGAACAATGGAGAACAATTTGATAATCTTGCAAGTATTTTGGAAGCAGATGGACGCTCCGCGCTCGTTTCATATTTTATGAGTCCAGGAAATGGACGGTCCGCGACTCAAGGGGTAAATAGGTGAATACGTTATATACAACAATATGTTATGAATATTCTCTAAACTTCAATAAAGATGCATTAAATATTACAATGTTTGAGTGGAGTGTTACGATTCAAAGCAACATAACATTAAAAACTGTAAAAAATATAGGGGTTTCCATAATTTTTGGGGTTCCGTACCTCAAAAGGAAAAATGGGACCTTTATAGGATCACTTTGTTGTCCGTTTGTCACGTACACGTAAAGGAAAATATCCGAAAACTGTACATTTTTAATTTAATCACAAAAAATAGGATCTTTATGCAAGGAAGGAGAGTCATTTGGTGGGAAATTTTAAATTCCTTTAACCGTATCGTATTTAACGTCTTTAACCGTATTTGCCGTGGGGTACCGGCTTAGAATAGTACCTCCCCCTCTCTTCCCGTGGGTGCCGTAAGAACCGGCTAAGGCAAATACTACCAGAGATGGGCAGCAGCATCCTCTGCGGAAAACGCTACCCACTGCGCTCGCCAACCCGCATGCCAAGCGTGGCGAGTAATGGCAAAACCCCCTATGATGATCAACGAAAAAACCAGGCCCCCAGTCCCCGGCAGCTCCGCTATTCCGGGCTACGGTAGCGGTCCCGGTCACGGCGGAGCAAGGGGTGCTAAGAATCTCCGGAAGAGATCCGGCTACCACCCCCTGCATAAACGACGACTGGCCCTGGTAACACACAATATTCGCACGATGAGGACAGACGAGAAGCTAGCTGAGCTGGAAGAAGAAATGAGTAGGTTACATTGGGATATCCTAGGGTTATCAGAAGTCCGACGAGAGGGTGAGGACACGATAATCCTGAAATCCGGTAACCTACTATACTACCGGGAGGGCGACCAACAGTCCCAAGGTGGTGTCGGGTTTCTCGTCCACAAGTCCCTTGTTAACAACATTCTTGCCATCGACAGTGTATCGAGCAGGGTTGCGTACCTGATACTCAGAGTATCCAAGAGATATTCGTTGAAGGTCATCCAGGTATACGCACCGACCTCGGCACACTCGGATGATGAGGTGGAGGTGATGTATGAGGACATTAGTAGGGCCATACACACTTCTGAGACCTATTTTAATGTTGTTATGGGGGACTTCAATGCGAAGCTGGGCAGGAAATGCGAAAGTGAGTTGAAAGTGGGGCAATTTGGATATGGACAACGGAACCCCAGGGGACAGAGGTTGGCCGACTTTCTGGAGAAAGAGGGACTCTTCATGATGAACTCTTTCTTCCAGAAGCCACCTCATAGGAAATGGACCTGGTTGAGTCCCGATGGTTCTACGAGAAATGAGATAGACTTCATCCTGACCACCAAGAAGCAAATATTCAATGATGTCTCTGTGATCAACATGGTTAAAACCGGAAGTGATCACCGAATGGTACGAGGCACTTTGAATATTAATGTTAAACTTGAGAGGTCCCGTATGATGAAGTCTACACTCCGACCCACTCGCGCCCATATCCAAAACCCCGAGAGCTTTCAGCTCGAACTATCAAATCGCTTCGAGAGCCTGGAGAGCTGCGCATCGGTGGATGAGATCAACAACAGGTTTGTGGAAACTGTCCGTACGATGGGCGCGAAGTTTTATAAGCCCCACCGTACAAATAGACCGCAAAAGCTCTCGAGCCATACCCTCGACCTCATGGCTGAACGACGCTCATTGCAACTGCAGTCTTCCGGTGACGCCGAGTCATATAGGCGGCTCAATAGACTCATATCAAAGTCTATGCGACACGACATCCGTACCTTTAATACTAATCGTATTAAAGAGACGATAGAGCGGAATAAAGGCTCCAAAGTGTTCGCAAGAGACATGTCTATTGGGCAGAGCCAGTTGACGAAGCTGAAGATGGAAGATGGCAGTATAGCGTCGACCAAAGCAGAAGTCTTGAGGGAAATCGAGAGGTTCTATGGACAGTTATACACATCGGTCGCAAAACCTGTTAGCAGTTTGGGCAAAGATCCAAGAGCCAAACTGACTCGACATTATACCGAAGATATCCCGGACATCAGCCTGTACGAGATTAGGATGGCCTTGAAACAGCTCAAGAACAACAAGGCACCGGGCGACGACGGAATTACATCAGAGCTACTGAAAGCGGGTGGAACACCGGTACTGAAAGTCCTTCAGAGGCTCTTCAATTCCGTCGTGCTTGAAGGTACAACGCCAGAAGCATGGAACAGAAGCGTGGTGGCGCTGTTCTTCAAAAAAGGAGACAACACTTTGCTGAAGAACTACAGACCCATCTCGCTTCTGAGCCATGTCTATAAGCTGTTTTCAAGGGTCATCACGAATCGTCTTGAACGCAGGTTTGATGACTTCCAGCCTCCCGAACAAGCCGGTTTCCGAAAAGGCTATAGTACCATAGACCACATCCATACGCTGCGGCAAGTGATACAGAAGACCGAAGAGTATAACTTGCCCCTTTGCTTAGCGTTTGTGGACTATGAGAAAGCCTTTGATTCGATCGAGACCTGGGCGGTGCTTGAGGCTCTCCAGCGATGCCGTATTGACTATCGGTATGTCGAAGTGCTGAAGTGCTTGTACAACAACGCCACCATGTCAGTCCGAGTACAAGACCAGAACTCAGAGGCAATTTCATTGAAAAGAGGCGTGAGGCAGGGAGACGTTGTCTCTCCGAAACTGTTTACCGCCGGTTTGGAAGATGCCTATAAGCTTCTGGAATGGAAAGGGCTCGGCATTAATATTAACGGCGAGTACATCACTCACCTTCGGTTTGCCGACGATATAGTAGTCATGGCAAAGTCGATGGAAGAGCTCAGTACGATGCTCGAAGACCTCAATAGAGTTTCCCAACGGGTGGGCCTCAAAATGAACATGGACAAAACGAAGGTTATGTCGAACGCCCATGTAGTGCCCACCCCAATATCTGTGGGGAACTTCACTCTTGAAGTTGTTGACGAATACGTCTACCTAGGACAAACGGTCCGATTAGGCAGGTCCAACTTTACGAGGGAGGTCAATCGTCGTATCCAACTCGGCTGGGCAGCGTTCGGGAAACTTAAAAGCGTCTTCTCGTCCAATATTCCCCAGTCCCTCAAGTCGAAAGTTTACAACCAGTGTGTGTTACCAGTGATGACATACGGCACTGAAACGTGGTCCCTAACTATGGGCCTTATAAGGAAGCTCAAGGTCACGCAACGAGCTATGGAGAGGGCTATGCTTGGAGTCTCTCTACGAGATCGAATCAGAAATGAAGAGATACGTAGACGTACAAAAGTCACCGATATAGCACAGCGGATTAGCAAGTTGAAGTGGCAGTGGGCAGGGCACATAGCACGTAGAACTGATGGCCGATGGGGCCGAAAGGTTATCGAGTGGAGACCACGTACCGGCAAGCGCAGCGTAGGAAGACCAGCCACGAGATGGACAGACGACCTCATACAAGTGGCGGGAAGACGCTGGATGCAAGCCGCTTCCAATCGGTCTTTTTGGAAATCCATGGGGGAGGCCTATGTCCAACAGTGGACTTCTTATGGCTGAGATGATGAACCGTATCATGTGGGGTATTCAACCGTATCATATGAAAGAGCTTCATTAGCATAAGCTAAAACAGATTTGAAATATTTTTACGATGTACATTTTTCGGCTTATGAAGGAAAATAAAAAAAAAATCAATTTCCCCCTTTTATGTACTAGTTTGTACGGAACCCTCGGTGAGCGGGTTTCACTCGCACTTGTCCGGTTTATTATTTAGATAGAACGAGAGTTGTTTATTAAATTAAAGCAGGTTAATTACAGAAAGTCAACATACAAACAATCAAAGACACTCCATGCCATGCGTGTCAGATTCAGGGCGTTCCAAAATTGTCATACCCTAATTAGCAATCATGCCACCAAAGGTTCTTGCATCGTCAGCTCGGAGTCATAATGGGTCATTCGACGCTTTATCTACCGCTTAATGCGAGTGGTGAATTAACGTTCGACAGTAAACTTTACTGTCAGGACGTGATCTCCTTTGACGAGACTTTTACTGAATAATCAATGGTTTGATGCCGTGACAATTATACGAGTTCGGGGAATACATTTCATTTATCGTTTGTTTTGCTTTGTTTTTACCCGACTGGATAAGAATGGGTTATGTTTTTCAAGTGCATGTGCGTTTGTATGTTCCTTTTATTCGTTTAAAAAATTAGCTTGCGCTTGACCGTCAACTCACCTGATGTTAAGCGACAGTTACGATCTACGATGAAGCGCGCTTGCCTAGATGAAACCCATTCACTCGCGATTTGAAGACATCTAGATTCGCCCCCCATAATTTGGCCTTTTGTTATAGCCTAGTTACTCAGGGATAATGTAGCATTCTAATTTTTGAAATCGGTCCAGTAGATTTCGAGTTTATTCGCTACAAACATACAAATCTTTCCTCTATTACTATATACTACATTATTATTATAGGTGTAGATCATTCATTTGATAATTTTCAGAGACATAGCGTCGTTATGAATCTGCAATAAACTGATAGATAAAGAGATTAGAGGCGCATTTAATATTTACTACATAAAAAAAGAAATTGTTGAAAGTATCACGTAATTCACCTACATAATGATAGAAAACAAGTATTTAAAGGTGCAAATGTTTACAAAATGTGTCAAATATAATTAAGATACATTTAATTTTATTAAACTTAGAAAAACACTTGAAATTTATTATAATACTTCACTTTAATAATAACTTCCAATTGTTTACTTAAAGGCAACAAATAATAATACGTGAGAGGAAAAGTTTCTATTATTTTAAAATTTGACTTATAAAAGTAATTATATATAATACAGCAAACTAATATGTATAAAACAACGGCGAACATTACATTCGAAAACCCAATATACACAACCACATCATACATCATAATCGTGTGTTTTGATTTACATTACACACACTCACACACATAGATACACACTACATCGTAATAAATTAAATTTATGTTTGAAATGAAATCAGTTTTAATGGTAAAATTATGCATGCAGGCCTAGAGGGGTTCAGAATTTAACTATAAATACAAGGGAGTTAACAACATCTATCATTTATACAAGGAAACAACGAAAAGGGTATGACATGGTACGTTCACAAAATGTAGAAATATTAATTTTACAATCATATCTGGGGGAACCCCCGTCATGTGAGCCAGCGGGCATGGCCGGGACTACCTTTACTCCAAGCGATTCGTAGGACTTTTAGACCCTCATACTCCTCATAGCTTCGGCCTTGATAACACTAGAGCGTTAAAATTTTCAGGATCGAGTGTGTTCCGCGGACTTATAAAATATAAAAAGTTTCATTTATCTAGCTTGAAAACCATTTATAACAATTTAGAAAGCAATTTCGCCAGCAGCCGCCGTAGCAGATGCTGCGAGTAAAAAGCGGGAGAAGTACGCGGCGCTAGTGACGCGATATCATTTTGTACCCATTGCCGTGGAGACCATGGGCAGCTGGGGTGCTGAAGCCAAAGCTTGATTTTGGAGTTGGGGCACCGGATAAGGGAGACTTGTGGCGACCCCCGCTCCGGATTTTACCTGATGCAAAGGTTGTCCATCGCCATTCAACGAGGTAATGCGGCGAGTGTCATGGGCACCTTTGCGTCAGGTACAGTCAGGGGTGGGCTGTTAGACTGACTATATAAACTTTATTATATATAAACTTTGACGACATTTATTATGAGAAATAAAATTTATATATTTATGATTTAGAAAGTCACTTGACTTTTCAAATTATAAAATTTTATTTGTCAGTATTACTTTAACGAATTCAAATACAGAATTAAGCCAAACTGTTTGCTTAGTAAATGCTTAAGTTAAGGTTTAATTTTTGAATTTGAATTCTTGTATTTTCGAATTTAAAGTAGGGATTTTTTATTTTAATTATGCGATTTATTCCCCTGACTATGGTTCTACTTAGTGGGAAGTCTATAGGATGAAAATAAACACACTTGTGCTAACATGTAAAATATACTTTGGTTATTAAGCTTAAAATCTTCTACAAATGCTTGTTTTATTTCAATTTCGAAAAATAACTTGAATGAAAATTGACGCTCAAAAAAACCGCTCAAAAACTGAGCAAATTCTACGACTTATTCGGTGGAATCTTGCTTGTATATGTCGTGCTAACATATAAAATATAATTTTGTTTTATAAAAAAAACTTATAAAAAAATAAAAATAAGTGATTTGTTAGCAACGATCAAATATAATCGGCAGTGTGATAATAAAGTTCAAAAGCGAATAATTACAAAATGTCTATTAAAAAGTAAGTATTGTCATACAAAATCGTCACACTCTTACACAATTAAAAACGAGGAAAGTGCAATAAAGACAGGGTACCACTCACTGACCTGAAAACCCTGGGAAGCCTGCAAGCAAAGTTATAGACATGAAGCCTGAATCTTCATTTTATAATGACATGCTTTTAATTAAATAAAACAAGCATTCTAACAGTCCTTATTATAATAGCTGCTCTATTTGTAATTTTGGCGCCCAAACTGGGACTTGAATCGTCATATTATATCCACAAATCACATTGATAGAGTATAGACGGATACATGCTTCGGATATAGAAAACAAGAAAAACATCTTATTTAAAAAAATATAACTAATGATATTTAAGAAACAGTAGCGCCCAAAAAAGTACTAAAACTAGACTACACCTACATATAACTTAGTTAATACATTGATGTTTTCACATAGCGTATATTTTATTCTATGTTTTGTCATGTAAGTGTAATGCAATTGTGTAAATGAAGGTAACAAAATAATGAATTAATTGTTGTGAAATGTCATGAGCATTAGCTTTATTATTATACACAATTCAAGAAAAGAAAAAAAAAAGGAAAAAAAACATACTACTTAAAAATGGAACGAAACTGTGTTATTGACAGCGGTAATATATTTACTTATGGAAAATTTGCGTTAGTAAAATATGTCATATGGTCAAATATGTTAGTAATACTAATGTATTACTAACATATTTGACCATATGGCATTCATATATCTCCCATATGGTTGTTTTGTTTCAAATTCGGAAACTAACTTAATGACTTGAAAAAATGGCGCCCAACATGGTACAAAAACTGAACAATTTTTATGACTTAGTTGGTGGAATGTTGCTTGTATAAAAGATTTATTTCATACTGTACGTACATAGATACGATCTGATGATACCACATTATGTAAAAAAATACTTATTTATAAATTGTTTAAGGTGAAATGTTATGAATTATATTAATATTAACTTATTGAATTATATCATATGATTTTTTATGTACTTAGCTAAGTAGATACTGATACTGTTTTTTGTTATTTGGTTCTTACCGCTCATGAAGTTGTAAATCAACGGGTTGACTGCTGAGTTGGCATAGCACATGACGTGCGAGATGAGCGCGATGCAGGTCATGACGTCACTCTGTTGGACGTCATACGCCACCCTGTAATAGGAATATATGCTTAGTACTTATCGAGATTCTGAGAACTACTAGAATGAATAGATATCTTCTAGATCGACGAGCTCCATCCTCAGCCACACCGTCGCTTAACATCAGGCGAGTTGGTGGTCAATCGTAGATCTATCTTGTATAAAAAATAAAAATCTCCAAAGATCCTTTATAAATTCATCTGTCTGTCTCGTAATTTGGCAGGTTAATCTCATTGTGTTCTATAAACCGCTTTATAAAGCCGTAGTAAAAAAATATTAAACAAGTACTTAACTATGTTATAAGAAAAACAAAATACCCGACTACAGGAAACCAGTTTTTACAGGCTAACTTACGATTTCGTTACGCTTGATGTGCTGCGTCGTGTGTTGTGAGTGTACGTTTTTTGTTGTGTATTAAGAAAAAGTTCGTTAGAGGTTCGAAAAACGCATTTTAAAATAAATAAATATTGGTGGACATTTCACATAACACCATCTAGCCCAAACTAAGCAAAGCTATGTACTGGCTATGTACTATGGAAACTAGATGGCTGATATAATACATAATATATTTTTTTTTTTGTAAATACATACTTATAATACATAGAAACATCCAGACACAGAACAAACATATATGTTCACCACACAAATGTTTGCCCTGGGTGGGGATCGAACCCACGACAGCAGCCGTACTACGACTGAGCCATGAGGCCTGTCTCATTAATCTCTCTAATTAATATTAAGATATAGCCTATGACACTCAGGAAGTGAAGGCGAATCTAACGACACATCGCACATCAAAATCGGTCAAGCCGTTTAAGCTGTAGGCTGTCATAATAGAAACATATATACATACACTCGAAAAAAATAGCCCTCCTTCTTACACAGTCGTGTAAAAATAGGGGTGATACTCCATACATTTCTTTTCAACTGCATCCTATCTTCAATAAATAGGTCTTTCAAATGATACTAAGGTGTGGTATATAATTTTTTGTATGCATTCTAATTTTATTATGATTTTATTATGTCAAGCCACAAGATAGATAGAGGACAAGTGGCAGGAAGATGCTGGATGCATACCGCTTCCAACAGGGGCCCAATTCAGTTATTCAAGACCGCTCCATAGCCGAACCATATGTGGAGCGTTTCCCGTCGGCCGCCATAGTTTTTTTGATTCAGTCACTTTTATGTCATACAACTGACACATTTGATGAAACGTAACACGTCCTTCGCTCGTTACTAAATCAAAAAATGATAGCAGCCGACAGGAAATGGTTCACACAAGGTTCAGCTACGGATCGGTTTTGAATAACTGAATTGCCCCCCAGGTCTTATTGGGAATCTATGGGGAGGCCTACGACTTCTTGTAGCTGAGATGATGATGATAATGATGAATATGATTCGTTCCCCCAAGGCTTCCGTATATTCGGTCCTACATTTTTGATATTAATTTGAACTTGATACATTCTCGCTTTTCTCAGAATCTTATAATCAAGTGGTCTTATAAGTGTTCTGAGCAGTGTTGGTGTACGGAACCTTATTAATTAAATCGTTTTTACGGAAGTGGCATAAAAACAAATATTATTTTACGAACCATTTAAAAAGTAGTCTCATAACAGATATTTAAAACCTGCTTTGATTTCAAATGAATGTTAAGTTTTTCAAAGTTAATCGAAGTAAACCCTCTGAATAAATTTCACATATTTGAACCTTAATATTTATATTTAAATTAATTAATTTTATCGGATTTATCACTACGATTTTATTATTTTACGTATTGAATATTTATATTTAAATTAATTAATTTGTAACGAATTTATCACTTAAATTATACGTAATTTTATGACCTATGAAATAAAATTCATCCATATTCCTTAGGTATTGTATTATCTTGGGACCTTCATCGGTCTGAAGCAACCTGTTTGCTGTATTGTGTATTTGTTTAGTTAAGTATGTATGCTTAGGTTATATATTAACTTAGGTTCAAAAATGCAAAGGTGACTAGTTTTGATATAATAATTAACTTGTCTGAAATCCCAAGTTGATCTAAGTCAAAGTTAATCAAAAATTTAGTTTATTTCCCTTGACACTACTGCATGGCACTATTAATAGTGCTATGGGATATTTTTCTTTCCCGTGACTCTACCATTCTCATTGGCTGATTACACGTATATTAAAATTATCCCGTGGATTAACCGATTACCAATGACGCTACTATTTGTCCGCAAGAACATTTTCACAGATCATCTTTATGATTATTTCTAGTACTAACATAAGCATGATTGCTGACTGACATTGACTGGCCTTGTGGCTCAGTTGGTAGTGTGTTTACGTCTACCTGCTGAACTGAAAGGTCGTGGGTTCAATCCCCACCCAGGGCAAACATTTGTGTGATGAGCATGGATGTTTGTTCTGTGTCTGGGTGTTTCTATGTATCATATGTATATATTTACAAAAAAAAGTATATATGTATTCTATCAGCCATCTAGTTTCATAGTACAAGCTTTGCTTAGTTTGGGCTAGATGGCGTTGTGTGAAATGTCCACAAATATTTATATTTATTTATTTATTTATGATATCTGAAATATATTCCCGTCGAGCAGTGTAAGGCAATGTAATATTCGCATCGCCCCGTACGTAACTATTGTTTCGTAACTAGTTTCGTACGAAACAAAATTATTCTATATATAAAAATACCGACTGAGCTGCAGACTCAGTGTACTTTTACAAGATTTCCCCCAAGTCAAGTCCAGAATGGTCGCTCTGGGCGTCAAATAATCATACCACGGAATTCAGGCCCTAACAATTTCGGACTTCTAGATGTCAAATATGTTTATCTGCCTACTTTCTTATGATTATTTTTTGCACATACGTAGGCAGATAGAAATGTTTATACAAATAAAAATAGTGAAATTTGTGTTGCAAGCCCGCGAGTTGACCGCTGTGGTAAGGTAAAGTACGTCAAATTACTTCAACTTCAACTTTTTGTTTTTATGGCTTTTACGAAGGTGTTTCATACGTCAAATTATTTTCCTAAATATTCGTATCTGTCGTTTATATGAGAGCTAATAAACTGTCATTTGTTAAGTTCTTCTTATTTTTTGTATTGGACCCGCATTAAAGCATTTGCCAGTGTCAAGTATTAGGATTTTTTTCAAGTTTCTTGAATAAATTTAACTGTTAAATACAGTTTCACTTCGCTGTCACGGGATGGCGTTATACCAAACTAAAACACGCAAACGGCGATGCGAACATTTTATTGTACCATTTCATTGCAACTTAGATCAATAAATACACTTGATACCACATCGAGTTTTAATATAAACAGAGCATTCTGTAACAGTAAAATTCTGTTTGTCTCTCTGTCTGTAACCAGTTTAGGAATGTACGGCTGAACTATTTGTTATGAAATTTAGTACAAATATACTTGAGGACCAGGAGACGGACTTAGCTAAATTTATCACTGTCATCGTTTTCATCACAACGCATCCAATTTTCTTTTTATTTCTTTTACTTTTGAAACTGAAAATATTATTATTGTAATTGTAATTATAACATGTTGTGTATACATTTAAGGAATATAGTTTAAGTCCAAATTATAAATTGTACATTGGGAAAATTGTAAAGACTGTATTCTGTTTCATGTACCAATAAACTAAATAAATAAATAAATAAACTTATAAAGTATAATCATACGCAAAAGAGTTGCACTAGGAAAACCTCTTTTCTTTTTTACCTCTTTTTCTCATACCTTTTATGTCTCTTGGAATGTAGAAAAAATATCTGTGTCTATGGTAAAAACATGAAATCAGTGACAGTTGTACAAAAGTTTTGGTGATAACGTCCTTGAGACATGTTGTTGCTTTGTTTTATTTACCTCAACTTGTGTTATTTCGGTTATTAATGCAATAAAAATGTTGGTGTTTTATTCATTAAGTGTTCGATCAAGTGCGTGAGTGTGGGCAAGTGAAATAAAGCAGTGAAACGTGTCTTTTCACGTTGTCGGCAAAACTCCATAGAAGCTTTCAGTAAAGTCTCCACCACTTTACTGAAGCACGACTCGAATTTGAAAATTACTGTTTTTATTTTAATTTTGATTGATTGGCTTGATTGTGACTAGAATATTAAGAACTCGTTTAATTCAAGAAACTTTTTTTTTATGGCAAGCGCCTTTATTAACTACAACACAACACTATACAGACTCAACTAACTAACTAACTAAACTACTACACAAGAAACTTGAAGAAATATTTATATTTGACACTGGCAAATGCTCTAAGCGGGTCCAAATACAATAAAAAAGACAGTTGTACAAACGTGTTCAGTCCAAAACGATTAGTTCGAGCGGGCAAATAACACGAGTGGGGAAGTCGACAAAAAATGTAGCGACGGAAATTGGCTTTTTGTGTTTATTGGATATAAACTAGGCGAAAGGAGATAGCAGCGTTAGCTTCGTTTGTTACTGAGTGTTTTTGTTTTGTGAATTTGTACGATTCGGTTTTGTGTATTTAAATTGATAATCGTTTAACTGCAGACCTAATATTTTGACGTGAATGCTTCTTAACTTTTGCTTTCTTATAAAGAAGAAATTCAGATAATTGATGATAGTGAAAACTGAGAATAAACATTGATATAGCAGCTAATTATATATCATGTTCATTCATAATTTAAATACTCTAGTCAATAGACAAAGGACAAATAACTTAAATTGGCTTCTACTGTTAAGCAAATTGATATATTCTTCACTTCAAAAGAGTATTTACCTGAGCACAGAGAGCAGATGCACAGGGAAGTAGCAGACAGCAAACATCGCGACGACAGCGACAAGCATCTTGGCGGCTTTCCGGCGCGAGCGCAGCTGTCCTTCTGTTGACGCGTTGGTATGGATAGAGGGCGTTGTACGTCGATTGGCTGCTAGCCCTGTGAGAAATAAATAACTTCAAGTAAGATACAATAAACAAGAACAAATATTTTTACTATATTATCAAAATAAATGCGATAAATGGTCTTGTAGCTAACTTCTAAGAAATTCTACGCAAAATTATATATACCTCATTTAAAAGCCTATATATTAAGGTACTTAAATATATATATAGAAATAATATTTTTAGGACAACCGCTAAAAATATGATACAGTATTTCTGCTTAATGATTTGGATTATAGATGGGAACACTAAGGTATGAAATCATAACTGTAGAAAAAGAAAATGAAATGTCTTGAGTATTAAAAGTGTAAACTGTCATTATCTGTTTCATCCTGTAACCTACTGTCATTATCAGTTTCATCCTGTAACCTACTGTCATTATCAGTTTTATCCTGTAACCTACTGTCATTAACAGTTTCATCCTGTAACCTACTGTCATTAACAGTTTCATCCTGTAACCTACTGTCATTATCAGTTTCATCCTGTAACCTACTGTCATTAACAGTTTCATCCTGTAACCTACTGTCATTATCAGTTTCATCCTGTAACCTACTGTCATTAGCAGTTTCATACTGTAACCTACTGTCATTATCAGTTTCATCCTATAACCTACTGTCATTATCAGTTTCATCCTGTAACCTACTGTCATTCTCAGATCAAAGACCGTCAACAATTCCGGTTCCGGATTACGTCAACAATCATTTTATACTTAGGATTGAGGAAAGGTTGTGTGCAACATTTATTTATGCAATGTTTTTGGAACAACGGTCGTTATTAAACAGAGTTACCAGCTATAAATAAAGCTACAAATAATACTTAGTGTGATTAATAAAATAAATAAATAAATATTGGAGGACATTTCACACAACGCCATCTAGCCCAAACTAAGCAAAGCTTGTTCTATGGAAACTAGATGGTTGATATAATACATATATACTTTTTTTTTCGTAAATACATACTTATGATACATAGAAACACCCAGACACAGAACAAGCATCCATGCTCATCACACAAATGTTTGCCCTGGGTGGGGATCGAACCCACGACCTATAGCTCAGAAAGCAGTCGTACAACCACTGAGCCATGTGGCCTGAAAGGGTTATTATGGTATAATATATTAATATTACAATATTTTTCAAACTTAATTTAAAAAAATGGAGGAATGTTCAATGCTTTTATGCCTGCCTCAATGCTTTTAGGCCTGTATGCCTAAAATTATATTATGCTGTATTTTTTTGCGTATATTTTTCAATTATTTTGGTACCAGCTTCCATACATTTTTTACCTCTCCTTTTACCATCTACAACAAAACCCTTGATTCAAATATGTAAGTATACCTAGACAGTCTAACACTGACTCAATTTCGCAGTTCTACCTTTTTATTTTCACGCCTAGCTCTAAATTGACTGAACAAATACTTCCCAACGTTCACAAGATCTCTTGTGTCCAATGAAAGTGGATTTTGTAACCTAAGGCTTCCCAATTAGCTGACACAAGCTGGATAAAACAATGAAGATATTCAAGGCACTGGAGAGGAAACCTAGTTTGCGTTAATTGGTCTCTAATCAGTGGTTCGAGCCGTAATTTAAGCCGTTATTTTAGATATTTTAGGCACGGTCACAGTGTGGCCAGTTTTTTGATTAGTAGAATTTACTAAATAACCATTAGTTTGAGAATTATTATTTAACTAGCTGCGGCCCGTGGTGTCACCCGAGCACGGTGAAAAACGGTAAAGATGATGATAAAATATAACCTATGTCCTTCTCCAGGTCCTAATAAATCTCGCGATTGGCTCACTTCACAACCTAATTCCACCCTCCCCATTTCACTCCAGGACTAGCAGAAAGTCAGCGAATTACCACCCATTTCTCGTCGAAATACCAAAAAACCGTACTCAGTTATATCGATCCACATTCTTGATGCGTATCTACTGCACATGAATGGAATTTCGTTGCCGCCATGTCTGTTTCCTGAGACCTACAATCTTGGAATATTCAAGGCTAGAGTGAATAGATATCTTCTAGATTGACGAGCTCCATCTTAGGCCAGAATATAAACTTTTTACACTCCCTATTACGCAGTCGGGTAAAAAGTTTATATTCAACGATCCAGTGTAAGAAAACATCTTAAACACTCATGTACAGGAATACAGTTGCTTCTCAAACATACGATTATTTTCTTAGGAGCCATCGTAATGTGCATTTGTACAAGTTACTCACAGTTTTGCCCCGAGCCCGGCGTGCTACAGAGCTTGTGTGACTCTGTATGCCCCGGTATGTTGTCTGACCGCCACAACACACGTACTATCTGCATGTAAGCTATCATCATCAGGAACAGAGGAAACCTGGGGACAACAACGCTAATTAATATCAGTACCTGGATGCCCGAGCTTTGCACGGTATTTTTATAGTTTTTCTCACAACAGAAGGAAATTAATCAAAAATAATAACCTCTATCTGGAATCGAACCGAGGTGTTCTGATCGAATCGCCCGTTTTCCCACGTGAGCTATTACAACCTTGTAGACAGCGGCGAAATTTACCTTCGTTTTCTAATGATATTGTATCAGTTTTTCATTGCTTGAAAACAGGGATAAAACGACGTTTTCTAAAAATGAAACCTAGCTACATCGATTTATCGTCCCTTAATCTACCTACAAACTAAATTTCATTAAAATCGTTGGTGCCGTTTCCGAGGGGATGTAGTAGCGTCAGTGCTCAAAAACGTTCGAGCTCAATGTTATCTAATTACACTTCCTTACACGATTAAAATAATTTAGATATAGAAACTTTTTTTTTTTTTTTTTATAGATGAGAAGAGAAGATGGCCCGCGCCCAGCAGTGGGATAGTTTGTATAAACAGGGCTGATAAAAATAAAAAAAAAACACTGAGGACGGACACGTCCTCCAGTGTTTTTTTTTGTGTGAGATCGTATATCCATCTTGTGACTAGTCTTCCCAGCGCAGTGGCGCTTGCTGATACTTGAACCGCTATTTAATTACCTCAAAAACTAATTTTCTTGTTTAATTATCCAGAACAAAGCTTTGAAAACCGTCACCAAAGTTCAAGTGAACAAAACCATAATTACCAGTATTTAACAACAACTACACGCCCTAACTTTACCAAACATTTACACCCGTATTGCGAACATCTGGTCTCCCAACGTCCCCTTGTTATAAGCTGGAAACTATTAAAGCAATGCGAGGAAAACTTCACAACTTAGTTTTGGAATCCTAAAGATGGCAGCAGAATAAACATCTGTAGAGTGGGAATAAGGCGAACTTAGTTTTGTTCGGTCATTTTTAGGGTTCCGTACCTCAAAAGGAAAAAACGGAACCCTTATAAGATCACTTTATTGTCCGTCTGTCCGTCCGGGTGTCAAGACGTATTTCAAGAACGCGTGAAGGTATCGTGTTGAAATATATGCAGATCCATAGTCTCTTGCTGCAGAAATAAAAATCAAATTTCTCAGATTTCGTAAAAAATGTAATAACCGAATATGTCGTAAAAACCGGCCAAGTGCGAGTCGCACAAAGGGTTCCGTACCAATATCTATAAAAAATTGTAAAAAAAACACGTTTATTGTAAGAGCCCCCTTATATTTTTTTATTTTTTTTATCAGCCCTGTTTGTACAAACTGTCCCACTGCTGGAAACGGGCCACCTTCTCATTGTGAGAAGGGTTAGGCCATAGTCTGCCACGCTGGCCAAGTGCGGGTTGGCAGACTTTACACATCTTCAAGATCATTGAGAACTCTCAGACATGTAGGTTTCCTCACGATGTTTTCCTTCACCGTTTGAAGTTGGCGGCAATCAACAATACGCACATAACTTCGAAAAGACAGAGGTGCGTGCCGTGGGATTCGAACCCAGGACCTGCGGATCGCAAGTAAGACGGTCTAACCACTAGGCTGCCGGAAACTATCATAAATATTTATTTTATTTTATTTTTTAGTATTTGTTGTTATAGTGGCAACAGAAATACATCATCTGTGAAAATTTCAACTATCTAACTACATCATCATGAGATACAGCCTGGTGACAGACGGACGGACAGACAGACAGCGGAGTCTTAGTAATAGGGTCCCATTTTTATCCTTTGGATATGACACCCTATAAACGCACATTTCGACACTCACAAGGGTATCAAAACCTATGGGGAAGAAGCATTGTGTTAGAGTACACATATAGGAAAAAAACCGAAAATTGGTCATTTTTAATTTAATCACAAACAAGATAGTGTCTTTATTATGCAAGGAATGAGGGTCCAATTTTTTAAGCGAATTAACCGTATCATAAAGAAAGAGCTTCATTAGCACAAGCACATATTAATTATCTTTATGATGTGTAATTTGCGGTTTATGAAGGAAAATATAAAACAATATATATATTTTCCCCCTTTTATCTACTAGTTTGTACGGAACCCTCGGTAGGTGAGTTTGACTCGCACTTGTCCGGTTTTTTTATTTTAAGGGATTACGTATTTTGTTTTGGCGGCAAAAGATGTCTCTTGTATAATTATGCACAAAGATCTAGTTATACTATTTGCAAAAAGCTAAAAAATAGGACGAGCGAGGAAATGGGATATTGTTTACGCTGTTTTAAAAGAAAATATCATTCCTGTTGCGTACTGCACAAGAATGGAATTCGTTGCCGCCATCTCTGTTTCCTGAGAGCTACAATCTTGGAATTTTCAAGGCTAGAGTGAATAGATATCTTCTAGATCGACGAGCTCCATCCTCGGCCACACCGTCGCTTAACATCAGGCGAGTTGGTGGTCAAACGGAGATCTATTAAAAAAAAAAAAAAAAAAACTAGTCTTTGTGTTTAGTTGGTAAAGAAGCATTCTTGAAATTGTTTTTAAACAGTGGTCTTCATTTTGTTAAATGTTTGTAAAAGTAATTGGACTTTTATGCTACCGAAATAATTTAGAAAATTATGAATGAACCATATTGTCATTCAAAATAATATTTGCCATCACATTTTGAACGTTCAAATGCTTTTCGCTAGTCATTTTTAACCGACTACAAATAATAAATTATAGTTTAAAAACTGACACAACTTATTCGGTTATTAAACTAACATAAGTTAACTCGTATATTCATGAAATCAAAAATCATTCATAGTATCAAACAAGATACCCTGTTTTAAATTCACATAAATTACGATGTGTTACTAAGAACCCAACAATGCACGTGGCACGACACGCTCTTGGCCATTTACTACACTATAATTATTATGAGAAGGGTTAAATAGGCACTTACGTATATAGAAACAGAGCTTTCACGATGTGCCACTTGAGGTCGCTCTCGTCCGACCACGTGGAGGCACACTGCATGAAGTACTGCACGTTGAACCGCAGCTGCATCTTTCTCTGCACTTGGAGTACCACGAATTCTGGCACATCTAGAGGAAAAAAATTAGGAAGTAATTTACTGGAAACTATAACTAGTAGTTCTACGAACAGTAGACCTCGCGAGAGAGCTTATTTGCGGCTCACCTTGCGTTATCTGTACATAATACCTCCATAAAGTTGGATTAGGAGGCCGTATGTATTTTAGCTATTTCGCAATTTTAAGTGATTTTACAGACGTAATTTCACGGTCAAATTTTTTTTTCCATAAGTTTAAGCACCTTGAAAGATCAATTTAATTTTAATACACAATTAATACAAAAAAAAGGATATGTTTAGATGCCCTTAATAAAAAAAAAAACAATGTATATTCTTATAAAACAAATAATAATTTTATAAATGGAGAAAACGTAAAATCAAGAAAATTATTCAGCGCTAAAATGCATCAAGCGCATCCACGCGCCCTCACTGTTACACGCAATCTGAAGTTGGTTGTCATATCTCGACAACCACTTGACCAATTTTATTCATTTTTGCCACAATTTGTAATAATTGTATACTTTACCTACCTATCAAATATCATTAAAATCGGCTGGTAATTAACGCCGCAATAAACTTCCCTCTTTTTTATAGGAACCACCCTATTTATCAAAAATCGCCGACGACAAAAAAATAATAATAATCCATAGAATATATACACCAAGTTTCATCAAAATTGGTTCAAAATTACGCCCTGTACGCGAGTATGAACATACAAACAAACAAACTGAGAGACGAAAGAAAATTTGGCCAGTTGATGCAGAGACGCTTCGCTCGCTTCGCTCGCTCGGTCAATAATCAAAATTGCAAGAAGTCCTCTGAACATAGACCTCCCCTATGAATTAATGGTGCGATTGGAAGCAGCTTGCATCAAGCGTCTTCCCTCCACTTGTATGAGGTCTGTCCATCTCGTGGCTGGTCTTCCTACGCTACACTTGCCGGTGCATGGTCTCTACTCGAAAGCTATTCGGTCCTATCGGCGATCAGTTCTACGTGCTATGTGCCCTGCCCACTGCCACTTCAAATTGCTAATCCACTGTGATATGTCAGTAACTTTAGTACGACTACGGATCTCTTCATTTCTGAATCGATCTCGCAGAGAGACTCCGAATGTAGCCTTCTCTATATCTTGTTGCGTGATCTTGAGCTTCCTTATAAGGCCCATATAGTCTAGTAAAAATAAATCCGTTTGTATGGATTGCAGATCGCAGTATTTGCAACTGGGGGGATTCTTTGAAATTATGATAGGATAATAACTAAAAATTATAAATCAACAATAATCCCCGATTAATAGACTACCTTCGTTGCGCGGTTTCACTCGCGTAGTTATGAACATCGGTGATGATTATGATGATGATAAGTAGCATGTCCGTCTCCAGTTCCAAAACTATCTCTATACTAATTTTCATAACAATCGGTTCAGCCGTTTTAAAGGTAACAAATTAGCTTTTATAATATCATTATGAAATTGTGTCAAATGTATTTCAAAACACCAGTACATTAATTCAAATAACAATGTACTTAGTTGTCTTTAATGTTGTCACAATCTTATTTTTAGTAGACTAATAGTTACGGATCACGTTTCTGTGCCATATATCATCAGTGGTAACACACACTGGACGTAAATTTTCGACTTGAAGCACAGAGCTTTATTAGACGAAAAGCCGGTTAAACTTAATGATGGAGTATTACTTACTGAAAAGCAAAGACAGCAGCCAAATGATGAGGATAGCCGTCTTCGCCCGTCCCGTGGTCGACTTGAACTTGAGCGGGAAGCAGATGGCGTACCACCGGTCCACCGAGATGAAGGTTAGAGTCAGCACGGAAACTGTTACAGACACCGACTGGAACAAGGACGAGAATTCTGATTTATTACAAAAACAAATCATATATTATTGAAATAAAAATATAACAACCAACTGTGTTGAAATGTAGAATTGCCCTTCTATTTTTTAAAGGACAATAAAGCAACAAGTTCCATTGATTGCCAATTAAGCCTAATAGTCTAGTAAAAATAAATCCGTTTGTATGGAGCTGATCACATTAAATGCTTTTGGATTCTTTAAAATTATAATAGGAAAATACCTAGAAAACATGAATTCACAATAATCCCCGATTTATAAACTAGCTGCGTTCCACTGTTTCACCCGCATAATTATATATTTATTTTTTAATCCTCGACCCAAAATGAAGGGTGTATAAGTTTGACGTGTGTATCTATGTATCTGTCTGTAGAATCTTATCTCTCAAACGAATGGACCGCTTTAAATCTAGTTTTTTTTTAAATAGGCAAGTAACTCTTTCTTCTGCTCAATTGGTGGGCACGAGGTATTAACCGACTGCAAGAAAGGAGTTTCTATGTTCGACTCAACATATAAATCGTTGATTCGCAAAGAATTCGTATGTTAGTGCATATAGATCGCTGTTGATTCGACTGTTTGTTTTTACCCGACTGCGTAAGAAGGAGGGTTATTTTTTTCGAGTGTATGTATGTATGTATGTGGTTATGTACATATGTATGTCTAGGTATATGTATGTTTCTATATAACAGCCTACAGCCTAAACGGCTTGACCGATTTTGATGTGCGAGCCGTCATTAGATTTGTCTTCGCTTCTGAAGTGTCTAGGCTATATATTTTTTTGTAATAATAACAATACATCTCTTGCAATATAATAAATTAATGCGTAAAGTTTTGTAACCTCCAACGAACTATTTAGTAATAAACAAGTGATTATACTAATATTATTCTTAATAATGCGCATATGTAATCTTTATCAAAGATTATACGCGTACTTTTAAGAAACGTACACTCAACAGCGTATCAAGATTAAATCGTAAGTTAGACAGCAAAAACTGCTTTTCCGCATTCGGGTATTTGATATTTCTTATAATATGATACATACTTATATTAAACTATATACCTACTTGTTCATTATAGTATGTCTAGTATGAAAGTCTAAATCACATAGGCTACCACATTAACCAATTGCACCAATAAGCATGACGAGATAAATTTCATTTAAAAAAAATCTTAGTGAAATTTTTTGTTTAAATTATAGAAAATTTTAAGAGTATCCGAAAGAGTTATTCAAAAAATTTAAGCAATTTAAACGTCTGCAAACACTTAAACGACAATGTTTCCACTCCAGACACGATTAAATCATTATTAAAGAAATTAAAACACTGATTCGGCAGCCATTACAGTCCACACCGGCGCAACTTGCGTCAGACATTGAGTTTAATACCCTATAGCCTCTACCAAGACTCCTTGACCTTCTGAAATGTTCCCCGTTTACGATTTAAAAGGGTGAGAAATTCGCTACATTTATTGGCTCTCTGATGCTTTCTGTTGATACAGGTTTCTATGTACTTGGTTTCGTAGAACGTCGCAATGTGTTTAATGTCTTTTGTTTTTGTCCTCGAAGCGAGAATATTGTTATTTTTGTACATTATTTACTTGTCATTTACTTCGTGATTGCCCTGCTATTCTGTTTCTGTGTATAGCTTGGAATTTTCCGTTGTCCTTGTCGAATTTACTCTGTTTGTAAGTTATTCAAGTATTAGTTGCGAGCCATCTTCTCCTTGACCGAGTGAGTGGAAATGAACAAAGGTCTCTGCGTATATACGTCTCTATACGTCTAGAGAGACGTATATACGAGAGAGAGCTCTCATCGTCGTCATCATCTCAGCCATAAGATGTCCATTCCTAGACCTAGACCTCTCCCATGGATGCATCTCTGCATCTACTGAAAAAAATCTTTCTTCAATTGATACGAAACTTTGTACACTTACAGATTTTACAACTTTCAAATTGTTTTCATTGTTGGTGAATGAGAGTATTTCTCATGAAGAGGCGCGAAAATTTGTTGTGAACTTATTTACTCATCGATTTTGATATTTGCTTGAAACGTTTGGCTTCTACGATTGGCGACTAAAATGTTAGGCGACGGTGTTGTGATTTGAGTTGAAAGCAATTATTGACAATATGCAAATGATATCGAAAATGCACGATGTGCATCGAGAAGTTTTATTACAAAGCTAGGTGCATTACGCGGATGAAACCGCGGAGCGCAGCTAGATTCATTATAAAAACTGTATAAAAACTCAAACTAGGTGAAGGTAGTTTTAAAATTGAGGGAAATAATGGCCGCTAGCAAAATAAGCCAAACGAAGCGCTAGACTATAAAAATCGTATATATTTAGGTCGAAATCAGAATAACGTAGATCTATTCGTCCTTCCCAAATCGTGAAGCTGGGAAAGCATATTTAATCCGTGCCAAGGGCAGCGCTATCCCGTTAGCTAGACGAATGTTTGAACCTCGAGGGAGCTGTTTACATTACTGTAGTGCTGTATTTACTGACAGTAAGGACGGTCA
Source organism: Lycia hirtaria (assembly GCA_947563715.1). NCBI lineage: Eukaryota > Metazoa > Arthropoda > Insecta > Lepidoptera > Geometridae > Lycia > Lycia hirtaria. The sequence continues at coordinate 26,608,494 of OX387383.1, read as the reverse complement.
AGTCACAGTTTCAACAACTCTCCCCAACAGAACAACTCTCTCTTTTAGAAGACGCGGAGTTGAACTGCAGGAGGACCCGTACCGCGTTGCTACAAAGAAATTATTCGCAACGCGGTACTGAATGTTCAACATTTCAGTTCAGTTACTACTTGTGACTACTTGTCTTGTTTCGGCGTTTCAATGTCGTATGTCATCACTGGTGACACACCAGTGATGACATACGACACTGAAACGTAGTCTCTACCTATGGACTTTATATGGAAGCTCACGATCATGCAACGAGCTATGGATAGGGCTATGCCCGGAGAATATCTGCGAGATCGATTCAGAAAATTAAGAGATCCGTAGACGTACTAAAGTTACACATATTACAGCGGATTAGCAAGTTGAAGTAGCAGTCTGTAGGTCACGTATCCCTTAGAACTGATAGCCGATGGGGCCAAAAAAAATTCTCAAATGGAAACCACGCACGAAAATCGTTTGACTTATAAAGTTTTGACGTGACAACGTCTAATAAATCGATGAACGCCGGCTGCACGCACGAAAAAGTATGACTAATTGTCCCGTTACATCATCATCATCATCATGTCATCAATGTTTTGTTATGACGTTGTCACGTTAAACTATCGTCCGTAAACCGACTTTACAGACAACCAATTTTTTTTAGTACTTATTTAGTTCCTTCAATCTATAGCTAGTTCCGGTAACTCAGTCCCTACTGTTTCACCACATTGTAGATGCTTAACTGCTGCGGTGTCTAGTGACTGAACCGTAAAGTCTGGAAAATGGTAGTTTCTAGTTTCCTAGAGTGCGATAATAATCTGAGATTTCAGCTCAAGGGAAGATGCGCTGATATTATGTGGGTCAGATCTCATGTACAGAGTAAATGATAGTGAGGAACGTACTTGTCCCACTCAAGAAATAATGAGATATGTACAAGGATGACCTTATTAACAAGTGCCAAGTGCGTGTCAGGCCACGCGCAGGGTAGTGTTCCGTAGTTGCACATCACAATTTGTGCAGGCAATAAAACAGGGCTTTACAATGAACATACAAGTTAAGGGTACAAGTTAGAGGTTTGCAGGATCATTTTTATTTTAAGTTGATTGAGTATATTGAAGTATAATTTTTAAGTTGATTCACTATTCTTTCTTCTTCTTGTAAAGAAATTGTAACTTCTTCTTGTAAATTGTAACTTGTAAAGCCTGCTTAGCTATCGTTGTTCATTTTTAGGGTTCCTTAGTAAACAAGGAATCCTTATAGTTTCGCCATGTCCGTATATCTGTCTGACCGTCCGCAGCTTTGCTCAAAAACTATAAGTACTAGAAAGCTGTAATTTGGTACAGTTATGCATATTATTAATGCCGAGAAACAATAAACAACAACCGACAAAGTGATATTATTGCGCTGACACAGTTGCGTTGTTTATTTAGGTATTTATACGCGTAATAAATACCTACCACATTATTTTGGAAAAATTAAATGGGATCCTTACGGCTGTTTTTTTTCTGTGCTATTCGAAAATAGGCCCGCACTTGACCGTCAACTCGCCTGGTGTTAAGCGACAGTTACGGTCTATGATGGAGAGCGCTTGCCTAGAAGAAATACTTTTTTTTTTTATCAGCCCTGTTTGTACAAACTGCCCCACTGCTGGGAACGGGCCATCTTCTCATTGTGAGAAGGGTTAGGCAATAATCTGCCACGCTGGCCAAGTGCGGGTTGGCAGACTTACACATCTTCAAGATCATTGAGAACTCTCAGACATGTACGTTTCCTCACGATGTTTTCCTTCACCGTTTGAAGTTGGCGGCAATCAAAAATACGCACATAACTTCGAAAAGACAGAGGTGCGTGCCGTGGGATTCGAACCCAGGACCTGCGGATCGCAAGTCAGACGGTCTCACCACTAGGCTGCCGGAAACTATACTAACTAACTATACTAGAAGAAATACTTACCAAATAAAAAAATTCGACGTACCACATTATAGAAGCAAAGAGAGAACTAATAAAACTAACATTATACGAATTCCCAGAAAACTAAATACATTCCAGCTTTCTCACACCCAAGAACCTCTGACCCGGTTTTATGTCGCAACTACCTTTTTAAAACATCGCTCGAATCGAGTCTCTTTACTCAACCGTGGAGCTTTCGAAAGCACCTACTGTACTTACAGTAGGTAAGTACGTCTAGTAGATGCCAATATTTATGACCGCTCTGAATATGACAGCACTATTAAACATGTATGTATTCCATAGTAACTATGAGGAACCCATGAATTTCGCCATGTCCGTCTGTCTGTCTGTCCGTGTCACAGTCATTTTACTCAGAGACTATCTGCCCTATATAAACGAAATTGGCATGTAGTTGTGCTCTGTGAACCGCTACAAAATACTGTGGTTAAATTTAAAAACAAAAGAAGGATTTCTTTTTCAACCCCACTCCATTGTATTGTTTAAATTTAAAAAAAAAGATTTTTTTTCAACCCCACTCCATTGTATGGTGTATCGTTAAATAGGTATTTTAAAATAAGACTAAGGTTCCATACTTATATCATTTTTTCTAAGATGCGATGTGTGCATGATATAAGCCGCCAAATGTAAAAAATGTGTCTCATCCTCTCATGCATTTCTAGACTATTCGACCTAGACATTCATGTTGATCCATAATAGTAGACCATATTATATATTTTCATTAAAAATTGTTTTGAACACTGTGATAACAACTATTCTACATAAACATATAAAACACTTAAATCGTTATAGTACTGAGGCCATTTACCTTTTCACAAAGTAGTCTAAACAAAAAATACTCGCCGAGTATTTTTTTTTAGCTACGGAACCCTACTATACGCGTGTCTCGACACGGTCTTGTCCACTTATTATTGTGTGCTTGATAATGAGCGGAACACTTTAAATATAATCGGTCTTACCGAAAAACATTACTTAACTTTAAGCAGTACTTAACATATTTTGTTAACTTCTCGCTGACACGTAATGACACTTATCACATTGGCGCAGAGTCGAAGCGACGCACAGCGTATTTTTTTTACTTATAGCATATTCAGCTCTCTTTCGCCATTGTTAAGGTACAAATTTGTATTAAGGAAATATGACAGCGCGTGACGTCGCGCGTCGACGTGCGTAGGACTCGCGCGTCGACTCTATTATTATTGATTAGCGCGGCTTCGCGCGTCGCCGCGCATTACTCGGGCGCATTGACGCGTCAGACGCCGGCCACAACGGACAGACCGCATGGCTTCTTCCTCTTCAGCTTCTGATATTAGCGCAATCATCATTTTATACTGTCGAGCGAGCACCATTCACGAATGTTCGAAAGCTTCTGAACTGGTTCCAGCCCTATCCGGACTCGCTAACGCGAGCACTATTGTGCGACGACGCGCGTCAACGCGCGTCGTCCAGCGGTGTCTACGCGTATCGTTGAAAAAAATGACGCTTCGCGTCGCTTCGACTCTGCGTCAATGTGAGTTGACCCTAAAGAGAATTTATATTTAAGACGTTGGTTAAAGTTAAGTAACGTATTTCAGTAATGCCTTATGCCTATGAATTATTGGGGATCAAAGTTGTCTTAACAAAATGTATACTTTATAGATATATATAAATATATTATATTTGTGGACATTTTACACAACACCATCTAGCCCAAACTAATCAAAGCTTGTACTATGGAAACTAGGCTGATAGAATACATATATACTTTTTCTTTAAATGCATATTTATGATACATAGAAACACCCAGACACAGAACAAACACCCATGCCCACCACATATATGTTTTCCCTGGGTGGGGATCGAACCCACGACCTACAAGACGAGCAAGCTCAGGAGGCAGTCGTACTACCACTGAGCCATGAGGCTTGTCAGCAGAGAAGGTTGCAGGATAAGTTTAACCACAGCGGCATTCAAGTATGGTTTGAAGTGTAATATCCTAAAATGAGGATCTTGAAATTCGTTCCAAGGGAGCATTGGAATTGATCTAGAACGCTAGCTCGATAGAATGGTGGACATGGATGCTCAACGTCGTTTACCTGGAGAGTTGAAGACTTAGAGCAATTAGCCCCATTTGTACCCGACTGAATCAGAAATGAAGAGATACGTAGACGTACAGCAGTCACCGATATAGCACAGCGGATTAGCAAGTTGAAGTGGCAGTGGGCAGGGCACATAGCACGCAGAACTGATGGCCGATGGGGCCGAAAGGTTCTCGAGTGGAGACCACGTACCGGCAAGCGCAGCGTAGGAAGACCAGCCACGAGATGGACAGATGACCTCATACAAGTGGCGGGAAGACGCTGGATGCAAGCCGCTTCCAATCGGTCTTTTTGGAAATCCATGGGGGAGGCCTATATCCAGCAGTGGACTTCTTATGCCTGAGATGATGATGATGATGTACCCGACTGCGTAAGGAGGGTTTTGTTTTTCGAGTGTATGGATGTGGGTATGTATGTATGTTTCTATATATTCGCCTACAGCCTAAACAGCTTGACCGATTTTGATGTGCGAGGTGTCGTTAGATTCGTCTTCACTTCCAAAATGTCATAGGCTATATTTTTTTTTGTATTAACAACCAGCTGTTTACAAAAATAAATTTAAATGTAATAACCTAATAAACACATGTTTTCAAAAATAACACAACTTGACATGTTTTTTTACATACGCGCTAAAACTCCCTCAAGTACAAAGTACAAGATTTTTCACTCAACTGAAGAGTTCAGAGGTATTAAATTATCCCATCTCACAAGCCATTCTCAATCTCATCGCTTCGAGATAAGATCTATGGAGTTGTTAATACCACATTTTTGCACTTGTAAATACGTTAGGGTTATTTACGCGCATTTTGTGGATCGTTCGTGTGAAACGGAACACTTGAACGACTTCCTTATTGGGGGAGGTTATAATAGCTCTTTACACATACATCATTTATATTGCAGAGTGACAGACGACATGTGGGGGTTTTAACAGCTCTGTTATGGCCGTGCTATAACAAAGTTTATGTTGTTTTTATTTGATAGAATACTCTCTTTGTTTTATAGAAAGATTATTTATAGCTACAAAACCTAATTTTTAACCGAAATCCAAAAAGAAGGAGGTTATCACTTCGGTCTGTATGTATTTTTTTTGTTTCTTTCTTTTTTGTTGTTATTTTTCTTCACGGATTACTCAGCCAATTAATTGTGCATTGATTTTGACGATTCTTATTGTATTTAGTAGATCATAATTTAGTGATGGTGAGAACTAGCCAAGTCAGACCTTAGGTTTCAATATATTATCCTAAGTTATAAGAAGAAATGATATTTGAAGTTGGTAAACTTGACATAAAAAATAAAAAAACTATATTTTAAATGTGTGGAGCGCAGCAGTGAATGTGTGGTCAGCGTCGGCAACACTTCCGAAATCCCGAGAGACCAGATTTGTTATGCCAAATATATCTGCATCATGAATATCATGATGTATCCCACAAGGAATGTCTCATTAAACATTAAAAACACAACCCCTTACACCCACCCACATACACACTCGTACACACTTTTCACACGCCCTTTCACACATTAAAAAAACAAGTCTAGTATACAAAAAGAATCACTAATCTATAAATTTACAATTATAATTACTATATTCGCAAAGTGGGTAAAAGTCCAGTTAGAAAACTGTTGCCAGCTACACAGGCTCTAATGAGACCTAGTGCTGGGCCCAGATGATCTAATATGGTATAACTTAACCTACCAATAGCGCATAGAAAATAAGAATCTTTATACCTACCGTTAATATTTTTTGTAAGAACAAATAAACGTTTTTTTATTATTTAAGATGTTATACAATATTTTATATTCTTATAAAAAAATATCAGGACTGACCATTGAACTTGATAGGTACCCATTTATATCTCACTTCTTTTAGTCAAGTCTACAACTAAGGCATTTATAACAATATTGAATTTGGCTCTTATTTCACATTTATGTTTTTGATGGGATAAGGGTTTCTAGTTGACAACATGGGCGTAGCTATAACTTTCTCATGGGGGGGGTCCGCGGGTACAAAAATTTATAAAAATATACTACTATTTGCCTCTTTATTTGCGCAGACTATACTCAGACGAGTACTAGTTTCTAAACGTCAATGTTTATATATATAATTATAATCTTTATATAATTATAAGTTGTAAACATTTAAATACACGAAAATTAAATTACGGACAAACGTATACCTGTAAATAAAGTGTAAAAGTAACGTCGGAACAATATTAATTCATATTAAACTAGAGGTACCCTATGACTTCACCCGTTTTAACGAGCGCTCAGCATTTGCATGACTCAAGTAAACAAAAACAAATATAATAAGCATACGCGAGCGAAGCGAGCGCGAACATTTTAGTAGTGTTTTTTATAGTAATATGATTTATTTCTCGTATTATTGAGCCCGCAGTATTTCCATGACAAAATAGTATCTAATAATGCGCGAGCGAAGCGAGCGCGAAAAATTTTAAGGTTTTTAAAATTAAATCTTGGAAATAATTTAATTCATTGATCGTGTTAGAAAGTGGCCCAGATGAACCAAACAAGTACAAAAGTGTTTAAAAAAATTAAATATCCGACTGTATGAGTAAGACTGACTTACGCAATCAAAAAATATAAATATAACCATTTGAATGCATTGATTTCAAATTTAAGCACGGCACTTTAAGAGTCTTGTTCGATCTTCTCGAAATTATTAACGCAAAAATGTTTTTTTATGTAAAATAGGCTTGGATCGAATTGAATTTTTCATGGAATATTTGTGATTTTTTTTACGTAAGATAGATCTAACTGATCTCCAACTCGCCTGATACTTAGCGATGTTATTTTCTAGTTTTACGAACGAAGATCTTTTTATAAGTTCATTCAGTCGTTTTATATGTATATCTTCAAAAATATGGGCATGCGCGAGCGATCGCTTCAAATATTGAAGCAAATTAAGTAAACTTTAAAAAAGAGCAGGGATTTTTCATAATTGCCAGGATATTTTGGGGGAGGGTAGGTTGAACCCCTAAGCCCCCCCCCCCCCCCTATATCTCCATCTCTCTCAATTTGTATAGATATGAAAGAGATGGAGTTAGGGTTTCTTAAAAAGTATGTATATTAAAAAAAAAAAAACGACAGCAGAAAAGCAGTTTTTTGCAGTCTAACTTACGATTTCGATACTTTTAATACGCTGTTGAGTGTACGTTTTTTGTAAGAAAGTATGCGTAAAATTGCTGTAAAAGATTATAAACGCGCATTCTTTAGAATAATTCTAAAAACACTTGTTTATTACGAAATAGTGTCCATTTGATATACGCGTTTGTAGTAGTTGAACATGGGTCATACTGCATCTCTTTAGCTAAGCTGTAGTTTTTTTTTTTCGGCCAATGCCATGGGGGGGGGGTCCGGACCCCCTGGAACCCCCCCTTATATACGCCCATGGTTGACAACACACACCTAAAATGTGGAGGGTACGGACGCAATAGAGGGCTTAACTTAACTACATGGGATCCGGTCATCAAATTAATAAATAATTCTTAGGCTCAACACAGATCTATGATACTTGTTGACACCGTAAGCGATTTCTGCGTACCTAAGGAACATTTTGCATAATAATTTTATAGTTTTTAAAACTGAAACAACCGCCTTCCAAGTAGGTACGTTATTTCGTTTACTTGTAATATTAGTAAGGATAATAATTAAACAAGGCGCTCAAGCGTTGAAGTAACTCTATTTTCTCCTTATACAAATTGGATGAGGAGTAAGTAGGTTTTACTTTTCAAGCTCAATAAATCCCTCACGATTGTAAACTTTTTAAAGAGACCTCTCTTCACCCGCTCGTTTCTTTTTCATGAATGACATTAATTGAATGTCATATGCTTCGTCGTCGCAGATTAGAAAATCTGCAGATGTTTATACGAAAAACCTAAACATTTGACACTTTTGTAAAGAAAAACGTGTCAGTGGAACTCTGCGATTCTATAATCTGACGCACTCACTCAGGAATACAATGAAAATATTTTTACTTTTAATTAGAGATTAATTAAAAAAGTGATCAAGCAATGTTTCTAATATAATTATGGGACCAACTTGGGAGCTTTCTCTATATGCCAATTCACGAAACACAAAAATTGGTTCAAGAATGAGAGAGAAATTCGTGTTCATACATAAAAAAATATATATACGGTACGAATTGATAACCTCCTCCTTTTTCGAAGTCGGTTAAAAATAATAATCATAACAAAAAAGACAACTGTCATCTAAAATCACCTGTGACCATGGACGCTGCAAAATGTTCAAAACGTCAGCTCAGAAAATTATGTAAAATATACGTGATTTTTATTTTTATGGTCAACCGATTGAAACTCCACCCACACAGACAACATTGCAATATGTCACGAAAACCGGACTTTAATCTACCCTTAATCCACACCCTTCACCCTGAAGGTCGATGTTCATTACGACATGCCATTAGTGCCGTACTATGCCCGTGCTATAAACGTATCGGCACGGCACGGCTCACTAGTGGGCAGAGAACGTATCGAGCACGGCACGGCTCACTAGTGGGCAGAGAACGTGTTGGGCACGACACGGCTCAGTAGTGGGCAGAGAACGTGTTGAGACAGATTGAGGAAGAGGAACCCTGACGATTATGCGTTACCTGATAAATCAACTACTGAAAATCGTAAGTAATAAGTTGCTTCGGAGACCTAACTCTACATCAGCGCCTCTAGTGGCGTATTGAGACGCGGTAGCCCTCATTCATAAAAACTATATTTTTTAGGGTTCCGTACCTCAAAAGGGAAAAACAGAACCCTTATAGGATCACTTTGTTGTCCGTTTGTCCGTCCGTTCGTCTGTCTCGGGAACGCGTGAAGGTATCGAGTTGAAATTAAAACCATATACGCAGATCTATAGTCTCATGCTGCAGAGAGAAAAATCAAACTTATCAGTTTTCATAACTCGCATTCATTTTCGACACTCGCATGGGAATTAAAACCTATGGGGTACTTTCCGTTGACCTATAACTGTGAAATTTGGCAAGAAGCGTTCTCATATAGTACATATAAAGGAAAAATTCCGAAATCTGTACATTTTTTATTTGTTTGTTTTTAGCCTGAAGTGTCCCACTGCTGGGCAAAGGCCTCCCCTTCATTTTTCCATTGCTGGCGATTTTGTGCGTTGTTAACGTTAACATTAACACATTTTTTATTTAATCACAAAAAAAGGGTCTTTATGCAAGGAAGGAGGGTACACATTTTAAAGTGCTTTAACAGTATTATGTGGGGTATTATATGAAAGAGCTTCTTTAGCACAACATTTTTTATTTAATCACAAAAAAGGGTCTTTATGCAAGGAAGGAGGGTACACATTTTAAAGTGCTTTAACAGTATTATGTGGGGTATTATATGAAAGAGCTTCATTAGCACAACATTTTTTACTTAATCACAAAAAAAGGGTCTTTATGCAAGGAAGGAGGGTACACATTGTAAAGTGCTTTAACAGTATTATGTGTATTATATGAAAGAGCTTCATTAGCACAAGCTAAAACAGGTTTTGTATTGTCCATACGGTTACGGTCATGGCAGCCGCGGTCCAGTGGGCCTCTACCCTGATCGAGTTATTTAACACGTAAAGGGGAGGCTGTGGCATTGATTTAACTAATTGCTGTGAAACTTTACACTCTCCAAGGTAATTGATGCTAACAGGATGAGGAGGAGCAAATTTGGAAATTGGCTAAAACCACGGATACCATGTAATATTTGTAAAATTAATATTTGGTTATGGTATTAGTTGTAAAATTATAGCTAATTAATATCGTTTAGTTAAATAATGATGTAGACGCCTGTTAAAGGTATGCATATCAGAATTTATAATAATATGAGGGATTACCTATTAAGTCTCATGTAATATGTATACTGTTGGTGTATCTAAAATAAATAAATAAATAAATGTGTTTTACGTGTAAGTGCTATATTTCACCAAGCCACCATGGCGGCGCAACCAGTCGCCGCTACCAACAAAGTGTATAAGTACAGCTCTACAGAGAGCTACTCACCTGGTGTACGTTTGGTTGCGCAACCAATTTGGCGGCGCGACCAGCCCGGACGAGTGCACAGAATGTTACTGGTAGCGCTGCCACGCTGGTCGCGCCACCACTAATTACTATAGCGCTGTAGCTCACTCACTCGGCCGCCACTCCGGCTGCCAGTGACCACATTGCATCTCTTTTCCTACGTACATACAGCAGTAGTATCTCTTCGAGGTCCATTTTGATACTGTCACAGTGTGGTGTGGCGACTCTGGTGTCTGTATGGTGTGTAGTTTGGTAGCTTACGGACACCAAACTACACACCATACAGACACCAACGGCGGCGCAACCAGTCGCGCCACCGTGGTGTCCCAGTGAAATATAGCCCTAATTCATTCATTCTTGGTGTCGATGGTTTTTGTATAAGTTTTTTTGACGTGACAACGTCTAATAAATCGATGAACGCCGGCTGCACGCACGATAATGTCTCATTGTCCCGTTACGCTCATTGTCCTGTTACATCATCATCATCATCATTTCATCAATGTTTTGTTATGACGTTGTCACGTTAAACTATCGTCCGTAAACCGACTTTTCAGACAACCAATTTTTTATATATTTATTATTGTTTTTTTCACTCATTTATTTTAAGACATATTTTTTTACAATATAAATATAAACTAATAAAAAATAACATAAATACGGTAAAAAACTATGTTTTCATTTTTATTTTTACGTTTAGTTATTTTATAGTTTAAAAACTGAAACAACCAACTTCATTGTATGCAATTTCGATAAATTGCATACCGTTCCTTCTACTTTTGTTTTATCCAAATCACTATGGATCAAATCGCTGTTTTCCAACGGAGTTGAAAGAAGTTTTGGTCAAACGCGGAGCTATTCGGAATAAAGACAAGTATGTATGTTAAAAGAAAAACTAAATACCCGACTGCAAAAAAGCAGATTTTGCAGTCTAACTTACGATTTCTTTACGCTTGATACGCTGTTGAGTATACGTTTTTGTGAGAAAGTATTCGTAAAGTCGCTGTAAAAGATTATAAATGCGCATTTTTTCAGAATGAATGTAGAAAAATCACTTGTTTGTTACGAAAAAAGTTCGTTGGAGGTTACGAAAAAACGCATTTTTTTATTTTTTGCAAGAGATGTAATATTATTATCACAAAAAATATAGCCTATAACACTCTGGAGGCGAAGAGAAATCTAACGATATACCGCACATCAAAATCTGTCAAGCCGTTTAAGCCGTAGGCGATCATATAGAAACATACACACATACACCCATAACCACATAAATACGTATATACATACATACATACCTACAAAAAACTACCCTCCTTCATACGCAGTCAGGTAAAAAATTATAATAAGCAACACCTTTCTTGTTAGTACGGAACTCTAAAGCTTGGAGAATGCCGCAAAGTTGCTAGCTTATCGGTTTTTGGATCGGAAATGTTTTGTGGAGAGTGCTTTACTGCAGTTTTGGTTGGTATTCCAAAAACACGAACGAAAAAAATATAGAAAACTCACACATTCCACACACCACACACATTCCACACATATTCCTGTTGCGTACTGCACAAGAATGGAATTCTTTGCCGCTATCTCTCTTTCCTGAGATTTACAATCTTGGAATTTTCAAGATTAGTGTGAATAGATATCTTCTAGATCCACGAGCTCCATCCTCGGCCACACCATCGCTTAACATCAGGCGAGTTGGTGGTCAATCGTAGATCTACAATGTATTTAAAAAAAAACTAGTACAAGTAGGTACTTAGTAATTTTGTGAAGAATTGGTGACTAGGTTCACACAGAGATGTACTACGAGTAACTACTGTGTATATAGCTAAGTATATACATTGACATTCATACACAATTCTTACATAAAAGGATGGACAGACCCGATAAGTTACCTTATAAGGCTTCTTTGTTAGCACGGAACTCTAGAAAGGCCAAAGTTATCTATGATATTACAAAGAAAAATGGATCCAATAAAAATATCGGATGTCTTTCTTTATAAAAAGCCGCTTAAGCAAATTGCTACAAGGAAAAAAATGCAAAATTACAAAATCACCCCTACACCTATTGCATTAAAGGCTATTATTAAATAAATGAACCAGAAATTAATTGGATAGCCTGAAATTAACTAACTTTGCTGACTATAAATCATTTGCCACCAAGTTTACGAAAGTGAATAATGCCGGCCAAGTGTGTATCGAGACACGTATGGTAGGGTTCCGCAACCAAAGCTTTAACAAAAACGAACACCACACGGCAAGTATTGTTACAAATAAAACCACATTTCAAAAAGGGCTATTAGTAGTCCTTCGTACCAAAATGTCTTAAATTTTACATAACTATCGCTTAATCTAAAAAAAAAATGGTTGTCAGTAAAGTCGGTTTATGGACGATAATTTTACGTGATAACATCATGATAGATGCGTCACAAACCGAACGGTTAGGCCGATCGTGCCTCTCTATCGCTTGTTCCGCGCTCTCGCTTGCACGCTCGGCTCAGGCGGAACGTGACAATAAGTCATGCTTTTTCGTGCGTGCAGCCGGTGTTCATCGATTTACAAGACGTTATCACGTCAAAAAATATAATTAAAGAACAATAATTTAATTGTTTGATTAAAAGTTTGATCAAAAGTTAATGGTCACATTTTTGGTAATTGTACAAAACGCTCCAAGCTTAGCCTAGACAACCCTGTACATTTAGAAACACCTTACTAATGTGCGTCATCCTAGGTATCTGAAATCTTGTTACCTAATGAGGTAGGGAACCCTACGGCCCACTCTTAGTCTAACATCGCACGTATTTCGTAGAAAACAGCAGTTACTTTTATGTTCTGTTGGCGATCAGAATCAGAATGTAATTTATTACAAAACTGTGTATACAAAAGGTGTTTCATTTAAAATAATAGGTTCTGACAGTTGGCCCTTACAAGCGTGCAATATCATAATTTTATAGTTTAAATAAATGAAACAACCGACTTCAAAGTACGCTACTTTGTTACTTGTAGTATTAGAAAGGATTAGGATACATAAAATTCATATCATCATGCTCAGTCGGGTAATAATTAAACAAAACGCTTGTCGAATTAACTCTATTTTCACCTTAAACACATTGGATGAGGAGTAAGACGGTTTTACTTTTACTAAATCCCTAACGGTTGTAAACTTTTAAAAGAAACCTCTCTTCAACCACTCGTTATTTTTTTTGTCAAGAATGAGATTTGTCATTGAATGTCAAAGGCTTCGTCTTCGAAGATTAGAAGATGTGGAGATGTTTATACGATAATCCTTAACATTTGACACTTTTGCAAAGAAAAACGTGGCGGTGGAACTCTGCGGTTCTATAATCTGACGCATTTCACTCTGGAATACAATATTTTTTTATATTTTTAGTTATTATTCAAAAAGTAAAAAAGCAATGTTTATATAATAATTATGGGACCAACTTGGGAGCTTTCTCTATATGTCAATTCAAGAAACACAAAAATTGGTTCACGAATGTCAGAGTAATCGGTGAACAAACATACAAAAAACATCCTCTTTCTTTTTGGAAATCGGTACAAAATAGGCGATGTCTTCTTTGGTACCTATTTATTACGTACCGTGTAGTACGGAACCCTAAAAAGGCAAGTTTCTCAGTTTACCAATATAATAAAGACGTTTATCATTTTAATAAAGTTTCGTATTTCAGTGATTTATTTTTATTCGTAAGGTGGATGTTGTTTGGGATGAGTTTGTTGCCTCGGGGTCAGCGTGCACTTACTTATCTCGGCGTCATCTAAATACTTCAAGTAAGTCGTTATGACTTTGTTAGATTTGATTAGGTTACTCGTGCGCTTTTATGTTTATTGCAAGCAATATGTAGTTTTATTTCACAACTTATTTTGGTTTGTGGCTTAAGTTAAGTCAATATAAGACTGATCTTGTGGACATGTTGTATTTTTTATAAGGTTGATTAGAGCTTAGGTTTGATATTGTTAACTTAATGAAATCTAGAAATACGGTACGAAAACTAGCCATCGCATCGTGTGAAATGCATGAAGCTTGAAATGAAATTGGTGTTATCCTTTCTTCATATCAGAAAATGAGATATAATTAAATTTGATTTAATTTAGCAGTTAATGTGACAAAATGAGAATTAAAGCGTTTCGCTTATGTTTTTGAAATATCCACCTGAATACAATGACGCTTTTCCGTGTACTTAACTGCACAATAGTTATACTATCTGGAGAGTATAAAATAACACCACTCAAACTCACACTCATTGAAATGTAACTGATATTAATTATAGTTAAAAAACACCCGACTTCGAAATGCACAATTTTGTTTTAAAAACCAAACTACTCAAACCGATTTTGATTAATTTTCTATGGGACCAGTCTGAGATCCTTTAAAAATCAGGATTTTTCAAATGATAGAGTTATTCAAATATAAAAATAAAATATAATAGTTTGAAATACTAAAAAAACACGCTCAATCTTATCAAATTATTGATGTCGTCCGTCCTCGGTAAGTCTACAAAGTTTGAATGCAATCTGACCGTTTCAAGTGGGTCAAAATCATGTTCAAAGTTTCCGTTACGTACATACTAACATACGTATGAAGCTAATAAAAGCGATAAATAAAAACTAATAAAATATAAAAAAACAATCAGAATGTTAACAATTTACAACAATTACAATTAACAATTATTTGTAAGCAACTGTTAGTTACAGTCGAATTGTTTGACATTCTGATTGTTTTTTATATTAAAAAGAATAAGAGGTTAAGGAGAAACAAATATACAACCAGGAAATTTGCGGCCATGTCCAAAGCTTTAAGGTGAGCTTCTTTAATGGTATGATGAGCGGTATCCTTAGCACTACGTCAACCAAAGCGTTAACTTTATTTATACGTATTGAAAACATTTTCAAGTGAAATCTCGAAAAATAATACATTTGGCCCGTCGCCAAAAACGACATACTCGCGAAATGGTTTCTGTCGAAAACCAATTAGTAGACGAATTTTTTACATGTTGTCAAACAGTTTTAACATTTCAATATTTTATTGTTTCGTAAAACAACAATATATGAATATAAACGAAGATCTAAGACTAGTAAAAACGAAGCTAAGTGAGGGCTTGCGAGATATTTTCTTAGCAAGCAATTATATTACACAATTATAGTTAAAAAAATACTGAAACAACCGACTTCAAAATTTCGTTTTTTGAACTTGTTATTTTTGTTTTAAAAGCCAAAGTATTGAATCTTTATAAGATTATAATCTATAATTATATTTTAATAAAATTTATCTAATATATGCGGTCATCTCCGAATCATCAACCTATAAAAAAAATTAACGGATTGCACTCCGGGAGTGCCAGCAGAAGTGAAAACTATAGAGCAAGGAAGCAAAACCATTTAAGCGACATTTTCCCCTCTGGAGGAACCCTAATGAAATAAAACAACACTTTTTATAATAAAGTTAGTTCTAGAACAATGTACTAGATGGCGCTGTATAGTCTTAAAACCCGCTAATGCTTCGTGTACGGCGATGAGTAGGGTTTGTTTGTAAAACTCAACATCTTCGGAGAAGGGCGAACTTATACATACTCGTCCAATAATGAACTTTAAATGCAGAACGTTAGAATAGGTTTCTGACTAAAATAATCCGTCCGTCTTACGAATTTTCGTCTTACGAACCTGACGCGAGTTTAACATTTTTTATCCATCCCAAAAATGCAAAACGCCGCTAAAGAAGTTTTCACTTCAAAAAGATCATAAAGCTTAATCATATTTAAAGTTTAACACGATTAAATCAATTCTTACCTGAAAATAGAGCACAATTCTGCACATCGCCGTTCCGAAGAACCACGTCTCGGTGACATCCCACAGCACCGTCGGCGGCAGGCATATTAATATCACCATAAAGTCCGCCAC
The DNA here is from genome assembly GCA_947563715.1 of Lycia hirtaria. Taxonomy (NCBI): domain Eukaryota; kingdom Metazoa; phylum Arthropoda; class Insecta; order Lepidoptera; family Geometridae; genus Lycia; species Lycia hirtaria. Next base: position 26,592,496 of record OX387383.1, on the reverse strand, counting down.
TGCTAGATTCACTATGAAATAGTTCGTCACAGTCCTCATCGAGTGATTCCTATACACAGCCACACACACTAACGCATTCCCTATCAATCCAATCACGAACACAATCGCATGCGTCGCTATTAACACCCATTCATACGGCTGAGGGAATATATAATCGTTTAACATATCAAGATATTCTTCTTTTGTCATATTACAGTAGTCAGGATCTCCGACGCATGTTTCTGTATTATTCGAATCTGATTCTTCGAGTGAATCGATTAATCTTCCAAAATCTACATCACTATTATTCACATTGTCCGTAAGGTTGACATAGTCTACTGTATGTGTTACTAATTCTTCACCAGGTTCAATTGTTATTAACTTTGTTGTTCTATCTAATATATTGGTCATGGTTGTATTTTTATATCCGTCTAAATCGTTTGCGCTGAGACAAATATTCCAGAAAAGGAGCATTGTGAATGTCCTCAGTGGTTCTACTCTTGTACCCATAGCTGTTTCTTTAGCTTAACATCTCTGTTCTAAGTTTGTGTGGTCTTCACATTGTGCTTTAGATTTTGTTGGATTTATTACTGTTAAATTCGCCTTTTCTTGTTCACGGAATTGGTATCTGAAACAAAAGAAATACTTATTGACTAATTTCGCCACATCTCTGTGTTCAATCTTATCAGCTAGAAGTTACTGTAAATTACTAGAATACAGATAGATAGATAAACTCTTTATTGTTTACACCACTATACCAAAACACTAATTAACAAGAGAGAGCTTACACGCTAGCGAAAACAACAGGCGGCCTTATCGCTAAAAGCGATCTCTTCCAGGCAACCTTGTGATGGAGATTCCAAACAATAGAAATGATTAGAATTATTAGATTATTGGAATATTTATATTGGATGATTCAAATTATGTCACTGGAATTAACAGCTAAGGCTGTATGTTGTCTATTGATCAATCATTCATAAATGTACTATAATATGTAAAAACTTTTTAGATAATATCTAAAATATGAACTTTAATCTGATCTGATCTATTAATGAAATATGATTTGTAGGTAGACGTTGTAGGACGATAAATCAATCTTGCTAGGTTTTGAACCCGAGTTTGCTCGTATTTTTAGTCATAAAATATCCGAGTGGAGCTCGGTCGCCTAGGTACTAACAATAATATATCATTTTGAAAAAAATCAAATTATACCTACCTGTTCAAATATCGCATGAGCTTATACAAATCTTTAATCTACTTTTGAATTAGAGTATTATTAATTATTGAAATATAGGTAAACTAGGTAAGGACTCAAATAACAAATCAAATTAAAAACTATCACTCTTCTACTAAGCCCAAAAAGCTAAGCCTTCAGCAAGAATGAAATGAAAATTGGACATTCAAGTCCCAAAAAGGCCTGATTTATCTCTTCAACTAAACGATGGCTTCGATAAATAAATCGTTTGAAGTTAATCTGGTGTCAAATCTGTTACTAAAAGGATTGCTCGACGAAACTTTCTCGGATTTTTTCGCAACCCAAGTCATTAAGAAAATGCCATTCATCTCACTTTGTATACCGTTTGTATTCTGTTTTTTGTTGTTTGTATTCTTCATGAACCGAAAAATATACATCGTAAAAATATTTAACACATTCCTTGCTCACCACTCGGATCCGAGTAGGGGCTATAGTAGCGGCGCCTCCAATCGGATCCGAGCGAGCGAACGTTTGAGGCAGCCCTCATTCCTTGCATAGAGACACTATTTTTGTGTGATTAATAAAATATCTCCAGTTTTCGGATTTTTTCCTATTTATGTGTACTCTAACACAATGCTTCTTGCCAAATTTCAGAGTTCTAGGTCAACGGGAAGTACCCCATTGGTTTTGATTCCTCTGTGAGTGTCGAAATGTGCGTTTTTTACGACATATTCGGCTGTAACTTTTTTTTACGAAAACTGAGAAATTTTATTTTTCTTTGTGCAGCAAGATACTATGGATCTGCGTATACGGTTTTAATTTCAACTCGATACCTTCACGCGTTCCCCAGATAAAGATCTTGACACCCGTACAGACGGACAGACGGACAACAAAGTGATCCTATAAGGGTTCCGTTTTTTCCTATTGAGGTACGGAACCCTAAAAATTGCAAGAAAAGGATAATGTAATGGAAAAAGCAAAAACAGTGCCTAAGAAATTGTTACGTGATTCTAGAAAATAAGTAAGATTTATGATCATAGAGTATTAATTTTACAGTGATCTATGTATTTTTTATGCGCCTAACGATACATAATGGCACACCCTGGACCTTTTGGATCACAGGACTGTGGTTGACACAAAAAGTTGTAAAATTTTAGTTAAAAGGGGAAAAGTTTGGTGCGATCCCATTTTGTCGGCTGACTTTGACAATATTTGACAGAAACCTTAAATACTGAATTCTGAACAGGAATTTCTAATATGAGAAGTAGACTTCGCAAGCACAGACATTTTTAAAACAAGTCATTTTGAAGTTTATGTTCGCGACATCGCGTTGTTTATGTTCGAGACATCGCGTTGAACTAGTGGTAGATGTTGGTGCTCTTGTGAATTTCTCCCAAAGTTTGCTGCAGCGTCATTTGCTGACCAACTTTACAGTAATATCTTACCTGTTATATATCTGGTATACACTATGCAAAAGAATACTTACTTACTTAATCACTGAATCGTTATTGTACCTGTCATTTGATTTTTGTTAATTTATTTATTTTCTTACTAAATACTCACAAAATCAAGGCCACAATTTATTAATCTAAATAATCCCACGATAATTTATAGTAAACAAGGCAATAACAATATCTCCCTGATTCTCGTTTCGAAGAACAATACAAACTGAATTAGCAATTTACAGAGTATTTGTTTCTAATTACTGAAATAAATAGAATGTATTTAATTAACACTTTAGGTATATATTGAGCACACTTTAGGTAGCTTTCACATTTGCACCTTAGCCGCGCGGCAGCGACTCTATGTCTTCCATCACTTTAAATTCAGTGCGAATGATCTTTATGACAGTGCAAAATAGTCGCGCGGCAACATCGCTTTTTACCAGACTGCGTAAGAAGGACAGTTATGTTTTGAGTGTATGTATGTGGGTATGTATGTTTGTATGTATGGTGTTAGATTCGTCTTCACTACCTGATATCTCTCACAAATTAAAAAAATATGCGTTTATTTGTAACCTACAACGACGTTTTCGTAATAAGCAAGTGATTTTTAGTAGAATTATTCTTCGCATTATTTTATTATATTTTACAGTGATTTTATGTATACTTTTCACAAAATATGTACACTCAACAGCGTATCAAGCGTAACGAAGATGTAAGTTAGATTGCAAAAACAGCTTTTCTGCAGTCAGGTAGTTTACTTTTCTTTTAATATTTTATTTACTTGTTTAATCAACTTAAAATTAGAAAAATCTCAATCCGGTTGTATTTTTTTATGTTTGTTACCTTATAGCTCTATATATGCCTTATACGCATAGTCAGGAATCGTTTTTTTTTTTTTGAAAAGATTCAATACTTTCAGAGTCCAACAGAAATGATAAGTTGTTTGGTTTTTAAACAAAATAACTAGAAAAAATACAATCAAAGTAAACGAAAATGCGTATTTGAAGTCGGTTATTTCAATTTTTTTTACAATAATTACTAAGATATCTAAGTTTTATAAGAAAGCCCTCCTTCAAAATTTATAAGTATGTACGCAGCGTATGAACTATAACTACGTTCTGAGTCAGTCGGCAACTCAGCGCAAAGCCGTATACAGGTGTAGATTTGGGTTTTAAAATGAACAAACGAATGTAAGCTAAGTATCCGAGCTACAGATACGCGAGTGGTGTACCTATGCAGAATAGTGTTCCGTCCCGCTCTCCTCTTACCGTACCCAGAATCTTACATCTCCCTCGCACACTTCATGCACCTCACGCAGCGCATCTTCATAGTATACTTTATAATTATCTTCATAGTGTACTCGTTTGAAAAGTATTTTGTAGCTCAGTTTTACTTTGCTCATAATTTACCTATCGAGCACAACTCTAGTGACATCTAGTGACAAAATAAGACGTTTAATTTAAAAACCCCAACGTAAAAAAAATACTAATGAAATAAATAAATAAAACACTATCGATCAAATCCCTTTTCGAATAAAATAAAATTAAAATCATTTAAGTTAGTTTAGTTATTGTTATTTGTATTAGATTCTAAATATTGTATGTTATTTATGAACACGATTGTTTTATTTTTTTATACACTATAGATCTACGATTGACCACCAACTCGCCTGATGTTAAGCGACGGTGTGGCCAAGGATGGAGCTCGTCGATCTAGAAGATATCTATTCACTCTAGCCTTGAAAATTCCAAGATTGTAGGTCTCAGGAAACAGAGATGGCGGCAACGAATTCCATTCTTGTGCAGTACGCAACAGGAATGTGGATCGATATCGCTGAGTACGGATTTTTGGCATTTCAATTAGAAATGGGTGGTAATTCGCCGATTTTCTGCTAGTCCTGTAGTGAAATGGGGAGGGTGGAATTAGGTCGTGAAGCTCTTGCGCTCATTCCCCGAAATGAATCCTGTAGAAAATAGACAGACATGCTACTTTACGGTGGTGCTCGAGACTAAGTAGCTTCTTGGCAGCTAGTTTATCGTCACCGATTAACCTCACAGCTCGCCGGTCCACTGATTCTAAAGCTTCCAGCTTCTGTTGCAAATATTAATATTCCTAAGATCTCTGTACACAATTGAACAATAAATTATATACTATTCTATTCTTGCATATGTCTGAGAGCTACTATACCACAGATGTACAGATAAATAAATTCATGACAACTTTCTAACATCCCTTTTTGGGTCGGGGGTTAAAATGTATTTTATGGCTGTCATATCGTAGTCAGCGACAGCCGCGCGGCTAAGTTGCCCATTGTGAAAGCACTCTTAATTAACACATATCCAGTGATACCAAATCCGAAGCAGAATGTCTGGTTATGATTTATGCGGACTCTGAACAGATTCTATTAAGATTATGATGGGGTTGCTGTTATCAACATACAGTCAGACCTAGTACGAGGAAACCCCGGTTCACAATATGTTAGTAATTTAGTGAGTCACCGACTAAACTTCTCGTTAGCTCGTTGCCATGTTAACAGATAGTATTTAGTATAATTCTAGTAAAACCACTTATTATTATTATACAGATATTTATTTATTAATCTTAAGCCTAAGTTTTTACAATATTTATATAAAAAACAATAAAAACATTATAAAAACTTAAACCTAGAATGCCGCCGACAGCGGGGCAGGGCCTAAGCTGCTGGCGGTAGGGGCTACAGACTCAGAAACCTCCTGACAATTCGTGCCGTGTCTAGGACGACCGCCTTCTGAATCCGACCCTTGATCCAATCATCAAGCGAGAGCCTCTTAAGATGTTGGTCAAGGCTCTTCGCTATTAAACCGTTTGCCGATACGACTATCGGAACAATTGTCGTCGAGTCAACATCCCACATGGCGGTTATCTCGTGAGCCAAGTCAAGGTACTTGCTGAGCTTGTCCTTCTCAGCCTTCACGAGATTCTCATCATGTGGGATGGTGACGTCAACGAGCACTGCCCGGCGTTGGGAACGATCTACAATCACAATATCAGGTTTATTGGCAACAATAGTCCTATCTGTGATAATAGAACGGTCCCAATAGAGCAAAGCACGACCATTCTCAAGAACCGGCGCTGGTGCGTACTGATAGTACGGCACCTCGGACTCAACAAGGCCGTATTGAAGAGCAAGTTGCTGGTGGATGATCCTGGCTACTTGATTGTGCCTGTGCAAATACTCGCTGTTAGCAAGATGCGAACAACCGGAAATAATATGTCGGAGAGACTCTCCGGGACGGTGGCATGCCCGACAAATGTCGACAGTGCCGTCTTTCATGATATATTTCCGATAGTTGTTCGTCTTGATAACTTCATCTGCAATCGCACATGCAAACCTATTATTATTATTATTATGAAAAAGTTCATTGGAGGTTAGGAAAAAACGCTTTTTTAACGAATTTTTTTTTTATTTTTGCGAGAGATGTATTATTATTAATACAAATTGGTTAAGTGGTTTAGGCTGTAGGCGATCACATAGAAACATATACTTACATACATACCCACATAGATACATACATACACTTGAGAATCATAACCCTCCTAACGCAGTCGAGTAAAAAGAAGGCCAGCTCGAGAACACGGTCTGCCTTCACCAATTTTCGATATAGTCACGAAATCACAAAATGCTATGCTAAGCGTTGATATGCTGTGCTAAGCGTTACGCATAAACATATAACTAGTATATATTTTTGTAATCTCCTTTTAAGACTCTTGGTTTCAATGTCCCATTTGATAGATTTGGGAGTTTTTTTAAGCATACATTTTGCCGCCAAAAATGCATTTGTTATTAGTTTATAATTGCCAGTATAACACTCGGACAATAAACACGAATCTAGAATCAGAATCAGAATCAGAATACGTTTATTGCTTCACTGTGTACAAAAGTTCTTATAAGTAGACAAGTCTCAACAGCGTACCCATATCGGGCATGCAATATACAATTATTATTATTATCATTAAAGTATTAGGGCAAGTTCCTAATACTTTAATGATAATATACACCTTTAAGCACTAAAACTACATAAATGTACATATATTATTTGCCTAATACAAACATACGAACGACATATTATCATTTGTTGGTTTGTTGGTCTCTAGAGTGCCACAAAGGAACAAATATACATAAGCTAATAAACACGTGTGCCACAAACGAACAAACATACATAAGCTAAAGATAATAATTTTTCTATTAAAAAACCAACTTCAAACGCAACTTACTAAATCCTTCACGATTGTAAACTTTTTAAAAAAAACCTCTTCACTCGCTCTTTTTTTCTTTTGTCAAGAATGCAATTTGTCATTGAATGTCAAATGCTCGTCTTCGAAGATTAGAAAATGTGCAGATGTTTATACGATAATCCTTAATATTTGACACTCTTGCAAAGAAAAACGTGTAGGTGGAACTCTACGATTCTATAATCTGACGCACTTACTCAGGAATACAATGAAAATATTTTCATTTTTAGAGATTATTCAGAAAGTAATAAAGCGATGTTTATAGCATAATTGTGGGACCAACTTGGGAGCTTTCTCTATACACCAATTCAGGAAACACAATAATTGGTTCTCGAATGACGGAGTAATTCGTGTACCTACATACAAAAAAAAATATACGGTACGAATTGATAACCTCCTCCTTTTTCGAAGTCGTTTTAAAATAAGATACTAATCTAAGTTATTCTTGGTAATCGACACTAAGTAATTGTAATTATTATCCTTTAGATATATACATAGGTATATATGAAGTTTCCGGCAGCCTAGTGGTGAGACCGTCTGACTTGCAATCCGCAAGGCCTGAGTTCGAATTCCACAGCACGCACCTCTGTCTTTTCGAAGTTATGTGCGTATTGTTGATTGCCGCCAACTTCAAACGGTGAAGGAAAACATCGTGAGGAAACCTACATATCTGAGAGTTCTCAATGATCTTCAAGATGTGTGAAGTCTGCCAACCCGCACTTGGCCAGCGTGGCAGACTATGGCCTAACCCTTCTCACAATGAGAAGATGGCCCGTTCCCAGCAGTGGGACAGTTTGTACAAACAGGGCTGATAAAAAAAATATAGGTATATATATATATAAATACAATTACCGTATCATTTACGAAGAATATGATCATGTAATGAAATGTGTGTAGTGCAGATTTATATTGTTTTATATATTTTAATTGAGTGAAATGTGAGATAAAGAAATTGTCGAGTGGATTTTGTCCAACGTTACCCAATTGAATGAATTGTTGTGACTACACCTATAAAACGTATTATTGTAGGTACGTAAAATCTGGATTTCTCCGAAGCATGCAATGACTACGTGATTACAAATGTGTAATAGGTAGTTAGGCCGCGACGTTTGTATGGAGATTTGGTCGAGTGTCCGGGATATGCTTAGACGTAAAATAGCATGAATATTCTAGAAACCTGAACGGAACGCTTATCGTACAAGTGGCTAATGTTGAGTAGGCTTCTAAAATGGTTCTTTTTGGGTATTTTACTAGGTAAATACGCTCCATCGTAGACAGTCACGCCTCTTAAATAAGCCTATAATAAGCTTATCTTTGAATAAAAAAAAATAACGACCAGCTCAATGATAAAATATTAGGTCATATTTGTTAGATATGAGACGCGTATTTAGAAAACCTATTCCAGTGAGACTCTGGCAAATAATAAGTAATATATCTAATACACTAATCTGAGATCAATTAAATTAGAATTATATTTTCTAATACATTGTTATATCTATTAGAAAATACTCAACTAGGTAGCTATCTCTAAATTAATGCCATTTACTTTGTACATCTTGTCAATAACTAACCGCTGTAATAAGTAAAGTTAACCAGGACCTGGTTAACTTTACTTTCTAACTCGTTCAATTCAATTCAATTCAATTTATTTCGGACCATAGCTTATTTAAATAACACTTGGTAACGTCAATTACAATATAGTTTTTTACAATAATAATAATTACAATTCAATAACATAGTGGCTGTAAAAAATGGCCTTGTCAATTACCTAGGTGCAGCTGTAAAGGGGCTTTGTCAAAAAGTCAATAAATAATTATTTATACAGTTAGTATACACGAAATTTCAAATCATCATAATTAATGCTCTAACTATCCCGTGATGCATGTTTTTTTATATGTACGTAATAGTTGTCTCGCAAAATTACTGTTTCAATACGTCTTTAATGGGGACATATTTTCTATAGAGAAGTACCAAGTTTTATTCCTAGATTTTTTATAGAAATTTTTAAGAGATTAAAGCGCGCAGCTATCTCTCTCGCGCATCACATTTTTAAACATATAAAATCGTTGTGTAGGGATATAAGAAAAGTAAGAGGCAAATTTGTTTATTTAAACAGGAGAAATATTTAAAAAAGTAGCGCCGAAGTAGCCTTTATATATACGCACCCCAGAAATCAAGGTCAGACTTTACGCAGGAATCTAGAAATGGTAACAGTTACTAGGTAGTTAAGTTTTCCATTACAATATCTTTCCCTCAAGGCCAAGGTTTACTTAAAAGTATGCGCCTGTTTATTAAGTACTTACGAACGTTTCAAATAGGCTTTGGCGCAAAATAGAATTGCTTTCAGTATAAAATTAAATTGTAATTGAGAATAGTATTTATTTTGGCAACAAAGATATAAAAATAATGTGGAATTTTCTTGAAAATAAACTCGATCTCGACAAACGGCAAATGTGCAAGCATGATGCCAACATAAAGCAAAAAAAAACGTACAAGAGCGAGTCAGACTCGCCCACCGAGGGTTCCGTACAAACTAGTAGATAAAAGTGGGAAATTATATATTTTTTATATTTTCCTTCATAAATCGAAATGTATACATACATCGCAAAAATATTTAAAAACTTGTTTTTGCTTGTGCTAATTAAGCTATTTCATATAATACCTACCCCACATGATACGGTTAAAGCACTTTAAAATCTGGACCCTCCTTCCTTGCATAAAGACCCTATTTTATGTGACTAAATTAAAAAGGTACAGTTTTCGGAATTTTTCCTTTATGTGTACTATATGACAATTGACAATGCTTCTTGCCAAATTTCAAAGTTATAGGTCAACGGGAAGTATCCCATAGGTTTTGATTCCCATGCGAGTGTCGAAATATGGGTTTTTACGACATAATCGGCTGATTTTATGTGATTGAATAAAAAATGTACAGTTTTCGGAATGTATACTATATGACAATTCTTCTAGCCAAATTTCAAAGTTATAGGTCAACGGGAAGTACCCCATAGGTTTTAATTCCCTTGCGTCTTGACAGACAACAAAGTGATCCTATAATTTGAAGGGTTCCGTTTTTTCCTTTTGAGATAGGGAACCCTAAAAATAATTCTCGAAAGAACACAGAAAAGTGTCCCACTACTAACAGACTTGATTCATACATTTGACGAGTGCGTCCAAGAGCTTCACGACCTTATTACAACATCCCTATTCTTATCATTATTCAAAGATGTGACCGATGGTCTATGTTCTTTATGTGTATGCCGCCTTCTCCATTTTCTGAGAATTACATCTTGAAATTTTCAAGGCTAGAGCAAATAAATCTTCTGGATCGGCGAGTTCCATCCTCGGCCACACTGTCGCCTTTCAATTGTAAATCTATGTTATGTTATAATTTATTACAGTAATTTAAAAATTTATAATTTAATAACTAATTCCTTTATTTTATAATTTTTTAAGTTAAAAAAAAAAACTGAAACAAGTGACCTGAAAATCCATTTTCTGTACTTAATTGACATATTTTTCCAGTTATTTTGTTTTGATTCCTGAACGATTTTTATAAATTTTCTTGGGACCAATCTGAAACTAGGAACTCTTCCACACGGGCATCAACACATTTTTGATTTTTAATTTTTTTTTTAATTCAAAATTTCAGTTTTCTTTAGTTTATTTAAGTTGTATATCTATATTTTTTAAGTTAGGTTATTTTAGTTTAGTTTTATTTAAGTACCTACATATGTAAATACATTAATAATAAATGGATATTTATATGTAATCTGAAATAATATTCTGTCTAATATAAAGAACTTTCCAAATCGGTTCAGAAATGACGAAGATAACAAATATAAATCTTGTAATCTTCAAGGCTAGAGTGAATAAATCTCCTAGATCGATTAACATCAGGCGAGTTGGTGGTCAATCGTAGATCTATATCGCGTAAAAAAATACAACCGAATTGAAAATTCCCCCTTTTTTGAAGTCGGTTGAAAAATATTTCGTTCGTAGTTCAATATCTCCGATCTCGCTATATGAGCAGTATAATAATGTTTACCAACCCACATTTCTAATCACACAAAAAACGGGCAATATTTAGTAGAAATAAATTTTCCATTTTTATCTTTTTTTCTGGGTAAATAACTGCCCACCAAACTTGGTTTCCAAAATGTATAGGCACTATTGTGGTAAAAGTACCTTTAACCTTCATGGTTAATAAAGTAGGTTAGTTTTCATGCATTTTCATGTGTGCTGTGGAGTCATATGTTTATGTTTAGGTCGATTGTATTTTTTTTTGTTTGTTACCGTATGATTCTGTCGTTTATAAACAGATTTGGAAAATTCATTTTTATCAGTTCAATCGGAAATTGTATACTATAGTGACTACACTATACAATTTCCGATTGATCTGATTGTTTAATTAAAATTGGTTTAGTATTTTGGTTTTAAAAACCAAATTGATTATTTTGAAGTCTATTAAATAAATAAATAATAAATAAAATTAATTTATTGCAGTTAATTAAAACCCATATACCTAGTTAAAGACAGAAAAAACATATACTTACAGACAAAAGAATATTCTTTAAATTTAAATCAGATATTTAAAATAAATAATTCTACATAAAACAATACAATTAAATATATGTCACAAATTATTTGTTTCAGTTTCGTAAACCCACACGCAGATATCTCTCTTGCGCAAACATTTTTAAACATAATACAATTACTGAGTTAAACATAATGCAATTAGAAAATTGTTAAATAGTAATTTTGTTGATTTAGATAGGAGAAATGTTTAAATAAAAATATCTTGACTGAGTGAGGAGTTCAGAAATGTCTTATTTTTTTTTTCAAAATTATGTTCCACACAAAAAAATTGTCTCTCATTTTTTTAATATTGCCACTTGGTGATTTTATAATTTTAAGAAGGAAGTAGGAAGAAATTTTATGAAAAACCAAATGTAGACTGCAGAAAAGCGGTTTTTGCAGTCTAACTTACGATGTTATTGCTTGATATGCTGTTGAGTATCGTTTTTTGTGAGAAATTATGCGTAAAATCAAATGATACTCAGGAAGCGAAGACGAATCTAAATATTACAGAAGCCCTCAAGAAGGTGACCCTCGTGACTCAAACATTTTAAATTTCTTATATTTTCAACCGACTTCCAAAAAGGAGGCGGTTCTCAATTTGACTGTTTTTTTATGTTTGTTACCTTAGAACTTTCGACTGGGTGAACCGATTTTGATGATTCTTGTTTTATTTGAAAGCTAGTGCTTCCCGTGTGGCCCATTTCAATTCGGTCCAGTTCTGACAATGGCATCCATAAGAAGTCGGTTGCATCAATTTTTTAAACTATAATTATTTCTCAAAAGTTGTTTCTGATTCGCGACAAAACTTGCCTCATTGTTTAAAGAGCTCAACGTGGGCACAGCCGAGGAATTAATTATGAGTAAACGGTACAGAAGCCTTTTGACATCGCGTGAGCCACGGAACGTAGGGCGAACTGACTTGCGAAGGAGAAAATGCACATTTTTATTTTTTTACTTTGTTTGGTGTGTCGCACGCACGCAAGCGTGTTTATTTGAATTAAGAGAAACTTTTGTCACGCACAATAATTCCATTAAAAAAAATCTGATTTCCTCTCCTATACAATAATTCTATTTTTACTCAACTGCGCAGCCAAAGGAAAAGACTACTATCCTTAAGGCCTTTTAGTATCTTGGTCTTTTATATCTCGGTGTTGCAATTTCTAAACACACAGGGATGACAATGCCAGTGTTCACAAGTCACGACACGCGTCTAACAGCGTTGCCCGACGTGTCGCGACTGAAGACGACTCGGGCAATTACCTTACTTGACGCTTGCCATGCAGAGCCGGGAAAACCCTATTTACGTATAATCATCGGTAAAGCGTACACACGTACGCTCGAAAAACATAACCTCCCTTCGGCAGTAGGGTAAAAAGGAACGAAATAGGCACAAATAATTACAGGGCCCTCATTTCTGAAGAACTTATTATAAAAATTGCCAAACGAAACTTGTTAGCAGAAAGGTATCATCAGAGAAAATTACGCGGGTGCTTTCACGCGATAAGCGTGACGTCACAAACTCCGAATACGCAAGTACGCGATGAGGGCCAAAACAAATGTTTCCCTTAACACGACAATTCAGTTACGCTGATGTGGCCCTTATGTTGTTTTTAGGCAGATTTTGTTACATTCTCTTTTGATTATAAAGGTTATTTAGGAAAAATTTGACTCCGTCTACGTTTTTGTTTCTTTTGTTCGTACAATTCTGGGGGAATTTTAGACTAAAACATTTTTTTTTGTAAAGTTTGTCAAGTTTTCTTTTTCGTAGTGCTGCGTCTAAGGCCGTGTCGAGACATGCATTTAATAAGGTTTAAAAAAATTAAAAACACAATTCATAATGCGCAATTTTGTTTTAAAAATCAAACTACTGAACTGATTTTGATGAAATTTACACAAGGTGAAATTGAAAAACAATCATTCCTTCTTTACTTTGACCTTCTTTACATGTAAGTGTAAAGAAGATCAAAGTACTCACCGCGTTTATTTTTCACTTTTTTGAAAATTTTACAACAGCATTTTGTAATGATTCACTGAACACAATCCCTTGCTAAATTGAATTCATGTAGTGCTAATGGTATCCAAGTAAAATTACCGTGACATACGGACAGACAAATGGAAATGACGAATTTAAAAGGGTTCTTTGAAGTTACTAAGGAACCCTAATAACGTCACGAATTTAGTATCAAAGACGAGCTGTCTACGTTACTAAAATGGCAATAGATAGACATGAAGATAATTTGACAGCCACCTAGCTGTAGAAATTCAATACAATGTGATAGCCGCAGAAATTCTCTAACATTATTATTTTGGTAACGTACACTCGAGATATTGGGTGCACGATCAAAATATCAATGTGTACGAGTATAAGTTTTTAAAATGGATCGAAAAGAGATTGAATTATAAAACATAATATTGTTTTTTTTTTGCTTGATGTTGGCATCATGCTTGCACATTTGCCATTTGTCGAGATTATAAACATAATATTACACCTACGCGTCGATCTGATTTATTTTCATCTGAGTTTGATTGTAGGTATCGCAGGTTTTATGCATTTGCCACACTCAAGTAATTGTTGAAAACTTCTTTTAGTTTCACCATTTTATTGTTTTAGACGGGTATAATCTGTTGAAAAATAGCAAAGTTACTGAAGGAGTTTTTGGCGGTAACGTGTTAGTAACGTGTTGTTGCTTTGTTTTATTTTCCTTAACTTGTGTTATTTTGAATATTAATGCTATAAAAATGGTAGTGTTTTATTCATTAAGTGTTCGATAAAGTGCGTGAGAGTGGGTAAGTGAAATAAAGCAGTAAAACGTGTGATTTTACGTTATCGGCAAAACTCCATAGAAGCTTCTAGTAAAGTCGCCACCACTTTACTGAAGCAGGACTCCACTTATAAATTGACTGTATACGTGACTTAGATTGTGACTAGAACATTTACAACTTGTTTTATTCAAGAAACTTGAAAAAATCCTAATACTTGACACTGGCAAATGCTTTAATGCGGGTCCAATACAAAAAGAAGAAGAAAGTTATTGAAGTTTTCCTTTTGGCTCGTTTGAAATGCGACCGTCTTAGTCGAGTCTTAGTCAATGATGTCATGAACGTGACAGCACACTCACTCACTACGTAAGCAGGGATGCGTGTGTGGGCGCAGAATGCATTAACCGAGTGAACGAGTGAGTAAGCGAAAGGATGACTACTTACGTCACAAGCCATATGATTGCCGTTTCCTTTTTCTCGTTTTTGCGTATGGTATACTGATTTCGCTGTATGTTCGCCATTTTTAATCCAATTTTTATTTTGTTATCACAGAAATGATTGGATTATCAATCGCTAAAAATCAGCTTAATAGATTAAAAAAATGTGCAAATTCTCTATTTCTAAAAATGTATTTCAAAACACCAGTACTTGTATGAACAACAATTGTATTTGTATTTTTAATGTTGTCACAAATCTTATTTTTACTGGACTGCATCGAATCATGGAGAATATCAATCCCCGCACAAATAAAACAGAACGGTTTGACTTTTAATTACAGTTTGTATCTCCCGAACCCCAAGCAAGGCGATTCCGTATCACCATAGATAAATATAGCACAATTGAATCAGCGAACGCAATAAAAATACTGGTCGACGATAAAATAAACGAGGGACTGCGGATCACAGGAGAAGAAAGAATGCAGAGACACATGTCCGTATAAAGCGAAAGCTATACAGTTCTATGACGTCACAGTTCTATAGAACTAATGGGAGTTACCGTTTTTAACAGACTTCCAAAAAGAAGGAAGTTATTAAATCGGTATGTATGTTTGTTCACCGATTACTCAGCCAATTCTGCACTGATTTTGATGATTATTTTTGTATTGGTAGGTCATAGGTCCCATATAAATGATATCGAAATAGATGCAAAAGTGCCTGTACAAAAGTGAAACAACAAGTCACGTATGTGTTGTATTGGCGTATTTTGCAGTTTTTTAAACTATAATAATTAACCCCCGATCCAAAAAAAAGGTGTTATATTTTTGATTTATGTATCTGTGTACCTACTTATCTGTGTGCATGTTCGTGGCATCAAATGAACATTTTGATATAGTTTTTTTTTTTGTAAAATTTGATAGAGATTCTTAGCTATATTTCATTAAAATCATTCCAGTCTTTTCTTATGTCGGGAGTTTAAAGTTTTCTTACCTTTGAGTTATTTGTTCGCTATACAAGAGCGAAGCGAGCAAAAAAGTTAATTCAATTTGAACAATTGTTCTAAAAGTGAAGTTTACGAATTCCGTTGTCATTTCATTATAGGCTACAGTTTTTATTACTCAATTATTTTTTTATATATTAAAGCGAATACTTTATATACAATATAGTGCTTTTTATTTTAGATTGACAGTCAACCTTTTCTTTTCGAAAAATAAAACGCGTATTTGTGAATTTAGTTAAATAAAAAACAATCAATTACCGTATTCCAAATAGGTACGTACAATTTGTGTAATTAAAATTAAATAACTTACGTGATAAACATGATCACTTTTATAAATAAATTTGTAAGAAAAAATGCCGAACGTAGCCAAATTTTAGTTTGTCAACCTATTGAGAAAAAAAAAATACCTTGTTAATGCTTCTAGTCTAGACGCAGTTACAACAATAGTAAATAAGTGACCAAGACCGTGTCGATACACGCATATAGTAGGGTTCCGTAGCTAATGCTGTAATCTAAAGGAAACTACTTATCGAGTATTATTGAAAATAAAATGTATATCAAACTTTTGCCTCATTTTAAGAACCCTAATTAAGGATACCACATGATGGGGTGGGGTTGAAAAATAATTCATCCCTTCTTTATACGTACTATAATATCTATAGTCTCTGAGTAAAATGATATTGACATACGGACAGACAGACAGGCGGACATGGCGATGTAATACGGGTTCCACGAAGTTACTACGGAACCCTAAAAATACAAGGGCAATAAAATCATATAGATGTGATCTCATTAAACTTCTTTATCTGTATTTTTTGGAGACTGCTCGATAAACCTTAAGAAAACGGTACTAGACACCTGTATACTGCCTTGTCTACTGTATGGCTGCCAAAGTTGGATATACACGACAAAAGCAAAACAAAGAATCACAACAACACAAAGAGCTATGGAGAGAAGTATCCTATACATAAGAAAAATACAAAAAGTCAGGAGCAAAGTAATCAGACAGGAAACAAAGATAACAGATGCCCTCACACAAGCTCTAAAACTGAAATGGCAGTGGGCAGGTCACATATCGAGATACACAGACACCAGGTGGACAATCAATACTACAAGGTGGAAAGGGCCAATCGGCAAAAGAAGGGTAGGGAGACCGAAAAGACGATGGGCTGACGACATAAACGAATTTACAGGAAAGGACTGGCAAACTATCGGCAAGGACAGAGATGAGTGGAAAGGACTGGAGGAGGCCTTCACCCGAGGAGGGGTCCATATCCAATAGCAAAACCAACTCGTAATAAGCAATACCACATTTGAAATGGAAAGTAAGGATAAGGAAATAAAGGCTTTTTTATTTATTTATTATCTGTATTTTTATTCTGTGGTATGGTTCGCAGTCTCCATTCCTCACTGTCCCGTTAGAACGCACAACGCTGAAGAGGTCGTCCACTCGACATGATGATAGAAATTCTTACAAAGGTTAAGCTCGTAATTTTTCATACTTTTACGCCTGTTTTGAATAAGTGTTTCACACAATCGTGTCGTCGGATTGTTTGGGTATTTTTAGAATCATTTTTCATGCTTTCTGCTTTGCGACAGGATATTGTGTAGGATCAAGTTCAATAAAGTTCGCAAAATTTTCAAATGATAAGTATAGTTTAAAAAACTGTAAAAACTGGCTTCAAATATGCAATTTGTTTACTTGGTGAAATCTTTAGAGGATGTACTGGGGGGGCAATTCAGTTATTCAAAACCGATCCGTAACTGAACCTTGTGCGAAGCATTTCCTGTCGGCTGCTATCATTTTTTGATTTAGTAACGAGCGAAGGACGTGTTACGTTTCATCAAATGTGTCAGTTGTATGACACAAAAGTGACTGAATCAAAAAAACTATGGCGGCCGACGGGAAACGCTCCACATATGGTTCCGCTATGGAGCGGTCTTGAATAACTGAATTGGGCCCCAGGTGTCATTCAAATTCTAAATTCTAGTAATTGCTTGTATTATGGTAACGATGGCTTATCGAGCAGACGTATTATGACTTTAGCGATTTCAAAGGCTTGCAAGAATAAGCGTTTTTAAATGTTCTTGACATTTATTTTTGACATTTTAAATGCTTTTAATTATTTTAATATATATTTTATTTGAAATTTAATGTATTTGACATGACATAATACAAATTATACTATTATATTAACTGTTATCATATTGACATTGACATTATAAGTATTTTGAATTTTAGTATTTATATCATTGACTACACATTATGACAATATGTCATATTAATATTACGACAATTACTACCAAGGTGGGTACTTTAGTACCAGTACCTAGTGTGGTCTGATATAATGTAATAATACCTGCTTTATTTTAAGTAAAAGATGTATTTAATTTTTGACGTGTAACTGTGAATTACGAAATAAATGAATATGAATATTATTGAAAATTATAAAATATTACATTGATGTGTTCGGTAACACGTTTAGGTCGCAAGTGTTGAATTTATATAATGAATTTATATAAAGCGCGCCTATACACTCGTAACTAGCTAACGGTGATAAATATCCCACCTAATTTCACCCTCCCCATTTCACTAAGGACTAGCAGAAAGTCGGCAAATTATCACCCATTTCTCGTTGAAATGCCAAAAATCCGTACTCAGCGATATCGATCCACATTCCTGTTGTGTACTGCACAAGAATGGAATTCTTTGCCGCCATATCTGTTTCCTGAGACAAACAATCTTGGAATTTTTAAGGCTAGCGAATACATATCTTCTAGATCGACGAGCTCCATCCTCGGCCACACCGTCGCTTAACATCAGGCGAGTTGGTGGTCAATCGTAGATCTATAATTTAATGTATAAAATAAAAATAAAGGTATAGGAATTTTACGGTACCGATAAATAACGATATCATTATAAATTGCGCTACCGTAACCGAAAAATAAAGGTTTTGACCTTGACCGCCCGCGCATCGCCATCCACCGTTCGTATGCAAACGCGTAAGAGCGAGAGGTCCGATGCAACGCGGTGATTTCGGTACCAAAATAACAAAATATCGGTAGAGTTATTATTATATACCTTAACCGTTATTATCACCGTTTTCGGTCTACCTTTATAATTTATACCTCTATCGTTATTATACCGGTAGCGTAACCTTATACCTTAACCGTTTACGATCCCTGCTCCTCCATTTTGGAAGACGGTTAAAAACAAACAAACTATTCAACAAGTAACACACAACGATCTCGAACAAAAGATTTCCCTTTTCTTTTCTAAAGAAGGAAATATTTGCGAAAACTATTCAGGGATCGCGAGTGAACTTTCCTCATAATCTTTGCGCCATTTTGTCGGTGCGTCGGTGACGTATATCTCTTGACTTTGGTATAATTTGGGAGACATTACTTACGCCAGTATGGAGATATGAAAAATCAAATTTTCAACACACTTGCTCGTAAAGTGGCCCTTATTCAACCGTTTTTATGGCCGAAAAGTATCCTATAAAACACGCGTGCTTTTGACTTTTCTATTCTTCTTCTTTTTTGTATTGGACCCGCATTAAAGTATTTGCCAGTGTCAAGTATTAGGATTTTTTCAAGTTTCTTGAATAAAACAAGTTGTAAATGTTCTAGTCACAATCTAAGTCACGTATACAGTCAATTTATAAGTCGAGTCCTGGTTCAGTAAAGTGGTGGCGACTTTACTAGAAGCTTCTATGGAGTTTTGTCGACAACGTAAAATCACACGTTTTACTGCTTTATTTCACTTGCCCACACTCACGCACTTTATCGAACACCCACCATTTTTATAGCATTAATGTTCAAAATAACACAAGTTTAGGAAAATAAAACAAAGCAACAACACGTTACTAAGACGTTCCCGCCAAAACTCCTACTTTTCTATTACGCACTATTGGCTTTACTTTACAGTTTTTTTTTTAATTTCAACAAAGAGTTTTTACTTAAATTAAATATTTCAATTATAAACGGGTGTTTTTTTCCTCGCAAGTGTGTTGAAAAACGTCTGAAACGCGTGTGCATTATGGTCATTACACTCTCGGCTCTATTACGCCCTCGCCTTCAGCTCGTGCTGCAATTCCGCCTTGACTGTAATGACCAACTTAGCACAATTGTATCGTAATGTACTATTCTCAGTTTTCGTAAAAAAGAGTTACAGCCGAATATATCGTAAAAAACGCACACTCACAAGGGAATCAATACCTATGGGGTACTTCCCGTTGACCTAGAACTATGAAATTGGACAAGAAGCATTGTGTTATAGTACACATATAGGAAAAAACCGAAAACTGGACAGTTTTAATTTAATCACAAAAAATTGGGTCTTTATGCAAGGAAGGAGGGTACAAATTTTAAAGTGAATTAACCGTATCATGTGGGGAATCATATCGAATAGCTTAATTAGCACAAGCTAAAACAGGTTTTTGAAATATTTTTACGATATACAGAACCCTCGGTGGGCAAGTCTGACTCGCTCTTGTCCGGTTCTTATAAATAATGACACGGGACCCATCGTGCGCGAGTCCGACTCGCACTTGGCCGGTTTTTAGATCTAAGGTTTGTTTAAGTCTGTTACATCCATACTGGTCATATATTTGCTCAATAACGCCTTTCTTCACATGACATGCCAAAACTCGACAATGACAACGGTGGTGCCTTGATTAAAGAAACTGTCAAAGGGCCAGCCACCAGAGGCTTCTCGCTAAAGGAAATATGTCGAAGCGATATTCGCCCGGAAAAATATCTTTTACATCATAAAATGCAGGATGACTTGGGGAAAATGTGAACGGACAAAAAAAAACTAAAATAATACTACATATTGAACAGAATTTAGACAATATACATGGTTGTTGTTTTTTTATGTTGTGAGATAAAAAGCATGAATCAAATTTATCGCTAAGCCTTTTCTAGTGCACTGATATCGATGATTTATACGTTAACAAATATGATACAGTGTCTATAGAATTTTTTATATGCCATCAGGGAGTTCCCGCTAAATAGTCAGTCCAACTCTATTCTACGACATTATTGCAAAATTTTATTTTTAAGGTTCCGTACCCAAAGGGTAAAAACGGGACCCTATTACTAAGACTCCGCTGTCTGTCTATCTGTCTGTCTGTCACCAAGCTGTATCTCATGAACCATGATAGTTAGATAGTAGAAATTTACACAGATGATATATTTCTGTTGCCGCTTTAACAACAAATCAAAAAAACAGAATAAAATAAATATTTAAGGGGGCTCCCATACAACAAACGTGATTTATTTGCTAGTTTTTGCTCGATATTGATAACGGCAATAGGTAGACGTTTGAAATATTCACAGAATATTGAGTTAAATTATTCACTTTAAAAATAAATGATTCAATTAAAATAAAATTACTATGTAAGGGGGGCTCCCATACAACGAACGTGATTTTTTTGCCGTTTTTATAGATAATGGTACGGAACTCTTCGTGCGCGAGTCCAACTCGCGTCCAATTACGCTGAGATTAATGTGTTATTTATAACACAGCTACTTATATCTCAGCGTAATTGGAGCTCTGTAAAAACATACATATAAACATATACCCGAAAAGTAAGTCTCCTTCTTGCGCAGTTGGATAACAACAACGATTTAGAATCTGTTTGAAAAAAGAACTAACGTGGCGTTGGGGGCGCTGCGATTCATATTCATTATTTCGTTCGACTAGCAACACAATCGAGACATCTGTTTCAATCTTTAGCCGTGACAGTTCTCTTTCCAGACAGACTCTATCTAATTTGAAGATTATCAAGTCATAAACAAAACCGTAAATCATATAATTTCGTACCTACCTACTATTGGCTGTAAGTGGTGGGAAATACCCCCTCCCCCCCCTCTCCACTACCCTATCATAAAACCTAATAGCGGCCATAAAGAATATAATACGCGTTCTAAATTTTAAAAGCCTTCAGTTAGAAGCAAACCCTGAAACCTTTTAAAACATTAAAATTATTATGGTGTGATTCAGTCTCGTTTCGTGTATAATTTATTTAAAACAAATGTCCTTATTTCTCTTTGTCACGGCAGAAGTCATTTTCAGTGCCAAATTTATTGAGGTCACACGTACAGCGAAAACTTTAATTTTAAGAGCTTAACATGCGCCAATTATGACCTCCGGTTCGCTTATCAATATTTATATACCTACTTAACTATGTTATCTATGTTAAAAGAAAAACAAAATACCCGACTGCAGAAAACCAGTTTTTGCTGTCAAACTTACGATTTCGTTACGCTTGATAAGCTGTTGAGTGTACGTTTTTTGTGAGAAAATATGCGTAAAATCGCTTTAAAAGATTATAAATGCGCATTCTTTACATTTAGAGTAATTCTTGTAAAATTACTTGCTTATTACGAAAAAGTTTCTTGGAGGTTACGAAAGAAAGGCTTTTTTCATATTTGCGAGAGATGTATTATTATTATTACAAAAAAAATATGTGCCCATGACACTCTGGAAATGAAGACGAATCTAACGACATCTCACACATCAAAATCGGTAAAGCCATTTAGGCCGTAGGCGATCATATAGAAACATACATTACATACAAATATACATACACTCGATAAATATAATCATCATAGCCACAAGAAGTCCACTGATGACCAAAAGGCTCCCACATGGATTTCCAAAAAGACCTGTGGGGTTACTCTCGACTCAAATTTGCGATGCAAAGTTCGCTCAGCGCCTGTTTTTATCTTGCTTAGTTGGCCCCATAATTATTTTAGAAACATTGCTTTATTACTTGTTGAATAATCTCTAAAAGTAAAAATATTTTCATTGTATTCCTGAGTGAGTGCGTCAGATTATAGAATCGCAGAGTTCCACTGGCACGTTTTTCTTTGCAAAAGTGACAAATTATTCGTATAAACATCTGCAGATTTTCTAATCTGCGACGACGAAGCATTTGACATTCAGTGACAAATGTCATTCTTGAAAAAAAAAACGAGCATGTGAATAGAGGTCTTTTAAAAAGTTTACAATCGTGAGAGATTTATTGAGCTTGAAAAGTAAAACCTACTTACTCCTCATCCAATGTGTATAAGGAGAAAATAGAGTTACTTCAATGTTTGAGCGCCTTGTTTAATTATTATCCTTACTTATACTAGTATGTATTACAAGTAAACGAAATAACGTACTTTGAAGTCGGTTGTTTCAGTTTTTTAAACTTTAAAATTATTATCTTGCCTTTTCTGTAGTTAAGAGTGTGGCCTACTTTAAATTGTGATATTTTTAATAATTCCTTCAACTTTTGTGTCACTCTTCACTTTTATGAAGTCATCTGTCCATCTCGTGGCTGGTCTTCCTACGCTGTAGTTCCCGGTGCATACATTATAGTGCGGAGACTACCGCACTATAACTTTACGGCCCCATCAGTCATCAGTTCTACGTGCTATGTGCACTGCTCACTGCCACTTCAAATTCCGTTAAAATTTGTTTCATTACAATTGTTCATTTAAATAAACTATGTAACTACATATATATAATAATTATATATACGCTTGATATACTGTTGTGTGTACGTTTTTTTGAAAAGAAATATCTGCGCGCTCCTAGCAAAGTCTTGTTGTGTGTAGGAATCGACCCTGTAAATTAAAACCACCGTGGAAACAAAACAATTAAGAAGTAGACGTGATCAAATACAAACAAAACGAACGATTAAATTCATTGTTTGTTTTAGCTAAAACAGATTCCAATCCTCTCAATCCAAATCCAAAATTATGAGCAACGTCAAAACATAGGAACGGGTTCAAGTGATAAGCTGTACACGGCTTATTGGTATTTTTAACACGCTTTTATTAGGTCGACCTGTATGTAATGAAAACTAAGGTAACTAATTTAACCATCTTTCAAGGATCGTAGCGTCATGAAAATAGGCAGCTGTATGTAGTTCTGATGACAATACAATAATATGGTACTGTCGAACTGATCTGATGATGGAGCCGGAAGATATGAACTAGAACTTCATGATGGAATATCGTATCATAGTGTTTGGATTTGTTAGACAAGTCTTGTAATGAACTTTGACCACGATTAGGTTTATGACAATACAATAATTTGGAGCGTGTTTTTTTTTAGTTTTTTAAACTGTAATTTATTTAATTAAATTCATAGACGGGTTAGGCCGGGATCTTTAGAAAGCATTAGTGGAGCGGAACATCTCAAATTCAATGGCGTATGTTCGCAAGTGCTATTACATGTCAGCGAAAACTAAACAAAACATGTTGAACATTGCTCAAATCCGAGCATTATCATCAATTAACATAGATATGTATGCAAAATTTAGCTCAATCGGAAATAGGGAAATAGCTTAAACTTGCAAGGTTTGATTGCAGACAGACAGATACTAAATGGGTTAACCTCTTCTCTCTTATACATACCATAAAGTACACACACATAAATACATGTACCATAAAGATGACTTCCGACATCGTTGTAAATCATAAACGGCTTACTTTGAATCATTTTCAGTTTAATAATAAGCTATATTGGTCACTTATCTGTGATCCGAACTATGAATTATCGAATATCATTTTACCGAAAACGAAATATTTATTTTTCAGAACACATATCAAAATCACGTAAACTCATTTGACAACTCATCTAATAACCGAATCTTTACAATCTCTGTGTTTACAAAAGTTTATATGTATAATAACTAGGAGGGCAATTCAGTTATTCAAGACCGCTTCGTAGCTGAACCATACGTGGAGCGCTTCCCGTCGCTTCGTAGCTGAACCATATGTGGAGCGTCTCCCGTCGCTTCGTAGCTGAACCATATTTGGAGCGTTTCCCGGCAGCCACCATAGTTTTTTGATTCAGTCACTTTTATGTCATACAAATGACTCATTTGATGAAACGTAACACGTCCTTCGCTCGTTACTAAAAAAAATGGTAGTAACCGACAGGAAATGCTTCGCACAAGGTTCAGTTACGGATCGGTTTTGAATAACTGAATTGCCCCCAGGAACCTTAACTAATAATTGATATATTTAATAGCCGAACCTTTGTACAATAAGCTTTCTGGGTATAATGAACCAGAAATGTAATGAACCTAACCTAATCATTATTTGGGCAAATGAAATTTATACCTAACAAACTTAATACGTATCAGAAACTCATCTCAAGTAAAACAGGCAGTCCTGTAAGACGGATTCGGGCAAATAAAATTCGAACTGATGTATTTCGGATTATAGGTTATCGTTAAATTAGTGAATGGAGTTATTTTTAGTTTTCTCATGATTTGTTTAAGCGCAGCTGTTGTGATGTTTTCCGGTGGCGATGTTAAACTGATTAAATCTAAATCGGTTAGTGGATGTAGAGAGTTAAGTTTTTAAACGGTTTTATTTAGCTTGCCATGTTTTTCAGTAATCAAATTTAGTAATAGAAAATAGACCCATTTTCCTTGATAGATTGATCTGATATTTAGCGCACGCCTTTAGTTTAGATGACAATACATTGAAATATATGTATCATTCTAAATTCACCGTCGCCACAAAATGGCGGATTTCATATTTTAACACAACCTCCACAATATGGGTATCAATGGCTTTTCTAGTAAAATACAGTAAATACGTTACCTGCATCATTATCTTACTTTCCAACAAAACCGTTTAACTTAAAAAGTTTTTTTAAGTAAGTACTTATTAATTTACTAAATCCGTACTCAACGATTACAGTCCACTATTTAATGTAAATAATTATAGTTAAAAAAACTCCTCAACATCCTCGGCCACACCGTCGCTGCGAGTTGGTGGTCAATCGTAGATCTACAGTGTATAAAAAAAAAAAAAAAAAAAAAAAAAAAAACTGAAAACCCGACTATAAGATACGCAATACGTTTACTTGGATGACTAAGATAAAAACCAAAGCACTGAACCGATTTTGATAAAATTTTAATGGGACCACCTCTGAGATATTACTAACCAAACAATAACAATTCATAACATACTTCTCTAAGTACATATCCATGCCAAATTACAGCTTTCTAGTACTAATAGACTTTGAGCAGAGCCGCGACAGACTTAATTACATTTAAACAAACATGGCGAAACTATAACTCCTTGTTTACCACGAAACCCTAAGAATTTATAACTTTCATAAATTTTATAGCATCTAATAATACATTGTTACTCTGTATTGACAAGATTTACTAAAATAACATTAATAAAATAGTTATCTACTCATATTCTTTCATTATTTCCCACGAGTACAATTCCAATTCTTACCTTAGATAAACTATTTATTTATAGGTCTTAGTAAAGCGAGACTAACATTGTATTATTTTAGTTAGAATAAACGTTTAACGTCTGCCTTAGAGATGAAATACAATCTTGATAATATCTCAAATGTCACTGTTGTTTGACAAATAGTCTGGAGACGAAAATATATCAAATTATCGATATTATATTTTAGTTTATTTTAGTAATATTCCGATTACGCAGCAGCCTCACTGTAAATATTTAGTTTTATTATCTTTGACGGTTTCGAAGTTCGAATATTGACTTTTTTAGGGTTCCGTACCTCAAATTGAAAAAAAAACGGATCACTTTGTTGTCCATCTGTCCGTCTGTCAAGACCTTTTATCTCGGGAACCCGTGGAGGTATCGAGTTTATATTAAAACCATATACGCAGATCTGTAGTACCTTGCAGCTATGAAAAAATCAAATTTATCTGTTATCGTAAAAAAGTTACAGCCGTATTTGTCGCAAAAACCGCAAATTTCGACACTCAAGGGAATCAAAACCTATAGGGTTCTCGTTGACGTAAAACTATGAAATTTGGCAAAATTTGGGGAACATTGTTATAAAGTAAAAATAAAGAAAAATCCGAAACTGTACATTTTCAATATAATCACAAAAAAATAGTGTCTATACAAGGTATAAGGGTCCAAATTTTAAAGTGCTTTAACCGTATCATGTGGGGTATCATTTGAAAGAGCTTCATTAGCACAAGCTAAATCTAGTTTTTAGGGTTCCGTACCCAAAGGGTAAAAACGGGACCCTATTACTAAGACTTCGCTGTCTGTCTGTCTGTCTGTCTGTCTGTCTGTCTGTCTGTCTGTCTGTCTGTCTGTCTCCAGGCTGTATCTCATAAACCGTGATAGTTAGAAAGCTGAAATTTTCACAAATGATGTATTTCCGTTGCCGCTATAACAACAAATACTAAAAATTAAAAAAAATTAAAATATTAAGGGGGGTCCCCATACAATAAACGTGTTTTTTTCGTATTTTTTTGCTCAATATTAAAAACGGTAACAGGTAGACGCTTAAAATTTTTACAGAATACTTACTTGTATATTACCTTTCAAAATAAATAATTAAATAACTATTAAGTAAATATTAAAGGGGGGCTCCCATACAACAAACGTAATTTTTAAGCAATTTTTACTCGATCTTAATTAACAGGTAGAAACTTGAATATTTGTAAGTAAATATTTAGAAATATATTAACTATAAAAGTAAATACCTAATCTAATACATAAAAACTCACAAAATGAAAATAATCCGTGCATCTAAACGCGGTGCGAGCGCCGCGCCGCGGTGTGGTGCAACCTACCTATAAGTTTGCAATTTAGTACTTGGAATTTCGTTGATTTCTCGTTATTTTATAAACAGAACTAAACTTTGTAGTATTATAGATGATAGTACGGAACCTTCGGTGGGCGAGTCTGACTCGCACTTGTCTGTTTTTTTTCAGCGTTTGATGTTAGTTTAGTGGTCATTAATTATACGTAATGAGGCACACAGATTTGAATAGACATAGCATATCTTGAGATTCGAACCTTGAACCTCCAGATCGCAAGTCAATCATTCTCCCAACTAGACTGGCGTAATTTATCTATCCAGTTTAAAAAAAAACAGTAGGTAAGTAACTATATCCGATAAACTGATGCGTCCAGAGTCCATTATAAGACCGGACGTGCTCGTCCGCGCCACAAAGACGGCCTAAATGGGAAATGTCAATCAAATTTAAAAGTTAGTAATATGCCAGTACAGAAATAAACAGTATCCCAAGTTTATGCAAAGTGAAATGAGGGTATATATATCTGCGATATCCGCAGAACGAGAAGATTCTAGACAAACATATTTTCTCTTTACATCCCACATGACAGAGAGCCGAGTACTACTTGGCACGAGAAGAAAAGAGACAGAGCTGGTAATTTTTTGTCACTTATCGTGTATTCATTTTTCGATGTTAACTGTCAGTTTTCCAACTAATAAAATAGGTACAAGATAATAAGATTGAAAAATTTGTTAAAATAAACGATAAACATTATAATGTCACGTATACGCTTACAGAAGGGCGTTTGTTTCGATGTGAGATTGGTAAAATGTAATTTTCGTGGCTGCAAATGCATTTTATCAGCGAATCTTATGCCCTTGTCGCTAACACGCTATATTACTACTATGATGAATTATTAGTTTTTTTTTTTTTTTTTTTTTTTTAATTTTTTTTTAGAGAGTCTATTCAAGTGCAACATCTAATGCGCTTCAGATTGGTTATAATTCGGAACCAGATGTCGATTCGTCAAGATTAAAACAAAGAAAATGCTCTATAAAATAACGAGAAAAATGTATGATTGTCCCGCATCGGTTCAATGATTTGAATTTGACAGAATTCGCTTAGGATTTGGTAAGTTGGCGGTCAAGCACAAGCCTGTCACAGAATAAAAAAGATAATCATCACACTCTCGAACAAAACAGTAAATTTTGTTTGACGTTGAGTTACTGTATCTTCTGTGTAGTGTGAACTTGCGAATCCCAAAATTCCTTTGTTTTCACGGATCACCGTTAGTTCTCGGAAAACAGAATCTTTTGTTTTGTTGGAAGACGGATGTTTACCGGACAAATACGAGTGTATTAATTGCGAGGTAATAAAGGTACGATTATACGCAATAATTACCTATAGTTTAAAAACTGAAGCAACCGACTTCTCATGGATGCCATTGTCAAAACTGGACCAAATTGCACCAGATTTCAAATAAAAACCGGCCAAGTGCGAGTGGGACTCGCGCACGAAGGGTTCCGTACCGTTATCTATAAAAACGGCAAAAAATCACGTTTGTTGTATGGGAGCTCCCTTAAATATTTATTTCGTTCTGTTTTTTAGTATTTACTGTTATAGCGGAAACAGAAATACATCATCTGTGAAAATTTTAACTGTCTAACTTTCACGGTTCATGGGATACAACCTGGTATCCCATGAACCGTGACAGACGGGCGGACGGACGGGCGGACGGACGGACGGAAGGACGGACAGACAGCGTAGTCATAGTAATAAATCGGTTCACCCAGTCGAAAGTTATGAGGTAACATTAAAAAAAACAGTCGAATTGATAAGTAACCTTCTCCTTTTTGGATGTCGGTTGAAAAGGACACTTATATGTCGTTTACGAGATAACATATGTTATAATCAAAGGTCTCTTCCTGCCCTGCTAGCATGGAACATGGACAAATAGTCTTCCCCCGTTTTATCCACCCTTCAGAGGAAATAAAGTATGTACTGACATTGACAACTGACATAACAACGTGGACAAAAACGTTTTATCTACCTTCCACGCTAGCAGGGCTGGAATGACTGGTTTATCCTAGGTTTGGCCAAAGCCTTCGGGCAAACCTATTTAAAAAAATTAAAAGTAAACCACACAGCTAAGCTTTATAACTAAACTATTTATATACTTACAATCAACTTACAAAATGTAGAAGAGGCAAATTTAGTACAAAATATAATAAAAAAATCGTAAATGAATCAATATGTTAATTAGCTCTAAGTCCGCATAATATTAGTGAAGTGCAACTATGAAACCCCAATTTTCGCGTGATCCGACACGCATTTGGCCAATTATTTATTTGAAGCCTGTTGAAAATTGCGGCTAAAGTATTTGACGTTCGCGACTGACTCTCGAAAAAAAATAATCAAAATCATCCCTGTTTGTATAAACAGTCCCACTGCTGGGCGCGGTCCATCTTCTCATTGTGATAAGGGTAAAGCCATAGTTTACCACGCTGGCCAAGTGCAGGTTGCCATACTTCACACATCTTCTAGAACATAAAGAACTCTCTCTCAGACGTGTGTTTCCTCACGATGTTTTCCTTCAACTTTTGAAGTTGGCCCCTTAACGCCTAAGGTAATTACATCCACTAAAGAATAATAATTATACAAGTGTGTAGGTGTATGTCTTATAATTTAATAAGTAACTTAAAGTAATTCTGCCCACACAGTAAATATAATTAAAATTGTGGCAAACTCTAACTTAGGTAAATTAACAAGACTTAAAAATTATGTACTAAAACTTCTCTGACAAAGATTATTTTTAACCGTCTTCAAAAAAGTAGAATGTCCGCAATTCGGTTGTATTTTTACCCAACTGCGTAAGAAGGAGGGTTATGTCTTTTAGAGTGTTTTTTGTATGTATCTGGGTATGTATGCTTCTATATGATCGCCTACAGTACAAACGGTTTGACCGACTTTATTTTGTTCTAGAACAAGGGTGTTTCTATCCTTATTTCACTATTTTGTTCCAGGACAAACATTTGTGTGATGAGCATGTATCACAAATCACAAAAAGTATAATTTTATTTATTCTATCAGCCATCTAGTACAGACTTTGCTAATTTGGGCTAGATGGTGTTGGTTCCGTTTTTTTCCTTTTGAGGTACGGAACCCTAAAAATCGTGGAAATCGATTTATCTTTAAGGGTTGAAAATAGTCTTCCCTTCATTTTATGGGAGATCGCGTGTCTAGTCAAATTGGCGGTCAAGCGCGAGTCTGTTTATGAATAAAATACCTCTAAACGGTTAAAGCCATGCTATTTTAGCCCCAGACATATTGTTTTACGGTGTTGGCCTAGCTATACATCACTTCTATCTTTAATATCTACACGCAGACACTTCCTATTTAGAGGGAAACGGAAACGCCATATTTCAAAAGGAGCATTGACAGCGCATCCGGCGTGCCGAATAAATTCACATGAAAGTGGTTTTATTCGCGCGGAAACTTATCTCTGTGTTTGTTATTATGAAAAATTATACAAACCGCCTACTTACGATGTGAATAACATTAGGTTTTGGGAGTTTTGGCGGGAACGTCTTAGTAACGTGTTGCTGCTTTGTTTTATTTTCCTAACTTGTGTTATTTTGAACATTAATGCTATAAAAATGGTGGTGTTTTATTCATTAAGTGTTTGATAAAGTGTGTGAGTGTGGGCAAGTGAAATAAAGCAGTAAAACGTGTGATTTTACGTTGTCGGCAATACTCCATAGAAGTTTCTAGTAAAGTCGCCACCACTTTACTGAAGCAGGGCTCAACTTATAAATTGACTGTATACGTGACTTAGATTGTGACTAGAACATTTACAACTTGTTTTATTCAAGAAACTTGAAAAAATCCTAATACTTGACACTGGCAAATGCTTTAATGCGGGTCCAATACAAAAAAGAAGAAGAACATTAGGTTTGGTTGTTTGAACCGACTGCGTATGATTGAGGGAGTATTTTACAAGACACTGCGAGGAATTTTCATTTACCTACACAGTTCGTCATCTCATCAAGTATTTACGAGTATATTAAGAAAAACAAAATAACCGACTGTAAAACAAGCAGTTTTTGTAGTCTACCTTACGATTTCGTTACGCTTGAAAAGCTGTTGTGTACGTTTTGTGTGAGAAAGTAAGCATAAATCGCTGTAATAGATTATAAATGCGCATTATTAAATAATTAATTTTAGTACAATCACTTCTTTATTACGATGTATTACTATTATTACAACAACAAAAAGAACATACGGACCGAATTGATAACCTCCTTCTTTTTGGAAGTCGGTTAAAAATGTAGCTGGCATTCAAGGAGTAAAGGCGAATCTAACGACACCTCGCACATGAAAATCGGTCAAGTCGTTTAGTCTATAGGCGTTCCTATAGAAACATACATACATTACATACATACCCATATATATAATTATGAAAATCGGCCGACAAACGGCCTTGTAGCAAACTTCTTATTTTTCAACCGACATTTATTTATTTATTTCAAGCTTTCATCACGAAAACTTCTTTACCGATTTTCTAATACTTATTTTAAATTCTTGTTTTTATAACATTGTTAGTAAATATTATTAAAATCGTTCAGCACCGCAGGAACCTTCCCCCTTTTTGGGAGAAATACTTTATCAAAAATTCCCGACGACAAAAAATTTATTAAAATGATGAATTTGTGTACCAAGTTTCGTCAAGATAGGTTGAAAAATACGCCCTAAACGCGAGTACCAACAAACATCTGGGCAGAAGAAAATCTTGCTATTTGATGCAGAGCTTAAATTTGACAGGCCTCATGGCTCAGTGGTAGTATGTGTTCTGAGCTGTAGTTCGTGGGTTCGATCCCCACCCAAGGCAAACATTTCTGTTTAACATGGATGTTTCTGTGTCTGAGTGTATATATGTATTATATGTTTTTACAAAAGAAAAAGTATGTATTTACTACATCGGCCATTTGGTTTTCATAGTCCAAGCTTTTCTTAGTTTGAGGCTAGATGGTGTTGTGTGAAAATGTCCACAAATATTTATTATTTTCTCAATAAAGGCGAAAATTCTAAAATACCAAGGAGTGTCGCGTGACTCTACTAGTTTGAAACATATTGCATTTCATATCTCCAGTTTTACGAGTCCGTTCCTCCCGTCTCAATGTACTAGACGTTTTATGATGAGCTTCACTTACCGGGATAAGGTAGTTCGGAAACGGCCTGAATTTAAATATTTTTCTGCAATATTTTTGTTTTTGTGTCAATAGAGATATAATCAAATCTCAAAATATACACATTACACATGCATACATAATTTGATGATTTATATTGAAAAAAAATGTATTAAGTTGAAATAAAAAACTGGAACAACGTACTGCAAAATGCACAGTTTCGTTTAATTGGACGTCATTTTTAAATTGTTTTATTTAGCTTGCCCTGGGGGGCAATTCAGTTATTCAAAACCGATCCGTAGCTGGAACCTTATGCGAAGCATTTCCTGTCGGCTGCTATAATTTTTTGATTTAGTAACGAGCGAAGGACGTGTTACGTTTCATCAAATGTGTCAATTGTATGACATAAAAGTGACTGAATCAAAAAAACTATGGCGGCCGACGGGAAACGCTCCACATATGGTTCGGCTATGGAGCGGTCTTGAATAACTGAATTGGGCCCCTGTTTGTTGTTGTTTATGTTTTTGGATCAAATTTAGTAGGGGGCCATTCATTTATTACGTAAGACTATTTAGGGGGGCACCATGTTTTATTTTTTCTTACAAGGGGGTTCCCAACTATCAAGACTCCCGGGAGGGAGTCTTACGTAAGATCACAAACATAAAAAAAAAAGTTAGAATTATACTTTGAAAAAGCGCGGGTAACCGCGCGAGTGCTGAAGTGCGCTCGGGTGTGTATGAAAGTACAAATAAACATTCCTAAAAATTGTTACTTTGAAAAATAAACATTATAATACCTAAACCAAACGTGTATTAATTTTTTCCTTTAGATTCTTACGTAATAAATATTACACAGGGGGGAGGGGTTACTAACCCGATTTTCATGAAATTTCTATGTGGTTACATATAAATCTGAAAGTACCTATATCCTTTCGTACGAAAAATAAGTTTTTAAAATGGGTTTCTCAACAACGGAGTTAAAAGATAATGCGCATAAAAGAAAAAAATACAACCAAATTGAGAACTTCCTACTGTTTAAAGTCTAACAACCGAATTGATAACTTCATCCTTTTTTCGAAGTCTGCGTTAATAACTGCTTTTTTTTTTATCAGCCCTGTTTGTACAAACTGTCCCACTGCTGGGCGCGGGCCATCTTCTCATTGTGAGAAGGGCTAGGCCATAGTCTGCCACGCTGGCCAAGTGCGGGTTGGCCGCAAAAACTGTTACAATATGAAAACAAACAACCGCAGACACGGCTTTATAAACTACTTACTTACCAAACGAATATTAACTTAACAAGCATCAGAGAATTCAGAGATCTATGTGAATTGGCAACGTTAACAGTCTAGAATTCTAGACTAAAATTATGTTTGTTTATTTCAACATAGAATTATATTTATAGCGGCAATTCAGTATGCTTATCAAAGACAAATTGAAAGGCTTCCATCCTAAGTATTCTGAACTAGTCGCATATACTTACTTAGTGGCTCCCGCGATTGAGAAACCATTTTGAATTGTCACGATTTTAATATACGTAGCCTGTTATGCTACATTTTCATAATGGAAGAATCAATATATTGTGTGTAGCATACACAAAGCATGCATAAAAAATTGGTTGTCTGTAAAGTCGGCTTACGGACGATAGTTTAACGTGACAACGTCATAACAAAACATTGATGAAATGATGATGATGATGTAACGGAAAAATGAGCGTAACGTAACGGGACAATAAGTCATACTTTTTTCGGCATGTTCATCGATTTATTAGACGTTGTCACGTCAGAATGTAAATAAAGTTAGCTATGTTTATTTACATACATTTCGTTTGTCACTAAATGAATAACATCTGGCGGTCTAGACTCTCGAAACATTATGACCATAGATTATGATAAATGATTCAAATTCTGTTTGAATCCTTTAATTATCATTTCGTGTCAGCAAGATATTGATAAAATGTTTTAAGCATTGATCAAAATTGTGTAATATTTTCGGTAAGACGTTAAATTTACGAACAAAACGGCGGACTCCGCTTTCAAGATCGTTCAAAAATAATAAATAAATATTTGTGGACATTTCACACAACACCATCTAGCTCAAACTAAGCAAAGCTTGTACTATGGAAACTAGATGGCTGATACAAATATACTTTTTTTGTAAATATATACTTATGATACCTATAAACACCGAGACACAGAACAAACATCCATGCTCATCACACAAATGTTTGCCCTGGGTGGGGATCGAACCCACGACCTACAGCTCAGCAAGCAGACATACTACCAACTGAGTCACAAGACCAGTTGACAAATTGATAATAATAATCAACTTATTTCCTTCATCATTTCGTCTCTAAATCACAGAATAAAACTAAATAAGTTAAAAGAAAACTTATAAACACACCGCGCCCAAAAAAATTAAAAACACACCGCCGACAAACCGCGGTGGACAACAATTTTAATTAAATATTTGCGCACAGAAATGTTGTCAAGCCAAAGTATTCGCTCCCTCGACTAGTAGTGTAGTTAATGAATAAACAACGATTTAGGGACGAAGTGACAAAACAAGCGCTACTAATCACAGCAGCGACACCGAACGGGCGTTACGCAACCGACATTAGGATAAAGGAGCTGTGATGTGGGGATCTGGGGAACTGGATAAAAGACACTGATAATAACAACAAACAAATTAACATCAGGTGAGTTGGCGGTGACCAAGACCGTGTCGATATACGCATATGGTATGGTTCCGTAGCTAACCTAAAAAAAAATCAGACAAGTGCGAGTCAGACTCGCCCACCGAGGGTTCCGTACAAATAAATAAATAAATTAGTAGGTACGATAAAATAGTGCCCGGAAATCCCACAAAACGTGAAACTTTGTTAAAACCTAAGGGCGCAGCTAGTCATAGATATAACGAGGAAATTGTTTTTTTTTTTTAATTTTTCGTCATAAACCGAAAATAACACACTGTAAAAATAATTTAAAATCTGTTTTATGAACCTCTTTCAATATGATACAGTTAACTAATTTTAAATTTATTTGGACGCTCCTTCCTCGCTTTAGACTCTATTTTTTGTGATTAATCATGTTTGTTTCATCAAAATCGGTACAGTCGTTTTTTTTGTCGTATTTATTTTAATGAAAAGTGTTTGCGGCGACTAAAAGAATCCGAGTCACAAATCAGGAATCTCCACACCAATTTCTCGGCTTGATGTTGAGATGACACATCGATGTTAGTACATTTTAACACTATCCATTAGAGATCAAAGATTATTTTACTATCTGAAAATTAAAAGTAAATATAATTTCACCACACTTATAAAACGGTGATTGGTTCCCTCATAAAAACGCGCAAAATAGCATTTTTAACCAACTTCCAAAAAGGTTCTACTGTATGTTTTTTTATATGTTTGTTACACACATTTTTGTGACATTTGACTCTAACAAAAATTATCACTTCAAAACTTAATATTTTGCAAACGGATCCCTAAATTGGAAAGTCGTTTTGGCACACCCCCATTTTTTTGTTACCTATCCAACAATACCCCAAACGTATTACAAAATAATAATTCATCCCCACGTGTAAGTAAGCTAAGTACCTACATGTAAGAAAAATCAAAAAAATAAATTGTTTTCTATTATGAAAAATATTTTATTCTACGTCTTTCTTGACATGATTAATATGTATATCCAAGCCAAATTACAGCTTTTTTAGCTCTAGCAGTCTTTGAGCAACGCCGCGGACAGACAGACAGACATGGAACATGGCGAAACTGTAAAAGTTCCTTGCTTACTACGGAACCCTAAAAAGCTTATAAAATATCCAAAACCTTTTCATGAATCTATAACCAAGCTGTCAGTCAGAACATCACAGTTTATATATAGATTTCAATATTGAGTAATCAATCAAAGGTATAACCGAATAATATAACTTCCAATATCACGTACATTTCTCAGGAGTCGACATGATTCGTGACACGTGACGACTCACGTTGCGCTAAAGAAATGTAATGGCTCTCTCAGACTAGAGAAGCAGCAGACGGGGCACATAAACCTGCAAAGTGAAGGCAGCTTTCTAACCGACTTTCAACATGAAGGTTCTCAATTCGTGGTTTTTTTTTATGTACGTTCCCCGATTACAGGTAGACACCTGGACCGTTTTTTTTTTTTTTTTTTTAAAGGGAATAATTCCCATTGCAGATGTTCCCATAGACATTTTATAAAAATCTGTTCAGTATTTTGATTTAAATAAATAACTGGAAAATATGTTATCCAATTCAAGTAATTAATTGCATATATTGAAGTCGTTTTTTTTTTAAGTTTTTTAACGATTATTTGTAGTTCAGTTACAAGTAGATATATTTATTATTTAATGCGACAAGTAACTGTAACTGTATTAAGAGAAAAACAAAATACCCGACTGCAGAAAACCAGTATTTGCAGTCTAACATACAACAGTATATTTTGTTACGCTTGATACTCTGTTGAGAGTACGTTTTTTGTGATACAGATATTATAAATGCGTATTCTTGAGAATAATTCTAGTAAAATTACTTGTTTTTTACGAAAAAAATCGTTACGAAAAATACGAATAGGTTACGAAAAAAGCGCATTTTAAATTTTTTGCGAGAAATGTATTATTATTATTACAAACTAGATGACCCGGCGTACTTCGCATCACCTATCAATGAGTGGACCCGATATTTTCTCAACGTTTAAACCTTCCCTGGACTACGACAAACATTTCAAAACCAAAATCAGCTAATAAATCGGCCCAGCCGTTCTCGAGTTTTAGCGAGACAAACGAACAGCAATTGATTTTTATATATATATATAAAAATCAATTATTATTATTATTTGATTTTTTTATATATAGATAAGAGATAATATAGCCTGATACTCAGAGAGTGAAGACAAATCAAACGACACTTCGCACAACAAAATCGGTCAAGCCATTTAAGCTATAGGCTGTCATATAGAAACATAAATACATACAAACATACATACACTCGAAAAACATAACCCTCATTCTTACGCAGTCGGAGAAAAAGTACAATAATAAAGAAATAAAATAGTAGAGAGTAATGTTTCGATGTATTTGTGTGCATTACATGTATGTATGTATTAATGCTTCTACAAATACTTTTACAACATAAGCAGCTTGATTGTTTTTATGTTCGTGAACCATTCTACGATCTTGAAAGATGTATGAAGTCTGCCAACTTGCATTTGTCAGCGTGGTAGACTTATGGCCTTACCCTTCTCACAAAGAGAAGATGGCACGAGCCCAGCAGTGGGACAGTTTGTACAAACAGGGCTGATAAAAAAAATCATTCTACAGTTTTAGATAAAAAAAAGTCTTTTGCAAAATTTGTTATATCTCCATTTTCGAGTTCAGTACGCTCCATCTGCGTTGTTCTCTGGTCTAAGTGCTACGTCCTAACCTTTATAGGACTTACACCTGTAGAAATACATGAGAATTACTAAATTAAGTTAGACTTAGGAGCTACTTATGAATGACTATTAATCTTAAGTTGAATTATTGTGTTAACGTAACGAGATTACAATCCATGCGAAACTTGTATTATACAGAATGTTTGGATAAACAAATGAAATGAAATGAATGAATGTTTGGATTTTTGTTTAGCAGACTTCCAAAAAGGTGGAGGTCCTCAATTCGTCGGAATCTTTTATTTAATTTTTATGTATGTTCCCCAATCGGGGAACATACATACATTTAAGTAATTACTCAAAGACACCTGGACCGTTTTTTTTTTGTTTGAAAGGACTTATACTTCCCAGATGGTTTTATAGAAATTTTATCGAAATCAGTTCAGTGTTTTAGTTTTTATAACAAAATATCTGGAAAATATGCCGACCAAGTAAATGAATTGCGTATTTTGAAGTCTCTTTTTTTGGGTTTTTGAACGACTACTTGTTTTTTTTTTTTTAATGATTACACGTACAAGCAAGCTACTAAAGCTTTGCTTAGTTAAGTCTAGATGGTATTGTGTAAAATGTCCACCAATATTTATATTTATTTATTAATACAAAATATTATAACTGTTATTAAAATAAGAAAATTAATTCACAATAATAAGATTCACAGATTTGTCGAACAAAATCAGCTATCAAAATCGGACTACTCCGTAATAAGTTATGCGTGATCATTCATATAAAAAATATATATACGCGTCGACTTAAGAACCTCCTCCGTTTTTCGTCAGTAAAAAAACAATTGCCCAAACACTCTGTATACAAGATATGTGCTTCATTGCCTATTTACCGTTAGTTAAGCATCTCTAGTAAGTGTGAGTGTGTAGTGTTTCTGGATGAAAAACATTACGAGAGTGACTGCAATAGGTTTTAGATCAAACAGACTTACGAGCGCGACCTCCACAACACAACAAAGCGTTGTGAGTACTACTTAATTGTGTAGGTATTTTTAAGTAGCTATAGCATCACTTTCAAGTGTCTTATGTTAGGATTTACAAAAGTAAGAATTAAGCTATAGTTTTGTTCAACTGACTGCGCAAGAAAGACGGTTATGTTTTCGAGTGTATGTATAATTCGTGGCCCTATTTACATTTATAGCATCATTTTCACGTGTCTTTGGAATGATGGGTGTATGAAAGTACGAATTAAGTTATAGTTTTATTTTTATCTTTTTCGTGTGTTTGTATGTTTGTTTATATGAATGTATGTGGATAATTATACGTATACATGTTTCTATATTACCTCCTACTAATCCAAAACTGATTTTGATGTACGAGGTGTCGTTAGGTTTGTATTTACTCCATACATACACACATACTCCATACACACATACTCCATACATACATACTTCATGTCATAGGTTTTTTTTGTAATCAGATATAATAATAAAACTCACGCAAAAAAAAAAAGTGTATTTACGTATTCTCTAAAAAAACGTAACAAATAAGTGATTTTAGCAAAATTATTCTAAATACATTTTTAACAATTTTGCGCATACTTTCTCGCAAAAACGTATACTCCTACATTACACTTAAGGTCGAGATTAAAGCGCGCAGCTATCTCTCTCGCGCATCACAACCTTTTTAAACATATAAAATCATCGAGTAGGGATAGTAGAAAAGTTAGAGCTAAATTTGTATAAGTATAGAGAAGAAACATTAAAAAAAGTTTTAAACAGATATAATTTATACTAGCGACGGAATTAGAAAAAAAAAACATATATTTTCTTATTCCTCAGCCAATTTAAGAGATATTAAAGAAAAACTTGCTTTTAAATATTTCTCCTGTCTAAATAAACAAATTTAGCTCTCACTTTTCTAAAATCCCTATTCAATGATTTTATAAAAGTATTTAAAAAGGTTGTTATGCGCGAGAGAGATAGCTGCGAGCGTTGAGCGAATCCTTAAAATATTTAAGTGTAGAAATAGTTTCGATCGCAGACGCGTTCGCGAAATGAGACTAGTTAATAAATATTATAAACTTGCAGGAAATATCATGTTTCCTCCAAGACCATAAATGTTCCACCTAATTATAGACACATCGGATATCATATATGTACGTAGTGGAGGCTCACATATCCACACCACTCCCTTTGGACCTGAACGGTGTATACTGTTATATGAAACATGCATAATTAACGCTTAATAAGGTAATTATATTGTAGTAACTACTGTATAATTAACGCCTAATAAGGTAATTATACTGTAGTGACTACCTTATTAAGGGTTACTGCTTAATAAGGTTAAACTGTTGCAGTCAATTACTTCTTATTAATTTGTTCTTCTTCTTTTTTGTATTGGACCCGCATTAAAGCATTTGCCAGTGTCAAGTATTAGGATTTTTCAAGTTTCTTGATTTAAAACAAGTTGTAAATGTTCTAGTTACAAATTCACAATCTAAGTCACGTATGCAGTCAGTCAATTTATAAGTCGAGTCCTGCTTCAGTAAAGTGGTGGCGACTTTACTAGAAGCTTCTATGGAGTTTTGCTGACAACGTAAAATCACACGTTTTACTGCTTTATTACACTTGCCCACACTCACGCACTTTATCGAACACTTAATGAATAAAACACCACCATTTTTATGGCATTAATGTTCAAAATAACACAAGTTTAGGAAAATAAAAGAAAGCAACAACACGTTACTAAGACGTTCCCGCCAAAACTCTACTAATTTGTTTTTAACCGTCTTCCAAAAAGTAGGAGCTTCTCAATTCGATTGTATGTTTTTTTGTGTTTGTTCACCGATTACTCCGCCTATTAGTTTTTTTAAATTATTATTTTCAGTTTGTAGGTTATACTTAAGAGGTGGTCCCATATATACATTTTATGAAAATCGGTTCAGTACTTTGGTTTTGTAATAAAATAACTGGAAACAAACGCAGCTAATTTAACTACAAATCGTTCTCTGCATCACCTATTAAAATCAGTTCAGGCAAGAAACATAAAGAAAATTAGTTCGATAACTCAACCAATCACTAACTTTTGTACTTTATTTCTTATTGTTAAAGTCCAGTTTCGGCTGGACAATATAAATGCTAGCTTAGTCCAATGGCTTATCTGGTTCGTAGGGGAGCACAGAATATGCTAGGGTTGCCACTCGCGTGGAAAATGTTTAAAAATTTAACTAAAATTAGGTCATTTCAGAATGTTTATGAATATCTTATTTTTAACCTCCAAACCAAAAAGAGGGGTGATATAAGTTTGTCGTGTATATCTGTGTGTCTGTTTGTGGTATCGTAGTTCTAAAACAGATGGACCGTTTTTTAGGGTTCCGTACCCAAAGGGTAAAAACGGGACCCTATTACTAAGACTTCGCTGTCTGTCTGTCTGTCTGTCTGTCTGTCTGTCTGTCTGTCTGTCTGTCTGTCTGTCTGTCTGTCTGTCTGTCTGTCTGTCTCCAGGCTGTATCTCATAAACCGTGATAGCTAGAAAGCTGAAATTTTCACAAATGATGTATTTGCGTTGCCGCTATAACAACAAATACTAAAAATTTAATAAAATAAAATATTAAGGGGGGTCCCTATACAATAAACGTGTTTTTTTCGTATTTTTTTGCTCAATATTAAAAACGGTAACAGGTAGACGCTTCAAATTTTCACAGAATACTTACTTGTATATTACCTTTCAAAATAAATAATTAAATAACTATAAAGTAAATATTAAAGGGGGGCTCCCATACAACAAACGTAATTTTTAAGCAATTTTTACTCGATCTTAATTAAAAGGTAGAAACTTGAATATTTGTAAGTAAATATTTAGAAATATATTAACTATAAAAATAAATACCTAATCTAATACATAAAAACTCACAAAATGAAAATAAACGCGGTGCGAGCGCCGCGCCGCGGTGTGGTGGTGGCGCGAACGCGCGGGTAGCGGGGGAGGTAACATCACGGAGCGAGCCATAACCGCGCGTATTCGCGCGAGCGTCGTCATGCTGCCCGGATGTGTATCGAAAACCTACCTATAAGTTTGCAATTTACTACTTGGAATTTCGTTGATTTCTCGTTATTTTATAAACAGAACTAAACTTTGTAGTATTATAGATGATAGTACGGAACCCTTCGTGCGCGAGTCCGACTCGCACTTGGCCGATTATTTTAGCTA
Organism: Lycia hirtaria; assembly: GCA_947563715.1. Classification (NCBI taxonomy): domain Eukaryota; kingdom Metazoa; phylum Arthropoda; class Insecta; order Lepidoptera; family Geometridae; genus Lycia; species Lycia hirtaria. The sequence goes on along the minus strand of OX387383.1, from coordinate 26,550,495 downwards.
TGTTTCATTAAAATCGATTGAACAATTTTTTTGTTTTTTTTGTGTTTTCTAAACTTTTACTTGTTTAGCTGACAAATCGTATTTTAACGTCACGCGACAGTTGATTACAGAGCAAGCGATGATTCTAAGCTTAAAATTATTGAGTAGAATCCTGACTTAGGAGTTCTGAGCGCAGCCATGGATTTAAAAATAAAACAAAATGACTTAACAATCGAGTGGAACACTGTTAGAAAAATATTAGTTAACCTAATGCAAAATGACATTTAAAATCGTGAGAGGAATTTTTGAGATTTTTGTATTTTCTTATTTTTTTTCTTGTTGATGACTGGAAAATCTGACTATGACTAATTTTAGTTCACTGCGACTTTAAATTGACTTCTATTATAATGATAATAGCTTTTAACTTTAATCCAATGTCCACAACATAGGACTTGAGTCCAATAACCACAACATAGGAAAATAACACTAGCAGTGAAATTGTAGTATAAATGGCAACCCTTAAATAATATTTCAGGCATTCTGTATGCATAGGTGCGAGAAATATCGTGAATACAGATTCACAAAAGCAATGAATATTTTTTCTGCGGCTCTGGATACTAACGCATTGCAATTCAGCCAACAGTGTTGTCTGGATACTAAACAGCAACTATTTTGGTCATCACTATTGCTATTAAATATACATTCATCATTTTCAACCTAGTTCAAAGCAGATGTATTAGTTTCATCATCATCTCAGCCATAAGAATACCATTTCTGGTCATAGGCCTCCCCCATGGATTTCCCAAAAGACCGATTGGAAGCAGCTTGCATCCAGTGTCTTCCTGCCACTTGTATGAGGTCATATGTCCATATCGTGGTTGGTCTTCCTACGCTGCGCTTGCCGGTGTGTGGTCTTCACTCGAGAATTGTTCGGCCCATCTGCCATCAATTCTTGCGGCTGGTTATCCTACACTACGCTTGCTGGTCAATGAGATTTTGTCTATAGATATGTTATACTAATTGAATATGTAGTAAAAGCATAGAAAATCTCAGTTCTCAGTACTTTAGCCAATAAGACTACATCCTTAAGGCCTTTTAGTATCTTAGCCTTATATATTGTCACTGTTCACAAGTCACGACACGCGCCTAACAGCGTTGCCCGAGGTGTCGCAACTGAAGACGAGTTGGGCAATTACCTTACTTGAGGCTTGCCGCCGCTTAGCCGTGAAAACCCTATCTCAATCAATCAATCAATCAATAACACTTTATTGACACCACATAAAGTAATAAGACAATAAACACATAATAAAATGGCACAAAAGGCGGTCTTATCGCTAAAAGCGATCTCTTCCAGACAACCTTGGGATGTGATAGAAAAATATATGTAAAGGTGGGCGGTGGTACTAATCTATACTAATACCTATCTACGTATAATACATCACTGTTGCTGGTGTGTGATCTCCACTCTAGAACTTTCGACCTGCCCCCGTATTCTGAACTCATTCGGTTTCGGAATCGATTCGATTTGTATATCTCCGTCTCTGTCATTTCCATAAAGAATAACAGAGACGGAGATATACAAATCGAATCGATTCCGAAACCGAATGGGTTCAGAATACGGGGGCTGAACGGACACCAGTTTGACAGGTGCTATGTGCGTCGCCCACAACCACTTCAACTTGTTAATTCGATGTGATGTCGATAACTTCCGTTCGCCCATTAACGTAGATAACATATTAATTGATGGCCTTAAGTACTCTTAAAAACAAGTATCTTTAATGTAATTCTGGGCCTTCTGTGCAAAACGGTACAAGTCGAAAATCACAACATAGCAGGAGAGGAAAAATTAACTTTAAGAAAACATATTTTCCAAGTTATTTTGTTATAAAAACCAAAGTACTGAACCGATTTTTAATACAATTTATGTGGGACCACCTGTAAGATATTACCTACCAAACATCAAAAATCATAATTGGCTATTTAATCACTGAACAATTAACAAATAATTACTTAACAAATAATTATAGTTTAAAAAATTAATAAGAAACCGACTTCAAAATACACTATTCCTTTACTTGCATCACTTAATATGATATTGAAAATCGGTGGTCAACTGAGCCCGTAGCCCATTGAGCCCGCGGGCTTAGTTGACCACTTTCAGTTTTTTTCGGGGTTAACTCGACCCACAAGTCGCACTTAGCCCACGGGCTCATATGACCACTCTCAATCCATTAAGGACAACTGAGCCCAGGGCTCCATCAACCACTTTCTACTGTTTTCGTGGCCAACCCAGCCTACATCACATTACACTACGGGTGATTCTATTCAGGCGCAGCAATATTGACTGCACGATTCTTCGAGAAAGTATACGCAAAGTCGAGAAGAGAAAGAGAGAGAAGAGAAATAAGTGAACATTCTCTAGTTAGAACGATTCTTGTAAAATCGCTTATTTATTATGAAAAAAATCTTTAAAGATTTCGAGAAAGTGCAAATTTTAAGTTTTCTGTAACATTTCCCGTGTTAGAAACCACAAGTTCTGATAGATTTAGACACAATGACAGTCTCAAATCGTCACTTGTTCTCAAATAGTCACATTCACGTCGGCATACTATCAAAACATCACATTTGCGATACGTTGTTTACGTTACGTAGCATAATTAGGGTTCCGTACCCAAAGGGTAAAAACGGGACCCTATTACTAAGACTTCGCTGTCTGTCTGTCTGTCTGTCTGTCTGTCTGTCTGTCTGTCTGTCTGTCTCCAGGCTGTATCTCATAAACCGTGATAGCTAGAAAGCTGAAATTTTCACAAATGATGTATTTCCGTTGCCGCTATAACAACAAATACTAAAAATTAAAAAAAATTAAATATTAAGGGGGGTCCCCATACAATAAACGTGTTTTTTTCGTATTTTTTTGCTCAATATTAAAAACGGTAACAGGTAGACGCTTCAAATTTTCACAGAATATTTACTTGTATATTACCTTTCAAAATAAATAATTAAATAACAATAAAGTAAATATTAAAGGGGGGCTCCCATACAACAAACGTAATTTTTAAGCAATTTTTACTCGATCTTAATTAACAGGTAGAAACTTGAATATTTGTAAGTAAATATTTAGAAATATATTAACCTAATCTAATACATAAAAACTCACAAAATGAAAATAATCCGTGTATCTAAACGCGGTGCGAGCGCCGCGCCACGGTGTGGTGGTGGCGCGAGCGCGAGGCGGTTGATAAGCAACGGCCGCGCAGGTAGCGGGGGAGGTAACATCACGGAGCGAGCCATAGCCGCGCGTATTCGCGCGAGCGTTGTCGTGCTGCCCGGATGTGTATCGAAAACCTACCTATAAGTTTGCAATTTACTACTTGGAATTTCGTTGATTTCTCGTTATTTTATAAACAGAATTAAACTTTGTAGTATTATAGATGATAGTACGATTAGTACGGAACCCTTCGTGCGCGAGTCCGACTCGCATTTGGCCGATTATTATGTTGTCATATTGCAAATGTGTCACTATAACAGTATGACGTATGCCAAATGTGACGTTTAGAGTATACGACGACCTGAGAAAGTGACAATTTGAGAACGAATACCGGTTTGAGAATGTGACGTAATGCGCCTAAACCTTCTAACACTGGACGCTGTTTTCGCAGCGTCTAAGGGCTATATTTCACCAAGACACCATGGCGGCGCAACCAGTCGCCGCTACCAACAAAGTGTATACAGCTCTATAGAGAGCTACTCACCTGGTGTACGTGTGGTTGCGCAACCAATTTGGCGGCGCCACCAGCCCGGACGAGTGCACAGAATGTTACTGGTCGCGCTGCCACGCTGGTCGCGCCACCACTAATTCCTATAGCGCTGTAGCTCACTCACTCGGCCGCCACTCCGGCTGCCAGTGACCACATTGCATCTCTTTTCCTACGTACATACAGCAGTAGTGCTATCTCTTCGAGGTCCATTTTGATACTGTCTCAGTGTGGTGTGGCGACTCTGGTGTCTGTATGGTGTGTAGTTTGGTAGCTTACGGACACCACGGTGGCGCGACTGGTTGCGCCGCCGTGGTGTCCCGGTGAAATATAGCCCTAAAAGTAACATAGCTTTATTTCACAATATATTTGAGATATACGTGTGCGGATTGTCAGATGTGTTATAGTGTGTATAAAGAGGAAAAATTACTTCGTTTATGGTTGTGTTCGTCTTGTGAATAGCTCTGCGTTTGTGTTATATTTCGTACCGGCAAATTTTTTATTGCTATTGTGGTTTACGACTTTTCTTTTTGCTCTATTTCATAAGAAACAAGGGGTTTTTAAAAGGATCGTAGGTACATTTCAAAGTTTAAAAATAGAATAAATTTATATAACATGTTAAATAAAAAAAAGCTTAAACTATACCTATGCTTTTTTAAATTTCAGACACAAAATAAAAAAAATATCCGCCTAAACATACATACTTATGTAGGTATGTATGTCACGCCTAAATTAGAAAGGATAAGAGGAGAAGATGCTATTAGATTAGAAGATGTAGTAGTTGGCTTAATCTACATTAAACGTGTAAATCTCTGTCACATATAGATTTTTCTATGTACTCAACTCATCTGAACAAATATAAGTTAGTTGGTTGATTTTGACGGGAACGTACTAAAATCGTGGTGCAGTTTCGTTTTATTTTTACAAACTTATGTTATTACCAGTTTTATACAGGACCAGTTAAGAATGAACCTTACCTGAAACAAAAAAAAAGTTGAAATAAAAAAATAATATTGTAAAATAGTATTGTAATTGTTGTGAAATAAAAAAAAAAACTATACAATTGTCGCAGTAAAGCGAGCATAAATTCAATTATTTTATCCTACTTCCAAAAAGGAGGTTCTCAATTGGACTGCTCTTTTTAGGGTTCCGTACCCAAGGGGTAAAAACGGAACCCTATTACTGAGACTACGCTGTCTGTCCGTCCGTCCGTCCGTCCGTCTGTCACCAGGCTGTAGCTCATGAACCATGATAGTTAGAGAGTTGAAATTTTCACAGATGATGTATTTCTGTTGCCGCCATAACATCAAATACTAAAACACAGAATAAAATAAATATTTAAGGGGCTCCCATACAACAAACGTGACTTTTTTGCTTGTTTTTGCTCGATATTGATAACGGCAACATGTAGACGCTTGAAATATTCACTAAATATTGAGTTATATTGTTCACTTTAAAAATAAATAATTACCTAAATTAAAATAAAATTTATATTTAATGGGGGCTCCCATATAACAAATGTGATTTTTTGCCGTTTTTATAGATAATGGTACGGAACCCTTCGTGTGCAAGTCCGACTCACACTTGGCCGGTTTTATTTTGTATGATACGCGATTAATTCAGAAATTATGAATTGTTTTTGATGATTCTACTTTGTTTGGTAGGTAATACTTCAGAGCTGGTCCCTCATCAACGTTATCAAAATCGGTTCAGTACTTTAGTTTTTAGGGTTCCGTACCCAAAGGGTAAAAACGGGACCCTATTACTAAGACTTCGCTGTCTGTCTGTCTGTCTGTCTGTCTGTCTGTCTGTCTGTCTGTCTGTCTGTCTGTCTGTCTGTCTCCAGGCTGTATCTCATAAACCGTGATAGCTAGAAAGCTGAAATTTTCACAAATGATGTATTTCCGTTGCCGCTATAACAACAAATACTAAAAATTAAAAAAAAAAAAAATATTAAGGGGGGTCCCCATACAATAAACGTGTTTTTTTCGTATTTTTTTGCTCAATATTAAAAACGGTAACAGGTAGACACTTCAAATTTTCACAGAATACTTACTTGTATATTACCTTACAAAATAAATAATTAAATAACTATAAAGTAAATATTAAAGGGGGGCTCCCATACAATAAACGTAATTTTTAAGCAATTTTTACTCGATCTTAATTAACAGGTAGAAACTTGAATATTTGTAAGTAAATATTTAGAAATATATTAATTATAAAAATAAATACCTAATCTAATACATAAAAACTCACAAAATGAAAATAATCCGTGCATCTAAACGCGGTGCGAGCGCCGCGCCGCGGTGTAGTGGTGGCGCGAACGCGCGGGTAGCGGGGGAGGAAACATCACGGAGCGAGCCATAGCCGCGCGTATTCGCGCGAGCGTTATCATGCTGCCCGGATGTGTATCGAAAACCTACATATAAGTTTGAAATTTACTACTTGGAATTTCGTTGATTTCTCGTTATTTTATAAACAGAACTAAACTTTGTAGTATTTTAGATGATAGTACGGAACCCTTCGTGCGCGAGTCCGACTCGCACTTGGCCGATTATTATATCTAAATAACTGGAAGTAAGTCATCCAACTAAACGAATTACGTATTTTGAAGTTGTTTTTTTAGGGTTCCGTACCTCAATAGGAAAAAACGGAACCCTTATAGGATCACTTTGTTGTCCGTCTGTCCGTCCGTCGGGTGTCAAGAACTTTATCTCGGGAACGCGTGAAGGTATCGAGTTGAAATTAAAATCATATACGCAGATCCATAGTCTCTTGCTGCAGAAAGAGATTCTATGTTTTCTGCTTCAGCTTTCTATGCTTTCTGCTTTCAGCTTTCTATGTTTTCGTAAGAAAAAAGTTACAGCTGAATATATCGTAAAAAACGCACATTTCGACACTCAGAAGGGAATCAAAACCTATGGGGTACTTCCCATTGACATAAAACAATGAAATTTGGCAAGAAGCATTGTGTTAGAGTACACATATAGGAAAAAATCCGAAAAGTGGTAATTTTTTATTTAATCACAAAAAAAATGTGTCTTTATGCAAGGAATGAAGGTCCAAATTTTAAAGTGAATTAACCGTATTATGTGGGGTATCATATGAAAGAGCTTCAGAAGCATAAGCTAAAACAAGTTTTTAAATATTTTTACGATGTATATTTTTCGGTTTATGAAGGTAAATATAAAAAAAAATGTATGATTACCCCCTGTTATCTACTAGTTTGTACGGTACCCTTGATGGGCGAGTATGACTCGCACTTGTCCGTTTTTTTTTCAGTTTTTTTAATTATAAATATAGCTACAACAAAACAATGTAAAAACTACAAATACTTGATTAACTACCTTTTTAATTTAATTTGACATTGATTTTAACACGTACTTATTATTTTGTTAAAAGTAATCTATCATTATTGTTTATTGACGTTGAAAACCATTGTATATTAATAATTAACTCTATTATTTTATTACATACCTATCAATTTTGCATGACATTATAGTTGACCAAATCAAACATCTCAACCCCCTCTCAGTGTCCTGGCTTCTTGCTCTTTTTAACACTTGCCTCGAAACTGCCAAAATACCAAAGCTATGGAGGCGATCCAAAATAATAGCTCTTCTCAAACCTGGAAAATCCTCCGATGACCCAAAAAGTTATAGGCCAATATCGCTACTATGCCACTCCTATAAACTGTTTGAAAGACTACTTTTAAATCGCCTTACAGAAACTATTGAACCCAATCTAATACCAGAACAGGCTGGGTTTCGACCTGGAAAGTCATGCTCCAACCAGACTCTTAGACTCACTCAACATATAGAAGATGGATTCGAAGCAAATCTTGTAACAGGGGCAGTCTTTGTTGATCTATCCGCAGCTTACGATACGGTTAATATACAAAAACTTCTTGCAAAAGTTAGCAAACTAACAAATGATAAAGGATTTATCCGCATTTTAAGAGAGCTACTAAGCAATCGAAGTTTTCAAGTTCACCTCCATTCTGAAAAGAGCAGGTGGCGACGACAGAAGAATGGCCTACCGCAAGGTAGTGTGCTGGCTCCTATATTGTTTAATATCTACACCAACGACCAATCCTACTACCCAGGTACACACCGCTTCCTGTACGCAGACGACCTTGCTTTAACATCCCAAGCCAGCACTTTCGAGGAAGTGGAAACCACACTCACGGAAGCTCTTAGTGACTTGGGACAATATTACGAATCAAACGCTCTTAGACCAAACCCTACTAAAACCCAATGTTGCGCTTTCCACCTCCGTAACCGCCAAGCAAACCGATCCCTCAATATCAGTTGGCAACAAGTCCAAATCGAACATTGTCCTCACCCGAAATACTTAGGTATAACCCTAGATAGGTCCTTAACTTTTAAACCACACTGCCAAAAAACTAAACAGAAAGTATACACACGAAATAATCTGCTCCGACGTCTCACAGCTACTAAATGGGGTTCCGCTCCACAGGTACTTCGTACAACAGGCATTGCCTTATGCTACTCTGCTGGTGAGTTTGCGTGTCCAGTGTGGCACCGCTCTTACCACGCAAAAGAGGTCGACATAGCCTTAAACGACACCTGCCGCATCATAACTGGGTGTTTGAAACCTACCCCACTCGACATGCTCTACCCGCTAGCCGGAATTGCTCCTCCTGACGTCAGGAGGGATATTGCTTGTGCTATAGAAAAGCGAAAGCAAGAATCTGATCCCCGGCACCCTCTATTTGATTACAACGCACCTCCAGCCCGGTTAAAGAGCCGTAAAAGTTTCATCCGCAGCACTACTGCTGTAAAAGAAAATCCGGTTAAGGCCAAACAAAAGCTGTGGTCAGAAAAGTACCAACTACCACCTAATTTTGCCGTCCCGAAGGAGGAGCTACCACCAGGACATGATCTGCAATGGCCAATTTGGAAGTCTATAAATCGCCTCCGAACACAAGTTGGTCGTTGTAGACAAAATATGTGTAAATGGGGTCTGGCTATTCCTCCAGTAGAGCAGTGTGATTGTGGCGCCACCCCTCAGACAATGACACACCTGCTCGTATGCCCACTGTGCCCTAATACCTGCACAATGAATGACCTGTGGGAGGCCAATACTGCTGCTATCTCTGTGGCTTCCTACTGGTCAAATACAGTATAATAATAGATTTAAAAAAAAAAAAAAAAAAAAAAAAAAACGAACCGTTGACACGAAAAGAAGAAGAATTTTGCATGACCTCTGGTTGTCAATAGATGGCCATCAACAACCTAGATTTAAGACCTTATACAAAAAAATCTGCCAAAGTACGAGTTTCACTCGCACACCGAGGCTTCCGTACTCCCTTGTAACATAATAAACACAGAAAACAGGACTATTATATATTGGAGGAAGACATTGGTGGACATTTTCACACCATACCATCTAGCCCCAAACTAAGCAAAGCTTGTACTATGGGAACCATATGACTGATAGAATACATATATACTATTTTTTTGTTAATACATACTTATGATACATAGAAACACCCAGACACAGAACAAACATCCATGCTCATCGCACAAATGCTTACCCTGGGTGGGGATCGAACCCCAAGAGCTAATGCTCAGAGGCGACGTTCTACCACTGAGCCATGAGGCCTGTCATATTTGCATTTTACCACATTTTCTATACAGTAGACATATAAAAAGGTATGAAACGGTAGGCATATTTAAAGACAATATTGATAAAAGCGACATCTAGCGGAATTTGATCAATAAAATCACTGTGCGGTCACGTGCAAGTACGCCAGTACGCGTAAAGTTAAAATAATATTATAACGACGAAGACGCGAGTGTGACAGACAAGTGACGCCATCTAGCGTCATTCGATTTTGTCGTACAACTACGTGAACTAACTTGTTTCATTTTCATGACAAAAACTGATAATATCTAGTGTTTGTTATTTAGTTATTATTTCTTGATTTACATTAAAGTGAATTCTATAATCTCGAAAATTTTGAGACTTGTATCTACGAGTATTACCGTTTGAAAGATACACAAAAATACAGCCGTTTAAGTGTCAGTGTGTGGACAGACAGACACCGTAGCCTCACCGTAGAATAGGCTCCCGCACCCTTACTACGAAAGCCGAAAAAGCAAATAAATTAGGTACCTCAAACCGATAAAGGTCTAAAATATAATTTAATACCTAATTATTTTTATATGATATAGGTACAGATGTTGTATTTAATAAATAATAAATATTAGTGGGACATTTCACACAACACATTACATTATTACTGTAACTCGTTTACTACATCTACTCAGGTACTATGGCAATTAAATAGCAGATAGAATAGATCTTTAATATATCTTAAGTGCATGCATACTAGAACCTCCAGGCTTTTCACGCTCAGATGGCAAGCGACCAGACGGTCTTACGTTGGTTCCATGGCGGAAAGGGCGCTGCCTCGTGTGGGATGCTACGTGTGTCAGCACGTTCGCATCCTGCCATCTCCCCGCTACTCAGCAGTCTGCTGGTGCGGGAGCGGAGGCAGCCGGCCGAGGTAAGCGCCTCAAATACGCCTGCCTGGTACCAACATATGACTTCGTCCCATTTGCCGTTAAAACGGCGGGGCCGTGGTGTTCTGCGGCGAGGGAATTTATCCGGGAGCTCGGACACCGCCTGAGAGAAAAAAGCCGGGACCCACGGTCGGGATGGTTTCTCGTCCAGCGGATTTCCCTCGCGATACAGCGTGGCAACGCAGCGAGCGTGCTGGGAACTTTTGGGCCAGGGACCTGCGCGGGGGGCCGTTGACCAGTTAGCCTGAAACGCTAAATTTTGTTTTTGGGAAGTGTGTAATTATGTATATATAGTTAAAATTTACGAATACTTATATAGTGACGCATTTCTTCTGTCTTTGTATATTATTGGAAAAGTAAAAATAAAAACTTCTTACGTGTTACTCACGTTTATTTTGAGTCGAAATCTCCGACTATAGTTTCAACCGCTTACGGTGGTCTTTTTCAAAAGAAGCAGCGCAGACGTCACTCCCGAAGGACGTCCTGTCTGGTACCAGAATAAACGTGAGTAACTCGTATTTTAATATCACGTTATCTCCCTAAATTCGTCGGCCTTGTGGCTCAGTTGGTAGTGTGCTTACGTTTACCTGCTGAACTGAAAGATCGTGGGTTCGACCCCACCCAGAACGAACATTTGTGTGATGAGCATGGATGTTTGTTCTGTGTCTGGGTGTTTCTATGTATCATATGTATATATTCACAAAAAAAAGTATATATGTATTCTATCAGCCATCTAGTTCCATAGTACAAGCTTTGCTTAGTTTGGGCTAGATGGTGTTGTGTGAAATGTCCACAAATATTTATTTATTTATTTATTTATAATAATTATAGTTTAAAAAACTGAAACAACCGACTTCAAAATACCCAAATTCGTTTACTTAGATGACATTTTTCCAGTTATATTGCTATAAAAACTAAAGTACTTAGTGAACTAATTTTGTCAAAATTTGTACGGGACCACCTCTGAAATATAACCTACCAAACAAAACAAGACTCATCAAAATCAAGTCACAATTGGCGGTGTAATGGCGTAACAAACAAAAAACATACAGTCCAGTTGAAAACCTCTTGCTTTTTGGAAGTCGGCTAAATTATATTAGAAAACCTTGTTAAAAATTGACTTACCGATTTTTTCTGTCAAATAACACCTAATAAGTTTCGATATTAATATTATTTAAAATTAATTTTCCGGCAGTCTAGTTGAGAGACCGTCTGACTTGCGATCCGCAGGTGCTGGGTTCGAAGCCCGCCGCACGCACTCTGTCTTTCGAAGTTATGTGCGTATTGTTGATTGCCGGCAACTTCAAACGGTGAAGGAAAACATCGTGAAGAAACCTACATGTCTGAGAGTTCTCAATGATCTTGAAGTTTTTTTTTTATTTTTTTTATTCGAAGATAGGCTTGCGCTTGACCGTCAACTCACCTGATGTTAAGTGACAGTTACGGTCTACGATGGAGCGCGCTTGCCTAGAAGAAACCTATTCACTCGCGATTTGAAGACACCTAGATTATATCCAGTCGGAAAGACCCATTCAGGAAGCGCATTCCACAGTTTGGCAGTACGTATAATGAAAGTGGAGCCAAAGCGTTTCGTACGTGTTTTCGGAATATCAACCATATAACGATGTCGCTTTTTCATGCTTCTTGCAGTCCGATAGAAAAATGGGCATGGGGGAATGAGTGAAGTCTGCCAACCCGCACTTGGCCAGCGTGGTAGACTATGGCTTGACCCTTCTCACAATGAGAAGATGGCCCACGCCCAGCAGTGGGACAGTTTGAACAAACAAGGTTGATAAAAATAAAGTTTCGGTAAGATTTGTTGGAAAATACCTGTGTACGAGTACCGAAAAATATCCAGACAAAAGAACGAAATTCTTTCTAGTTGCAGACAACTTCGATTGCTTCGTTCAATTAGTTCAGACGTTATTAGAGCAGAACAGTAGTCTCTGTTTGTAAAGTAGGTCAGTAGATAATATCTGCTGCAAAACTTGAATACATCCAACACTGCGTTTGACATCTCTCATTAACTAGTTGTACTCTTAGGTATCTTGTAGACTAATATAATGACATTTCCTGATACAGGCTAATTAATTAATAGCAACAAGTAACTATTTAGATAATCTACAAACTTTTAAGCTATTGCATAGCTTCTATCGCGGGCCTTGAGCGTGGAGACCGAATCCAGAAATTCCGTAGCGAAAATAACCTAACGCAGTAGCGCCGATACAACCAATGCCACCTAGAGGCGATTTGCAGAACTAAAGAGACAAGCGTGATATTTCAAAAAGTCATTAAAAGTTCTGCTATTCATCGATAGATGGCAAAACTAAAAACTAAAAAGTATCACCGCTGTGCCGGTCGGAGTGGGGGGTGTTAGGAATACTGCATAAATAAAATAAATAAATAATTATAATTACATAAGTTGATAAAAAATGCTATGCAATAGCTTTACCGCGGCAGTCTCAGAGTGCCACACGACTTTTTTTTTATGCACTAGTTTCTATCAGTATACAAATATCTATATTTATAAGAAAATCATAATAACCGATTGCAGAAAAGCAGTTCTCGCAGTCTAACTTACGATTTCGTTACACTTGATACGCTGTTGAGTGTACGTTTTTTGTGAGAAATGCGTAAAATCGCTATAAAAGAATATAAATGCGTATTCTTTAGTATAACTCTAGTAAAATCACTTGTTTATTACGAAAAAGTTCGTTAAAACACTTCGGTCTCAAGCAGACAAGACAAACCCATTTCAAGTCGAACTGAAGAGATTGAAAGACCTAAAATTTTTAATTCGTTTTCGATGGTGCTTGAGCGGCGCGTAAAATATAAGATGCGGCGAAAAACTGCCAGTTTATTGAGCAGTTTAACGGTTCAGGCCATCGGAAACGAGACACATTTTATTGAGTTGAAATCAAATAAGTACTAAAACAGTGAGTAAACACTCAAAAAATAATGACTTCTGCTAAAACTTCCCGATTGAGTAGTACGTCCGTTTGAAGATTGTAGACCCTCTAGACTGCGCGACTGCGCTAGCACTATTATTATTAACGGGATATTTAACGTGGTTTGTGTCAATTTTGAGAACCAGTCGCCCGTGAACATGGTGCATGTAGCTGTGCCGAAATATCGGGAGCTCAAAATTAATGCGAACCACGGTAAATATCCCGTTAATAATAATAGTGCTTTAATGAATGACCGTGATAGTAAAAAAAAGTGTTTTAGAATTTTAAAGATTTACATAACACATCACATGGAAAGAGCACTTCAAATGGCCTAATGGACAATTGATGCTTTGCATACCCCGTATGCCAATAGGACAAGTAATCGTAAAACTTAAAAAACAGACTTCAAAATACACAATTCCTTTACTTGGATGACATATTTTCCAGTTATTTTGTTATAATAATCGGCCAAGTGCGAGTCGGACTCGCGCACGAAGGGTTCCGTACTATCATCTATAATACTACAAAGTTTAGTTCTGTTTATAAAATAACGAGAAATCAACGAAATTCCAAGTAGTAAATTGCAAACTTATAGGTAGTTTTTCGATACACATCCGGGCAGCATGGCTCGCTCCGTGATGTTACCTCCCCCGCTACCCGCACGGCCGTTACTTAGCAACCGCCTCGCGCTCGCGCCACCACCACACCGCGGCGCGGCGCTCGCACCGCGTTTAGATGCACGGTTTATTTTCATTTTGTGAGTTTTTATGTATTAGATTAGGTATTTATTTTTATAGTTAATATATTTCTAAATATTTACTTACAAATATTCAAGTTTCTACCTGTTAATTAAAATCGAGTAAAAATTGCTTAAAAATTACTTTGTTGTATGGGAGCCCCCCTTTAATATTTACTTTATTGTTATTTAATTATTTATTTTGAAAGGTAATATACAAGTAAATATTCTGTGAAAATTTGAAGCGTCTACCTGTTACCGTTTTTAATATTGAGCAAAAAAATACGAAAAAAACACGTTTATTGTATGGGGACCCCCCTTAATATTTTTTTTTTTTGAATTTTTAGTATTTGTTGTTATAGCGGCAACGGAAATACATTATTTGTGAATTTCAGCTTTCTAGCTATCACGGTTTATGAGATACAGCCTGGAGACAGACAGACAGACAGACAGACAGACAGACAGACAGACAGACAGACAGACAGCGAAGTCTTAGTAATAGGGTCCCGTTTTTACCCTTTGGGTACGGAACCCTAAAAACGATTTTGTAACGGGACAATGACTCATACTTTTTCGTGCATGCAGCCGGCGTTCATCGATTTATTAGACGTTGTCACGTCAAAAATATATAGATTAATGTCACAATAAATACAGGTAAAACCAGCATGCATTAATATTGAGCGAAAAATAAAATACTCATTTAAAATGTGCTATTAAAATACAGGTCAAATAAATTTAAAATAATAATAACAGGCTATTGAATTACATGACCATCATAATCAATTAGAATGCCCTCCTTTCGGCTTAGTACAGGTCACCGTATAAAATAACCCTGTAGAAGCTACCCTGAATAGATAGTTCCCTGAAAAGATAGTTCCCTGAATAGATAGATAGTTAGATCTATAGATAGTTGACCATCCTGTATAAAACAATGACCTTTCTCCTTTCCATAAATCAACATCCCATTATCTCCTAATAGTCTAGCACTAGGGCTAGCCACTTGGTACCGAAGTTTATTGAATATTGGATTACAAAGACCCTCTTAGTTTACTGACAATTGGACTCTATTTATCTTGGAATAAGTGTTATTTTAGATTGAAGATAGGTAAATCCAGAATTGGCATCTTCCGTTCTATGCAGTCACTAGATTGGCGTACTTTTGTTTTGTAGATATACATTTTATGGATATGGCTTTGTCTAGAAAGTTATACCAAAATACACGTTACCATTTTAGGTTAAGTGCGCGTCTTATGACAATCTTTAATTTTTAGAATTCCGTATCTCAAAAGGAAAGAAGGAACACTTGACCATATGTGTGATATGATTCGTTATGTTAAGCGAACATACCTACATTTGTATAGTTTTTTTTTTACATGTAACATTATCCGTTATGAATAAATTACTATGACTATGTCTCTCTCGAGAAGACACTTTTTCTCAGATTGATAACTCTGAAGTTGATGTTCAAACCATGTACAGAAATTTAGCAAAATTGTTGCAAAAAAGTTTGTGCTCACGAAGTCTAAAGTTCGCAGAACTATTTGTTTTACTAAAATTAAAGAAAACTAAATTATAACTCCTATTTGGACCGTAACTATCGCAGTATGTCGCACTTTCAAAAGTCCTTTTACATCATTCTGTCTAAAAGGAAAGAAAGTTTGATTTATCTCTTCCCTTTTATGATCGACTGTGAAACTTGTGCTGTAATTCGAAGTTTCTCTTTTTACTTTTTTTTGTGGAAAGTGATAAACTTGGAGCTACTTTTTCGCCAGTAAAATGCGGGATAACTGAACATCGGAGGTAAAAGTTTTGGGTGTGTATTACACGGACATATTTTACGTTACTTTTTAACTGCATTCTAAAAAGGAGGTTGTTCTCAATTCTGTAGACAACTACGAATCCTTATACATTCGCCATGCCAGTTAGCTGAAAGTAATTTGGAATGAGTATAACAATTATTAATGATTGACAAATTGGTAAAATAAATAATAATAAAAAAAATGTGGTATTTTTCTTACAATATGTAGTTTTTCTGGGTATTTAGGCTTTTCGCACCGCGAGCGGTTCGAACCGCGGTCCAAATCACCTAAGAGCTCTTTTTGAATAAGCCCTTTCGCATCGCGGTGCGAATCGACCAAGAGCATTTTGGAATGGGTTGATTCGGACCGCAGTGAGGAATAAAACATTTCTCTTTTTGGGTGAGTGGGTAAATTCGGGCAGAGAAGATCTACAATCTTGAAATTTTGAAGGCTAGAGTGAAATCCTTGTCCACACCGTCGCTTAACATCAGGCGAGTTGGTGGTTAATCGTAGATCTATCTTGCGTAAAAAATTGGTTGTCTGTAAAGTTGTTTTACGGTACGATAGCTTAACGTGACAACGTCATAACAAAACATTGATGAAATAATGATGATGATGTAACGGGACAGTGATCGTAACTGGACAATGAGCGTTTTGGACAATGAAGTCATCCTTTTTCGTGCGTGCAGCCGGCGTTTATCGATTTATTAGACGTTGTCACGTCAAAAAACTAAAATATTAGGCAAATTTTTTTTCACCTACCTTATCAGTGAGTGACCCTAGTTGTTAAGGCTTATCACATCCATAGTCTATAATTCCCGTGTAGATTGTCCCGTTGTTATCTTCCGCAGGAGAGCGCAGATTGTCTGAGTTCATATTCAAATTGCTTCGTTCCGAGATTAGATCGAAGTCGTCTCACTTAGTTAGCTATCTATTGAGACGGCCATTCTCTGTTCGAATTGCCTGATTTTCGTAATTGGCTGCCATTTTTCCTGAATCGTTTGTGTTTAACTAAAATTGATCTTACTATCCGTTTATTATTGACGTGACAACGTCTAATAAATCGATGAACGCCGGCTGCATGCTCGAAAAAGTATGACTCATTGTCCCGTTACGTTACGCTCTTTGTCCCTTTACTCGCGCGCGTGCCCTTTAACCGACTTCCAAAAAGAAGTTTCTTAATTAGACTGCACTTATTTTGTATGTTTGTTCACCACGTCAATTGTGAATTGTTTTTGATGATTCTATTACAAAAAAGTTCGTTGGAGGTTGCGAAAAAACGCATTTTTTCATTTTTACGAGAGACATATTCCTATTATTTAAAAAATATATAGCCTTTGACACTCAGGAAGTGAAGACAAATCTAACGAGACCTCACACATCAAAATCGGTCAAGCCATTCAGGCTGTAGGCGATCATATAGAGATATACATACAAACATACCTACATACATACATATTATATACATACATACACTTGAAAAATAAAGCCTTCTTTCTTACGCAGTGGGATAAAACAAATAATGCAACATTAAAACGAGAAAGGAAATTGTTAGCCAAACGAAGTTTATGTGAAGCAATAAATGCCGGCCGCATTTTATGGTAATTTTATACGGGATTCTTATGAAATAAATCTGTGAAGTTAAAAAGTTATTAAATCTTTGGACCTTGAATTGAAATAAAGATGAAAATGTAAAAACAGCAAATGCTGTTTCCCTATGCTTAACTTTTAGTAAAAAATGGTTGCCTGTAAAGCGGCTTACGGACGATAATTTTACGTGATAACGATACGTCACAAGCCGAAAGAAGGGGATTATAAACCCCCTGCTTTCGGCTTGTGACGTATCTTTTTGGAAGTCGGTTAAAAATGGTTCGCAATCCGTGTGTCTCAAGTTACAGCAATTGAACACGAAAAATATTTCATATCTAATACATGAAGACAAATATTCATTGCCGGCTTCCGCAACGAGACATCGCAAGTGTCCCGCTCGCGCAGCGCCACGCCTGTATTATACATTTATTCTCTTTAGGCGACACAATGTTAAGCACACATTTTACACGGGAATATTTTAGGTATGCGTGTAGAGAGTGGAACAGAACGCTGTTCGGTTAATATTCAAGGCGCTACGAGCTAACTCTTAGGTATATCATTTAAATGTCTGAAGCCACACACGGTCTGTGAGTTTGCAGTACACGGTTGTGTCAATTTTGTTCATATACTGTTACTTATTGTATTCTAAAGTTATCTTTTAAAAGTCAAAGATTTTAAAGGCATCTATTTAATCGACTTCAAACAAGTATTCGTTTTAAGAACTGAAAAAATCGACTTCAAAACACGGTATTCGTTTACTTGGATGCCATATTTTTTTCCAGTTATTTTGTTATCAGGCTCAGAGATTATAAGGCTTACATAAACAAAATTTGACATGTAGATGTATCCTATAAATATTTACAAAATGCCGTAGTCAAATAAAAAAAAATAGGGGTCCATCATGTAGGGTATCCAGATATGTGTGCGAGATATAGCCCGCCAAATGTGATTTTTTTAAATGTATTAGGAAAAAGTTCGTTTGTTCCCCAAAAAAACATATTTTTATTTTAGAAAGAGAGCTATTATTACAAAAAAGAAGTGAAGACGAATCTAACAACGATGTGCGCGACATCAAAATCGGTCAAGCCGTTTAGACTGTAGGCGATGATATAGAAACATACATACGTACGAAAAACATAACCCTCATTTTTACGCAGGCGGGTAAAAAAAGGTATAAGACTACAAAGAAACAGTACAAGATTTCAAGATCAAATATACTTACTGTAAGTGTTTTATTTAGTCGCATCGATCGTTACCACCTAATGATAGCGGCTCGACCTCCATGACGTATATTGAAAGAATGGAATTTCCTGCTGTCTTCCCGTTTCGCGAAAACTACAATTCCAATAAAATATATCGGTACAAAACATATGTACTTTTATTATGACAAAAATACTTCGAAGTACAAGGCACTACTCATATTGTATTAAAATAAAAACAAAATAACCGACCAAAGACTTTCCATCACGTGGACGTAAAGTCTAAAACATAATTCACAAATATAGTGTCCTGGGTTGACCGATACTCATATACCAACAATGACGAACTTAAAGATTTTGATATAAAGACTCTATGTCCCCGCGCTAAAGCCGAATTTAGATTGAGAAGTCTAGAGACATCTATTTTGCCGCTTCGAATTATTTTGAAAATCGAAATAATTATAGTATCATTTTATAGTTTAAAAAACTGAAACAACCGAATTCAAAGTGCGCTACTTCGTTACTTGTAATATTAGAAAGGATTAGAATACATAAAGTTCATATCATCATGCTCAGTCGGGTAATAATTAAACAAAACGCTCAATCGTCGAAGTAACTCTATTTTCACCTTATACACATTGGATGAGGAGTAAGAAGGTTTTACTTTTACTAAATCCTTTACGGTTGTAAAGTTTTTAAAGAAACCTCTCTTCGCCCGCTCGTTTATATTTTTGTCAAGAATGATATTTGTCATTGAGTGTCAAACGCTTCGTCTTCGAAGATTATAAAATATGCAGATTGTAAGAAAATGTGTTTATACGATAATCCTTAACATTTGACACTTTTTTAAAGAAAAACGTGTCGGTGGAACTCTGCGATTCTATAATCTGACGCACTTCACTCAGGAATACAATGATCGATTTGTCATTGAATGTTAAATGCTCGTCTTCGAAGATTAGAAAATGTGCAGATATGTGCAGATGTTTATATGGGAGCTTTCTTTATATGTTTATATGGGAGCAACTTGGGAGCTTTCTCTATACACCAATTCAGGAAACACCAAAATCAATTCACGAATGACGGAGTAATTCGTGTACATACATAATAATAAAAAAAGTTACGAATTGATAACCTCCTCCTTTTTCGAAGTCGGTTAAAATGAGGTTCTGTCGAACACGAAATAAAGACATTGGAACTTCCCAATTGCCAAATGGGAAGCCCTTCGCGCTTGGTCACATTTTAGTCATCAATAATACTCTTCATTGCATAAAATATATATTTTTATGTCAAAGTTTATTTTCTGTGACTTAATATGTTTACCTAGATTTTATACGGTTTCTTTTACGTTTCTGATTTATATTGATAATAAAATAAAATTACGATAAGCGGCGAACATTGCTTTTAGTATTTTGAGATGGTAACCTATCTATAATCCGAAATACATTTGTCCGAATTCATCTTGCCCGATTACGTTTTGCAGAACTGTTTGACTGTTTAGTTTCCCTTACCACGAATTTTTAATCTCATTTAGCCGTAAGTTTCATCTGCTCGAACAATCAAATTATTATTAGGTTAGGTTCCCTATGTTTCTGTTAAATACTCGTAAGTACACAGTAACTTTATTATTCACAAACGTTTGGTTATCAGACGAATTATCAAATGAGCATTTGGAATTTTGATAAAGTATCTTTTGAAGAAAAAAATGTGTGGTCTTAAAAGTGAAAACTTCACGAAGGCAACTTTAATAATACGAAATAGAAATATAGCAGTGACGCGTTGACTATATGATTCTGGCTCCCGTAGTCGACTCGAGCTGACTTTACACGTATGAACATTACATAGCTGAGTGTTACGGATCAAACGTGACGGGTCTCATTCAATACCTATAAAATAAAATACTCAGCGCACCTAAAGAAGTTTTTACTTAAAAAATAATTTTCGTTTCGGGAAAATGATATTCGAGATTTCATATTTCGGACCATTGATATGCCTTTTGAAACACGTTCTGATATCAGCGTGAAACGTTGGCCATGACGCGACAGCCGACAGATAACAAAATTGGAATAAAATCGAAAATGGAGACGCTCTGGGGTTTTCTGTCCTTGATAAAGAGAATAACAGAGATAGAATGGTTCATTTGGCTTTCAAGCCATATTGATTCTAAACTACTATTGATTCTAGACTGCTTCCTGAGCTATAGGTCGTGGGTTCGATCCGCACCCAGGGCAAACATTTGTATGATGAGCATGGATGTTTGTTCTGTGTCTGGGTGTTTCTGTATCATATATATATGTATTTACGAAAAAAAAGTATATATGTATTCTATCAACCATCTAGTTTCCATAGTACAAGCTTTGCTTAGTTTGG
Source organism: Lycia hirtaria (assembly GCA_947563715.1). Taxonomy (NCBI): domain Eukaryota; kingdom Metazoa; phylum Arthropoda; class Insecta; order Lepidoptera; family Geometridae; genus Lycia; species Lycia hirtaria. Next base: position 26,529,571 of record OX387383.1, on the reverse strand, counting down.
GCTAGATGGCGTTGTGTGAAATGTCCTCCAATATTTATTATTTATTTATCTGTATTCACTATGTATATCCTTGTATGTGCGTATCTGTGCGTCTGTGTCATCATAGCTCTCAAACGGATAGACTGATTTGAATCAATTTTTTTTTTATTGAAAGAGTATTTCATCGAGAGGTAGTATATAACTCGTAATTCTTAGGTGTGTCATCGAAAATAAGTTTTTTTAGCAGAAGTTTTTCTTACTAAATTTTAAACCAGGCTTCTAAATACGAGCAAAATCAGCCAAGAGGTTATCGAAAGAAAAGGTTTTTTTTGTTCAGCTTTTAGTCCCCCAACAATGGTCAGAGACATTATTTAGCCAAACACTCTGTGTGTACCTAACTTGTTTGGATATTACACACCATTTCTCTGCGATAAAAAACAATGTCCACGTAATGGGTGAGCATTGTGGTCCACAAAGAAAAGGTTGTGAATGCTCATAAGAAGAAACGTTTTGTTACGATAATATTGATAATATTTGGCAGAAACATTTAATATTCAATTTTGAACAAACAAAATCAATATTAATAAGCCTCGTAGTATTTTTTTTTTGCAAAAATAAACGTGTTCAAAGTTTGTTCAATGTATAATAACAAGAAAAGGTTTATTTCTGGTTTATTTAAGGTCTATGTTCTCGATGCCTAAAGTTCGCAAAACATTTTTTTTTTTGCAAAAATAAATGTGTTTAATGTACCTATAATAACAAGAAAAGGTTTGTGTGCTCGATGTCTACAGTTCGGAAAACTACTAAATTTTTACCAATTTTAATCGAAAAGGTTGTAGTTTTACAACAATCATCATCTCAGCCATAAGAAGTCCACTGCTGGACATAGGCCTCCCCAATGGATTTCCAAAAAGACCGATTGGAAGCGGCTTGTATCCAGCGTCTTCCCGCCACTTGTATGATGTCATCTGTCCATCTCGTGGCTGGTCTTCCTACGCTGCGCTTGCCGGTACGTGGTCTCCACTCGAGAACACACGAACGAACACAGAACTTTAGATATTTAATTGACATTTATACTATTAATATCAAATTGTCACATATTTTTTTTTCAACGAATGTAATTTACTACTGTTAATTAAGGCCACGCTTACCAGCAAAAACAGCAAAAATAGTTTTTTGAAAATTTACAAAAAATACTTGACTAAAATACTATTACTTCCAGCTCAAATATTTAGTCTGTTGGCTAGGGTTCTCATAGTACAAAAACACGGTTCTTGAAAAATACTCTCGATAGCTTTATTTTTCAAAAATAAGAGTATGCCATGTTATTTATTCTATTTTATCTCCTAGTTGTTTAAAGCCACCAACACCAAAGTTACCATGTTAAGTATCTATTTTTTTTTGCGTTTTACTAGTATACATTTTTGATACGTAGTGCCCTATTTTTTAGTCATTTATTTTACAATAATTTTGCTTGCGAGCAGCCGTCCAGCGACGCGTGGCGCGGCGGCGTCGTACATACTCCTGTGCCACGTACATGAAAACTCCGCCCTCGAGAAGTGCGGGCTGAGGTAGCGTAAAATACCTTAGAGTTCTGGCCTTAAAACTAACCACAATTACTTAATTGCAAAACTAATACGCTTTTTGATCATAACTGGTAAAATATCTTTCATTCAATGGAACCACATTAATAGAGGTCAAATCGTCTATCAGAGAATTAATTAACCACATAATATTGTAGCGACGAAAATGTCATAATAACACTAGCGTTAATAAGCAGTTATGCTTACACCAAATAATTTGTTTAGTCATAAAGAAAGCACTTTTGCCGAAATGTGTACGGTTTAGTGCGGGCGTTATGTCAATTTTATAGCAAAATAAAGCGAATAAGGTTGGATATTAACCTTTCCGAATGGGGATAGATTACTATCACGGACGGAATGGTTGAATGACACAGTAGTGTGAAATGGAGTAGGTGAAGTGAGGTTATTTACAATGAGATGTATCTATAGAAAGGATATACTCATTGGATATGAAGTTAATAGCGTGGCAGTTCTCATTTCTTAGTACTTTCGAAGATAAGACGCATCCTTGAGGCCTTTTAGTATCTTGGCCCTAATTTATATACCTACCTATTTTGGTGTTCACAAGTCACGATAAAAAGCGTCTAACAGCGTCGCCCGACGTGTCACGACTGAATCGAATCCGACAATTACCTTACTTAGGGCTTTACACGCAGAACAGGGGAAAACCTATCTACGTACAATGCACCATTGGTTATCTATTGTAGATGTACCATTTCGAGCGTCGCGTCCAAATTACTTTTAGGTATTATATTCTGCGGACTAGAGAAACTATCCGAAGTTTTGGTACATTTGAACTTAAGGTTGGGCTCAAATTGCGCAGCTATCTCTCTCACGCAACACAATTTTTTTAAACAATTTTACAAACACAAGAACACACAGAAAAATCATAGAAAACACAAAACAAAAACACAGAAAACAAAACACAAAAAACACAAAAACAAAAAACACAAAACACAAAAAACACAAAAACAACACACACACACACAACACAAAAAACAAAAAAACACAAATCACAAAAAATCGTAATTCGTAAACACAGAATGGGTTAATGGAAAAGCGAGACATGATTTTGTGGACAGAGAGGAGAAATGATTTACCATGCGTAGATTTAGACGTCAGTATGCGTTCAGCAATCAGAAATCAGAAAATATTTATTGTATAAACTGTGTACAATGAAGATAATTATTGCGTTGTGTCTATTTTATACCGGCATCACGTGTAAAGACGTAGGTACTATCCTTGAAAGTGTTAACGGTATTTTTACCCAACTGCGTAACAATGGAGGGTTATGTTTTTCGAGTGTATGTATGTTTGTATGTATGTATTATGTTTCTATATGATCACCTACAGCCTAAATGGCTTGACCAATTTTGATGTACGAGGTATCGTTAGATTTGTCTTTACTTCCAGAGTGCTGGGTTATATTTTTTATAATAATATTTATACCTCTTTCCCAAAAACAAAAAATGTGTTTTCGTAACCTCCAACGAACTTTTTCGTAATAAACAAGTGGTTTTACTAGAATTATTCTAAAGAATGCGCATTTATTATCTTTAAGAGCGATTTTATGCATACTTTCTCACAAAAAACGTACACTCAACAACGTATCAAGCGTAACGAAATCGTAAGTTAGACTGCAAAAACTGCTTTTCTACAGTGGGGTATTTTGTTTTTCTTTTAATATAGATACTTGTTTGCTGGTGTTTCTGATAAAAGTGAACCAATGGGGTGAAGGGGGTGAAATATACGAATATAATGATCAATTTCTTAATTAATTAAGACACGGCAGTACCTCGCCAAGACCAGTCAGTGAACACCGTCAAAGCCATCTGTTTTTGAAGCTTTCGAATATTTTTACATGAGAATAGATAATATCTTGCGAGAGCGGTTCTGCCTAAAGTGTCACAACAGTCCTTTCTGCTCATTTTCCCCTGTCACGCCGGTGTGCAAAATAAATTGTGTACGTACGTGTGTGAATCTGTTACCATTCTGTTTGTTGCGACGGTGTGCTATCTGTGTTTATAAATCGTGACTGTCTTGTTGTGTTTATAAAACTGCTATTATTGAGCTCTGAATTTAGAGCTCTCGCATGTTTATACTATAACCGGACAGTATTTTAATCGACTTCAAAAGAGGCTACCAATTCAGTTGTATTTTTTTTTATATTCGAGGCGTTGCGAGAAAATATGGTTGTGCGTATGAATAAAACTCTAAGAGCTGTGTCCGACTGGGGTGACGAAAATCTCGTCAAATTCAACGCCAACAAGACTCAAGCCTGCTTTTTCTCCGCCAAAAAGAGTGAGTTTCTTTTGTCTCCCACTTTCCAAAATGTATTCTTATCATTGACAGACCGTCTTGAACTGCTTGGACTCACGTTAACCCCAACAATGAACTTTAAGGGCTACCTTGAATCTAATGCTAAACTGGCTAGTAAAAAACTTGGCATTATTAATAAGGTTAGGCGATACTTCTCACCGGGACAACTATGCTTCATCTATATCAAGCACAAGTCCGGTCGTATGGAATACTGCTGCCACCTTTTTGATGGATCAGCCAAGTATCAGCTGGAAAATCCGTACTCAGCGATATCGATCCACATTCCTGTTGCGTACTGCACAAGAATGGAATTCGTTGCCGCCATCTCTGTTTCCTGAGACCTACATATTGGAATTTTTAAGGCTAGTCGCTTAACATCAGGCGAGTTGGTGGTCAATCGTAGAAGCAGATACATAAAGTACTCGATGCAATACTAAGATAAAAGGATCGTAGCATCGTCTTTCTTTAAACTACGTATAAATAAGTTTCCAAGAAAAAAGAGCCTCGTAATTGAGGTACTTAAATCGCCCGAGGCTCTGAAAAACTGAAAAAACTCTCGTAGAAGCACTCGCCTGAAAAAAAGGAATTTGAAGGAACAAAGTGTTTTAGATTCGGCCAGTCATCGTTTCTTTCTCAAACTCATTTGTTAGATACTTATTTATAAACAGCTACGTACTTTTTCAGACGCCTGTTTTATTTTTTTATCGACTTTAAAAAGGAGGTTCTCAATTCGGCTGTAAGTTTTTTTTCCTGACTGCACAAGAAGGAAGTTTATGTTTTATATGTATTTATGTCTTCAATCAATTTTAATTTAATGTTTTGAGTATCATCATTTTGAATTTGATGGTATGAATTTTGCGATGGTGATAATTTTATTATAATAAAAAAAAATCTATCAATTAATTTCAAATCAAGATAAATTAGAAACATACAAATAAAAATAATGTGTTGACTGTGGCACGACACGCACTTGGCTGCTTATTGGAAGTGGGCTTAAAAACAGAATCAGTCGCCAATTTGCGGCAGTTCATCTTTAAAACATGCCTAAACAACTTGAAAAAGTTACGCAAGTGCGATTAATAGGCAAGACGAGATGAAATCAACCTTTTGATTATTTTTCATATAACTGGAACTTTAAATCAATGCCAATGAACAACACACAACGCTAAATAATAAAATTAATAAATAAAATTCAACTATTCTCGTTACTTGGCGAAACTAGGCGATAAGGCCGCCTTTGTACCACCGAGATTTTGTTTACTGTTTCGTTTAATGTTCCTATTATAAGTTAAAACTTGTTTACCTACACGTGTGTCCTTGAATTGTAATTTTTGGTGTACAATAAAGATATATTTACTTATTCATTTAATATACTTCATACAGTGGCAATATCTAAAACAATATTACAAATAATCTGATTTATTTACTGATATCATCAGTAAATAAGTTTTTGTCAGATTTTGTCAGTAAATAAGTATTTGCTTCAAACAAATATTTACGAAAGCCCAATAATATTATTATCTAATCAAATCATTCGACAAAACTCTTATTCCGCCGGATTTCTGAGAATCACGTAAAAATCAGATCACAGGTTTCTTTGTGCTCGCTTTTAGAAACCTTTTAACTTCCATATTAGGAATAAGAAATGCGGATATAAATGTGATTCCTGTTCATATTCTTGCTTTTAGAAATAATTTGAGTAAGGGCTTTCTCACAAGTCGATATTTAATTGTAACGAATTCGATCTACTCAAATATCTGTTTGCTTTTCAATTTTTTTAGGAATTTGGCGTATTTTTATTCGACTGCGTATGAAGGAAGGTTATGTTTTTCGAGTGTATGTATTATTACACAAGTGGTGAGAAAACGCTGGATGCAAGCCGCTTCCAATCGGTCTTTTCGGAAATCCATGGGGTAGGCCTATGTCCAGCAGTGGACTTCTCATGGCTGAGATTATGATGATGACTGGCATAAAAGAGTGTAATATACTATGGGTTATAGGACATCGTATAGAATAATTAATTTTATATGACGTCATACAGCCTACATGGTTCGACCGATTTTTATGTGCGAAGTGTTAGATTGGTCATCACTCCCTGAGTGTCATAGGTTATATATTTTTGTAAAAATAATATAAACTCTGGAAAATAAAAATCCCACCAAAAACATTTCATGTAAAATTGGTTGCCATGTGTCGCATTGTCATGCCACTTTCACTGACAAAAAGATATCAGATGAGATCTGACTGAATCTGAAGAGCCAAGCCGCTAACTCTACAAAATCTAATGCTACAATACTTATCTCTGTAAGCCTTCAATCTTGGTAAAAAAGCATAGCATGGCGGTTTTCCGACGGTCAGTTACAAACATATGTCGCATAACATGTCGTACATGGACAAGGAAGAAAAAGAAACTAAAAGTTCTGCTCTTGAATGTTGTATAATTGGAATAGTAATGTAATAGTTCCATGAAAGTGAAACGACCAAGCCATGCTTTTTGACCAAGATTTAAGGCTTACAGAGAAAAGTATTATAACGTTAGATTTTGTAGAGTTAGCGGCTTGGCTCTTCAGATTCAGTCAGATCTCATCTGATATCTTTTTGTCAGTGAAAGTGGCATGACAATGCGACACATGGCAACCAATTTTACATGAAATGTTTTTGGTGGGATTTCATTTCTTTGTGTAAGAGACCCTGTAATTTCTGCAACGTTTTGTTTTAACGGAATGTATTTCCCTGTGCATCTGTTATCATTTCTTTAGCAGAACACTCTCTGTCATAGCCTGTTTTTCTTGTTGACTTATTACTTAAAATAGATGATAGCTGCTGTAACCTTCAACTCTGATGTGGCGCCATACTATAGCGCGTGAATAAGAGTCGGTTTCCAGATACACTCTTCAGCACAAGTATAAAGTTGCAAATCGTCCCAATATTCTACAACATAACGAACAATAGCTGCAACGCCACATCAAATACGGTCTTCTATAGATTGAGTAAATGTCAATGAATGGAAAAGGCATGAACCATTTCCAGGCATACTATGAACTGTAGTATAGACGATAGGGCCCTAGCCCTTCTCCCAAAGAAATTGTTTCGTTACTCATATTGTTCGTCTTATTTCCTTTTTATAGGAATACGTCCACTAAACCAACTTTAGATTTATTCTTGTATCCAGACTATTATTCAATAACTTAAATTCTTAACCTATAACCTAATACCCATTCTCTAACAAGATCGGTCCCGAATCCAAGCTTCTAAATAAGCTCTCGGTTGAAAGTATTATAATTTTCTGTGTAAATAAGTCCCTAAGCCTAAGTAAGTACTACCTAAAACAAACCAAGTCATCAATTAAAGTCGAATAATGTATATATATATAACATACAAACCTATAACCTAATGTATATATATATAATACAAACCCATATTTACTAAACAAACATGAAACAACGAACGAAAACGATATTATTTATCCTTATACCAAATAGGGAAGGTGCGTATTTACGCAACCAGGTTTTTACACCAGGTATTTGCTTGCAAGTATGGCGACCAGGTGCCGCCCGAAACACTTGCAAGGAGAAAAAGTATTTACTTTACGGGATTTCGCGAATGCTATTATGCTCCTTATTGTAACATGTACAATGAACATTTTCCTATGCAAGTATTTTAGTTGAAAAACTCGCTACGCAATTGTGCACCTTATTATAACTTTAATACAAATCAAATTTCTTTAACGAAAAAAATACTTTCAAGGGTTTTGACCCTGGTTTTGGCGCTTCACTCGGGTGTCATCGTCAAATACACGGAACGAAGTAGGCAAGCAATATATATCGCGCTCGCTCAGTCATGTTTGGTGTCGTTTGGAACATTTTGAATTTCGTGAATGCCATTATGCTTCTTATTATAACGTATATAATGAACAATATCCTATGAAAGTATTTTAGTAGAAAAACTTGTTACGCAATTGTGCACCTTATCTTAGTTAAAATACAAATCAATTTTCTTTAACGAAAAAAATACTTTGAAAGGTTTTGAGCCCTGGTTTTTGGCGCTGGTATTTTTATGTGGGCGCACTTGGAAGCCCTGGTATGAGATTTTGCAAGTATAACCCATCCCTAATACCAAACAAACCGTTATCATAAACGAGAACCAAATCAGAACGAACGAATACACAACACAGACCAATCATAAATACGGAATACATAGGTAGGTGCCTCAGCGTGTCGACTTCCAAAATTGATTTGCGACAGAGCGCGAGAAATGATACCGTGTGCTAACTTGAGGTGCACGCCATCTAGTATCGCCTTTTGAAACTAATTAGATAAACGATCCTCACTGAGTGGTAAAATTGTCGTATTTTAGATGTGAATCATATCTAAAGTACAAAAGCTAAATAAATGAAACTTTGTATGTTTTATAAATGTACTGTCTACTTTTTATCCTGAAAATTTGGGCTCTCTAGTATTATCCATATCGAAGTTATGTTGTGTTACAGAAATATAGACACACACACAAGATCACACTTTAAAAGGGTTGGAGGGTGAAAAATACAAATATCGTAATTTTTCTGTTGTTTATATACCAATCGTAGTTTGCATACCAAATTTCAGCTTTCTGAAACTTCAGGAAGTACCCTATCTTTTTGATTACACTCAGGGGGTGTGCTCCCACAAATAAAGGGTTGGAGGGTGAAAAGTAATAATATCTTAATTTTTTCGTGGTTCATATGTAAATATTAGCTTACACACCAACTTTCAGCTTTCTAAGACTTCAGGAAGTATCTTACATTAATTATTGATGAGAATAACGTAATAGCCCCCAAATAAGGGTAGAGGGTGAAAAATACAAATATCATAATTTTTCTGTTGTTTATGTACCAATCGTAGTTTGCATACCAAATTTCAGCTTTCTAATACTTCAGGAAGTACCCTGGAATATTGATGACGAGAACGGGATAACCCCAAATAACCCCAAATAGGGGTTGGAGGGTGAAAGTTACAAATATCTTAATTTTTCTGTTGTTTGTGTGCAAATTGTAGCCTACATACCAAATTTCAGCTTTCTAAGACTTCAGCAAGTACTTTATCTTTTTTATGATCATCAATTAATTTGTGCCAAATCGGCGTATTTTAGGTATTAATAAAATCGAAAGTATAAAAGCTAGATACATGAAACTTTTAACATTTTATTAGACCGTGGACCACACTTGATCCTGAAAATTTGAACCCTCTAGTGTTATCGAGGCCGAAGCTATGAGGGTCTAAAAATCCGACGAATGTGTTCGAGAAAATTTATAGTCCCGGCCGTACCCGCTGGCTCACATGGCGGGTGCACGGCCGTGCCCCCAGATATGCGCTTTTTCGTAACACCGAAGGAACTTTTACGTAACAAATGAGTTGTTTTACCACGGAATAATATGATCATCCTTGGTTTTACTAGAAATATTCTAAATAATGTGCATTTAAAACCTTTTACAGCGATTTTACGCATACCTACTTTCTCACAAATAGTTATAGTTTAAAAAACTGATGCAACCGACTTCTCATGGTTGCCATTGTCAGAACTGGACCAAATTGAAATGGGACCACACGGGAAGCACCAGCTTTCAAATAAAAAAAGAATCATCAAAATCGGTTCACCCAGTCGAAAGTTCTTACGTACAAACATAAAAAAATACAGTCGAATTGAGAACCTCCTCCGTTTTTGAAGTCGGTTGAAAAGTGCACTCAACAGCGTATCAAGCGTAACAAAAAGACTGCAAAAACCACTTTTCTGTAGTCGGGTATTGTTTTCTATTTTAATATAGATAGAACTTGTTTACAACTAAATTACCTACCGATTTTATCCAATTGTCGTCTCATATTTTTAGAGTTCAGAGATTGTAGAATATCCTATAACATTATACACTAGCTTTGCAATCATGTTCTAGATCCTAGGTCACAGCGTATAAATGTCAGTAGGGGAACGAGGCATTTGCATGCAGTAGCATGCATGTGATAATAGACACGCGGGTTTCGACGTGTGATATGCATGGCCAATACGAAACACATTGGATGATAAAACAGTAGGCGAGGTTATAACGTAATTAATCACCGACGTAGCACAGTGGATTAGCAAGTTGAAGTGGCAGTGGGCAGGGCATATACTTCCTACAAGTGGCAGAAAGACGCTGGATGCAAGCCGTTTCTAATGGTAGCCATAAGAAGTCCACTGCTGAACATAGGCCTCCCCATGGATTTCCAGAAAGACCGTTTGGAAGCGGATTGCATCCAGCGTCATCCTGCTACTTGTATGATATCTTCTATCAACCTTGTGGCTGGTCTTCCTACGCTGCGCTTGCCGGTAGGTGGTCTCCACTCGAGAACTTTTCGGCCCCATCGGCCATCAGTTCTAGGTACTTGCTATGTGCCCCACTGCCACTTCACCTTGTTAATTCGCTGTCACTCATCACTTAGTCTAGTAAAAATGAATCCGTTTGTATAGAGCACATCACAGTACTTGCAACTGGGGGGATTCTTTGAAATTATGATAGGAAAATAGCTAAAAATCATATATCAACAATAATCTCCGATTTATAGACTAGCTGCATTCCGCGGTTTCACTCGCGTAGTTATGAAAAACGGTGATGATTATGATGATGATAAGTAGCTTATGTCCGTCTCCAGGTCCAAAGCTATCTCTATACTAATTTTTATAACGATCGGTTCAGCCGTTTGAGCGTGTAAAGGTAACAAAATTAGCTTTTATAATATCATTATGAAATTGTGTCAAATGTATTTCAAAACACCAGTACATTCATTTAAATAACAATATACTTAGTTGTCTTTTATGTTGTCACAAATCTTAGTTTTACTAGACTAACTCTACTTAGACACTAATCAAATCAAATTCCAAACGTGTTTAGTACTAATCACTAGGCACCTGCACTGGATACTAATTAAAATGCAAATTGGCCTTTACCTACGTAATATCAACATCTCTGTTTGCTGAGAGCTACTATCCTGGAATTTTCAAGGCTAGAATGAATAGATATCTTCTAGATATTGAAACTACTGATAATATAAATGTGTCAGCAGTACAATCAGTAGCCATTAATTGGACTAGTGGGAATTAAAAGTCTCATTAGTTCAATCAATTGGGATCTACTGGGAATAAACGGAAATTTTAAACTTGAAGCTAAGAGCTCTTAAAAATAAAAGTTCATCAAATTGGGTAGCTTAGCTTTTAGATAGATGAGCTATCCTTGGGCACACCGTTGCTTAACGTCAGGCGAGTTGGTGGTCAATCGTAAATTTATACAATGTAAAAAAGAAAACATTAGAAGGAAAGCACTAAAATGAACAGTACATAAATGGCTTCATTGTCTTCCGCTGCCAAGTTTAAAAAATAAAATTGTCCAAGTACGAATTTAGCTTCGTGCGCAAAAGCTTCCGTACTATATAACAAACTTTATCTTTATAAGTTGGAATGGGTCCAGAGGTGATTGCTAAAGTGAAATAAGTTGTAAGTACCCAAAAATTCATAGGAAAAATTGTTATCACCAACTTTGTGTTTATCTGGGACATGAAAGTGCTAAGAGCTCCATATATAAAAAAACATATTCGCTTTGCTTGCATATTAAGTAGGGCAGACAGACACCCACCCTCACCCCCTCACGGATAGGTTCCCGCACTCTTAGTAAGAAAGCCTAATAAAAAGTACCGACTGATTTTCAACAATTGAATAAAAATCTAAATGCATGGACCAAGACCGGTTATTTGGTGGGTAGTTTATTTATTCATTAATTCGTCATAATATTACCCATTTTGTAAAAATATCAATTTGCTATCTATTACTTGTTAAAAAATACAGCCATTTTAAGTGTAGTTAAGTAGGAAAGACTCATCGACATCGACTCTGTCATATCATTTCAAGACGGAGAGAAGTAGGAAAGAAAATAGAGGCTCAGTAATAGGCTCCCGCACCTTTGAGTGCGGTAGCCTAAAAAACAAAGACCTACGCACAATCATTTACACTTATCTTCAGGAACTTTGTTTCGCTTGTTCTTACTTAAGTAGCTGAAGAAAAATAATCGCCCGCTGAAATGTAAGTACGCTGTTACGTGAAGAAAATTACTCGCATTCGTATCACTTAGACATGAGTTAGGTGCTCTCCAAAACGTAAGGTTAACTGGGTTAATAAAACGCCTCTTTTGTTTTACTTTACATTGTTACTTTGTAAGAGATTGCTGTCAGAAATACGAAAAATTAACTAGCTGTTCTGCTTACGAAAGTTTTTATTTGTTTACTATTTGTGAGTACAACTCACAATCTTGGAAAAAAATGGATTTGAAAGATTTTATTTAGAAAAGAAAAGACTTTACTATTCCACAAGCTCAACGTTAATCATAAAATATTTTTTAAAAGAATACAACATACACCCTTTTGTGAAAACGTACACGGTACAAATATAAATTGAACACCCTTTTGTGAAAACGTACACGGTAGAAGTATATTAGAAATTGAAACATAAACATAATTTCTGCGTTACAAACGCGGCTTGCATGACTAAAGCGTCAAAACCGTATCAAATCTAGACCTAACTGTAAGGGTGTTTTCAGATTAAGCAACTGATGAGCGCGGCTAAAGCAAGCGGCTGTCATGTCCTTCGTGTGTTCGCGAGCAACTGGTGACACAAAAGCGCTGCCCTTAGCTTAGCGCTTGAAACATAACAGCGCTGCAGCCGCGTTTCTGTAACCACTGCGACTAGTAAAAACATAATTATAGTTTAAAAAACTGAAGCATCCGACTTCTCATGGATGCCAAAATTGAAATGGGACTACACGGGAAGCACCAGCTTTCAAATGTAAAAAAAACATCATCAAAATCGGTTCACCAAGTCGAAAGTTATGAGGTAACAAACATAAAAAAAAACTTTTAAAAAAATATAGTTGAATTGATAACCTCCTCCTTTTTTGAAGTCGGTTGAAAATACCAAAATGCATAGTTTACATTACTCTATTTTGTTTACTAGATATTATCTAGTGTTAATATTTTACTTGGTAAGAAGTAACCGTGTGCAATTTATTTGCATGGGAATTCTTTGGAAAAGAAAAAAAGCAATATTTGTACTTAAAAGTACAATTTTATTTTTTGCGAGTGCTGTTTAGTATTATTACATAAGAAAAGATTGACACTTGATAACTAAAGATGAATCTAACGATACCTTGTGCACCAAAGTTTCTCAAATTGTTTAGATAGTAGGAGGAAACACTGTGGCTTTTCCTGCATGCTGGTGCAGAGTGAAGTTGCCGCGAGACCATGCCGCTTATACATAACACGAAAAATACTATTACAACTGATGTACGTGAAGCAATCTGCTGCAGCGCTGCTACCGCGCGGCAGAACCACATAATGTAAAAGGGCTTTAAAAATTAAATCCACGTTCTCTCCGTATCGTATATCAAATCATTCAAAACCTTTTAGTTTCTCCTTTTGCTTTAGCTCAGAATAGGTTTTTGAAAATGCTTTATTATTACAACCTTTTATTTATACAAATACAAATAATTTATTGATAAATATATGTCATTTACAATACTCATATAGTATTGGCGTTCTTATTGCTCTTATATAAATAAACAAATTTATATGTTCTTTTTCTAATATCCCTACTTAGTTATTTTATATGTTTAAAGATATTAGCACATTCCGAGCCCCAAGATCGACAAGCCCCATTTCATTTGATACCCATATTATGGGGGTTGTGAAAAAAATATGAAATTCGCCATTTTTTGGCGGCGGCCATATTGAATTTAGAATGATATTTTTATATATTTCATTGTATTGTCAGCTAAACTAAAGGTTTTCACCTAAATCAGATCAATCTGTCAACAGGAAGAGGGTCAAATTTCGATTAACAGGGGCAAACTAAATAAAACCGTCTAAAGATTAAATGTTTTATTTTTTTATATATCTTCTCGACGATCGACGAGCTCCATCCTCGGCTACACCGTCGCTTAACACCAGGCGAGTTGGTGGTAAATCGTAGATCTTATATTGCATAAAAGAAATCATTTTTACCTAACGTTTTTTATGTTAATTTTGGTTGCGTTTAGTTAAGTGTTTCAAAACTTCTTAACTTAAGCTTCTCGCAATAATTTTATCAATTTTAAATACACTTCATTTTTAATTACTTGGGTTATTTAACGGACTTCCAAAAGGAAGGAAGTTCTCAATTCGACTGCTTTTTTGTATGTTTGTCACGTGTTTACTCCACCAATTATAAGTTGTTATTGATAATTCTTTTTTGTTTGGTAGGTTCATAATCATAATCATTCCTGTACTAGAGTTTGGGACTCGCATGATCTGCGCTTGCACACAAAGATCGCTGTGTATAAGGCTATAATTTTGCCCATATTATTGTATGCCACCGAGACATGGTGTATCTATAGAGGTGACATCAGGCACCTTGATACTTTTCATATGAAGTGCTTAAGATCAATACTTCGAATAAGTGGCAAGACCGAGTATCTAACTCTGAAATATTGGAAAAAACTGGGCTGTGCGAAATTGAAGCATTGCTGATAAAAGGTCAGTTGAGATGGTGTGGACATTTGGTTCGTATGGATGACTCCAGGCTGCCTAAAGCTGTCTTCTACTCACAGCTGAAGGAGGGAAAGCGCACACCTGGGGGCCAATTTTTACGCTACAAGGATGTCCTGAAACGCCATCTCACTGCATGTGACATCCCGTGTGAAGGTTGGGAAGAGCTCGCGCAACAGAGACGTGAATGGCGCAACTCTGTTTATATGGCAGTTACAAATTTTGAAGAAAAGCGCAAACAAGATAGATGCTAAACGACTTTTAAAGAAGACCCGTCCGAAGCCTTCCTACAACTATACATACAATGCTGAAGGGCTATTTATTGCACTGCGCGCCATGCAATAGAATTTTCAAGACAAAATTTGGTTTTGCCAGCCACGTACGGTTGCACAACCGAATATAGCAGGGTTCGCCATTGACGGATACGTCAAGGAGGACATCATCACCATCATTCCTGTACTGTGGTTCTTTTAACAAAATAACTGAAAAAATGGCATCCAAGTAAACGTATTGCGTATTTTGAAATCAGTTTTTATAATCATCAAGATTTGCTGACGCTTGATTTGTTTGAAAATGTTTCTTCGGCTGAATATTTTAACGCCCGGATTCGTGGGCGATATAAAAGTACTTCAATACTCTCGAGTGGGCGTCCCCACTTCAGTACATCATGACACTTCCCACACACTATAACCAAAATTTATGACACTTGCTTCTATAGCCCAGTTTATAACAGGCTTATTTCTTATATTTAGAGCATTTGGAAAGCATAGTCATGCTTACCGGGTAGACGATAAGCGCACGGGTCACGTGCTAAGGCTGATGGTATAGTCACGCTGATCGCTTGCGCGGGCAACAAGTGCGCGAGTCGCGTGCTTTGGCTAATTTCATAGTTGCGCTTACCACATGCGCGGGCGATAAGCACGCGAAATAAAGGTTTTGCATTTTTTAAAGATTGTTGTCGCTCCGCATCAGAAGGTCTATCAAGGAAAATGACGTTAAACGTTGGCATAGTAAAACGTCTATAATATTATGGTTGCAATGTCTTGAGTGGAAAAACGACATACTAGTAAAACGTCCAAAATTCACGATTATGAAGTACAGGTATCAGAAAAGAGCTAATACTCATATGTATTAGCTCTTTTCCGAAAAGTACTTAGTATGGGGCGAGAATAATATTTTACACGTTCGAGGTTTTAAGTACTACTTGAGATTAATATACAATATTCAAACAGATATATTTCGGGCTATAGATAGAACAAACTTATTTCGGATTATACTCTGGACAAATCCTTAGTACTTGTACAGGCCAGACTACAAAAGAAGCCAGCCTACGCAAAATATTAATTATTTCTTTAATAGGCATTTAGAAAACGATTATCCAGTTTAACTATTTAAAAGAAAACTGGTATTAACGCTTTTATAACAATCCAAAATTAAATAAGCTCTTAAGCCCCAAACTTGTATCTAGCTGTCAAGCTTAACCTAAATAACTTAAATCCTAGCTTAAGTAAAATAACCTTTGCTTAGTTAAGGTGCAAGGTTGAGGTAAGGCACGGCTCATTATTGGAGACAAATTTAGACAAAGTGCTGTTTTCAAGGGTCCCTCCCCATATGGTCCAAACGGAGCCCTATGGATATCGCTTATTCGATCGGTTTTCTATTTCTCTGTCACAAAGTTTTATCGATTTTAGGGTTATATAGTTCTAGGAAAAGCCCAAAAACCAATCATGCCTTTTTATTGGCACAGCAATAAATACATTTTTGAAGGTAAGTTACAATACAATACAATACAAAACCACTTTATTGACAACATAATAGATAGATAGATAGATAAACTCTTTATTAAAATTAACAAAAACAAATACAAAAGGAAATAATTTTACACTAGTGTAACAACGGGCGGCCTTATCGCTAAAAGCGATCTCTTCCAGACAACGAAGATGTTTGAATAACAAAAACATTAAGTACATAATTAAGGCGTTAGAAAAGTATAAAAGTCGGCTTTATCGCTAATAGCGATCTCTTCCAGACAACCTTATATGATGATAAAAGAGAAGAAAAAAGTAAACGTTGACGGCGGTGAAATCACAAATGAAACAAGTCTTATGGCCAAATATATACTTATATATATATAAGTTAAGTGTATACAACGAACAGCAACAATATTTTGTATTAAATGTTATTAGAATTTCGTATTAGGTACTACAATTTCCCTAGGCTCATTACGAGATTATATCTTCAAGAATATGATTGTACAAAAGAGAGTGTGCCGATGGGCGTATGTCAAAGTCTTAAAATTACAGATTTAATGTCAATGCAATGACCTTTTACAAGGGTTTCACAAACATGTGGCACTGTTGTTGACTATTAGGTACAGTGCTTACGGAACCGTCATATGTCGCTTCTGACACGGTCTTGGCTATTTTTACCCATGTCATATAGTAATCGAAGTCACCTTACGACATTGTCTTTGGAACCCTACATTATGAGTATCTCAACTATATATCTCATGACCATTTCCTATCCGTGTCACAGTTACAATAATGGAGCTCCCTAAATGAACCGTAATTATACGGCAACTGAACCCTACAATATACAGGTCTCGGCACGCTCTTGGCCATTTTCTACATGTGTCATGTCGTAATCGGACACCGCGCAAGAATTAGCCAAGCGACATTAATAACGTATCGCATTTAATGACAGATTATTGTAATGACAATTTGTCACGTAGTGTTTAATTTGTTTCTTTTGTTCTTATTATTTATCGAAGTGTGCGTGCTTTTATTGCTATTACACTGCAATTGATTCGGCGCCGTATTCTGATGTAATTTATAAATTTATCCTAAGTCTGCATATTATGTTTACCCGACTGCGTAAGAAGGAGGGTTATGTCTTTCGAGTTTATGCATGTATGTTTCTATATGACAGTCTAAACAGCTTGACCGATTTTGATGTGCGAGGTGTCGTTAAATACGTTTTCACAACAAAAAAATATAGCTTATGCTATATTTTTTTTATATATTTTTTTTTTTTTTTTATATTTTTTTATATAAAAATATAGCTTATGCTATATTTTTTTATGATAATAATAATAATACATTTCTCGCAAAAAATGCGTTTTTTCGCAACCTCCAACGAACTATTTCTTAATAGAGAAGTGATTTTATTAAAATTATTCTAAATAATGCGCATTTATAATCTTTTACAGCTATTTTACGCATACTTTCTCATAAAAGACGTACACTCAACAGCTTACCAAACGTAACGAAATCGTGAGTTAGATTGCAAAAACTGCTTTTCTGCAGTCGGGTATTTTGTTTAGTTTATCTTAAATCAAACCGTTACACTTACGTATCCAACGTTAACTCTCTTCAAATAGTGGAAAGAGTTAGGACATAGTCCACCGCGATGGTCAAGTGCTGGTTGGTAGAGTTAACATACTTACACATGAACGACCTTACTGAAAAACGTTACTTAACTTTAAGCAATGCTTAACATATTTTGTCAACTTCTCGCTGACACGTAATGACACTTGCGAAAAAATGACAGAGTATTTAAGACGTTGGTTTAACTGAAACATAAAATAAAAAATAATACAACTGAATTGAAAACATCGTTTTTGCAGTAGGTTAAAAAGGAATGATATACTAGTGGGATTCAAATGCCAAGTTTGAAGCTGTTTTTCTTATGAACTCATCCTGTCCCACTGCTGGGCAAAGGTTTTCCCACTTCCTTCCCTGCGCTTCCTGTTGCTAGTCTTTCTGATACGTATCAAGATCATTACACCAGCGCAGCGTTTCTTAGGCCTATTATTATTATTTTTATATTTAATTTTTATCTCCACAGACACCAGGGTCCGTGACTTTTGTCATAATTACAAACTATTGTTTACTAGGTACTTATCGTTACGGGAAAATAATTTTGTTTTAATTTATGTACTTATTACTATGTTACGTGCATACCACGAGCAAATCAGCGACCCGCAAGCAGCACCCGATCACGAGTATGACGCATGTGCCAGCCATCAACCATATGTTAGGGAAGAAGACGGCCCGCCACTCGACGCCGCCGAGAAGCCTATTATTTATTTTCATTAATATTCTTGTAACAAATTTTAATATGGCTAGATAACTAAGAACCCATACACATTCCTGTCTTTTTTTCGCTTTAATAAGCTAGAAGAATTTTCGCAAGATGCCCGGCTACAGTGGGTTTATGTCACTGACCTCTATAATTCATGGAGTGGTGATTCGCACATTAGTCTTAACATAATGTGCGAATTACCAAATAGAAGATTAAAAGATTACCAAATGTGTACTGGCTATGAAGCCAGTACACATGTTGTAATCTTTTTACTACGCACTATAGCCTTTTTTTCAATTTAAATGTACTGTAGGTACTTTAAAAAAAAACAAGTAAATTAATATAGATGAAAAAAGTATAAAAAAATACAATTTCGACAAAAACTTAAATCTAACTTATATATTTAGTGTGTTTCCGCTCGAAACGGAAACAAACTAGTTAGATAAGTTAGATTAAATTTTTTTAATATGAATTTCCGCAAAGTGTTCAATATATTTTTTATTTCGACAAATTTAAGTTTACTGGCATTTTGGTAGTTGATGGTACAAATAATTTATTCTAATAATATACATCTGGGGACAACATGTAGTGCCTAATAACCTAATAAAGAAAATCTTCTTTCTTAAATAAAAAATTACATGTAGTAGTATTCTTTATTTATTTACAAAAAAAAATATCATTTCATGGGCCTAAAAGTAATGACCGCAAATCTGTAAATTGACATCTATGACAGTTGTAAGAGGAGCCATTCGTACCTAATATTTCAAATTAGCTTGCCAAACCGTCATTTGCTTGGGAAAAATTGTGTCCAGTCCAATTTTTTTTTTGATGTTAGTGATTCTATTCCAATAACCCCTACGATTTAGAGTCATTTGTCTGATCTGGGGACATTATCTAAATATTTTTGCGTTATTATTTGATGTTTTCACCAGATTTCCCTGTAATTTTTTTTTATAACGACGCAGCTTTCCCAACTAAGATTGGCATTCAGAAATGTAGAACCTGACTGATGCCAAATGCCTACCCTTATTGATCAAGGATGACGACTGTCGACCAACATTTTTGGAGTTTGCCGAAGGCGCCATCTGCGCTGCCGCGAGAGCCAATGGAGCGTGGATATAGATGAAATGCAGATCCCGAGATATAATAACTAGTTACGATTTATAATGAATCTCATATATTATATCGCCAAACTTCATTTAGGGTATATTATTAAAACATTTTGTTTATAAATATAAAAAAAAAAAAAAAAAAAAAAACACTGTAAAACTCAATAGTTGTCAGTAACAACACATAGGCTCAAGCCCTGCATATTTAATAGTAGGGGTAGTAAATAAGGCTAGCTAAGCTGGCAATTAAAAAAAAAAAAAGCTTTCCCAACTCCCAACATTTTAAAAATTACATATTAGTAATAACAAACAAGATAAATCGCAAAAATATTGAAATTGTTTCTTTAAAATAGTTTCAAAATAAAGCATAAAATAATAAATAAAAAATAATCATCCGATCATCGACGAGCTCCATCCTCGGCCACACCGTCGCTTAACATCAGGCGAGTTGGTGATCAATCGTAGATCTATAATGTATAAAAAAAAACTCAAAACTAACTTTATGCAGATTAGTTTTATTTTTCAGCTGTCCATGTTTCGAGAAATTGCCATGTTTTTATATATGTACCATTTTTATATCATACGAATTTGTGGTATGCACCCTATTCCAAATAATTATAGTTTAAAATATTTGAAAATACACAATTTGGATGATATTTTACAGTTATTTTGTTAAAAACCCAAATTACTGAACCGATTTTGATATATGGGACCACTTCTGAGTATTACCTATCAAACAAAATTGAGTCATTAAAAACAATTCATGATTGGTGGAGCAATCACTGAACAAATATAATAACAAACACAGTTGAATCGAGAACTTTCTTCTTTTTAGAAGTCGGTTAAAAAACATTCATTCACGCCAATAATATACCTGCACCAAATAAATGCATTCTCAAACATAACCAAAATACTTCTTCCGTAAAACTTACTACATTATTGTACGTAATAAGAAAACCACATTTTACAATAAAAATTCCATTGTGTACAAACGTTAATGAAAACCATTAATAAAGGTACTTACATTTTTCATATTTCTGGCAACGATTCAAAACCACTGTTTACACTTTTTTTAATAGTTTATACGTCCACGACACCGTAACGATCTGTTTTAATTCACTGTCAAAACTGAAAATTGATTGACCTTTCACAAAAATAAAAAACTTTTTAGTAAAATACAAAAATAACGTGTCAAACACAAAAAAACTAATTAGCTACACAATCCAAATTCAAAAGTTGCACGCACGAAAACAATTGAAGCCGACGCGGAATCCGAACTTTTTCGATCACAAACTTTTCATTGACCACAAAAAGGTTCCAATTAACAAGCAAAAAGTTTTCAAATGATTTTTAATTTTATTTTATGTGGCGCATAAAGTTTTCGTTTTGTCGCGCGCGGTCGCTTCTCAAAGCATGTTGCGTCGACGGTTGGCAAGAGAGGACTGGCTAAGTATCGGCACGGCTTAGTGAAGCATGTAGTGAGATTTAACTGGATGTTTTCGAGTTTCTATGGCAGTTTGAGTAGATTTACTGTATAGTTGATTTTTTGATTAGACGGAGTAAATTGTCAGACCAATAGTTGCCGCTTTTTAGGGTTCCGTACCTCAAAAGGAAAAAAACGGAACCATTATAGGATCACTTTTTTGTCCGTCTGTCAGTTTGTCCGGGTGTCAAGACCTGTATCTCGGGAGCGCGTTAAGGTATTGAGTTGAAATTAAAACCATATAAGCAAATCTATAGTATCTTGCTGCAGAAAGAAAAATCAAATTTCTCAGTTTTCGTAAAAAAAAGTTAGAGACGAATATGTCGTAAAAAACGCACATTTCGACACTCACAAGGGAATCAAAACCTATGGGGTACTTCCCGTTGACCTAGAACTATGAAATTTGGCAAGAAGCATTGTGTTAGAGTACACATATAGGAAAAAGTCCGAAAACTGGACATTTTTAATTTTATCACAAAACTTTGGGTCTTTATGCAAGGAAGGAGGGTCCAAATTTTAAATGGCTTTAACCGTATCATGTGGGGTATCATACGAAAGAGCCTAATTAGCACAAGCTAAAACAGGTTTTAAAATATTTTTGAGTGTATACGGAACTGGGGGACAACGGGAGTAATCGAAAAAGCTGTGCTGATGTCCCCCACTAGGGGATAACTCCACAACTTTTTACATTGTTGCCGTTGTCCCCCCGTGGCGCACAGTGATACATTTTCAAAAAGTTTTCCTTCATAGTCACAAGGTCTAGTGAGCCAAAAGGTCAAATGGGTAAAAATGACAAGACCCAAAATTGGCAGTTATTTAAGAGAATAAGAATATTGATTAACCTTGAATAACATACATGTTACAGGTAAGTCAGAATTACACATAAGATAAATTAACTAAATTTTATAATAATAGCATAAATAAAATGATATAATCGATTTAATTTAAATTATGGTATCCAAAAGTTTGAATTACACATATGATAAATACACAAAATTTTATGATAATAGCATAAATAAAATGATATAATCGATTTAATTTAAATGATGGTATCCAATAAATTTGAATTACATTTGTTTTAAGACTCCAACCGTTAAAACAAGAATAATTAAAAATATCAATACCTATCATTAAAAATATATTATCTAGTTAATTAAGTATATATACTAGTACAACTACAAATACCAAAATATTATTATATTTTGATACGCTTGACTGTGCTTGCTCTGTATTTGTAAAAAATGAGGATTTTGAAAGATCCATTTCCATATATTCACTTAATTTATAAAAAGGGTTATTTTCAAAAAAAGATTTTAATTTATGTTTAAACATACTATAATCAAGTTTGCTAATACAATTTGGCAGCTTATTATACAGTAATATTTTTATGTGACGCCCTTGTTTTTCTTGTTTTTTGTCTTGTTTTGTTTTTGCCCTTGTTTTTTGGTTTTTTTTTGTTTTTGTTTTTCAATAACTGAAATTTCATTTGAATTCAGAGCATTTTTTTACTTAATACAGGACAATGCCCATCTTAACTGGATTTTTTGCAAGCTTTTATTCCTTGTCCCAGTGTCTGCCTATCTTATTAATTTAATTCCTTTAAATGAGCAATTCTTGTATATAAATATAATCTGAATCTCGATAAAGGCACCAACGATTTCAATGAAATTTGGTTTGTAGGTAGATTAGGGGACGATAAATCGATCTTGCTAGGTTTCATTTTTAGTGCACCCGGGTTTGCTCGTATTTTCAGTCATAAAAAATCCGAGTGGAGCTCGGTCGCCTAGTTACTAATAATGTAATGTATAATCCTGTAATTTACAACACTTTATTGACACCATAATAAAATAACATTAGGTACATAATTAAGGCGTTAGAAAGGTACAAAAGGCGGCCTTATCGATAATAGCGATCTCTTCCAGACAACCTTAATTATATTTTCTAGATCGATGACCTCCATCCTCAGCCACTAGTTTAACATCAGCGAGTTGGTGGTCAATCGTAGATCTATCATAGTAATGTAAAAAAAAACAAATCTTGCAAGTTTTTGACCCACTACTGCCCGGTTTCCGATTGAGCTGCAATTTTGTGTGCGTCGTAAATAATAATAATAATTTAATAATGGATAATGAAATGAAATGAAATGAAAATTATTTATTCCAGATGTAAATCCATAACAATTAAATTAAATTAAAGTATAAAATCATAACATCAAGTAAATTAAATAAAAAAATATATATACGTAAATACTTATAGGAATAAATAAATGAATTAAATTAATTAATTAAAAATAATAATTGAATAATGGATATTAATATGGATAATAATTTGATAATGGATTCGGGTTGAAACTTAATATCTTGTTTTAAGGTAGGACTCAAAGCACGCGCTTTGAGCTATCTCTCTCGCAACAATTTTATATTTATTATAATCACTGAGTGGAGACGTGTTAAGTGATGACAAGAAAAAGTGAGAGATTATTTTGTTTTGACTTAGGTGAGAAGTAAAATATATGGTTTTTCATTGAATCACAAAAAAAAATAACAAAAGTTACTAAATTACAAAAATTACAAAAAAAACACAAAAGCACTTTGTGCAAGGAAGGAGGGTCCAAATTTTAAAATGCTTTAACCGTATCACGTGGGGTATCATATGAAAGAGCTTAATTAGCACAAGCTAAACCAGGTTTTTAAATATTTTTACTATGTATATTTTTCGATTTATAAAGGAAAATATTAAAAAAAAACCTTTTATCTACTAGTTTGTAAGGAACCTGACTGACTTGTTCTTGTCCGTTTTTTTTTATTCCTCCTATCTAACTAAATCATCTCTCACTTTTCTAATATCTCCACTGAATGATTTTATACGTTTTAAAAATGTTGTGATGCGTGAAAGAGAAAGTACTTTCAATATTCTTTGTTTCAATAGAAGTTTTATAACTTAAAAGATTTCATTATATTTTGTTAAAAAGTATCTGATGATTTCGAAAGTATACAGTTCAATCTCAATAGATTTTTTTGTAAACGTTTGAATAAAGTGATCCTTAACTCCAGTTTATCCGAAAATTATCAAATCAGCTGATTTATGGTTCTTGAGAAAAGAAATTTGCTGTTAAATATTTGATTAGATATTTTTAAAAGATGCTCGTTCAGGATTTTTGTTCTTTGTCTGGCAATTCATCTCAGAAAGAATAGAGTATTAATAGGTAGATAGACAGATAAACTCTTTATTGTACTCACTTTAGAACTTTTAAGTAAAAACTACGGGTCACTCGTGAGACGGCCGAATGCGGTTGAAACAATAGTCGGATTTTTCCGAAAAATCCAACTATTATTTCAACCGCATTCGGCCGTCTTTTTCAAAGGAACTTCTTTAGAACTTGCAATAGAGAGAAATTATTTAAAAACTAGTGTAACAACTGGCGGCCTCATCACTAATAGCGATATCTTCCAGGCAACTTTATTGATACAGTATATGCATTTTTTATCGAGAATTTTCTGTACTCAAGGTGTTATGATAGTTTTGGCGGGAAAGTGAAATAAAATGTCACCGCTCGAAATGAGATTCTATCAATGGAGAGGCTAAAAACATAACCGCCTTTGTTTGTAAAAAGTAAAAGAATGGCAGTAGTTTCGAGTTTAAGACCTTATAGTATAACTTGGCCTTTCATATCTTGTCATTGTCACTGTTTACTAGTCACGACACAAAGCGTCTAATAGTGTTGCCCGACGTAAAGCGTGCCCGCGACTGAAGACGAGTCGGGCAATTACCTTACTTGAGGTGAGGCTTATTACGCAGAGCTAGAGAAAATCCATGTGATCCGTGTGATCTAAATGATTTTAAAATATCACGTTAATAATAATAGTGTTTTATTAGAAACCTAATAATGATTTTAAAATATCACGTTAATAATAATAGTGTTTTATTAGAAACCTAATAATGATTTTCAAATATCACGTTAATAATAATAGTGTTTTAATAGAAACCTAATAATGATTTTAAAATATCACGTTAATAATAATAGTGTTTTAATAGAAACCTAATAATGATTTTAAAATATCACGTTAATAATAATAGTGTTTTATTAGAAACCTAATAATGATTTTCAAATATCACGTTAATAATAATAGTGTTTTAATAGAAACCTAATAATGATTTTCAAATATCACGTTAATAATAATAGTGTTTTAATAGAAACCTAATAATGATTTTCAAATATCAGGTTAGTAATAATAGTGTTTTAATAGAAACCTAATAAATATTTTACAATCCCTATTCAATGATACCTCACTCGATGCTGTACACAAATTTTATCTTTTTTTCTTTTCCACAATATCGTCGCTCGCATGACTGACTGACCTATCTCATTTTTCAAATAATTAAAACAGGTATTTAGAATGCAAATACATTAAAAAGTATAAATGTGAAATTAAAATGTAAGTAACCTATATGAAAGCTGATATGCGAAACACTTGATTTTTAATATTTTTCAGAATCGAAAAACGTTTGTCCTGAACAAATTACTGAAATGAGATATGACAATTAGTTATGCGAGCAACGATATGTTGTCTCATTGTCGCCATTCTTTTTAACACGCTTTTATTAGGTCGACCTGTATGTAATGAAATCTAATGTAACTAATTTAACCATCTTCCAAGGATCGTAGCGTCATGAAAATTAGCAGCTTTATGTAGTTCTGATGACAATACAATAATATGGTACTGTAGAACTGATCTGATGATGGAGCCGGAAAATATGAACTAGAACATCGTATCATAGCTGTGTCTGGATTTGTTAGAAAATTCTTGTAATGAACTTTGACCACAATAATTTGTAGCGTGTTTTTTAGTTTTTATAACTGTTATTTTATATTATTACTGTCTTTAGTGACATTTGGACAGTTCAGACAAATAGATTGACGTAAGAATTATCAAAATCGGTCCACGCGCTTGGACTCTAGAGTGCCACAAAGGAACACACATACATAGACTGATAAACATTACCCTCTTTTGCGTTGCGCAGTCGGGTAATAAGGACAGCAGCGCAGCAGCAGGGGGCGAACCTCGAATGGAATCTACACTTGTATAACTTCGAATGATACTGGTGTAAACATGACTAGGACTAGATTTTGACTTGTTTTACTTTATGATTTTTTAGATTTTCTCAATTGCTACTTTTTTAGGGTTCCGTACATCAAAAGGAAAAAACGGAACCCTTATAGGATCACTTTGTTGTCTGTCAAGACGCAAGGGAATCAAAACCTATGGGGTACTTCCTGTTGACCTATAACTTTGAAATTTGGCAAGAAGCAATGTCAATCATAGTATATATAAGGGAAAAATTCCGAAAACTGTACATTTTTAATTTAATCACATAAAATCAGCCGAATATGTCGTAAAAAACGCATATTTCGACACTCGCAAGTGTATCAAACATAAGGGGTACTTCCAGTTGACCTATAACTTTGAAATTTGGCAAGAATGTCATATAGTGGTATTGTCATTTTCATATAGTTCACATAAAGGAAAAATTCCGAATACTTTACTTTTTTAATTTAGTCACATAAAATAGGGTATTTATGCAAGAAAGGAGGGTCCAAATTTTAAAGTGCTTTAACCGTATCATGTGGGGTATTATATTAAAGAACTTAATTAGCACAAACAAAAACAGGTTTTTAAATATTTTTACGCTGTATATTTTTCGATTTATGAAGGAAAATATAAAAAAATATATAATTTCCCTCTTTTATCTACTAGTTTGTACCGGCCCTCGGTGGGCGAGTCTGACTTGCTCTTATCCGGTTTTTTTTATACAATATAGATCTACGATTGACCACCAACTCACCTGATGTAAAGCGACGGTGTGGCCGAGGATGAAGCTCGTCGATCTAGAAGATATCTATTCACTCTAGCCTTGAAAATTCCAAGAAACTAACTAAGAGACTAATTGAAATTAAACAACTTTTAACGAATTTATCGCGTAGGTATGGTAAGACCTAATGTTCTTGAACACTGCAGTATTCGTGGTATTATATAAGACTAGATGACAGTAATTGTCTTTTTACGCAAGATCGGTCTACGCTTGACCATCAACTCGCCTGAAATGTTAAGCGACGCTGTGGTCGAGGATGGAGCCCGTAGTAGCTAGCTTTTTGTAGTTTTACTTTGATTTCGACAACTCAAGTTTTTATCTATTTAACCCCCGACCCAAAAAAGGATGTTATAAGTTGGACGTATGTATCTGTGTATTGGGTGTGTATGTCATCGTAGCTCACAAATGTATGATTTTTGATCTAATTTTTATTTTTTGTTATTTTTAATAATTAATATATATATATATATATATATATATATATATATATATAATCCTAGGAATTAAATGCATAATTCTAAATAGCAGTGGATAATTAATTATTAAAAATAACAAATAAATAATATATATAATATATATATACAACGACACATAGTTAACTGACTAAAGTACTACACAAAAACAAAATCGATAGCCCCAGACCGACAAAGGTTTAAACATAATCGAAATGCTAGGACATTGTATGAATCTAAAAAAAAAATATTTATACATTTCCTAAGTTTAAATCAGAATTGTATTAAATCCCTAGGAACATTATAAATTCGTATTCGCTCTAGATTAGAAGTAGAACTGGCCATAACTTTCAAAAGCATATTAAAACTGTCGTCTCTGTCACAAATAGATACAAACAACTTTACAGAAGACATAAAACAAAATTATTCGCACTACTAACCATAAATAACGACGAAATTGCCAATATTGAAATATTTGAAATGTATCTGCAAGCTTACTTTATCCGGTGAGCAAAAACTGTACTAACGATATATTATTGAAACATTTGCCAAATTAGCAGCGACAATTCGATTACAGCGCCGCTCTCACCGGTCTTTGATAATTTTGTATGTGCAATATGCAAACGATTTGTTGGATTATCTGAAGGAAATTGAACCATAATGTTATTGCTAATAAGAGCTATTTAAGTTTCTGTTGCTGCAATATGATTTCTCAATTGCTACTAGTTAATAATGTCCAATATTTTTGCAACAAAGTTTGTTTTATAGAGAAAAGTGAAGTTAAAATTTACTATGACAGTTTTAATAGCAAATACGCAGATAATTTGCCTGATATTACCAGTACCTAAGCACAACTTCCAAATTTCATTTAAACTTCAACCTTATTATTAAGCCCTTTCTTTCCATTAAAGGACAAACAGAAATTCGGCACACTATATTCCACCTATTTCTTAATAATGTGCTAAAAATCCGTACTAAACGATTTCGATATACGTTATTTTATTAACCGACCCAAAAGATATGTGATACATACCTATTTGTGTAACTCAGATCTGAAACGGTTAAAATATACAGATCACAGAGGTTTAAGCCACTGAGCTGCAGCTCAAGTTTAGACTATGCAGCTCGCTGTCACTGACACTCGAACGAGATAAACATATAGTGAGCAAAAGAGATAACCTACATTCTGCTCCACACAGACATAGTAGATGGAGCATGCGACTTCATTTATATGAAAACCTTGAGTGCCACATTTTTGGTACCGACTGTGACGTCACATAAACGATTTTGTGATGGAATGTTCCATCCGCGCGAAATGTATTCAACCCAATGCATCCGCGCGCTTGTACGCTAGTAACTAGTTGACAAAATATCGAATCGGAAGTATATATCACGTCGTGTGAAATTAAATAAATCTTGGTCCTCAACTGCGATTTTCTATCGTACTTGACACGCTCGTGTTGGCACGCTAGGTACATACACTTGGGGTATCTATAGAAGTCTATGCTGCTCCATCACGCCATTCCCGCAGCGCAAGGAACTACGAATATCCGCAAAAAGCGGCGTCGAACTTTACAAGGCAGAACTCTCGAGCGAATGATGCATACTTACTTCATGACTTAATGATGATGATGAATGAAACAAACAAAGATGACTCTGATTCACGTTGATCTTGATTATTCAAACGAGAAAAACATATTCCGACACCCCGAGTTGAACTGATCAGTGAACGGTTCACGGTTTCAGATCAAGTGTATGAGCCAAGAACTGAACTGTAACTCACGCAAATCTGCTGAGTTACCCATAACCCAAACTTAACTTTGCCGTTGGAAAACTGTTGTCCCCATACATCAACGAAAAATATTACTCTCCTTCTTGCGTATGCGTAGTCGGATAACAAATGAAACAATCTAATAATTTGGACCATTCCTAGAAATAAATTTACAAGTATTTTTCAATTTAAAAAACTTCCCTTACGCAGTTCTTCTAAAATACCAATTTATATAATAAATAACAAACCCCGGCTAAAAGCGAATGAGCAGTCACTGAGCCAATCAGATCATCTATCTATTTTGTTTTGTTTCCGTAGGCCCGTAGATATTTCGTAGCAAGTGCTACACAATGGAGCCCGCGCCTAGTCGTAGCAATCGTAGTAAAATTGATGTAGCGTTTGGCTACGAATTACTACGCGGGTCACTCTCGTAGACAGGACTCTCGACCTTATTAAAGTGTGACTTTTTACTGTTTGTATTTGAGTAACAATAGAATTGGCAAATACGTAAATTGCGCAAGGTCATCATCATCATCATCATCTCAGCCATAAGAAGTCCACTGCTGGACATAGGCCTCCCCTATGGATTTCCAAAAAGACCGATTGGAAGCGGCTTGCATCCAGCGTCTTCCTGCCACTTGTATGAGGTCATCTGCCCATCTCGTGGCTGGTCTTCCTACGCTGCGCTTGCCGGTGCGTGGTCTCCACTCGAGAACCTTTCGGCCCCATCGGCCATCAGTTCTACGTGCTATGTGGCCTGCCCACTGCCACTTCAACTTGCTAATCCTCTGTGCTATATCGGTGACTTTCGTACGTCTACGTATCTCTTTATTCCTTATTCGATCTCGTAGAGTGACTCCGAGCATAGCCCTCTCCATAGCTCGTTGCGTGACCTTGAGCTTTCTTATAAGGCCCATAGTTAGGGACCACGTCTCAGTGCCGTAAGTCATCACTGGTAACACACACTGGTCGTAAACTTTCGACTTGAGGGACTGGGGTATATTGGACGAGAAGACGCTTTTAAGTTTCCCGAACGCTGCCCAGCCGAGTTGGATACGACGATTGACCTCTCTCGCAAAGTTGGACCTGCCTAATCGGACCGTTTGTCCTAGGTAGACATATTCGTCAACAACTTCAAGAGTGGAGTTACCCACAGATATTGGGGTGGGCACTACATGGGCGTTCGACATAACCTTCGTTTTGTCCATGTTCATTTTGAGGCCCACCCGTTGGGAAACTCTATCGAGGTCTTCGAGCATCGTACTGAGGTCTTCCATCGACTCTGCCATGACTACTATATCGTCGGCAAACCGAAGGTGAGTGATGTACTCGCCGTTAATATTGATGCCGAGCCCTTTCCATTCCAGAAGCTTATAGGCATCTTCCAAACCGGCAGTAAACAGTTTTGCGCAAGGTCAATATCCTCCATAAAAAAACTAATCTGTGATCATAAATCATCATAGATACCAGAAGCTTCTGTCTTGTGCCAAAAGAGCTGCACTTAATAGTTTAACTTTGACAGTTAGTTAAGGCAGAGACACACAAAGGCCGTCACTAGTTAGAGACGGCAGAACTAGTTCGAGTAGTCCAAAGCTGTGACGTCACAAAGTGACCACAGCGGATGACGCTGCTGACTGGTGGAGCATCAATATCAGGTGGCATGGCGCCAGGGCACACTACAACAATGTAGCGCAGTATGGACAATTTCATTAGTTTTATGTTTTATTGAAGCACGGAACTGCACAGACATCAATACATTGCCAATAACGCTGCTAATGCGCAGCCAGTTCTTTATAGATTCCTTGATTTTATTTATTATTAGATCCAGCAAATAAAGGATCATCATATTTTATTTTGCTTATCTTTATTACTTTAACTGAATGGAAATTAGATAAACTCTTTATTGTCCACTAATTGAACAAATACAAAGATAACGTAACAACTTACAACATTAGTGTGAAAACAGACAGCCTTATCGCTAGAAGTGATCTCTTCCAGATAACCGTAGTATGGATTTCAATAGATAAATAAGCAAATAAAAAAATGAAAGATTATGAAAATAAAATTATTGACTAAGCGAGCGAAGCGCGCTTCAAATTATGTTCTACATACAAACGAAGAATTCGTGAGCACACGATTTATTGCAGCAATTTTGTTCAGTGCGTGCATGGAGCAAAACGTAGAAGCTTAGGCATTTATTTATTCAGATTCATATTCAAATAAACATGTATGTATATTAAAAGAAAAACAAAATACCTAACTGCAGAAACTAAAAGCTGACTGAAAGCAGTTTTTGCAGCCTAACTTGCGATTTCGTTACGCTTAATACGTTTTACGTTTAAGTGTACGTTTTTTGAGAGAAAGTATGCGCAAAATCGCAGTAAACTAATATAAATTCGCATTTTTTTGAATAATTCTAGTAAAATCACTTGTTTATTACGAAATAGTTCATTGGAGGTTACAAAAAAAACGCATTTTTTTATTTTTGCATGGGATGTATTATTATTATTACAAAAAAATATAGCCTATGACACTATGGAAGCAAAGACTAATCTAATGACACCTCGCACATCAAATTCAGTCAAGCCAGCTAGGCTTGTAAACTGTCATATAGAAACAAACATACATAGACTCGAAAAACATAACCCTGCATCTTACGCAGTCGGGTAAAAAGTAGCATCGAAATCGGTTATTGTTAAGGAGTAGAAAACATTTATCTCCAAAATGTATGGGGAGATCGCTAGATAAAAGTTTTCTTAAGTACCCATACTGGTTATATGATTGTAGCACCAGGTTAGTAGAGTGTAGGCTGTAGCCACACCTATGTTACCGCACGCCCACTCACACAGTTTGCGCGGACAGTGTACTCCGCAAATAGTAAGCATAGGCCACTAATGGGATAGCCTATGGAATTCAATATGATGGATTTAAAACCTACTTTCGTAGCTCGGCTTTTGTGTTCAAAATATTCATTAATTTTAATTTATGTTTAATTTCATTTAATTTAATTTTAATGTAAATATATTTGACCGACTGCGAAAAGCGGTTTCTGCATGAAATGGAAAAAATTTCTTTCTTCTGCCCGGATGTCTTGTACTGGCGTACAAGTTATATTATTTAACCAATCTTTACGACGTTATAAATTTGAATGGATATAATTGTCTCTCAAAAAGCGAGAAAATTTGCTGTGACGCTGACTGACTGACCGATTTTGATGATATTTTCTAGAAACGTTTAGATCTCAGTTATAAACAACAAGAAAATTAAGTAAATGGTAATTCGGTCAAGACGTTGTCGTGACAAAATGTTCTGAAATCTCGGTTAAAAAAGGGAAGAAGTTTGATAAGAAGTCATTTATCGGTCGATCTTGATAGTATTTAGACTTTTTTGCGTCAAATTTTGTTGTCCAAGTTTGTGCTCGCGAGGTCTAATATCCGTAGAACTATTATGTATGTAACAAATAAATGAAACTGATGAGATGGTCTAATGTTTATGGTAATTTTTGGATAAATGGGAGAAAAAGCAGCATAACATTTTTATGTAGGATTATGTTAGAATTTCGTACCACAATAATATATAGATTCTTTTGCTCATTTCTCATATTTAACACCCAGTTTATGTTAGTCAAGATAATACATAGACAATATTTTTACCCGTCAAATTACAATTCCTTCAATGTAGTCTGGTAAACGTAAATTTTATTATGCGAACCGCCAGCCTGTGGAATAAGGAGTCGGAGCTAGGTCATGCCCGATAGATGTTAGAAACTAGTAGTTCTTGAATTACTGGCGAATCGTTATCTTTTCCCTTATCAAATAATTCGCCTACGTGTTTGCGGTTTCAATATATATATCAAAATGTTGGTTACAGATAATAAACTAAAAATAAAGTTGTCGACTGGCCTTGTGGCACAATTGTGGTATTTCTGCCTCCTGAGCTGTAGGTGGGTTCGTTCCCCACCCAGGGCAAACATTTGTGTGATTAACATGGATGTTTGTTCTGTCCTGGTGTTTCTATGTATATATTTACAAAAAAAAAAGTATATAAATATGTATTCTCTATCACCCATCTAGTTCCATACAAGCTTTGCTTAGTTTGGGCTAGATGGTGTTGTGTGAAATGTCCACAAATATTTATATTAAAAAAATAGCGAAATATTCCAGAAAATCTGCAATTTCCATTTGAAACTTCATATTTGCAGAATAGTACATAAAAGTAAATATTTTAGATTAATATAACCTGGGTGTCTTTAAATCTTGGATAATCCCGTGAAATTCCTTTTAAGGTTGAGGTTTCTTTTAGGAGAATATTCACTATCGTAGACCGTAACGTCGCTTACCATCAGGCGAACTGGCAGTCAAGCTCAGCGTCGCTTACTATCAGGCGAACTGGTAGTCAAGCTCAGCGTCGCTTAATGTCAGGCGAACTGAATTCTGTCAGTGAATAGTGAATAAAATAAAATCTACCTCTCCGTGTTCTACATTAAGTTTGAATTTAGATTCAAATAGGTCTCAAAATATATTTACGTATCTCCAGCCCGCGGCTTCACCAGCATAGTGATGAAAAACGGTGATAGTGATGATGGTAAAATATAGCCTATGTCCTTCCTCCAGACCTAAATAATCTCTGTGCCGAATTGCATAACGATTGGTTCAGCCGTTTAGCCGTGAAAAGGATACAAACAGACAGACGACATACAGCTTTACTTTCGCTTTTATAATATTGGGATTGGCATGCAAACAAACAGTAATTTGTGTTTAAAAAAAATACAAAAAATAAAGTCAATTTTTGACGTGATAACGTCTAATAAATCGATGAACGCCGGCTGCACGCACGAAAAACCATGACTCATTGTCACGTTCCGCCTGAGCCGAGCGTGTAAGCGAGAGCGCGGAACAAGCGATAGAGAAGCACGATCGGCATAAGCGTTCGGCTTGTGACGCATCTCTCTCTCTTCCACTCCATCGGCCAATGCGTCCGAGTATGACGTTATCACATAAAATTATCGCCCGTAAACCAACTTTACAG
Source organism: Lycia hirtaria (assembly GCA_947563715.1). Lineage (NCBI taxonomy): Eukaryota > Metazoa > Arthropoda > Insecta > Lepidoptera > Geometridae > Lycia > Lycia hirtaria. The sequence goes on along the minus strand of OX387383.1, from coordinate 26,495,319 downwards.
ACAACCATTTTTTTATGAAAGATAGATCTACGATTGACTACCAACTCGCCTGATGTTAAGTGATGGTGCGGCCGAGGATGGAGCTCGTCGATCTAGAAGATATCTACTTATATTCACTCTAGCCTTGAAAATTCCAATATTGTAGGTCTCAGGAAACAGAGATTTCGGCAATTTATAAGATTGTAAATAGATTTATTTTGTTACAAGTTTTATTAAAAAAGTCCTGCAAATAGAAAGTCGGTTTCTATATGCAATATCGTGACCAACCTACTTATATATCTGACCAAAAAAACAATAATATCAACATTTTTCCTAATAGCCTGAGTAGCTCTTGAAAATCTCTCCCAGATTCCGGCGTGATTGTCGCCTATCAGACTGTTTTTGTCGGTTGAGAGCACTACAGGAAATGCTTCGCGAAAATCATCTATTTTCCCAGCGAATCCCTTTTTTGGAGAAAGAAAATAGGACGCGAATTATTAATTTGCTTAGTACAACTAAATGCGGCTTCTAATAGTAATGCGGAAGTGTAATAATATTCTTAACCGTCTTCCGAAAAGGAGGTTCTCAATTTTACTGTATGTTTTTTTATGTGTTTGTTCAGCGATTACTTTGCCAATTATGAATGTAAAAAAATATTTGAAAATTTGAAAAATATTTTGATGAATCTTTTTTTTCGTTTGGTAGTCAGAGGTAGTACCTTATTTTTTTTATCGAAATGGGTTCAGTATAGAACCATGGACCATTTTAAAAAAATAGGTTACTTTCGAACCTTACGTAATACTAATAATCTACTATTCAATCATTCTCACAAAATAGGTATGTCTGCGAAAATTTTCTCTGAAAATATTCCTCTAGCCGCAGCAAAAATGCTACCTCTAAAACAATTTACCGCGAGAAAATTTAATAAACCCAAAATTGGGCAGCCGGCGAGCTTTTACGGAATTCCGATTCAGGACAATTGTTGTAGCTGCAAATGTTACAAGATTTGGATGTTATATTTATATCTTGTTTTTTTATGGTTTCACAGTCAAGAAGGCACACTAATAGCTATTAATAACTTCTGTTGTAATTCACGGCTTTACCGAAAAACGTTACTTAATTTTAAGCATTGCTTAACATACTCGTATTTTCAATGTATAACATACGACAGAAAATTTAAGACGATGGTTAAAGTTAAGTAACTTTTTCGGTAAGGCCGATAGTTTTATCATGGCCGTCTCTTATGTCGCCATGTCCAGTCCTAAGCGTTGGATTAGACTTGGCTCAGTGATTCTGAGTAATAAAATGTTGTTACGTGGCATGAATATACATAATTACCAATAATGTCAACGAACCGGTAAAATAAAATCTTGAAATATTATTGTTAATTTTTATTTATTTATTTAATAACACAAAATTTACATTATGAATTTGTCTTTATGGTACTTAAAAACTACAGTTAGTTTGTACTTTCCTAGTTGGTAGAGGTGTCTTTATAAATTTTATCAATATAGGTTAAGTTAGTTTGGTTTTTAAAACAAAATAACTGGAAAAAAATATGTTAATAACTAAAATAAATTGCGTATTTTGAAGTCGGTGGTTTCAGTTTATTAAACTATAATTATACTTATATTATTATAATAACCCTAACTTTATCTACACAGATAAAACTGCATTAAGAGGAACCCCCCATAATACTCTAATCAGAAATCAAGTCAATTTTTGTAGCACGAACTCTGAATTCAGATGAAGACAAATGTAATGTGAGTTGAGACAGCGATGTAGCGAGGATGGGTTGTCAGGGCACGGCCCGGGCGGCATATTCCGAGGGACGGCAATTTTCCAGTCTTCAAATTATGGAAAACCTAAACAATCCGTTAAACAATATTTCATTTCATTAAACAACATTTCTAAATTAATAAGAAACCAATATGAGGCATATAGGTTCATGGATATTTTTTTTAAAGATTTGGTTAATGGATTATAAAGTTTCTACAAGATTCTAACAATTATGTTACAGAAAAAGCTGTTTTTTGCTTATTATTATTTTAAATTAGCCTCAATAAGTCGCCTTTACACAGGTTTCCTCTTTGAAAACCCAGTGCCACTTTTGTCGCCGTTAATAGCAACGATGTAGCCAAGATTTTTGTTATCCAGCATGCTTACCACAGAGGTTGGATAAAACGTTTTTATCTAGATTGATAAGTTAGATTTCAGTAATTACATACTTTATTTCCACTGATAGGCGGAAAAAATACTAAGATAATTTTTCTGTGTTCTATGCTAGCCTTCAGCCTATGATATATGTGTACAATACATTTTGGCGGCCCCTTTTTGCACCGAAATTCGAAAAAGGAGGTGGCAAAATGTATGCATACAAAATAGGGCGGCAAAATCTAATGTGGCCTTGAATGAAAAAAACAAACACGCCAAACTGAGCCGTAGGAACGGTTCCTTAATTTTATTTGAATGCTAATCAAATGATTGTAAATGAGAATCACGTCTCGTCGAGACCGGAGGCTTTTTGTTTTCAGACATTTCGTAATGAAAATGATAAAAATTTAATTAATACGACTTTTGTAAGAAGGTCACCATTACAAGTTTTCTTAATAGATAAATTTCATTTATTTCTTAATTACATAATATGATATCATTTAGTTTCTCATAATAAATGTCGTCAAAGTTTACATAGTCAGTCAAACAGCCCACCCCTGACTGTACCCGACGCAAAGGTGCCCATGACACTCGCCGCATTACCTCGTTGAATGGCGATGGACAACCTTTGCATCAGGTAAAATCCGGAGCGGGGGTCGCCACAAGTCTCCCTTATCCGCTGCCCCAACTCCAAAACCAAGCTTTTGGCTTCAGCGCCCCAGCTGCCCATGGTCTCCACGGCAATGGGTACAAAATGATATCGCGTCACTAGCGCCGCGTACTTCTCCCGCTTTTTACTTGCAGCATCTTCTGCAGCAGCTGCTGGCGACCGGATGGATCGACTCAAGTGACAGGTGGCGAAAGTGCTCACGCAAGTGGCGTCCCAAATTAAGCACTTGCCATTCTTCCACGGCACTAGAGTCAACCCATCCGGACGCTTGCCGTCCGACCTGCTCAGGCCTGGCGGCTCCAATACGCAGGGAATATTGGCCGAGACAAATTGGTAAAAATAGATAAGAAGCGTTGGCTATAGATATAATAATAATATAATATATAATAGATAAATTGGTAAAAATAGATAAGAAGCGTTGGCTGCAAAAGAGTCCATTATCGAATTATTATCAGACATTGGGACCAATTCTGTTTAATACTCGCTAACACTTAAACTAAATTTGATAGGACTACGAGTATCTACCAAGACTGGTGAACAAATCCATTGAGATCTCGAATTTCAATCGAGATGATAGAGTTCAAATTCCCAAGGCGTGCGATACAGTGTTTTTTGTCTTCAAAATTGCGCGTTTTAAAGTCAGTTGTTTCATTTTTTTTAACCATATATTAAACAGAATTTGAAGCCCTGTTATACAGGGCTATAATATTTATGATATTAACATTTATAAGCATGAAGACCTGAAATTTCAAAACTTGCTACCGACATTTGTGACTATTATTTACGGACCGCGCGGCGCTGGATGCAAGCCGCTTCCAATCGGTCTTTTTGGAAATCCATGGGGGAGGCCTATGTCCAACAGTGGACTTCTTATGGCTGAGATGATGATGATGATTTACGGACCGATTTCACATAGTATCGACAATATTCTCCGTATAAATCCGTAGAAAATATTCTAGATTTGATTCGGGAGTGCGAACGCTTGTCGTTCCGATTCTGCCGCACCACTGGTTTTGGATAACTCGGTTGTCTTGTATCTACAAGATACATCGCGTCGGTGGTTTCATATTATAGGCTATTCGATTTTTTCTGGAAAATTGGATTTCGAAAATGTATATTTTATTTGGGGGATAATTTAACCTATTTAATGTAAAAGGAATACAAAATCGGATTTATTTGATCGAGTGAAGTGAACAGAGGTCTCTGTATTAACTAGCAATATTTTTTTGCATCTCTCTGGTTGTTAGTTGGTAGTCGTGTACAGATTGTATTTTACAACAAATTTTGACGAAACTTGGTATACATGATTCACAATTTTATAGATTTTTTTAACAATTTTATAGATTTTTAAAAAATGGGGGAAGTTTGCCCCGTTTCTATTTACTGCCGATTTCAAAAATGGGGGAAGTTTGCCCCGTTTCTATTTACTGCCGATTTCAAAAATGGGGGAAGTTTGCGCGGGCGCCATTTACTGGCCAATTTTGATAATATATACTGTAATATAAAATTTATTGTTTGTTACTTAATTTTAAATATAAGTAAGGCATGTCTGTAATCGGCGTATGACTTCGTTCCGTTTGCCGTTGAGACAGCGTGCTCTGAGGCAAGGAAATTCGTAACGGACCTAGGCCGCCGATTAAGGGAAAGAGGGCAGGTCCCTCGGGCTGGATGGTTCCTAGTCCAGCAAATTTCTTTAGCAATTCAACGTGGAAATGCGGCGAGTGTGCTAGGAACATTCAGGCGGGAATTCGCGCGGGGGGGATCATTAATTGTATGCTTTAAGGTTTTGACTCGAAAATTTCTCTTTTTTCGGGACTAGTAATTTAATTACGCTAAGGTAGAAATTTAATTTTAGGAGTAAGATTATTTAGTAAGGCTTATTTTGATAATATTTGACAGATACATATATTCTATGGATTTCGAATATTATCAACAGTAGGTATCGCAAGCAAAGGTATCTCAACTTTTTTCTACAAGTATCGTTACCAAAAGTATGTATGTAATACTACTGGTACGAGTGTATCTGGTTGATAGCTTGCATTTTATACAGCTGTTAGCAGTTAACCTCCTTCTTTTTTAAGTCGGTAAAAATTACGTTGGAACTAAATAGGTCTTGTTTTCGGAAGTTAATAACTACTTACACATTACTAATTTTCTCTTTGATAACTAGCGAAGATCTAGTAAATTCTTTTCAGATGGATTTTGTTTTTCGGCTTGTGACAAAAACTTAGTTCATCATCATCATCATCATAGGCCTCACCCATGGATTTCCAGAAAGACCGGTTGGAAGTGGCCTGCATCCAGCGTCATCCTGCTACTTGTATGGTATCTTCTGTCCATCTCGTGGCTGGTCTTCCTATGCTGCGCTTGTCGGTGCGTGGTCTTCGTACGAGAACTTTAAAACTTAGTTTATAAGCTTAAATTAAATCATATTTTAAGGTTTTTGTCACAATAAAAATATTGTCTATTGTCTATTATTTTGCACTTTTCTACTCCTGTCTACAATAAATTGAAACAAAAATATTGATTCCTTTGTAGAATAATAAATATAAAGTGTTAAAGTGTCAAATCTTCACATTAACTTAAAGTTGTCAGAGAAACTGGTTCGCCAGTATCAGTACAAGGTTAACGCCAAACTTCCTAACTTCATTTTCCGAAGCATTGCATTTCCAGACGAGCTCATACCTAATGGTGGGAAAGATCTTCGCCGCCCGCGTCCATAGCGGACGTCCAATACGACCGATTAAATTCTAAGGTCAGATTCACAGGCCTCATGGCTCAGTGGTAGTACGACTGTTTTCTGAGCTGTAGATCGTGGGTTCGAAGGAACCCAGGACAAACATTTGTGTGATGATCATGGATGTTTGTTCTGTGTCTGGATATATCTATGTAGGCATGCATTTAGTTTTTGTTGTATGGGAGCCCCCCTTAAAGGTTCATTTTATTTTATTTTAACCATTTATTTTTAAAATGAATAATATAACTCAATATTCAGTGAATATTTCAAGCGTCTACCTGTTGCCGTTATCAATATCGAGCAAAAAAAATAAGTTTGTTGTATCGGAGCCCCCTTAATTATTTATTTTATTCTGTTTTTTAGTATTTTTTGTTAGACCGGCAACAGAAATACATCATCTGTGAAAATTTAAACTCTCTAACTATCACGGTTCATGAGATACAGCCCGGTGACAGACGGATGGACTGACGGACGGACGGACGGACGGACGGAAGGACAGACTGCGAAGTCTTAGTAATAGGGTCCCGTTTTTACCCTTTGGGTACGGAACCCTAAAAAACATACAGACCGAATTGATAACCTCCTTTTTTTTGGAAATCGGTTAAAAATACAAGTAAAGAGACTTAGGTAGTAAGAGGGGAGAATTTCAAAACCTAATCAAAATCACAGAGGGTATCTGGAACCTCTCCGGTTTTAAAAAAATCGGGCTAAAAACTCGATTAATCGACAACCCTCAGATAATAAGCTTAGTTCAACCACAGCATAAAGAGAGTTATTTATACTGTCTTATAACTGTTAGGTTATAGCATAATCAAGGGCGTCGCCAAGGGGGGGCAAGAGGGGGCAGCTCCCCCCCTAGAGATTAAAAAAATGTAGCCAACTGCAAAGCAATCAAAGTCCTAAGGCCGTGCAATTGTACCTGTACCTACAATTCATATTTTTCTCATCCTCCATAATATTAACTTGACCCCCCCTCCCCTGGGCCATGGGCTGGCGACGCCCTTGAGCATAATAGGACAACTATAGACTAATTGTTTTTGTGTAAAATGTAATTGATTTATAGTTATTCAGTTTCTGGTCGCGTGTATGTTTATTTGGAAAACATTGTAAAATGTGCAATAATTTAATTTATAAATATTGTCTTGATTTAACATAAAGATAATTAATTGACTTTTATAAATTGTAATAATGTTTAAATATGGAACTTCCGGATAATCTCGTAGGCTATGGTTTCGAAGGCAGGAACGCCATTCCGGATTTAACTGAAAAAATAGCAAGATGTTGATAAGCCTCAAGGCTATGAAATTGTCTAATTTGAAACAATATTGCTATATAAACTGTAAGTGAACAATATTGAAAGGATATATGGATATGGATTACTACATTGATTTTCGAAATGGAATAAATGTATAAAAACTGCCCATTGTTTTCTGAATTTTTGGCTCTGCCAAAATAACTCTATGCAAAACCACGTAGCTTATCATAATTTCATATATCTCACGGTCCAAATACCTACTGGATTTTATTCTAAGCTCGCCTTTGCATTATACATAGCCTATTTGATTGATGGCACGCCGAGAACAAAATACTCTGACGGGTTTAGATGGACGAGTGTTGGTAAAGAAAGCAGATGGCCAAATTAAACAAGGTTTGTTGCTGGGTAACTCTTTGATTGCGTTACATTTTTTTATGTATTTTTTCCATAAAAGGAATGGCAAAGGGAACAGAGCCCATACAGCCATTCTGTTGCTCTTTTGTTCATTTTAGGGTTCCGTACCTCAAAAAAACGGATTCCTTATTGGATCACTTTGTTGTCCGTGTGTCCGTCTGTCAAGACCTGTATCTCGGGAACGCATGAAGGTATCGTGTTGAAATTAAAATGGCGTATAACGCAGATCTATAGTATCTTGCTGCAGAGAGAAAAATCAAACTTCTCAGTTTTCATAAAAACAAGTTACAGCCGAATATGTCGCAAAAAACGCATATTTCAACACTCGCAAGAGAAGTACGAAGCCTTCTTTGTACGGAGCCCTCGGTGGGCGAGTCTGACTCGCACTAGTGCAGTTTTTTTCTCTATAGCAGTTGTACTTGCGCGTTTTACGCATTTGCCATATTCGAGTTATACATAAGGTCGTATATAGCTGCGCTCCGCGGTTTTACCAGTGTTGTTGTGAAAAACGGTGATGGTAATGATCATAAAATATAGCCTATATCCGTCTCCAGGTCCTTGAAGTTCTTCTTCTTCTTTTTTGTATTGGACCCGCATTAAAGCATTTGCCAGTGTCAAGTATTAGGATTTTTTCAAGTTTCTTGAATAAAACAAGTTGTAAATGTTCTAGTCACAATCTAAGTCACGTATACAGTCAATTTATAAGTCGAGTCCTGCTTCAGTAAAGTGGTGGCGATTTTACTAGAAGCTTCTATGGAGTTTTGCCGACAACGTAAAATCACACGTTTTACTGCTTTATTTCACTTGCCCACACTCACGCACTTTATCGAACACTTAATGAATAAAACACCACCATTTTTATAGCATTAATGTTCAAAATAACACAAGTTTAGGAAAATAAAACAAAGCAACAACACGTTACTAAGACGTTCCCGCCTAAACTCGTCCTTGAAGTTCTTCATACATGCCTTTATTATTCTTTTAAAAATTGTGCCATCACAAGTCGTATGCATTTGCCGCGGTTACATGCACGTCACCTATTTAATTCCCCTGACTATATAATCGTCACATATGTTACCTCAGGAGACCCACAGAAATAAACCGTATACGTTTCAAAAAGAATAGTAAACAAACATACAAAGATAATACACCTACTAGGTGAATAAAACCTCTTTGTATACAGAGCTTAACCTCTGAACAACCTTTGTATCCAAGTGGCAACAAGAAAGGTAAAGTTTTCTTGTGTAAGTATTTCTAAGGTTCAAGTACTGCAAGCAAAAAATGTTTGAGACAAATGTGTTACGAAGGTGTATATATCTTGTACTTGTACTTGGGTGACCTAGCTCCTCTCAGATTTAGATGGCTAAAATAAAAATACGGGCAAACCCGGGTTCACTAATCTCCATATATATAAAAATCAATTGCTGTTCGTTTGTCTCGCTAAAACTCGAGAACGGCTGGGCCGATTTAGCTGATTTTGGTTTTGAAATGTTTGTCTTAGTCCAGGGAAGTTTTAGATGTTGAGAAAATATCGGGTCCACTCATTGATTGTAATAAATAAATAAATATTTGTGGATATTTCACACAACTCATTATGGCCCAAACTAAGCTAGGCTTGTACTATGGAGCTAGATGGCTGATAGAATAGAATACATATATGCTTTTTTTTATGTAAATATATACATATTATACATAGAAGCACCCAGACAGACACAACAAACATCCATGCTCGTCACACAAATGTTTGCCATGGGTGGGGATCGCACCCACGACCTACAGCTCAGTAGGCAGACATACCACCAACTGAGCCACAAGGGGAAAAATAAAACCTAGTTAAATTATTGTCTCCGAATCTACCTGATATACTTACCACATTAAAGCTGTTTACGAAAATCTTATTCTATAAATACAAGAATTGCTCGTTTAAAGTATTTACTACGTAATTTTGTTTTACACGTGTAACTAAAAAGCTATAAGATAAAATCTGTATTTTCCGTCTAAAATTTAATCATTTTCTTTCAGAGATTTCAATTAAGTATTCACGGAAATAAACCTTCTATTACATGAGACGGCTTCAAAAGTTACAAGGGTTGACTTGTTTGATCTGAAACTAAAAAATAAAAGTATTTCCGGGAATTGGATTATTTTATTTGAACAATATTTTAAAACGTTATTTAAAGCTGGGATTAAGTCTGTTTAAACAGTTCTATCGTGGCAAAAAAAAACCTACCGTATATCGTCTAAAATATAATAATATTCCCGTAACGATATGTAGGTAACAATAGTTTGTAATTCTGATAAAGATCGCGTAGCCTGGTGTCTGTGGGCTAAAAATTAAATAAAAATAATAATTATCAGAACTAGACCAAATTAAAATAGGACCACACGGGAAGCACCAGCTTTCAAATAAAAAAAAAAATCATCAAATCGGTTTTTACAGTCTAATTTACGATTTCGTTACGCTTGATACGCTGTTGAATGTACGTTTTTTGTAAGAAGTATGCGTAAAACCGCTGCAAAAGATTATAAATGCGCATTCTTTAGAATAATTCTAGTAAAATCACTTGTTTATTACGAAATAGTTTGTTGGAGGTTACGAAAAAACGTATTTTTTTATGATAGATGTATTATTATTATTACAAAAAAATATAACATATGGCACTCTGGAAGCGAAGACGAATCTAATGATACCTCGCACATCAAAATCGGTCAAGCCGTTTAGGCTATAGGCTGTCATATAGAAACATATATACAATTATACATACATACAATTATACATACACTCGAAAAACATAACCCTACTTCTTACGCATTCGGTTAAAAATATCATCTAAGTAAACTAAATTACTTAGTATGAAGCAGTAGTGTTCTACCGCCACTGGGTTTCATCAGTCAGTACCGAGAATAATTATTACTATTTTTCACTTTTTTTTAAATTTAATACACAATTTGTCACGCGTGCGCATTTGTGCGGAACGTCTACCCGCCAAATTTTGTTTATTTAGTACCGATAGTCTCTGAGTAAAATTGCTGTGACATACGGACAAACAGACGGAAAGACACGACGACTTTATAAGGGTTCGTAGTTACTACGTAACCCTGAAATCAAAATAGATTTGTACGCTTTACCAATATGTCATAATTTAATACAATTTATACGTACTTAAATAAAACTAAACTAAAATAACCTAAACAAATTAAATAATAAAGATGTACAACTTAAATTTATAAAAGAGCTAAAAACTAACTAAAGACTCAGTCAAATAACCCGCCTTTACCAATTTAAAAAAAACACAACTTTTTGTACCTTTCCTTTCGTGTTTTTGTTCCATTCTACAACATTTCTGGTGATATTTTATGAAAATATTTTACTTTAACACTAAAATCTGAATATTCATTTAAAATTTCAATAAATTACTGCAAGGCGAGGTGAAGTGAAGCCTCAATTTGGCACCAGCTCGGTTTGAACTCCTCTTAATTGAGTCTGAACTTACTTTACTCGAATTTTGAGAGACTTTGCTACAACAAGGCATTTTTATTTTTAACCAACTTCAAAAATAACGGAAGTTCTCAATTCAACTGTAGGTATGTTTTATTGTTTGTTTATTCAGCAATTCCTCCGCTAATTATGTATTGTTTTTGATTATTTTTCTAACCGACTTCCATAAAAGAGGTTATCAATTCGGTCTGGATGTTTTTTTGTGTGCTTATACACCGATTGCTCAGCCAATTGTGCATTGATTTTGATGATTCTTTTTGTATTTGGTATTTAAAGGTATGGACATTTTTATGACCGCTGCAGAAATATTTTTATTTCCATAAATATTTTTGACAATAAATAGTGGGCATGGTGTGAAATGCCATCTTTACATGCCATCTAGTGAGCGTAGTGAAAAATTCTTAAACTTTCTTATTCCCAACGTGTCACATCACTCAAAAAGGAAGAATAAATATAATTCCATTCGAAAAACAGTGGGATTTCAATAAAGTTGGTAAAAAGCACTCAGAGACGTTATGAACGAGTTTATCTTGAATATTGATGGATCACCGACTCGATAACGGATTTGGAACAACGGGAAATTCGATTTATCGGAAACTTTGGTCGGTTGTGGTGTTGAATTGTTAAATTGAGAAATCGCGTACGTTTTAAAGCTGTATTTATATTATTTTTTTACTTTAACAAGCCTCATGACTCAGTGGCAGTATGTTTGCTTACCGAGCTGAAGGTCGTGGGTTCGATCCCCATCCAGGGCAAACATTTGTGTGATAAGCATGGATGTTTGATCTGTGTCTGGGTGTTTTTATGTATCATAAGTATATATTTACAAAAAAAGTATATAAAATTTTGAAAATATGTATGTATCTAAAGATAATATTGATAACAGCGCCATCTAGCGGAGTTTGCTGAAACTAAATCACTGTGCGAAGTGCGCCAGTACGCCAATGCGTGTATAGTAAAAATATATCAACGAAGAAGCGACTGTGACAGTCACGCTAGATGGCGTCACTTGTTTATGTCTAACGACTACGTGAATTAATTTGTATAATAATATCTAGTGTTTGTTATTTATTCATCATCATATTTAGATTGAAATTAATAATTTTTGTTAGAGTCAAGTGTTCCCTTCTCCTGCCAGCTAAACGATTAGCTTTAGAGATGTGAAAAAAAAACATGCTAGTAGCATTCATAATAAAATTAAAAGGAAAACTATAACTGCTAAATAGACGTTACAAGTGAATAAGTTACATACAACCAACTCATAAAATGCAGTGAGAGTGTCAAACGTACAAATTCCATTTAAATCGCAAAATCATTATGTACGTCCTATTATTTATTTATTTACTTATTTATTTATTTACTTATTTATTTTTGGAAAACAAACAGCTTTGAATATATATATAGTATAAATTAATATTACAAAATAAGCCTTACAGTTTTCACCAATAGAATTTATGTTTACAGGTTAATAAACATCTGGTAATTAAATACTTTTTATATGATAATATGAAATTGAAATTTTAAAAATGATGAAATACATATACATATGTATGTGACAAAACAACAACCGTGAAAACAAATCAAACAACAGTTGTATTATCAAACAACTTAGCTCTACTCTAAGTTCGCGTATAGTTGACTACCTTTTTTTTGACGTGACAACGTCTAATAAATCGATGAACGCCGGCTGCATGCACGAAAAAGTATGAATCATTGTCCCGTTACATTTCGCTCCTTGTCCCGTTACGCACCCGCGCGCGCTTGCGGTGTCTGAGGAAGCGGGCGGGTGTGCACCGCGCCCGACCGTGCACGACTCCGCGTCGCTTCAATTATTATCATTCCTCGGAGCTCGCGCGCGGATGTATGTTGTCACGTTAAACTAACTGACTTTACAGACAACGATTTTTTTTTTGTTTACCCAGGGGAAACCCTTTATGGGTACCACTGCACCCCTGGGGAGGCTGCGTGGTTATGTGGGAGTCCCGCCCAATTGACCAGTGTGCCGGAAAGTCCAGCCTAGTCAACCGGTATGCCGGATTACCCACTAAAACCCCTGGGGTGTTTCGTCTCGGCGCCTGTGTGTGCCGGGCCCATGGGTACGTCTCTGAAACTCGTCCACGGACCGGGCGGCGCTGGTCCCCTGGGACCCTTATAGAGTTGACTATCTGCGCCAACCACACGCATGGTAGAGTTGCGTAGTTGCCTAACTAAACCATGCGTGTGACCCGACACGCACTTGGCCAATTATTTATTTATCACTACGCGGGTGAAACTGCGAGCTAATCAACTATAAAAATCACTTCACCTTTATGCAATTTGATAAAAATACAGATTTTGAAGGATCAACCGCTGACCGTATCAAAGCCGATAAATCTATTTGCAGCGAAAAATGCACTTATCTTTCAAACGAGGCCGAGTGAACATCAGAGTGAAGTGAACTCATTAAGTGAAGAGTGAATACAGATTGAGTTAACTTTGGCCGCTCTCTGAACAAAGGGCGCTTATTAGGTGAATATTGAATGGGTAAAAGCTTTTGAAAGGCATCGTCATCAATATTTGAGGTATAACGTTTTCTCGTATATTTTATAAGCGGCCAAGTGCGTGTCATGCCACACGCAAAGTAGGGTTCCGTAGTTACGCATCATAATTTATGTGAACTTAAAAACTTAAAATGGGTATTGACCATTGGAAAAAAAAATATTCACGAATTTAAATATTTTTTTACTTGTCTAAGTATATTCTTTAACTATAATAATATATATATATATATATATATATATATTTTTCTCCTCTCTAAATAAACAAATTTTGCTCTTACTCTTCTAATATCCCTACTCAATGATTTTATATGTTTAAAAATGTTGTAATGCTCGAGAGAGATAGCTGCGCACTTTAATCTCGACCTTAACTGACTTTTACAGTATGCCCGAGAAATTAAGCAGCTGGTACATTCTGTGTTTTTATTTATCTCGTAGTCCAGTGTATAAAAAGATTATTCAATGCTATTTTTTAGAAACTAAACATGATTATAACTTATAACTTTATATAGAAATAATGAAAATTAAACCCGGAAGCCCTGCAAAGACAAACAGGTATAGGTCAAAGCATCCGACATTCAAGAAGCAGGTAAGTGGAAAACTTTTCCAACAACTTTTTAATGCTGCTAAAAACAAACTTTCATCACCGCGCAATTTCAATGACCGCTTTTACACGGAATTGTAATAAAACTTCACCTAAAAAATATTATGTAGGTATAATAAGAAGTGTTTTTTTTTATCAGCCCTGTTTGTACAAACTGTCCCACTGCTTGGAACGGGCCATCTTCTCATTGTGAGAAGGGTTAGGCCATAGTCTGCCACGCTGGCCAAGTGCGGGTTGGCAGGCTTCACACATCTTCAAGATCATTGAGAACTCTCAGACATGTAGGTTTCCTCACGATGTTTTCCTTCACCGTTTGAAGTTGGCGGCAATCAACAAGAAGTGGTTACAATGACTAAAACTAAAATTGGCGAAATGTGAGTGTTTGAGGAGTAACGCTACATGCCGTTGATAGTTTATCAAAGTTTAAAATACCTACATGTATTTAAATTATTTTGGGTTTCACGTGTCATTATTTGTATTTTATATATAATGTATTTTTTCTAACGTATATATAATCTGCTTTTCGTTTTTTTTTTGAAAACCACGAAATGACTTCGGTGTAAATAAACGTCACGAGAAAAGTTTCCAACGCAAAAACTTCGCAATCTGAGGAATGATAAGACGCAATGAGATTTAAACTACGCAAGGCGACACAGAATAATTATAATGAACGGTTTATTATGTTGACATTTAAAGTTTTTTTTTTTAATAATGCTTTTCCTGTCGTGGTAATTCTTCCTGCGTTATTAAAGGACCCTCCTCTACTGTCGTTTGCAGAACTTGTTGGTCTTTCTCATAGAAAGTGGGCATAAGGTCAGAAATTATTGCAATGTTTTTTGTTGGGTGAATATTCTAGTGCATCATAACTGACAAGGCTAGCGCATTTGCCAGTATCAGGGGTGGAAGTCTCGACTTTTCATATCGTAGGTATTGAGGATTAACATGGAAAACAAAACAGAGCGACGACATAATTTTTCCCACGTTCCCGCCTAAAAAACGGAGTTGTTCGTGTACAGGTTGTAAATAAACCCCCCATAACCTTCGAAGAGTTATCACGTGTACTTACCCCATAATATCCTGCTGGGAGTAAGTTTATCTGGTGGATAATCCCACTGGTGGGCCACCATCCATCACGAGTCACCAGGCTTGGAGTCACGTGCGAGAGACAATGAAATTCTGTTGTGTCTAGAATGTGGGGGTTGAGTGAGGAGCCTAAAGCGGAACGAGGGACAGCTAGTACATAAGTATAAAAATATTAAAGAAAAACAAAAACTAAGTTTCCTGCAGCCTAATCGGGAGACCGTCTGACTTGCGATCCGCAGGTCCTGGGTTGTAATCCCTCGGCACGCACCTCTGTCTTTTAGAAGTTATGTGCGTATTATTGATTGCCGGCAACTTCAAACGGTGAAGGAAAACATCGTGAGGAAACCTACATATCTGAGAGTTCTGAATGATCTTAAAAGATATGTGAAGTCTGCCAACCCGCACTTAGCCAGCGTGGTAGACTATCCACCCCTTACCCTTCTCACAATGAGAAGATGGCCCGCGCTCAGCAGTGGGACAATTTGTACAAAACAGGGCAGATAAAAAAAAAACAAAAACAAAATATCCGACTGCATAAGAGAGAGATTTTCGTACTGCAAACGTTTGCGTTACGCTTGCTGTTTAGTGTACGTTTTTGTGATAAACTATGCGCAAATCTATCTATCTAATCTGTCAATCAACATTCTTTGGAATAGTTTTTTAAAAGCGTTTATTTGTTACCAAAAAGTTCGTTTTTGGTTACGAAAACACGCATTTTTTGCTTTAGCGATAAATGTATTATAATTAAAAAAAAAAAAATATAGCCTTTTTTTCATCATAAAAATCGGTTTAATAGTTTGACTTTTATAACAAAATTGCGCTTTTGGAAGTCGGTTTTTCAGTTTTTTAAACTATAATTATATTCAACTTAGGATTACGCTTGAATGAAAATTCACCTAATGTTAAGTGACATTAGATTCTGTCTGTAATAGGGCGCTTACATGAAATAAACCAATAAATTCGTGTTTAGAGACACTCGTAATCTAACAAAAAACACTCAGACACAAAACGTATTCCACATTTAGCAATAGGTACACATAATAGAAACGAATACCCAATTCTATAACACGCTCACTAAAATTAAAACCTAACCTAAATTGACAGTACAAAAATGTCGTAATGTGCTACGCGTGCCTCCTCGACACTGTGCCGCTACGAGTACTACTAGCACTACGGTGTTGCTACGAGCGAGCGAGCCCAGCGTCTCGTAGCTTCTCCAATCCAACATTTGTGTGGTCTAATAATTATATTTTAAAAAACTTGAAAAACAAAAACGACTTCAAAATACGCGATTTCGTTTACTTGGATGATATTTTTCCAGTTATTTTGTCATAAAAACCATAGTACTAAACCGATTTTGTTAAAATTTATATGGAACCACCTCTGAACTATTACCTACCAAACAAAAGAGAATCAATTCATAATTGGCGAAGTAATCGCTGAACCTACATACAAAAAACATACAGTCGAATTGCGAACTTCCTCCTTGCTGGAAGTCGATTAAAAAGATCACTTTTCTAACTCGGACCAAACCCTAACCGCTGATGAATTACGAACTATACCTACTACCTAAAGTATACTGTGACTCTACATGAATTGAGTTCAAAATGTCGACGTCATGCGCGTTTTTTGTTACACATTTTCTCACAGAATATTCAGTAGTTACTGCGACATTTCGTTTCAATTTTGAATGCAAATTAAATGAAACACGAAATGGAGTTTTTGTTCGTGTACTGTCAAGTTATTTTTAAACTTTACGGAGTTAAATTAAGAGGTACATAAATAACTTTGTTATGAAGGGTTTTTAATCTATTATGTTTCCACTATTTACTATGACAAGAGCGTTGTTTTTTCTTATTCTTAATTGAAGTCAACAAACAAGATTCTCGTGAGTGCGATGAGTATTTTAACCGACTTCCAAAAAGAAGGAGGTTCTCAATTCAACTGTACGTTTTTTTTTTGTGTGTTTGCTCACCAATTACTCTGCCAGTTATAGATTTATTTTCGTGATTCTTTTTTTGTTTGGTAGGTTTTTTTGTTTTTTTGTTTGATACTTCAGAAGTGGTCCCATATAAATTTTATTAAAATCAGTTTAGTACATTGGTTTTTATAGCAAAATAACTGGAAAATGTCATCTAGGTAAACAAATTGCGTATGATTTTCCAGTTTTTAAACCATAATTATTTATATGAAAATCCACGGTTTTCCATGGATTTTCAAAAAGACCAGTTGGAAACCTACGTTCAACGGTAGACTTCTTGTGACTGAGATGATGATGATTATTATTGTCATCTAATTCGCATATGGAAAGTGGTGGTTAATAACAGGGATTTGTGTCAAATTTTACATTTAAGATTACTTTACAGGCAGCTACAGATAACGTGACAAATAAATTAAAAAAATTAATTAAAGCTTTTAATCATCTTCATCATCAACTCCGCCACATGAAGTCCACTGCTGGACATAGGCCATGGATTTCCAAAAAGACCGGTTGGAAGCGGCCTGCATCCAACGTCTTCCTGCCACTTGTATGATATCTTCTGCCCATCTCGTGGCTGGTCTTCCTACGCTGCACTTGCAGGTGCGTGGTCTCCATTCGAGAACTTTTCGGCCCCATCGGCCGTCAGTTCTACGTGCTATGTGTCCTGCCCACTGCCACATCAACTTGCTAATCCTCTGTGCTATGTCGGTGACTTTTGTTTGCTTTTAATAATATGTGATAATATTAATGAACACGTCTTGTACCCCAACAAAGTAACGCAGGCAACCTGTTAAAGTGTTAATCCAAACTCAAAGCAAAAGCCGATGTTACCATCAACCGGGTATTATTCATGACTTTGTATTAGTATGGAAATTAACCGGTTTCTCTTCAAATTCAGCTTTTTGAGTGGTTCACGGTGTTGCCAGCGTGGGAGAATCTCCCCAATTTCGGGTAATTTGAGCGTACTGGGAATTGCTGAGTAATAGATATAGCTGTATATTTTTTTTTGCAATTTGTAACAATTATGTTCTAGTCTTATAGTTTTATTCGAAACGTCATCCGGTAAAATACTATCGTACGATATATCTTTCTAAGAATTAATAGTATTTTTGATATTTTTAAACCTCGGCCTAAAAAGACGTTATAAATTTAATAGTCTATTAAAAAAAACAGTTTGTATGGAGCTAATCACATTATTTGGAACTGAGGGGATTCTTTGAAATTATGATAGGAAAATAACAAAAAATCATAGATCAACAATAATCCCCAATTTATAGACTAGCTGCGTTCCGCGGTTTCACTCGCGTAGTTATGAAAATTGGTGATGATTATGATGATGATAAGTAGCTTATGTCCGTCTCCAGGTCCAAAGCTATCTCTATATTAATTTTCACAACGATCGGTTCAGCCGTTTGAGCGTGTAAAGGTAACAAAATTAGCTTTTATAATATCATTATGAAATGTATTTCAAAACACCAGTACATTAATTTAAATAACAATATACTTAGTTGTCTTTTATGTTGTGACAAATCTTATTTTTACTAGACTATAACGTTTGTATCTGTAGCATTTTAGCTTTTAAACGGATGGACCGAATTTGTCTAGTTTTTTTAAAAATTGGATTTAATCGAAAGTGCTCTTAGCTATGTTTTATCCAAATAGGTTCAGCCGTTTTCTTTATTGTTGGGAGTTTTTGAGTTTTGTAAACTCAAAAACTTGTTCATCTAGGCCAGTGTGTTTCTATAACTTTACTGGGAGCAGCATACGCCCAGCCCTGCTAGCATGTAAGGTAGATAAAACGTTTTTGTCCACGTTGTTATGTCAGCTGTCAATGTCAGTACATACTTTATTTCCTCTGAAGGGTGGATAAAACGGGGGAAAGGCTATTTTTCCATGTTCCATGCTAGCAGGGCAGAGCCCTTATTCCGTATGAACATTGGCCGCGTTACGTGATTATGACATAGGCGTGTCTACGATGAAATTTTGACTTTGGCTTCTTAAACCTAAAGACTAATTTTCATTGTAAATACACCCACGTCACGTCCACGTAACGCGGCCGATGGTCATATGGAATAAGGGCATGTATCCAGATTTGAGAAGGACATAAGTACTTCTTCATTTTCTAGCTGGATAGTTAATTTCATTAATGTGACTTTATTAATTATTAATAAACAATAAAATAATAAATAAAAACTTTATTTGTTTACACAAAAGATGCAGCTGGTACATAAACTTCATACATAGAGATGTTTAATTTAAGTAGTAATGTAAGTACCTAATGATATTTCTGAGCCCTGCACTAGGTCTTGTAGGAGCCTGCATTGCAATGAAAAAGCTTAACATCTGGCCCTCTGGCCACATTACGGTCTATTACATTGAATGCACCACTAACAATACAAAGTGAATATAATAACTACACTCTAAAATAAAAGTCTTAAATATA
This sequence comes from Lycia hirtaria, assembly GCA_947563715.1. NCBI lineage: Eukaryota > Metazoa > Arthropoda > Insecta > Lepidoptera > Geometridae > Lycia > Lycia hirtaria. Next base: position 26,475,963 of record OX387383.1, on the reverse strand, counting down.
ATTAGTCTGGCTACACTGGCGTCTAATACTATAATACCACAAACTTATACTTCTATGGCCCGGCGGCCAAAAATGGAACTAAAGACCCTGCATTGAAAGTAAATTGGTCCTGTCATTCAAATCGATCGTAACGCCACCCAATCCGGGCCACATAAGCATGTATGTTTTTTTTCTCTTATCTTATGTTTATCTAATTTGGAACTTGTAATAACACCGAATATATAAAATAACACCGAAACGTGTACTTACCACAGAAAACATTAATCGTATTACATACAGAACGGACTCCGCGCTCCTCGCGCTTGCCATGTTGTTTGACGGAGTTTGGTGGCACGGCTCATTAATTTGTAAGTCAAGACAAGCTTTAACGCTTTAAGCGTTCTAACTCGAATTGATGTCACGAGCGAGCAGCAATCAGACAATCATAACTTCACTCATGTGTTTTTTGCATCAGTGCAATACGGAAGTTGACGTCAGTTACGTCAACTTTAACGTCAGTAACGTCAACTTTGATGTCAGTAAAGTCAACTTTAACGTCAGTAACGTCTACTTGCGTATTGCACTAATTAGCGTGCCATAGAATGGAGTTTCTGACATAAGCTTGTTCATACATTTTTGAAAAATAAATAAAACAAAATTATATTTCGATGGAGTATTTGACAGTTACTGGCAACACTGGTCGTTCACCTCTAGGGGTTTCAAATTGGTTTTAGACGTTTCATAGAGTTATAGGGCTTTTCAGATAAATAGACTGAGATAGCACTTCACTTTAATTGCTAAATAGATAACAAAATTAAATGAATATGTTTCGTATGAAATGTTTAGGTTGGTAACCTTTATGATTTTCTTAGGAATAAATAGTAAAGGGACAAATTTAATTTAAATGCTATGATTTTTTGCATAATTTTCCTCGTTATATTTTTACCCCTGCGCAAGAAAGAGGGTTATTTATTTTTAGTATATACGTATGCGGGTATGTATGCATGTGTATATACATATTACCTCCTGCAGCCTAAAAGGCTTAACCAATTTTGATGTGCGAAGTGTGGTTAGATTTGTCTTCACTTCCTGAGTGTCATAAACTATATTTTTTATTATAATGATAAAACATCTTTCGCCAAAAATAAAAAAGGTTTTTCGTAACCTTCAACGAACTTTTTCGTCAAGTGATACTTTTTTATAGAATGAACATTTATAATCTTTTACAGTGATTTACTACGCATCCTATCTCATAAAAAAACGTGCACTCAAGAGCGTACCGGACATAGCCGGACATTCTGTTTTTCTTATAATATAGATACTTATAGATTGAAAACAAGTTTATCCTATGTATTAAAATAAAATTGGCCGCTGAACGTTTTCCTTTCGAATTCTATTCTGCGCTATAAAGCTGAATCTATGTCCGGATGTGGTCCAGCATTAATGTCTGCGTATTTATTACCTACGGAAGTCATATTGCTCTGATTAAACAGCTTTTCGTACATGTTTGGGTATTATAATTATAGATTCCTAATTTACCATTTCCTCTCTGTTATTTACAGTCAGAATAACAGAGACAGAAAGTGTAAATTTCGAATCGATACCTTGTCTGTAAAGATGCGACAATTCGATCTTTATATTCTAGGCATTAAAGCTACTTATTACCTTTTTACCCGACTGTGTAAGAAAGAGGGTAACGTTTTTCGAGTGTATGTATGTACTACATATGTAAAAGTGTATGTATGTTTCTATATGTCATGTAGACTGTCATATAGAAACATACATACACCCTTATTTCCACATTGCCTAAACGGCTTGACCAATTTTGATGTGCGATGTGTCATTAGATTTGTCTTCGCTTCCAGAGTATCGCTATACTTTTTTGTAATAATATCCACATCTCTTGCAAAAATAAAAATAAAATAATTTTTTCTTAACCGCCAACTTAAATTAATTGACTTATTCTAAACTTGAATTATTCTAAAGAATTCGCATTTATAATCTTTTACAGCTATTTTACTCATACTTTTTCATACAAACGTACACTCAACAGCGCATCAACCGTACTTAAATCGTAAATTAGACTACAAAAACTGATTTCCTGCAACCGGGTATATTGTTTTTTGTTTAATACACTTGTTATACTGCAACGATTTAATGAAAATAAATAAATTAATTATTTATTAATTATTTTAATAAATTAGTCTGTTCGCATAAAAAAAATTAATACACGTATTTAAATTAAGTAACGACGTGTCTGTAAGTTTGTCATGTTCGTGAATTATGGTGATTTATATGCAAAGGGTCTCCTCCATTTTTGATTTATCTTGTTCACATTAATTTGCCAGCGTTGAGGCAATTAATGAGCTCTCTGCCTTTTCTTGAAAATTCGGTGCGAAGCAATTTGAGATGTTAAGGGAAGTTTCGACTCTTAAGCATGCTTTGACATATACTTGGAGACTTTTGTCTATTTTCTACAGGATTCATTTCGGGGAATGTGCGCAAGAGCTTCACGACCTAATTCCACCCTCCCCATTTCACTACAGGACTAGCAGAAAGTCGGCGAATTACCACCCATTTCTTGTTGAAATGCCAAAAATCCGTACTCAGCGATATCGATCCACATTCCTGTTGCGTACTGCACAAGAATGGAACTTTGTTGCTAATTATAAACAGCTTTCACTCTAAAGTTGGTATAATGATTCAATTTGTATCTGCAGCGAAAGGCAAGCATCGCAAATACGTTGCCTTGGAATCAGCGTATAAGTTTATCCCGATTGCTGTGGAGACAGCAGTGGGGCTCCGAGGCCAAGAAGTTTGTTGCTGATCTAGGACAGAGGTGATCCCCGGACAGGTTATTACCTGGCTCAGAATGTATCTCTGGCTGTTCAATGGGGAATTGCTTCTAGCTTTAGGGGAACTTTCAGACGAGGGAAGGGTGATGGCGGGGGGCCAGTGGCCTTATGTTAGTCAAGTTGTGTTTGTGTGTAAGTTTTTGACTTTATGTTACTGACAATTTTATTTTTTGTAAATGATCATTATTTATGTGACATTTTTGTTATAATAATATGAACAAATGGATTTGTGTCAACTAATAATAATAATAACAAACATTAAATATCATCAGTTAAACTAAAATAACAGTCTTAATATGCAATTTTATATACTTCGAAGACATTGTCTGTAGTTAGGTACATTGTTGTACACCAAAAAATTTATTGACCAAATACATATATTACAAAACAACTATCAAAACTAGCGTGACAACGCTAAGGCAGCCTTATCGTTATAAGCGATAGATAAGAAAAAAATCTATTCCAAACAACCGTAGTACGTCTTTCTACAAAGTCGGGTAAAAACCGACTACACTTATTACGCATACTGAATTCAATGGGCTTCTTTTTCTCTATTCTATCAACCAATCAAATTTTTCTATAGAATTTTCGACCCAAAAAAAACCATATGAGTGTTCAAAAGCCTATATCTTGAAAGCGGTTTTCAAGATATAGGCTCCGATTTTGATAAAACTACAGTGACTCCTAAGTTGAAAGATAATTTATTCAATAAAAAAAGAATTTTTGAAATACGACTTTCAGTTTTTGCGTAATGCGTGGACAAACTTACAAACCTACAAACATACATACGCTTATGAAATTTGGCACACATGTTTAAAAGCTGGTATAGACTAACATATACAAAAATTGTGCAATTCTGACAATATTACAAACATACAGGTCGAATTGATAACCTCCTTTTTTTTGGAAGTCTGTTAAAAAAGCAGTTTTCCAGCTTTAGTGTACATTTTCAAACTTTTTTTCTACGTGCATGGGAATGTTTTGGATAAAAATAATAGGTTCAGTAATTCATATTTTCGTAACAGTCTCACCTGTGACCACGGACGCTGCAAGGTGTTCGAAACATATGGTCGTAAAATTATAGTTACTTAGATCCGTTAAAAGTTGTTCAAAAGTTTTCGCGTCGACATCTAATTCCGAGTCTACCATCTCTGGATTATTGAAGTTGTTTAATTTATATATTATATTTTGTTGTTTACTTTGTTTCCAGTTTTCGCGTCGACATCTAATTCCGAGTCTACCATCTCTGGATTATTGAAGTTGTTTAATTTATATATTATATATTTTGTTGTTTACTTCGTTTCCAGTTTTCGCGTCGACATCTAATTCTGAGTCTACCATCTCTGGATTATTGAAGTTGTTTAATTTATATATTATATTTTGTTGTTTACAGCGTTTCCAGTTTTCTCGTCGACATCTAATTCTGAGTCTACCATCTCTGGATTATAGAAGTTGTTTAATTTACATATTATATTTAGTTGTTTACAGCGTTTCCAGCTTTTGCGTCGACATCTAATTCCGAGTCTACAATCTCTGGATTATTGGAGTTGTTTAATTTATATATTATATTTTGTTGTTTACAGCGTTTCCAGTTTTCGCGTCGACATCTAATTCCGAGTCTACCATCTCTGGATTATTGAAGTTGTTTAATTTATATATTATATTTTGTTGCTTACAGCGTTTCCAGTTTTCGCGTCGACATCTAATTCCGAGTCTACCATCTCTGGATTATTGGACAGGACGTTAACCCAGTTTTATAATGCGTTCCCGAAATCATCCTAATAAACTGTTCGTGGAATATTAAACTGAATTTCTCGCAAGACGCATATTGTTTATTTAGTTTTGGTACAAATATAAGTAATACTTTGTCATTTAGCGACGAACCTTGACCGACAATATATATATATATATATATCGACTGTGGACCGTTTTTTTATTATTTATGTTGGGTTGAATATATAGAAGTATTTTTTCTGCAGTATTTTTTTATTTCCAATAATATGATTATTTGTATAAGCTTTTATTCTACTGTTTTATCAGCCCTGTTTGTACAAACTGTCCCACTGCTGGGAACGGGCCATCTTCTCATTGTGAGAAGGGTTAGGCCATAGTCTGCCACGCTGGCTAAGTGCGGGTTGGCAGTCTTCACACATCTTCAAGATCATTGAGGTAGACATGTAGGTTTCCTCACGATGTTTTCCTACACCGTTTGAAGTTGGCGGCAATCAACAATACGCACATAACTTCGAAAAGACAGAGGTGCGTGCCATGGGATTCGAAACCAGGACCTGTGGATCGCAAGTAAGACGGTCTCACCACTAGGCTGCCGGAAACTCCACTTATTCTACTTGCCGTGTTAGTATGTTAGTATGGGACAAATCTTGCGAGTTAAATTAAAAACACTTCCTGTCGTTAGATTAGATTGAAATTTGGTTTACTTACGTAACTTCGGTGACAATGCAATAATAAAACCGTCGAGTTTGGACTCGTTTGAATAGTCTTGACAAGCACTCTTGTGCTACATGATGGCCAGGGTCTCAAGATGGCGTCGGAAGGTGGCCATAGGAACTCCTAAACTAAACAAGATAAAACCGTCGAGTTTGGACTCGTTTGAATAGTCTTGACAAGCACGCTTTTTTTAGTCTAGTAAATAAAATATTAATATTATTTTTTTAAACAAGCTTTTATTTAAATGCTCTAAAACGAAGAAAATTAATTTTATGTTGAAATAAATAAAAGCGGAAGTTTCCGGCAGCCTAGTGGTGAGACCATCTGACTTGCGATCCGCAGGTCCTGGGTTCGAATCCCACGGCACGCACCTCTGTCTTTTCGAAGTTATGTGCGTATTGTTGATTGCCGCCAACTTCAAACGGTGAAGGAAAACATCGTGAGGAAACCTACATGTCTGAGAGTTCTCAATGATCTTGAAGATGTGTGAAGCCTGCCAACCCGCACTTGGCCAGCGTGGCAGACTATGGCCTAACCCTTCTCACAATGAGAAGATGGCCCGTTCCCAGCAGTGGGACAGTTTGTACAAACAGGGCTGTTAAAAAAAAAAAAAAAAAAAAAGAGCATTTAAATAAAAGCTTGTTTTTAAAAAAAATTTTTGTTTAATATTTTATTCAAGAGTGTGCTGATTACAGTAGATTGTTTCAATTGTTAGGGTTTCATAGTCAACAAGAAACAGTTTATTATTTTTTTTTAATTTCAAATTTTCAGTATAATCAACTGTCTATACTTTTAGAATACTTATTTAAAAAAACCCGCCCAAGTGCAAGTCGGACTCGCGCACGAAGGGTTCCGTACCATTATCTATAAAAATGGCAAAAAAATCATGTATCGGAGCCCCCCTTAAATATTAATTTTATTATTTATTTTTAAAGTGAATAATATAACTCAATATTCTGTGAATATTTCAAGCGTCTGCCTGTTGCCGTTATCAAAAACGAGCAAAAAAATCACGTTTGTTGTATGGGAGCCCCCTTAAATATTTATTTTATTCTTTTTTTTTAGTATTTATTGTTATAGCGGCAACAGAAATACATCATCTGTGAAAATTTCAACTGTCTAACTATCACGGTTCATGAGATACAGCCTGGTGACAGATGGACGGACGGACAGCAAAGTCTCAGTAATAGGGTCCCGTTTTACCCTTTGGGTACGGAACCCTAAAAAAAGGAACATTTGTAGTTTTAGTTGTAGTTCTTTTCGTTCTTATTATACGTAGTATAGTACAGTGTAAATAGCGTGGCTCAACACGCAATTGGCCTGTTTTTATGGTTATTTTATTCCAGAGTTTAAGTAGTCGATTGTTTCAGTTTCAAACTATTGATTTGAAGTAGGTTATACATTTATATTCATGTCGCAGGTTTATGCCAATGTCGGGTTTTTGAACAAAAGCCTGAAGAAAACAAACATATTCACTTTAAAACCGGACTTTAACCTGCGATATATACGACGGTAAATAAAACCTGTAAAACTAACCCTGTATGAAAGGTTCGATACATACAACGACGGGCTTACCCGCTGCCACTGAAATCGAATAGAGAATACTCGCACTTAACTACCCCTACTTAATTACCAAATTGGTTTCTTCGGCAAACATCACACCACGTTGGGCAAACTCGTGCGTAATTTCCAAGTCATCAGAGCCTTGTGGAGGGAATTTATCACAACTTTCGGGGTACAGCCATTGTTTGTTTGTTCGAAGACAAGTTTGGCTGGAGACAGCCAGATATAAAGCTGGTCTTCCAATGTTAAAGAAAACTGGTATATCAAAAATCTAATAATAATAAACAAAACAATAATGGTAATCTCAGCCACAAGAAGTCCACTGCTCTACAAAAAAATATTTTTTTGTTGCCCTGGATATCTTTGCAAATTTTTATGTTTTCAAGTGCCCAGATTACGAATTTATTCATGAAAGTACTGAATGTGCTCATGTTTTTTTTATGATTTTTACATATATTTTATTGTTGTTTCTTATTTTTCGATACTTGTAATGTAAAATGAAAATAATGACTTTACAAAAAAATTGAGCAAATCTTACAAAATCATTGATAGTTTCATGAATTGTGAGCATAAATATATCCAAAATCAATCCTATATATATTATATATAGTTTAAAAAAACTAAAATACACGCTTCAAATTATTGTATTGTCATCGGTCCTCGATAAGTCTACAAAGTTTAAATGAAATCTAACCGTTTGAAGTGGGTCAAAATCAAGTCCAAAGGAGTCGGTTACAAACAAACAAACATGCATACAGGTGGAGCTAATAAAAGCGTGTTAAAATCTTATCTCTTTCACTGGAAGTGAAGTCTTAACGAATTGAATTGTCCGTTCTTCAGGGGTACTAAATAAATATAGGCCGGTTCGGCGGAACTTTAGATTAATTGCTGATCCTTAGGATTACTCAAGTTTCTATTCGTTTAGGACGTTATCTGGAGCCCCGTCATACTCGTGTCGATCAGAGGTACTTTTATAGTTTTACTATATTTTACTATTTATTCAATAACATACACGACAGAATGCAATAGGAGAAAGTACACAATTAAAATAGGCACTGATTTAAAGAGGCAGTTGTAAATAGCAGTTTTGGTAAGTTAAAAATTATAAATGGCACGTTTGATAACTAGTTCAGCAGTTAAAACTAAGCAGTATAGTAAACAAAAATGAGTAATAATAAATAATGAAATGGATCAGTGAATATATAATTGAGCAGGAAAATAATTAAATGGGCGGTAAAAATTATTATCTATAAATTTGTATTAAAAAAAAAAAAGATAACCTAATCTCTAAAGAAATTATTGCTTATACCTATATACATAGATAACTTTCCATCATTTTTACCGCTCATTCAGTTATTGGACTGCTCATTTATTTTTAGAATTGACATTGTATGATAAAATAACCGACTAATTGATTTTTATTACTGTCCATGTTTTACTGTCGCAATAATTAATCAACCGCCATTAAATTAAATAACTGCTCAATATGTTTTTGAACTGATCATAATAACATCTCGAATATTTAAATAACAGCTCAAAAAACTTGTTCCCATTAAAATACATATGTATTAATTACATATATAAAATTATGTATGCCTAGCTAGATAAGGTAAGTAGGTTAATACATTGTGGGAAATAAAGCTAAAAGATAAACTATGAACTTTTAAATTAGACTAGAATCTAATACTAACATATAAATATTACATTGTTAACAAAATATAATAACAAATCCTGTGACACATTCATCAAAGTGATAGTTACAAATCATGTTATTATTTACTAGTTTATTAGTTTTACTATTAAAATGTACGAGAAGATCCGGCGGAGGGCCCTGGTATGCCATCACACAGGTTTAACCTAGTTTGGGTACCAAGGTTATCCTAAAACAGGACTATAAAAGAGGATTACTTTCTAGATTATCAAAGTGATTTATGTGATGTTTGTTACAGTTTAATAGTTTAAAAGTTTTTTTTTTTTTTATGTTTCTTAATTAAATTGTAAAATCTTTTTAATTGCCTTTGATATACATGTATTGTTTGGTGAAATATGTCTATGTCTCTATTAGATAAAAGAATTTCATTATATTGGCGGCTCATTCTCACGATTGGATGTATTACTTACGACTTCGTCACGTTTGATACGCTGTTGAGTGTACGTTTTATGAGAAAAAGTATGCGTAAAATCGCTGTAAATCGATTATAAATCGGCATTCTTTAGAATAATTCTAAAAAATTAATTGCTTATTACGAAAAAGTTCGTTGGAGATTACGAAAAAACTACTTAGTTAGGGAGTGAAGACGAATCTAACGACTCTTTGCACATCAAATTCGGTTTAGCCCTTTAGACTGTAGGCGCTCATATAGAAACATATATACTTATATAAATACATACACCCTTACATACATACGCTCGAAAAACATAACCCTCCTTCACACAGTCGGGTAAAAATATTACGATAGCCACTATGACAAATATGTACTCGTATATCACTGTGAAATATGTAAATATTTATTTGTATATTTTTACAATATTTTAACCAAATAAATAAATGGCCAAGTGTCGTGCCACACGCAATGTAGTGTTCCGAAGTTGCATATCATAATTTATGTGAACTTAAAATGGGATAAACATACGAGTTAATTTATGTTAAGTTTAAATTAAATTTTCCTTTCTTACTTCTCTATGTACATTTTTAAGTAAAACATCTCGCAAAAATAACAAATACGTTTTTCGTAACCTACGATGAACTTTTTCGTAATAAACAAGTGGTTTTGTTATTATTCAAAAAAATGCGCATTTATAATCTTTTACATCGATTTTACGCATAATTTCTCACAATAATGTACACGTAGCAGCGTATCAAGATCAAGTTTAACGAAATCTTAAGTAAGACTGCAAAAACCTCTGTTCTGGAGTCGGATATTTTGTTTTTCTTTTAATAATTGACCGAGTGAGCGAAGCGTCTCTGCGTCAACTTTACTGGCCAAATTTTTGTCGTCTGTCAGTTTGTTTGTGATTTGTGAGTTTGTATGTTCGTACTCGCATACAGGGCGTAATTTTGAACCAATCTTGATGAAACTTGGCGTATCTATGTTCTATGTTTTTTTTTTTGTCGGCGATTTTCGATAGGAGGGGGGGTTCCCATAAAAAGGGGGTAAGTTTATTGCGGCGCTAATTACCAACCGATTTTAATGATAGGTAGATTAAGTATCTAAGTTTTAATATAGGTAGGTAGATTAAGTACACAATTATTACAACTTGACGTAAAAGTAAACAGAATTGGTCAAGTGGCTGTCGAGATATGACAACCAACTTGAGATTGCGAGTAACAGTGAAGGCGCGTGGATGCGCTTGATGCATTTTAGCGCTGAATAATTTTCTTGATTTTACGTTTTCTCCACTTATAAAATTATTTGATGAACGGGCGAGCGAAGCGTCTGATGACCCAAGGTGAGCTGCAAATAAGCTCTCTCGCGAGGTCTACTGTTCGTAGAACTACTAGTATTAGATACTAATTAATAAGTCCGATCGTATTGCTCAAATAATATCTCCGATATACTTTGATAATCTAAACTGACAATCTCAGAACATTTCTTTGTTTATTTTCGGAAAAATATTTATATAAAACAATTTAACATAAAGTTGGAGACGTGGAGCGATCAATCACGGCAACGGAGAATTTAATACAAGTCAAATAGACGCAAGCATTTATCAACGATCAGTTCTAACAAAATAAATAAGAAAATAAACTTTGGATAAACTTCTGAAGTGATTGCTTTTACCTTCTTTACTTGGAGTTTAGGAAAGGGTCTCTGTTTAATTGTACTTTTCAGCTGGTGTACAAAGAAACTGTAAACTGTAACTTCGTACGCGTAAAATCCGTTCCTATCACGTTCCCTTCCCACCCTTCATTTCTTCTAGCACCCATCTCGTGAACCGATCTAGCTCTTCCGATTCACATGTGCCCTACGGTTAACCCCCAAAGCACCCCCGATTTTAATATTTTTAGGGTTCAAAAGGAAAAACCCTTATAGGATCGCTTTGTTGTCCGTCTGTCCGTCTGTCTGTCCGTCCGGGTGTCAATACCTTTATCTCGGGAACGCGTGAAGGTATCGTGTTGAAATTAAAACCATATACGCAGATCTATAGTGCCTTGCTACAGAAAGAAAAATTAAATTTCTCAGTTTTCGTAAAAAAAAAGTTACAGCCGAATATGTCATAAAAATGCACATTTCGACACTCTCAAAGGAATCAAACCTATGGGGTACTTCCCGTTGACCTAGAACTATCAAATTTTAAAGTGAATTAACCGTATCATGTGGGGTATCATATGAAAGAGCATAATTAGCATAAGTTAAAACAGGTTTTTTAATATTTTTACGATGTATATTTTTAGGTATAAGCAGGAAAATACTTATGTAAAAAAAAATGTGATCACCCTTTTATCTACTAGTTTGTACGGAACCCTCAGTGGGCGAGTCTGAGTCGCACTTGTCCGGTTTTTATTTTATAAAATTTTTGGTAGTACAAGTTTTTTATAAATTCATTCAGGCATTTCATATCTTTAAAAATATACGCGCATACGCACGTTTTTAAAGAGCGAGACGGACGATGATCGGACTACGGACTCTTTTTCATAAATAAATAGAAACCTATCATCTGTGACAACGGACGCTGCAAAGTATTCGAAACGTCAGGTCATAAAATGATTTCAAATAAACGCGAGAAATCCGTTAAAATTTGTTTCATTTCAATGAACAATTCAATAATCCCACTTTAACTTCCAATAGAGTTCAATGGATGCTACAAGTAGTTAGGTATTACCTATATTGGTAAAGCAATAAGGTGGAGTTATAACCAATCAAGTGAAAGATATCCGGTTACTAAGCAGGGTTCTACAGAACCTAAGTACTTGAGTGTTATGAAATAACGCGAGGAAAGATTTATGTAACACGCTTTTATTAGTACGCCTTAAGTATGGAAATTAACGTGGTTTTCACACATTTTTAAATAATAACTACGGGTCACTCACGTCTGTTTTGAGCCGAAATATCCGACTATAGTATCAACCGCATTCGGCGGTCTTTTTCAAAGGAGCAGCACACACGTCACTCTCGGTCGGTGACGCGCCTTGCACGCTATAACTTGCTTGCTATGGTCGGATATTTCGGCTCAAAACAGACGTGAGTGACCCGTAGTTTTTATTTAAAAATACGCCTTAAGTATTTGTCGCACTGGACACTATTTTGAGTTTTGCTTGTGTGCCAAAATAAATGTTTCTTTCTTTCTTTCTTTCAGTATCACTTGTAATAAAATTATGTAAATAAATTCTAAACTTTTCAGCCACGAGAAGTAGTACTATATAGTATGTAGTACTATATATATACTATATAGTAGTATTGTATTAAACAAAGGCCTGCTCCATGGATTCCCAAAAAGACCAGCTTGAAACGGCTTGGCAGACTTTCTTAAGTCAGTTAGTCAGAGCAGTGTCAGTGATCAACATACTTGGACTACTCGAGCAGTTAGTGATCAACATACTTGGACTACGCGAGCAGTTAATGATCAACATATTCAGACTACGCAAGCAGTTAATGATCAACATACACGGACTATTTGAGCAGTTAGTGATCAACATACACGGACTATTCGAGCAGCTAGTGATCAACGTACACGTACTACTTGAGCAGTAAGTGATCAACATACTCGGACTACGCGAGCAGTTAATGATCAACATACACCGACTATTTGAGCAGTTAGTGATCAACATACATGGACTACTCGAGCAGTTAGTGATCAACATACACGGACTACTCGAGCAGTTAGTGATCAACATACTCGGACTACGCGAGCAGTTAATGATCAACATACACGGACTATTTGAGCAGTTAGTGATCAACATACACGGACTACTCGAGCAGCTAGTGATCAACATACTCGGACTACGCGAGCAGTTAATGATCAACATACACGGACTATTTGAGCAGTTAGTGATCAACATACACGGACTATTCGAGCAGTTAGTGATCAACATACACGGACTATTCGAGCAGTTAGTGATCAACATACACGGATTGCTCGAGCAGAACTGCTTGCAGCTGCTGTTAATAACACGCTGCCGCCCGAAGCAGTTGCGACTGCTCAATTGGTCCATGTATGTGTCCAGTCTCTCGCAAAGCACCCTAACAATCTATTCCAACAACCATATTTAAAAACTAGGTCCGATTCCAGGCTTGAGTGTTTACCATCATTACCTTTCGCCATAGCGCCGTAAATAATAAAAATATTAACTGGGTTGCTAGGTATATATAAAACTAAGCGGTATTAAAATATATTTACCAGTAATAAATCCTTCACGACCAGTGGTTGTACACCCATAGTCCGCGAACCGCAATTTGTCACATAGCGTCCAAAGTGGGCCGTGAAGTCGTCAATAATTATTAAATGATTTTCTTTGACACCAAATAAACAAGTATAAGTTTAGAACATTCCAAAACCGCCTAAAAACGTCTGAACCGATTTTGATGAAACACAGCTAAGAATACTCTCCACAAAATTCTCTTTCAAACATATAAAAAGTAGATCAAAATTGATTCAGCCGTTCGAGAGCTGCGATGCCACATAAAGATACACAGATACATACATCAAACTTATAGCACCCTTCTTTTTAGATCGGGGGTTAAATAGTTTAAAGTTTTGCATAAAGCAATAAATAGTTAGCTACCTACCTAAAAATACTTTACATAATAAATAATAAATATTTGTGGACATTTCACACAACACCATCTAGCCCAAACTAAGCAAAGCTTGTACTATGGAACTAGATGGCTGATAGAATGCATATATACTTTTTTTTTTGTAAATATATACATATGATACATAGAAACACCCAGACACAGAACAAACATCCATGCTCATCACACAAATGTTTGCCCTGGGTGGGGATTGAACCCACGACCTTTCAGTTCAGCAGGTAGACGTAAACACACTACCAACTGAGCCACAAGGCCAGGCCATACTCGTAGCCGTCTGTATTTTGTTAAATGGTCTTACACAAAAAGTTTGGACACCACTGCCTGTACATAAATAATTCCTCTCCAAAGACGAGGCGAGACGCAACTAGCTCGTTTACGAGATTTAGCGGATTTTAGCTAAATTCCTGGAGGCACGTCGCAGAGAGCTCCATACGCATTCTTCAGGACATATCATAAAGTACTTAGCAAATATTTTAGCGTCATGTTTAGTTTATTGCCTGACAAGTTTTATGACCGCTCTGACTGCGTATATACTTGGGGTGATTAACAACTCTTATTATTGCCCCAAGTTGGATCGTGCTCGATGTAATCTTACTGTTTACCAAGAACTGCAAGTTTACCGCGCAAGAAGGATTGTATGTATGTATGTATATGGGTATTTTTTAGGAGGATACTTTAAGGACATTTTCACACAACGCCATCTAGCACAAACTAAGCAAAGCTTGTACTATGGAAACTAGATGGCTGATAGAATACGTATGTATACTTTTTTATGTAAATATATACATATAATACATATAAACACCCAGACACAGAACAAACATCCATGCTCAGCAGAAATGTATGGCCTGGGTGGGGATCGAACCCACGACCTACAGCTCAGAGGTAGACACACTATCACTGAGCCACGAAGCCTGTCTGTTTGATTTATTTATGTTTCTATCACCGACATAGTAGATGGAGCATGCGACTTCATTTATAAGAAAACATTGCGTGCCACATTTTTGGTACCGACTGTGATGTCACACAAACTATTTAGTGATGGAATGTTCCATCCGCGCGAAATCTATTCAACCCAATGCATCCGCGCGCTTGTACGATAGTAACTAGTTGACATAATATCAAGTAAGTATATATCACCTGAAATTAAATAAATCTTGGTCGTCAACTGCGATTTTTTATCTTACTTGTTGACACGAAATACACAATACCAAATACCAAATACACCAAATGAATATAGATACCCCAAGTGTATGTCTAGATACATACACTTGGGGTATCTATAGAAGTCTATGGTTTCTATAATACCTCCTTCCACATTACATGCTTGTAGCCAGATATAACTCAAATAATATAGTGGTCAAACATAATATTGCTGTCACAACTTCTCTTATAATGTTTTCTAAGACTCGCGATTGTTAACCCATTGAAATGTTAAATTATGAAGGAATTTTACACAATTGTATGGCCTGACGTTTCGAACACTTTGCACTGTCCGTGGTCACAGGTAGAATTTGTTTCATTTCAATAAATTCTCTTTTGTCATAATATGCGATGATGTGGCCAAGAATGGAGTAAGTCGATTTAGAAAATATAAATTAATTCAAGAAATAATCATAGTTAAAAAACTGAAACAACCGACTTTAAAATTTCGTTTACTTGGATGACATTTTTCTAGTTATAAAAACCAAAGTACTGAACCGATTTTGATAATGTTTATATGGGACCATTGAACTATTATTTTCCAAAAAAGAATCATCAAAATCAAGTCCTAATTGGCGGTGTAATCGCGTAACAAATATAACAATAAAACCAGTACGAGTCAGACTCGCGCACGAAGGGTTCCGTACCATTATCTATAAAAACGGCAAAAAAACACGTTTGTTGTATGGGGCCTATACATCATCATCATCATCATCATCTCAGCCATAAGAAGTCCACTGCTGGACATAGGCCTCCTCCATGGATTTCAAAAAGACCGATACATAAACACAATGGGGCCTATTCATTAAATATTAATTTTATTTTAAATTAATTATTTATTTTTGAAGTGAATAACTCAATATTCTGTGAATATTTCAAACGTCTACCTGTTGCCATGATCAATATCGAACAAAAAAATCACGTTTGTTGTATGGGAGCCCCCTTAAATATTTATTTAATTCTGTTTTTTAGTATTTGTTGTTAAAGCGCCAACAGAAATACATCATCTGTGAAAATTTTAACTGTCTAACTATCACGGTTCATGAGATACAGCCTGGTGACGGACGGACGGACAGTCAGCGAAGTCTTGGTAATAGGGTCCCGTTTTACCCTTTGGGTACGGAACCCTAAAAACGTACAGCTGAATTGAGAACCTCCTTCTTTTTGGAAGTCGGTTAAAAATAAGGCGACAAGGAGTTCCATTCCTGTGTTTCATACATCCAGAGTATTTACCCAAAATCGTTATGAATGAATGTTAGGTATATATTAATGAGATAATTCATAATTCATTTATTCCTTGCACAAAACAGGTTGAACAATAAATTGTAATCTTAAATCCTAATTTATAAGTATCTCTGTTTTTGCTAAAATAGCAATGCAAGTGTTTAATTGCTAGTGAAGGGAGTCAATATGCATTAAAATCATCTACACAGACAAACTACTTTTTTAGCATCATCACATAGATATTGCCTACATTCTACTAAACCTGGGGCCCAATTCAGTTATTCAAGACCGCTCCATAGCCGAACCATATGTGGAGCGTTTCCCGTCGGCCGCCATAGTTTTTTTGATTCAGTCACTTTTATGTCATACAATTGACACATTTGATGAAACATAACACGTCCTTCACTAGTTACTAAATCAAAAAATGATAGCAGCCGACAGGAAATGCTTCGCACAAGGTTCAGTTACGGATCGGTTTTGAATAACTGAATTGCCCCCCTGATTCGGCAAATGGTTTTCTCTATGACAACGGAACTCTACCATATAGGTACGTGTCCCGACCCGTTCCTGACCGATTCATTTATAACATTTTCTAAATGAGATATATTTAAGTTATTCGCGTTAACAAAAGTATTTTTGGCACAATGACGATTATCATCATTTATTTTATGCAATTTATGTTTTCAAACAAACAGTCTGAACTTACGAAACTGCTTGTGTAAGCGGTCATAAAGTCTGTTTTTTACTATACTTATTCCAACAATTTGGATGTTTATATATGCTTTCGGATTATCGTGAATTTATAGAACAATTGTTGCCTACCTAAATGTCTCATTTTTAGGGTTCCGTACCCAAAGGGTAAAAACGGGACCCTATTACTAAGACTTCGCTGTCTGTCTGTCTGTCTGTCTGTCTGTCTCCAGGTTGTATCTCATAAACCGTGATAGCTAGAAAGCTGAAATTTTCACCAATGATGTATTTCCGTTGCCGCTATAACAACAAATACTAAAAATAAAAATAAAAATATTAAGGGGGGTCCCCATACAATAAACGTGTTTTTTTCGTATTTTTTTGCTCAATATTAAAAACGGTAACAGGTAGACGCTTCAAATTTTCACAGAATATTTATATATTACCTTGTATATTACCTTTCAAAATAAATAATTAAATAACAATAAAGTAAATATTAAAGGGGGGCTCCCATACAACAAACGTAATTTTTAAGCAATTTTTACTCGATCTTAATTAACAGGTAGAAACTTGAATATTTGTAAATAAATATTTAGAAATATATTAACTATAAAAAGAAATACCTAATCTAATACATAAAAACTCACAAAATGAAAATAATCCGTGCATCTAAACGCGGTGCGAGCGCCGCGCCGCGGTGTGGTGGTGGCGCGAGCGCGAGGCGGTTGCTAAGCAACGGCCGCGCGGGTAGCGGGGGAGGTAACATCACGGAGCGAGCAATAACCGCGCGTATTCGCGCGAGCGTCGTCATGCTGCCCGGATGTGTATCGAAAACCTACCTATAAGTTTGCAATTTACTACTTGGAATTTCGTTGATTTCTCGTTATTTTATAAACAGAACTAAACTTTGTAGTATTATAGATGATAGTACGGAACGTATTTTCCATTTTTTTGTAGACGTACAAAAGTCACCGACATAGCACAGCGGATTGGCAAGTTGAAGTGGCAGTGGGCAGGGCACATAGGACGTGGTACTGACCGCCGATGGGGCCGAAAAGTTCTCGAATGGAGACCACGAACCGGCAAGTGCAGTGTAGGAAGACCAACCACAAGGTGGACAGAAGATATCATACAAATGGCCGCTTCCAACCGGTCTCTTTGGAAGTCCATGGGCGTGAATGAAGCCATGTGGCTGAGATGATGATGATGATAATTTTCCATGCTGGACTGGGAGAAAACAAAAAACTTAGAATGTACCGGCTGCTTTTCTTCTCGGGAATACTGTACCAGTTAAGGGGCTTGGGAAATGGTTAAAAGGAATGGCGTTAATGTAGGTACATGATACCTTTACATTTTTTAACACGCTTTTATTAGCTTTACCTGTATGCTATGCATGTTTGTTTGTAACCGACTCCTTAGGACTTGATTTTGACCCACTTCAAACGGTCAGATTTTATTCAAACTTTGTAGACTTATCGAAGACCGATGACAATATGATAGTTTTTAGTTTCTTAACCTATAATTATTTGTTTATTCTCTAATTACATCACGAAAATGTATAATGACACAGTTCTGGCAAACTTCATAGCAGTTTGTAGGCAGATAAATAAACTGTTATTCACTTAATACTTTTTACTCGTTTGTAGGTGATTTACAATTTTATGGCAGATAGGTTGTTTTTAGGGTTCCGTACCTCAATAGGAGAAAACGGAACCCTTATAGGATCACTTTGTTGTCCGTCTGTCCATCTGTCCGGGTGTCAAGACCTTTATCTCGGGAATTCGTGAAGGTATCGAGCTGAAATTAAAACCATATACGCAGATCCATAGTATCTTGCTGCAGAAAGAAAATTAAAATTTCTGAGTTTTCGTAAAAAAAAGTTACAGCAGAATATGTCGTAAAAAACGCACATTTCGACACTCACAGAGGAATCAAAACCTATGGGGTACTTCCCGTTGACCTAGATCTCTGAAATTTGGCAAGAAGCATTGTGTGTAGAGTACACATATAGGAAAAAATCCGAAAACTGGACATTTTTTATTTAATCACAAAAAAATTGTGTCTCTATACAAGGAATGAGGGCTGCCTCAAACGTTCGCTCGCTCGGATCCGAGTGGGAGGCGCCGCTACTATAGTACGCTAGTATAGTAGGGGTACTCGGACCCGAGTGGTGAGCAAGGAATGTGTTAAATATTTTTACGATGTATATTTTTCGGTTTATGAAGGAAAATATAAAAAAAAAAAATGATTTCCCCCTTTTATTTAATTTGTACGGAACCCTCGGTGGGCGAGTCTGACTCGCACTTGTCCGGATTTATTTTTTATACAAATAAGATAAGCTAAGTAGATAGCATTAAAAAGACCTACATACGTATTAACTTACTCTGGTATTTATCTAGGAACAATCTTTTTAATGCTACCTTATATCTATGTTTCTAAATTGTTTTTCGTATCCTTCCTGTGACCTAACAGTACCTATTGTTGGTAGTTCAGTTTAAGACCCATTCAGAGAACTAAAACGCTATTTCGATCGATTGGACAACGTACTCGTAAAATGATTTTCGACGAGAAGTTCGCGTTGCAACGCATTGTGATCCAAATACAGCGATAATAGTATCGGCGGACGTTTTGAGATGGGGTAAGGCGTCATATTTTTTTTTAAATTGAAAACTTCTTTAGCGGCGTTGTGCATTTTTGCGATGGGTAAAAAAAATTAAACTCGCGGCAGATCGTAAGACGGACGGATTATTTTAGTCAGAAACTCATTTTAACGTTCTGCATTTAAAGTTCATTATTGTATGTTACACGTTTGTCCTTCTAGCATGACTATTTTAGCGTCGTGTGTAGTTTTTATTCTAGCGTCATTATTTTAGTCAGAAACCTATTCAAAGGTTCTGCATTTAAAGTTCATTATTGTATGTACAAGTTTGTCCTTCTAGCATGACGCCATTTCGCCGAATGCTTATTTTCGCCACTAGTAAGACTCGTTAGGTCAATAGGTTAGAGCACCGATATAAATTTCAATTTGTCAATCGGAGGGCGGAGGTTCAAATCCTTCACGAGTCAGTCTTTTTGCTATTTTATTTTTTAGTTTTCACTTCTGCCGGTACTACCGGAGTGCAACCCGTTGTTTTTTTGTTTTTTTTATTTATTTTTTAGCTCCACAGACGCCGTGGTCCATTACCTTTGTCAATTTTAATAACTATTGTTAAATACATTGTTACGGGAAGACAAGATTTTTCTTATTAACTTACTTATCTTCTTCTTGTATTGGACCCGCATTAAAGCATTTGCCAGTGTCAAGTATTAGGATTTTTCAAGTTTCTTGTAAGTATAAAACAAGTTGTAAATGTTCTAGTCACAATCTAAGTCACGTATACAGTCATTTTATAAATCGAGTCCTGCTTCAGTAAAGTGGTGGCGACTTTACTAGAAGCTTCTATGGAGTTTTGGCGACAACGTAAAATCACACGTTTTACTGCTTTATTTCACTTGCCCACACTCACGCACTTTATCGAACACTTAATGAATAAACACCACCATTTTTATAGCATTAATGTTCAAAATAACACAAGCTTAGGAAAATAAAACAAAGCAACAACACGTTACTAAGACGTTCCCGCCAAAACTTCATTACCTAATTTAAGGGTAAGGCGTCTTCGTTTTTTTTTTTTTTATTTAATAATTAATCTGCACTCACTTTATAACTATTATAAACTAATATTTTCTTAGCGAACAGCAGGACTGGCAAGCAGAAACATTTTTATTGAGACTTCACAAATTGTATGTCAACATGATGGCCAAATGATAATAGAAAACAATAAATATAGTTTAAAAAACTGAACAACCTGACTTCAAAATACCCAATACAATACCCATAATTATTCATACAAACAGCCGAAAATATGACTTTTCTATTACGCAATTGGATAAATTATTTCTCACCGCTCATCCCTATTAATAGCGAATACCCGCCGTACTTGTATTCGCTGTTCCCATTGTCAGGATTCAGTGGATTGGTTCTGAAGCA
Source organism: Lycia hirtaria (assembly GCA_947563715.1). Classification (NCBI taxonomy): domain Eukaryota; kingdom Metazoa; phylum Arthropoda; class Insecta; order Lepidoptera; family Geometridae; genus Lycia; species Lycia hirtaria. Next base: position 26,455,216 of record OX387383.1, on the reverse strand, counting down.
GAAGTAAATCCATTCTTTTGTGCGCACTTGCTCACTATTGTGGAGGAAGCAGCAACTGTTTACTACCTATTTGCATGAGGAACAAGTTATTTTCTAAGGAAAAATCCGAGTTAACTTGACAAAGAAGGCTTTATGGAAAAGCAAAACAGTTTAATTTATTATTTATGCTTGGCACTGGCAAATGCTCTAAGCGGGTCCAAATCCAATTAAAAAATAACTATTTGACGCTATGTAATTAGGGCCACGGAGTTTTGGCGGGAACGTCCTTAAGACATGTTGTTGCTCTGTTTTATTTTCCTCAACTTGTGTTATTTCGAATATTAATGCGATAAAAATGTTGGTGTTTTATTCATTAAGTGTTCGATCAAGTGCGTGAGTGTGGGCAAGTGAAATAAAGTAGTGAAACGTGTCTTTTCACGCAGTCGGCAAAACTCCATAGAAGCTTTCAGTAAAGTCTCCACCACTTTATTGAAGCACGACTCGAATTTGAAAATGACTGTTTAAGTGACTTTGATTGTGACTAGAACATTTATAAGTAGTTTTATTCAAGAAACTTGAAGAAATATTTATACTTGACACTGGCAAATGCACTAAGCGGGTCGAAATCCAATAACAAAAAAAAATAAGACTACAAATTCTGTGATTGTGACTGTGACGGATAGAAACTCGAAAAGTATATAACATATTTCGAAAGCTTAAGTTTTAGGATTAAGTGGTATTTCCGAGGAATGCTCTGAGTCTCGCCATGAGACGGTCATGATTTAGGTATGCCTTTAGTCAAAGACTTACAAGACTCTTAATGCGATACAAAATATTGTTCCAAAAACTTAACACCAAATCAGGTGTTTGCTAATGACAGGTCACAAACGTCATTTAATCTTAAACGTCATCTCATCGCAATCACTTACGGTGCCAAGATGGTGAACTGTGATATACAATCTTGTAAAAATTACAAACTTCTTTAAAAAACTATGGAAAACATTATCACCTTCCATCTCTAACTAGCAAAAATATATTTCTAACAGTATAAAAAGCGAAATGAAACAAATTTTTACGTATTTGTAGCGTATGTTCGTGTGGTGAGACACGTATCAATATGACCACGGATGCTCCAGTGTTTGAAAAATCGGGTCTTAAATTATGTGAAATATACGCGATGAAATTGTTGAAATTTATTTCATTTCAATAAAAACATTCGCGAATATTAGTATAAAAAGCATATATGCATTTCATTTCATAAATTGATTTTATTATTTATACAAATTACTGCAAAGAATTAGAGATGGGTCGATGTAATATAAGTTATCGATAACAATTATTATTTTTACGGACGAAAAACGAGATTATCAGTTAGCTTTTATTTTTCTTATATGTTACCCGCATGATTTCGTCATTTAAATTGATTTAAAATTCCTTTCAAATCTCAAAATCGGTCAGTAGTTTGGTTTTTAAAACAAAATTGCGAATTTTGAAGTCGGTTATTCTAGTTTTGTAAACTATAATAATTATGATATGTAAATCATCATCATCATCTCAGTCATAAGAAGTCCGCTGCTGGACATAGGCCTCCCCCATGGATTTCTATAAAAGCCGATTGGAAGCGGCTTGCATCCAGCATCTTCCTGCCACTTGTATAAGTTCATCTGTCCATTTCGTGGCTGGTCTTCCTACGCTACGCTTGCCGGGGCGTGGTGTCCACTCGAGAACTTTTCAGCCCCATTGGCCATCAGTTCTACGTTCACTGCCACTTCAACTTACTAATCAGCTGTGCTATGTCGGTGACCTTTGTACGTGAAACATGGTATTTGATTTTACGATAAATGTTTATTTTTTTTTATTCTCAAACTAACAGCACTATGCTAACTATTATGTTTAGATTTTCTAGTTGATGCTGTACAAGCAGAACATTGGGCAGAGGTTACTTTGAATTATAAAATCATGACATTAATAACATTTATCCAAATTTAAATTTATAGTCCCATAGAGAAGTTGGAATCCCAGAATGTTCAAAATAATTTTCATTGAAAGTATTTAATATGGTCTATTATTATGGTTAATAATGAATTTTTGGATCTTAGTTGAGAAATGTAGGGGGGGGGGGGGGGGACAACTTTTTAACTTTAGCGAGCTATATCTCGCACATATCACATCTGAGACACGATAGGGTGGGGGTTAAAAAAATGATCCAGTCTTTATTGTATATATGAAAAACCCAATCTCTATTTTTAATTTTTTTGAAAATTTTACTACTGCATTTTATAGCAGCTCACAAAACACAATTATGTATAAAAATTTGTTTTTATAGGGTTAATAGTCTCCGAGTAAAATGACTGTGACATACGGACAGACAGACAGACGGTCATGACGGAATTATAAGGGTTCCCCGTAGTTACTACGGAACCCTAATAAAACGATGTTTCTATAAAACATTACAAAAAAATTCAAAAGAAAAAATTGGTACCTATAATTACTTATCGATATCGATACTTTAATACCTCTTGGTCTATCTCTGGCTTAATGTCATTAGGTTTTTTTTATTTATTTCAGTATTGCCAGTATATGTTTTCTCAATTTCCCTGTATCATTTGTATTTGCCTATACTATATTGTTTGTAAATAGGTGTGAAAATTTATTTATTCAGTAAAATTTAATCAAATTAATTTGGTCCATTACTGGTGTTACGAATTAACCATTGACATACTTATCTAAGTATTGTGATAAATCCATTAGATTTCGAGAGGCAGTAATGTGTTAATGAATACGGAGGACAAAAAATAGTGCTACGTTATCCACAATGTAGGAACTCTGCTCTATTAAAATAAACATTTGCTGTTTTATCCTATTTTCAAAAATGAAGTTCCGAATGAAATAGCTGGCCGTGGACCGTTGCACTCCAACAAAAAAAAACGTAATATATGTTTACCTGACTGTCAACTGATGCGAAAGCAAAAAGAACCTTCGTGATCTTAACCTACATTATGTACACATTTATCACGCACACACACACACACACACACACACACACGTATGTTTCGCCGTAGCATAAAAATATAGTCTTTCCAGTCACAATTACTTTGACTCTTATTCTTCTCAACAGATCATGCAACTCAAAGTCAGTGTTAAGGCCGGCTTAAAGTTTACTAAAATAAAATATGACATATCAGAGTCAAATTGAAATGAAATGAAGTTTATTGGAAAAAATAACTGCGAATGACTTCTACTGAGCTACTGAGTTATTTTTTTATGAATGAGGTATTAGTCGATTCATTGCCGTTGTGACATCAGTTATATGACGTCACAATTTGTAAATTGCATGTATAAACTTATTTAATAAATACTATCATCATGAACTGTATTTTTTATTTACAAAATAAAAATACATTAGATTCTTTTATAAAGTGATGAAAGTGGCGCCGCTGCCTGTTTCGCTCGCACGCGGCATCCATAGATATAAAATTATTTAAATTACTGATTTCATTTTTGATTTCAGATTTTCTTTCAGAGTCATAAGAACACTATTACAATGTATTAACAGTAGCTGTTATTTTATATGTGATATTTTGACCGTGATAAATGTGTTACCGACAAAATTTCCACGTTTATACCTATAATAATTTTATAGTTTAAAAAACTGAAACAACAGACTTCAAAGTTACTATTATTTCAGTTATATGATTGTATGAATCTCCTATGGCCATTCTGACTTTAATCATGATTACCCGATCAAATCGGGAGATATCCTTTTCAAAGGCAACTTTGTAGATAAATTTGGCAAATGGACGTGTATCTACGGTTAAAAATAAATTTATAAAAAAATGAAGTGTCAAATTGAAAAAATAAAATTGGCCCGAATTTAAAAGGCGGTTTGTATGGAGATTATCCTTCTGGGTCCTAAGCAATAGGGCGAATTCTGTGCCTTTAGTAAAAAGTTGTACTGGCAAAATAGTTATGCTCTTAAGCGAAAGTGCAATTTATGATAAAACACATTATTATTAAAATAAATGTACAATGGAGCTTTTTTATTAGGGTTTCGTAGTAACTACGAAAAATCCCTATAATTTCGTCATGTCCGTCTGTCTGTCTGTATCTCAAAATGTCAGAGTAATTTTGCTCATAGAATACCAGCCCTACATAAACTTAATATGGCATATTTGTGTGTTCTATGCATCGCTTAAGATTCCTTATAAAAATTTCCAAAAAAAAAAGTATGAGTGGCACTACATATAAATAATTATATTTAGATAAAAACCAGACAAGTGGGCAGTGGGTGAGTCAGACTCGCCCACTGAGGGTTCCGTACAAACTAGTAAATAAAAGGAGGAAATCATATATATTTTTTTATTTTTTCCTTCTTATACCGAAAAATATACATCGTAAAAATATTTAAAAACCTGTTTTAACTTATATAGATACTCCACATGATACGGTTAATTCACTTTAAAATTTGGACCCTCATTCCTTGCATATAGACACTATTTTTTGTGATTAAATTAAAAATGTCCGGTTTTCGGATTTTTTTCTATATGTGGGAAGTACCCAATTCTTTTTGATTCCCCTGCGAGTGTGGAAATGGTCGTTTTTTACGACATATTCGGCTGTAACTTTTTTTACGAAAACTGAGAAATTTTATTTTTCTTTCTGCAGCAAGATACTATGGATCTGCGTATATGGTTTTAATTTCAACACGATACCTTCATGCGCTCTCGAGATAAAGGTCTTGACACCCGGACAGACGGACAGACGGACAACAAAGTGATCCTATATGGGTTCCGTTTTTTTTCTTTTGAGGTACGGAACCCTAGAAACTGAAACAACCGACTTCAAAGTACGCAATTTCGTTTACTTGGAAGATATATGTTTCAAATTATTATGTTTTAAAAAGCAAAACACTGAACTGATTTTGATAAAATTTATACAGGACTACCTCTGAAGTATGACCTACTAAACAGAAAAATAATCATGAAAATCAATACATAATTGGTGTACCTAATCCCTGAACAAATATACAAAACCACGCCACACCGTCGCTTAACATCAGGCGAGTTGGTGGTCAATCGTAGATCTTTGCATAAAAAAAATATACAGTCGAATTGAAAACCTCATCTTTTTGGAAGTCGGTTAACAAAGAAAGGTCGTGAGCAGCATTTATAACAAATATTCCAACAGAAGTTTGGCTAAGCTGTCCCTGTGTGTTCTCTCTTGTGTATGTGCATAATAATCCGTGCTTCAATAGTTCCGTGCCTAGTTGGGCACGCTGCTTCGCTGCAATCAAGTCACATTGTTAACAGAACTCAGGGCAATTCTGGAGCGATCGACATTGCACTGACTTCTCATACACGCAATGTGTTGCCATCTGAATCTAGTCCAAGTAGGACTATAAGTGTGCAGTTGTTGGAACTGCGCGGGTGATTAAAATCCAGTCATAACGCAGTTACTACTTATTCATCTATAAGAAACGCGTTGGAAAAGACCGACTTCAAAATATTCGTTCATTTAGATGGCATTTTATCAGTTATTTTTTTATAAAAACCAATTTTGATAACATTTTTAGAGGATTACCTCTGAGGTATTACCTACCAAACAAAACAGTATCGTCAAAAATATCATACTTTACGTACCGGGAGTAACCCCACAAAATATTTTTTCAAGATTTTATTCCACGACTTTTTTGGCATGCTTAATATGTATGTTTTGCAAATGACAGCTTCCTAGTATTAATAGTCTTTGAGCAAAGCCGCGGACACACAGACAGGCCGACAAACATGGAAAAACTTAAATAATAGGATGCCGCGAGTAGCGGGGCAGGATTGAAGCTAGTGGCAATAAAGGCTATGGAAGAATCTCTTGCCAATGCGCGTTGTGCTAGGATGACTGTCATCTGTACCTGACCCTTGACCCAGCTACCAGTAGTGGTGACATACGGAAATATGACCATTCTTTATGGGCCTTATATGGAAGCTCAAAGTCACGCAACGAGCTATGGTGAAGGCTTGAGATTGAATCACAAATAAAGTGATCCGTATACAAAAGAAACTCGAGTCGAAGTGGCAGTGGGCAGGGCACATAGCACGTAGAACTCATGGCTGATTAAGTATCTATAAATAATTAATTTGCTTCATCTCAACAGGAATTACAGCCGAGATAAATCGACTGTACCGCAATCACCCTCACACGTGTGTCAAAATATAATACAGACATATTTATTCATATAATGCCGATGTGTGAATTCGACTGTAAATGTATGTAGTTGTTGACCCATTTCTGAGTTATATAGTCATAGTCTGAGTTCTAATAAGTGGACGACGCTTAATTAGGTCTGTCATCATCATCATCTCAGCCATAATAAGTCCACTGCTGGACATAGGCCCCCATGATTTCCAAAATGACCGATTAGAAGCGGTTTCCATCCAACGTTTTCCACTTGTATGATGTCATCTGTCCATCTCGTGGCTGGTCTTCCTACGCTGCGCTTGCCGGTGCGTAGTCTCCACTCGAGAACTATTCGGCTTTTGAGTCAGTCCGAACTTCTGAACTGAAATTAAATTTTATCTATAAGTAAGTAAGTTCGTATAGACTGAGTGGCCAGCTCTAGTATCCGAGTTATTAAGCCGCCGAATAACCGGGACCTACAATTGAACGTGTCGTCCGACCCACAGTAGCGATATTTTATATACCTAAAGAGAGGCTATACTCATTGAATATGAAGTAAAAACATGGCAAATCTCAGTTCTTAGCACATTCAAGGATAAGACCACATCCTTAAGGCCTTTCAATATCATGGCTTAATATATCTTTGAGTTGCACTTTCCAAGCACACAGGAGTGCATTGTCACTGTTCAGAAGTCACGACACGCGTCTAACAGCGATGCCCGACGTGTCGCGACTGACGACGAGTCGGGCGGTTACCTTACTTGAGGCTTGCCACGCAGAGCCGGGGAAAACCTATCTACGTATAATAAATACATCATTAGGTCTGAACCAACAACCTTAAAACCACTTGTTCGATTAAAATAAATTTAATTTTTCAATGTAAATCGAAGAAGCATAATACATGTCTCTAAACTTCTAAATCTAAACTAGGCTTTAGCGCGGCGACATGAAGTTTAATTCAAAATTATTAAGTTTCTTATTGTTGGTATATGAGTATCTGTTACTCAGGATACTTTGCGCGTGAATTTTGTTTTATACTCTGGACGCAGAGTATAAAACAAAATTCACGCGTGTCATGTGATAATGTTATTGGTAAGTTAGTTCATAATTCTGAACGAATTTTTTCATTTTGACAAATTGACGAATATCGAAACTAATATTGTACGTGAATTTATTGAAATATAAAAGAGAAAATTGCCTTTTTCTATTAAAACACGGTGATTTATCAACTCTTTTGTTGTAGAATCCATCCACGCAATTTTATCATTAACCATAACATCGCTTTATTACATTTGGTGCGTGATTTTGAGCGAAATAAATCATTGTATTGAAGTGACTGTGGTTTGATTATGTGGGTAGCTCTAGCCACTCTTTTATTTTCTTTTTTTATAATCCAACTGCATAAGAAGGAGGGATATGTGTTCTAGTGTTGGTACGATTGTATGCATTTATAAGCCCCCAACTCAAAAAGGGGGTTGGTATAAGTTTGACTTGTGTATAAATGTGTTTGTCTGCCTTTAGCATCGTAGCTCTCAAAGGGAAGGATAGATTGTGTTTTTTTTTTATTAAGCAAAGATTTGTTCAAGAGTGTTCTTAGCTTTGTTTCATAAAAATCGGTTCGGCCATTTTTTGTCGTTTTTTTTGAGTATTCTAAGCTTGTAGATTATTTTTAATACCGGGGATCTTTAAGTTTTATTTACTTGTGCTTGTCTTTCTCAGCTAAAATAAATAGTTCTACAAAAATTAAGCCTAGCAAGCTCAAACATTTTTCCTAAGACTATTTTCTTGTTGGTATCTTCTTAAACTATTTTTTAACTATATTCGACATTCTTGTTCAGCATTGAATACAGAATGTCATGTTAAAACCTCGGTTCAATAAAACTTCAAAATACAGAACTGCGACAACCTTTCTGTGTAATACTATAAGTAAACTACGTAACCGCATCACAAATCCTAACAAATACCAGGGTATCAGGAACCCGCTGCTAGAATAAAAACAGAAAGGGACAAATAATTACCAGGACGCCAGCTAATCGTGACAAATGAGACGGCTGGTTTACCAGGCTATCAGCGCTATGTATTAACAGCTAGCACTACGTTGCTATATGGATTTAAAAAGGAGTGTCAACAGTATGCGTTACTTACTTCGTAAGTGAACTTACCATTTTTACGCAGCTACACAAGGAGGAGGGTTGTTTTTCGATTATATATATATATATATATATATATGTAGGTATGTATGTATGTATGTATGTTTCTATATTACCTCTTACAGGCTAAACGGCTTAATGTGCGAGGCATTGTTAGATTTCTCTTTACTCCCTAAGTGTTATATAAGTCATATATTTTTGTAACTATAATAAGAGGCTTGTTAGATAGTTGGGTCATTGGTAACATACAAAAGGCTGTCATCCTGATCACAACACGCAGTGCAAAGAGCAGGGTCCTCAGCATGTAGCTCCTACCACCGGTAGCTTCAACCTTGGCCCGTTTCCGACGGCACCCAATTTTTCAAATTTTAATAATTATGTTATTCTACTTTCATTGTAAATAGCTGAATACTAAGATATTGAAGAAATAAAGATAAATAATAATACAGAATACATACATAATACATAGAGTTTCATATAAATTAATTGCACCATTATATGGTAATTTTACGCATATTTCTCACTTAATTGTACATTCAATAGCATACCAAGCAAAGCACAACCCAAGCGTAAATCACAGTACAAAAAACGCTCCTATGCAGTCGAATATTTTATTTTTCTTTTAATATAGTTAATTTTATATATTATTATATTTTATTTATTTTTACGCAAGATATATCTACGATTGACCACCAACTCTCCTGATGTTAAGCGATGGTGTGGCCGAAGATGGAACTCGTATATCTAGAAGATATCTATTCACTCTATCCTTGAAAATTCCAAGATTATAGGTCTCAGGAAACAGAGATGGCGGCAAAGAATACTTACTTGTCTTAAAAAGTAATACTAGTGCTTTAGTAACCATACTGCTCAACAGTTTTTTGTACTATCTGTTTAGCTCTTAACATGTTACCGTAAATAAATTCGCTAGCATTTTTCAAGCTTTGAATTGTGGCGCCCAACATGGGATTTTCACGCAACAGAATGTGTAATGATAATGGTGGTTTTTATGGATACGAGTATCATAAATGCAATTTGTTTGAGTGTACAATATGTTTATTTGCGTACTTACGAAGCCACGTATCATTTGAGTGAGAAAATAAAAGTGGCGCCCAAACTGGGACAGTCACACATCTTTATTAATATGTCTATGTATAAAACGGTGATATTTTTAAGAGAATTTTCTTTTACCTGTGGTTTAAACGAGTTGTTGATTTTGAACTTCGATATTTAATTGCATTTGGCTGTGTTTTTAACCGACTTCCAAAAAAGGAGGATGTTTTCAATTCGTCGGCATCTTTTTTAGGGTTCCGTACCCAAAGGGTAAAACCGGGACCCTATTACTAAGACTCCACTGTCTGTCCGTCCGTCCATCCGTCCGTCCGTCCGTCTGTCACCAGGCTGTATCTCATGAACCGTGATAGTTAGACAGTTGAAATTTTCACAGATGATGTATTTCTGTAGCCGCTATAATATAACAATTAATACTAAAAAAATATAATAAAATGAATTTTAAGGGGGCTCCCATACAACAAACGTGATTTTATTGCTCGTTTTTGCTCGATATTGATAACGGCAACAGGTAGACACTTGAAATATTCACATAATATTGAGTTATATTATTAACTTTAAAAATAAATAATTAAATTAAAATAAAATTAATATTTAAGGGGGTCTCCCATGCAACAAGTGTGTTTTTTTCAAACTTTTTATAGATAATGGTACGTAACCCTTCGTACGCGAGTCCGACTCTCACATGGCCGGTTTTATTTATATATGTCCCCGATTACTCGGAGACATCTAGACCGATTGGAAAAATATTTTTTTTAATTGAAAATTTTATAATAATCGATTTAGGTTTTTTTATAATAATCGATTTAAGTATTTTGGTTTTAATAACAAAATAATTGGAAAAATATGTCATACAACTAAACTAATTGCGTATATCAAAGTCGGTTTTTAAAACGATTAAGTACTTGTTTATTACACTGATTATAACGAGCTAGTTGCTTCCCTGATGTCACGCACTACACTTGTCCTAGCAATCCAATAATATTCAAAAGTTTAAGCAACTCGAAATGATGCGTTAAAACACACACACACACACACACATCACACACATTTCTCACACACACACACAACATCACATCATATCACACAATCACACACATTCACACATCACACACACACACATACAGTCACACACAGTCACACTTCACATTTGAAATTTCACTGGTTTCATTACTTCAATCTCGATTATAGATTGCTCACACTATAGTAAGTTCGTATAGACTGAGTGGCCAGCCCTAATGTCAGAGTTATAAAGACCTCTGACCTGGCTTGCCGATTTCTGTTTTTTTAAGAACAAACAACCGGGACCTACTATTTAAAGTGTCATCCGACCCACGGTAGTGCTCAGAAAGAAATGCCACTCACCCACCGAAGACTGACCGGTCCGTCCGTTGCTAGACATTGATGATCGTCCGAAAACACCTAGTCAAGCTACGCCACCAGCGCTACTTATAAAGACACTAACTAATACTTGTACATTACTAAAAATATGAAAATAAAACCAGCCAAGTGCGAGTTGGAGTCGCGCATCAAGGGTTCCGTACCATTATATATAGAAACGGCAAAAAAATCATGTTTGTTGTATGGCAGCCCCCTTATTTTTTTTTTTTTTTTTTTATTATTTACATATTTTTAAATTGAATAATATAACTCAATATTCTGTGAATATTTCAAGCGTCTACCTGTTGCCGTTATCAATATCGAGCAAAAACGAGTAAAAAAATCACGTTTGTTGTATGGGAGTCCCCTTAAATAATAATTTATAATGTTTATTTAATATTTGTTGTTATAGCGGCAACAGAAATACATCATCCGTGAAAATTTGAAGTGTCTAACTATCACGGTTTATGAGATACAGCCTGGTGACAGACGGACGGACGGACGGACGGACAGACAGAGACTTAGTAATAGGGTCGGGACCTTATTACTTTTCTAACTACTATTGTTCTGTTTTTACCCTTTGGGTACGGAACCCTAAAAATGAGGGTTAACTTTTCTCTACGTATTATTTGCGTTCAGATACGCATGTCTGAGGACAAATCGTTAAGGGACCACACAGTTGTCTACCCCGAAAAGGCCTTATTGTCAGTAGTACCATTGATTTGAACCATTGATGGTACAATTGACACAACTTTGTATCCTTAGTACCATTAATGGTACTAGGTACAAAAGCCTAGAAAGGCGTTGGCTTCATTGTATAAATATTGTATACCCGTGGATAACATGTCTGGGTTAATGTAACACAAAGTGAAAGGTCTATTTACAAAAATCATCAACACGTCAGATATAAACGAACTCTTTTGTCTCGGAAAAATGACGAATTTCAGCGTAAAAATGGAACCCACGGCGTGGAAAAGACACTAAGGTGACAATTTATTTACCCTCTGTTGAAACAATACCGTGTTACGGCTTACTCTAAACATTTTATTTAGGTGTGGTTTTTAGGGTTCCGTACAGTACCGTAAAGGTAAAAACGGGAGCCTATTACTGAGACTCCGCTGTCAGTCCGTCCGTCCGTCTGTCACCAGGCTTGTATCTCATGAACTGTGATAGTTAGTTGAAATTTTCACAGATGATGTATTTCTGTTGCTGCTATAACAACAATTACAACAACAACTAAAAAACAGTATAAAATTAATATTGAAGGGGGCTCCCATACAACGAACGTGATTTTGTGATTTTTTTGCTCGTTTTTGCTCGATATTGACAACGGCAACAGGTAGACGCTTGAAATATTCACAGAATATTGAGTTATATTATTCACTTTAAAAATAAATAATTAAATTAAAATTAATATTTAAGGGGGGCTCGCATACAACAAACGTGATTTTTTTTGCCGTTTTTATAGATGGAACCTTTCGTGCGCGAGTCCGACTCGCACTTGGCCGGTTTTATTACAATTCATAAAGCGCGTGAGTTTTTTTGACGACTTACTCGTTTTAACGAGTAACGTAACAGGCTTTAGCCTATTTTATCAATCACGAAATATTGATAGAAGACCATAGGACTTAGAACAAGATAATCTAATAGTGAACTTTTTAGACACAAGCTTTATAACTGAATGAAAAGTGCTTTCAGTGACTAAATAGTTTTTACACCACCTGCCCGATAATGTTCCTTATTGTATCATGAGGGTCCAAAATACTACATTTACACCCATGGGCTGCAATGTTGTATGTCCCACCAACGCTGTCCCCCCTTTCCTGGAAACGTAGGGACAGCGTTGGTTAGTGTGATATATTTAATTTTCGATATCAAATTATATTTTAATTATTTATTTTCTTTCAGTAGGTATGAAAATTTAATGCAACTTTCAACTGTCACAAGTGACAATAAAAACGTGTTTTTGATAATTTTCAATTGTAATTGACTACATAACCCTCCCTATGAAGGTCAAACTAAGAATCGCATACTTAGAGTCACAAAAAGTTTAATATAAACTATTAAATAATAAATTTTCCGTGGTCCGGTCACAGTAGGTACTCTGGAAAAAATATTTTTTTCTTCGTCCGCATGACCGGAAAACCGACCCGGACTACGGGCAAAAAGCAGAGCTATGATGCCACAAACAGACACACAGAAGCACAGGTACACGGACACACAGATACACATAATAGAGATACGCGCGTCAAACTTATAACACCCCCTATTTGGGTCGGGGGTTAAAAAACCATAAGTACCAAAATGTCATCTAATTTTTTCTTATCACTTTGATAGTGAATCAACTCGTATGTAACAAAGGCACTCGAATCAAACGCCCCGCCCGCAATTATTACGTATTGCAGTATCGACAAAATACAATAATATACACGATAAGGTAAAATTTAGCAAGTAATATGCGAACAATAAAATAGCATATCTTTAGGGTTCGGTTAACCTAAGTTTATTAATTTTCATAGCTTGACAGACATACAGACGGACAACAAAGCGAATAAGGTTCTGTTTATCTTTCAAAAGTGTTCGGAATCAGATGACCCGGGAACTTCATTTGAGATGACAGCTGTACGAATAAATAAATTATAGTTTAAAAACTGAATAAATAAACTTCAAAATACGCAATTCGTTTAGTTGGATGTTTTTTTTTCAGTTATATTGTTATAAAAACCAAAGTACTAAACCAATTTTGATGAAATTTATATGGGACCACCTCTGAAGTATTAGTTACCTAACAAACAAAAAGCAGTCGCTGAACAAACATACAGTTGAATTGAGAAACTCCTTCTTTTTGGAAGTCAGATAACAAATAAAGGATACAATTCTGTGTCGTTAATACCATAATAGTACCAGTAATGACTCACTTTTCTATTATCCTAAATCAGTGATTATTTATGTTTAACAAGTATCTCCAAAAGAAAAACAAAATACTCGACTGCAGAAAAGCGGTTTTTGCAGTCTAACTTACTATTTCGTTACGCTTGATACGCTGTTGTGTGGATGTTTATTGTGAGAAAGTAAAATCGCTGTAAAAGATTATAAATACGCATTATTTAAATAATTCTAGTAAAATCACATATTTATAACATAAAACTTCGTTAGATGTTACGAAATAACGCATTTTTTACTTTTGCGAGAGATGTATTATTATTATTAAAAATATAGCCTGACCACTCAGGAAATAAAGACGAATCTAATGACACCTCGCACATCAAAGTCGGTCAAGCCGTTGAGCCCGTAGGCAGTCATATAGAAACATATATACATACATACCTGCATGTATACAAACATACATACACCCGAAAAACATAACCCTCTCTCTTATGCAGTCGAGTAAAAATTGTGTGATGCGCGAGAGAGATAGCTGCGAGCTTTGAGCCCAATAGGTTAAGGTGGGTACTGACCGGTGTTACGGGGCGTAATGTACCGTTCGCAGCGAACATGCTACGTTACGCCGTGTGCTAAAATCCGTGTAACATGCTCGTTTCATACTCTTTGCTCGTCCGTGCTCCAGATTCGCAAACCACTCTCAGTCAAGATGTCGGACGCCGACGTTGTGTTGGGCTCTTTGATTTTACTCAATTAATGTTTAGTCTAAATTAAGAAGAAAGTTTTCTCTTTAGTCCACTCAATCTGTTCAACAGCAAATGATCATAATAATCAAAACTAAAGTACTTAGAATACCGAAGTACTTACAATCGACACTTGCGCCACGTGCGCTGGTGACGATTCGCTGCTTTGAGTGTTACGCGCTTCAGTCAGTACGTTACTGACTGAAGCGCGTAACACTCAAAGAATTCGCTAAAAACCCGAAAGCGGAGTGGAGCACTCGGCTCGTTGCTCGCTGCGCACGCCTTGTTTTTCCGTACTGACTGCATGAACGCTCGCTGTGTAACACGTTACATTACGCCCTGTAACGCCGGTCAGCACCCTCCATAAGGTTACATGCGTGGCTCTGTTCCAACAATATGCTAATAAGTTGCCAAAATGTTAATACATTATTAACTATGGAACTACACCGCATGTGTGTCTCGATCCGCTTTTGACCAGTTATTTCAAGTGGGTATCAAGTGGACTATACACGTGTTTATAACAAGTGGGGTAATAAATTTTATTATTACTCAATAGAAACTTTTCAATAAGAATCTGCGCTTTAACGAACAACTAAATATTACCTACAATTTACTCGGGGTATCTTTAAACTGCGAATAAGTAGAATTTTTTACCGACTTCCAAAAAGAACGAGGTTATCAATTCGGTCAATTTTGTATGTTTGTTCACCGATTATTCAGCCAATTGTGTTTTGATTTTGATTATTCTTTCCATATGCCATACAATGCATACAAAATTTTACATAATATGTAAAACCTATAAAACAATTTTGTATGCATATTTTGTATAGGATTTACATATGTAAATCCTATAATACAATTTAATATCATCCAATTTATATAGGCATATAAAATTTCAGGTCAGTCAGAAACCGGAAAGTCAGTCTTTAACTTGCAAGTTTTGAATACTTACTCCCAGACATCGGGACAGTTGAAACTAAATAAAAGCTTAGACAAATCCTTGTCATGTAAGGGCGATGTAATGAAATCCCAACAATATAACTCATTTTATTATAAACATGCACAGAACGAACCAATCCGAGGCGCTGGATATTCCAATCAGATGAAATGAACGCAGTTTTTCAACCGTGAATAAAAAATAATTTGTGGCAGACATTTAGACGTGGATCTTTTACTTTCGACTGCACTAAAAATCGGGTTTGGGTAGGGTTACCATTTCAAATTTTGAGAAGTCCTGACAAAAAGCCGGACATTTCAAAAACGTCCGGGCATTTTAGTCGCAGAATGAAACAGTGAACTTCACGCATAATGACGCTAGAGCAAATTTGCGCGGTAAGTTTTAGTTCGCTGCTTTAATTAAAATGAGACTGATTTTTTGGGTTCCGTACCTCAAAAGAAAAAAACGGAACCCTTATAGGATCAGTTTGTTGTCCGTCTGTTTTTTGTAATAAAGATTGAAGCAAGATCGAATACATTTCGGAAAAATCCGGACGAATGGTAACCCTAGGCTTGGGTAATATTTTTAGGGTATATTATACAAGGTTACTACATATTCTGTTCCAAGGCGAAAGGGGTCATTGTATTCGATGACCGAGTGAGAGTAACAAAGGTCTCTGCATCAACTGACAGCAACTTTCTTCTGTTTTGTTTGTTGATTCTCGCGTAGTTACAGGGGTGCGATTTTTGAAGCGCTCGTATGTATTTCTCAGTTTGCAAACGATAAAATCACACTTGAAATTGATTGCGAGTGATCCTGATTTTGAGCATTTTTTGAATAAGTCGAATTATGGGTTGGTGCAGTCATCTTTTTATCACAGATATTATGCTGTCAAATTGTCTATTGATAGAATTATAATTCGAATGGTTAGGAGCACTCGTGATAGTGACAAGGGCGTCGCCAAGGTGTGGCAGAGGGGGCTGCTGCCCCCCCTCCCCCCCCCCCCCCTAGATTTAAAAATGTAGCCAACTGCAAAGCAACCAAAGTCCTAAGACCGTGTGCAATTGTACCTGTACCTACAATTCATATTTTTTTCATCCACCATAATATTAACTTGCCCCCCCCCCCCCCTGGGCCATGGGCTGGCGACGCCCTTGGATAGTGATGTGATTACTCAAAAAACCCGCTTTTCTGATTTCGCTCGAATTTTACACGTTTAGGTACGTATGTGAAGTCTTGAGCGAGTGATTAAATATCGCACCCGGGTCGCAGTTTCAACGAATCTTCACGAAACTTGATATACAGGTTCCTTTTTATAGATTTTTTTGTCATTGGGGATTTTTGATTAAAGGGCTATTTTCCCCAAAATGTAGGGAAGTTTATTGTGGCGCTACTTACTCACGGATTTTGATAATATTTGCTAGAAACGTTTTGTGCTCAATTCTAAACAAAAATGTAAAATATGAATAAAATCGGGCAAGAGGTTGTCGAGGCAAAAAGTTGTGAGATCTTGATTAAAAAAATAAGAATTTTGCAATTTTTTTTTTGCTATCATAATTTGTCGGCCAATTTTTATAACCTTGGGCAGAAACATTGGTACAAGAACAGCACAGACTTTTTTGCAACAAGTACTATTCGTAGAACTACTTGTGTACTTAACTTACCTATAACCGACTGGTAGTTCGCCCTAAGCGGAGAATTTACGACTTCTTCTATATTGGCTTGACAAACTCGCGACCGACTTTGTTCATGTTCAAAATTATTGTGTAGAATGGAGGACTAAAGTTTTCTGACAAATATTATCAGAATTAACCTATTCCGTTTTTAACCAAGTTCATACAACTTTTTGTCTTGACAAACCTGACGTATTTTGCTCATACTTCAAATTTTTGTTTAGTTTTTTTTTCTGTCAATTGTTGTCCTTTGCAAAACCTTTGCTCACTTCGTTTGCTCGGTCAAATAGTTGCTAATATAACGTTGAATACAATGACTGCCTTTGAGTTCGATACAGATAATCACATTAACCTTGTTAGCTTATATACATCTACCCTAATACCCTATTTCTTGAAAATTCTAATAACTTTCTTATCAAACAAATATATCAATGTAGTTGGTTACATTAAAAAATTACAAAATTAAATAAATTAAATAACATATAGAATAGCGTATTTTTCTTCTTTTTTTGTCATTCTAACTTTTTTTTTTTCACGCAGGCAAGGGAATTCTCTTCAGTTGCTTCTCTATTTGCTTCAAGCTATTGTTCCGTATACTGGGTACAGTGAATAAGGTGTACACCGCGCCGTACAGGTTTACACCAGAGAATATATAGAACATGGTGTAGATACCGACGTAATCTTCTAGGTATTGGAAGGTGTGTACGTGAGCCAGCTTGATCAGTTGCGAGTAAGAGAAAAGAATGCCGAGGATCATTGCTCGAACCTGTTAAGAAAAGAAACGGGATTGATTTTTAACAATATATTAAAAGAAATAAAATACCCGACCGCATGAGAGCAAAATTTTGATGTGCGAGGTATCGTTAGATTTGTCTTCGCTCCCCAAAAGCTATATATATTCTTTTGTATTAATAATAATATAATTCTCACAAAAATGAATAAATGCACTTTTTCATAACCTCAAACGAACTTTATCATAAGTAATTATAGTTCAAAAAACTGAAAAAACCGACTTCAAAATACGCAACATACGCGACTTGTTATTCACTTTTCTACAGGCGTTTGGATGATATTTTACCAGTTATTTTGTTATAAAACCCAAAGTACTGCATTGATTTTGATGAAATTTATATGGGACCACCCCCGGAGTATGATCTATCTAATACAAAAAGAATCATCAAAATCAATGCACAATTGGATGAGTAATCAAATAAGTGAACTAACATAAAAAAAGAATTTTACAAATACTATTCTAAAGAATTTTCATTAAAATAAATTACATAGTATATTTGTCCACACTTTCTCACAAAAACGTACATTCAAGAGCATACCAAGAGTAACGCAAGCGTAAGTCACAGTAGGAAAATACCCTACTGGGTATGCCTATACATTCGTTTTTAGACTGGCAGTTGGCACCAATTACTTAGAGCAACGGTTTTCTAGGACACCTTCGATATATCAGCACCCCTTCCCTCTTCACAACCCATCGAACACGATCCCATTCGGAAACTATTACTTCCTATCTGTCTTGAGTAGACTGGAGATGACAGAACGGGAAATATAGTTTCTGAGTCTGATGGATCGTGAATATACAAGCTGATCGAAGCGTATTTTTAGACTTCCGTACTAAGGGTACGGGAGCCTATTCGAGAGGCTGTCTGTCTGTCTGTCCTACACTTAAACGGCTGTATCTTTCGAACGGTTAAGTATTAAAATCCCAAGATTGGCAAGATCATTGGGTTCACTTTGATGTAAATCAACAAATAATAATTAAATAACAAACACTAAATATTATTAGGTATTTTGTCATTTTAAAAACGAACAAATTAGTTCACGCTGTCGTAAGACATAAACGAGTGACGCTAGATGGCGCTTACGTCGATATAATATTTTTACTTTAGGTAGGTGTATAAGGAGCACGCCGCACATCTTGTTTTATCAATGTCACGCTAGATGGCGATTCTATTATTCTCTTTAGACATACTTGTTCTTTTTAACCGACTTCCAAAAAGGAAGAAGTTCTCAATTCAACAGTTTTGTTTTTTTGTATGTTTGTTCAGCGATTACTTCACCAATTATAAATTGATTTTGATGATGACTGACTTCAGAGGTATTCATCATCATCATCTCAGCCATAAGAAGTCCACTGCTGGACATAAGCCTCCCCCACGGTTTTCTAAAAAGACCGATTGGAAGCAGCTTGCATCCAGCGTCTTCCCGCAACTTGTATGAGGTCATCTGTCCATCTCGTGGCTGGTCTTCCTACGCTGCGCTTGCCGGTACGTGGTCTCCACTCGAGAACCTCCACCGGCCATCAGTTCTACGTGCTATGTGCCCTGCCCACTGCCACTTCAATTTGCAACTTCAGAGGTATTAAATTTTATCAAAATCGGTTCACTACTTTGGTTTTTATCACAAAATAACTGTAAAAATATATAATCTAAGTAAAGGAATTACGTATTTCGAAATCGTTTTTTTTATTGTATTTTTTTAAATTTTGCCGCTTGCCCTCTGGGGAGAGGGCAAGCGGCATGATATATGTGTATATGTTTCATATAAATTTTAAGAAGAAATTTAGGTTTTAGTAGGGGTACTAAAACCTAAATTTCTTCTTAAAATTTATATGAAACATATACATATAATATATGTCGATATTATAATTATAGTATGTCTACTTATTTATTTCTCACCTCAGTTCCGAAGATCTCAGCCAATATGATGAGATGGAGCCCCCAGCTCATCCCGTAGCCCAGCACTAGGACGGCGAGGGCTACCACCGGCAGCCAGCGCAGGGTGTCCACCGTGAGGTCAGCTTGTGTGTACACTGCCAGGACGCCTGAGGAGATCGCCATCGTCAGATAGCCCACTGTCAGAAGATACTGGAAGAAAACAAGATAATCTAAATGTTATTTTATTAATGCATGTTGGGAAAAATTGTGAACGTACGTGCGTAACACGAACTGGCAAGCGCAGCGTAGGAAGACCAGCCACAAGGTGGACAGAAGATATCATACAAGTGGCAGGAAGACGCTGGATCCAGGCCGCTTCCAACCGGTCTTTCTGGAAATCCATGGAGGAGGCCTATGTCCAGCAGTGGACTTTTGAGACTGAGATGATGATGATGATGTACGTGCGTGACGTCACCTGCCCGTCTCAAACAAAAACGACTGTAGATTTGTTTATTTTTAGTGTTCATATGTTGTGGTTGTTTTTGACGTAAATAGAAATATGTCTATGTCTAAATAGTAGATTGTTATTGATGATTCTTTCACCCGAGGTAAACACTCTGCTATTCATTTCGAATAAAAGGAAAATAGACAAGACACGACAATATTCAGACAGAACGCGTCACAACTTGAAAATGGCAAATGTGCTGACCGCGCGAGTCTACATAAGGTAAAAGTAAGAAGAAAATAAAGTTTCGACGTGATTTATAAAATTTTTATTTATTTAGTCTATTAGAAATAGACTAAGAGCGGGACGTACGTTTACCCACCTCATCGGGTAACAAGATGTATGTTATCTGGGATGACGCACATTAGTGAGGTGTCTCTAAATGTACAGGGTTTCCTAGGCTAAGCCTGGAGCGTTTTGTACAGTTAGCAATAATAATTTGGCATCGCATTCGCTATTTTTAAGTAATGTATTTTATTAGTCCAGAGTTTATTAGTCTCGAGTCTTGAGTCCCGAGTCTTGTGACTTAAGTCTTAAGTCCCGAGTCCGAGTTCCGAGTCTTAAGTCTTGTCTACTTTCCTTATACTTATTCGAAATGAAAAGCAGAGTACATACATGCACTCTAAAAATATAACCTTCCTTCTTGCGCAGTCAGGTAAAAATACATGTAGGTAGTTATTTGCGACAGGTTAATATTTAGTAAAAGGTACAATAAGACCTACTTCCACTGGTGCACACGGTAATCAAGTTACATCGACCTACTTCACATCATTCAGCAAGGGCTGCGATCCTGTGCCTGTCACTAACCTAAATAAATATATTATAAGTATAATAAGAATTTTATTCGCGTGTCTGTCTGTTTTTAGGGTTCCGTACCTCAATAGAAAAAAACGGGACCCTTATAGGATCACTTTGTTGTCCGTCTGTCCGTCTGTCCGTCTGTCCGTCCGTCCGGGTGTCAAGACCTTTATCTCGGGAACGCGTGAAGGTATCGAGTTGAAATTAAAACCATATACGCAGATCCATAGTATCTTGCTGCAGAAAGAAAAATAAAATCTCTCAGTTTTCGTAAAAAAAGTTACAGCTAAATATGTCGCAAAAATGCAAT
The DNA here is from genome assembly GCA_947563715.1 of Lycia hirtaria. Classification (NCBI taxonomy): domain Eukaryota; kingdom Metazoa; phylum Arthropoda; class Insecta; order Lepidoptera; family Geometridae; genus Lycia; species Lycia hirtaria. The sequence continues at coordinate 26,433,947 of OX387383.1, read as the reverse complement.
GTGTAAAAAACGCACATTTCGACACTCACAGAGGAATCAAAACCTATGGGGTACTTCCCGTTGACCTAGAACTCTAAAATTTGGCAAGAAGCATTGTGTTAGAGTACACATATAGGAAAAAATCCGAAAACTGGTCATTTTTAATTTAATCACAAAAAAATTGTGTCTCTATGCAAGGAATGAGCGCCCAAATTTTAAAGTGAATTAACCGCATCATGTGAGGTATCATATGAAAGAGCCTCATTAGCATAAGCTAAAACAGATTTTTAACACATTCTTCGCCCCTTGCAGACCCAACTTCAGCTGGGAACCAAAACTTTTTAGGCGAATTTTGATAAAGTACAGAGTGGCCGAGCAAAGCAACATTGACTGCCTCAAACGCAGGCGGTTTACTGACTACGACAAAATGAACGGGACGGTCGCTCGAATCCGAGTGAAAGGTGCCGCTATTATAGCCCCGCCTTACTCGGATCCGAGTGGTGAGCAAGGAATGTATTAAATATTTATACGATGTATATTTTTCGGTTTATGAAGGAAAATATAAAAAAATATATATGATTTCCCCCCTTTATTTAGTTTTTACGGAACCCTCGGTGGGCGAGTCTGACTCGCACTTGTCCGGTTTTTTCTGTTTATCGACCGAGCGAGCGCGAGAGCTAAACTAAGAGTCTCTCTCTGTATCCACTGGCAGAATTTCATCTGTTCGCATGTTTGTTTGGATGTTAGTACAGGTGGTATTTTACAATTAGTCTTGACGAAATTTGGTATACAGGTTAATTTTGGGGGTGTAATTCCTTTAAGAGTCTTTAGTTCGACCATCGTCTGTCTCGCTCGCGCATAGCAAAATGTTTGTAGATATAGATAGATAGATAACTCGTTATTAAAATACCACATTGTACAAACATATAGATTTTTTTTTTTTTTTTTTTTTTTTAATATTGAATACTTTATTTGTTTAGTAAATACACATATATGCCACATAATAATAATATTTACAAACTTAATCTAAGAGACCGCTACCAGTTGGCAACGTACCCAAAATGCTGGCAGCATTGCCACGTTGAATGGCAATGCTTAACCTTTGAATTACAATATTACTATGACTAATCTTTCAATAGGCGGATATCAGATATAAGTGGCTGAATGAAACTTGTTCACACTCATTCACGTAAATAAACATTAATCAAATAAAAAAACAGCATGATTACGAATAACTCAAGTTTAGGAAAACAAAACAGCGTAGACATGTCTTTCTCACGTTCCCACCAAAACTCATATGTAAAATTAAAAACAAACAAAAATAACCGCTGTTTTATATGACTTCATTTCGTATTTATATTGGTACCGACAACGGAGATAAGGTACAACGAAATTTAATCAAAACAAAAAGTCAGCAAAAAGATCCACGGAAATTTCGAAAGGAACACGAACAAAACAAAAGGTAAATTTTTAGAAAGTTTACAACAATAGGACCGGTGGCATTATTGACTTAACTAACTATGACAACCAGATCACAGATAAAAACCAAACTACTGCATCGATTTTGATAAAATTTATATGGGACTACCTCTGAAGTATGACCTACCAAATACAAAAAGATTCATCAAAATCAATGCACAATGCGTATTCGGTGAACAAACATACAAAAAAAAACATACTGAGCGAATAGACAACCTCTTTCTTTTTGGAAGTCAGTTTAAAATCAATGAATAACAATATCACCATCGTGGTTTTGATAAATCAGTTCAATAAAAACGAGTATTGAAGTCCAGAGCGGCTATTTTGGGTTTGATGGCGATGAATTTCTTAGCTGGAGATGTTTAATCGGCTAACCAATAAGGCCGTCGGATACATATGGAAGATAGATGAACGGGCTGACAGGCGGTAGGACAAACAGACAGACGGACAGAGGGACATAATAATAAAAGAACAGAAAAATAAAAATACAGAAAGACGGATAGAAAGACAAGACAGAAGGACTGTGCAACAGAGAGGCATAAGGACGGGGAGGTATAGAGTGACAGAAGGACAATGAAAGAAAGATGAACAGAGAGCAGCAAAAGTACCTAATTATCAGAACATTGTGTAATTTGTATTGCTTCCAGTAAGTAGAATCTGTTTAAATATAGAACTATCGTACCTATCAAGCATAATGAAATCATAAGTCAAACTGCAAAACTGCTTTTCTGCAGTCGGGTATTTTGTTTTTCTTTTAAAATGCATACTTGTTATTTTATGAATTGAGTGTAAAACTGGGTGCTGCAACTAGTTACGGATAAATTCTAAGGGAGTTCTCATCAACATGGGTGTCACGTAGGGACTCAAATGCCGGTTGTGTTTCCTTTATCTTGTAAGGTTACGCTGGTTACTAAGGTTGTATGCTGTGCGTTTTAAAAAAAAAGGTTCTCTGTAAAATGATTTTGCTTGCTGCATATTTTTAAGATAAGTTTAAAGTTCTAAGATGGAACGCTTGCTTAGAAGCCTATTATCGTGATATAAAAATACCCATAGCTTTTACTCACTTTTCTATCCAGAAACGTGACAAAAACAAGACTACACAAGCTGCCGGCCACCATAGCGGCCAGCACCAGCTTGCTCTGAGGGTCTGAGTCCATCTTCAGCTGCGTCAACGTCTTCTGCTGGTCTAGAAACACTATGCTGCCGCAGAGGACTGTTGCTGTGTACAAACAGAAGCCGATTTTGATGGCATCCCACCAGATCTTATTTCTGTCTGAAATTAAAAAAACAACTTTTAAAGGACAAGCTTTAAATATTCATCTCAACAAATCTTTTCATTTGGTATGTATATTGTAGATTATTTATTTGTCCATTTTAAGAAGGACTTTTGTTGCCATGTTGCCATTTAGAAAGGTATTTCAACATATGGTCTAGAAATTCTGTGGTTACAACAAACTCCAGAATATTAATTTACCTTAACCAAGCATTTGGGCAAGCTGTAGTCACCTATAGCTAGCCTGTTGCTCATAACAACAACAGTCACATTAAAACATGATATGTAAATAAATACTCCCAGAAACTAATCAAAATGATTTTCCCCCACGCCTGGACTTGTTCGGTTTTATCTTCCAGTGTATTATTTATTTGTTTCAACATATTTCAACAAACTCATGAGTACTGCCTCTAGTAGTACTATCAGATGTTCTATGGTCAAATTCCTAATCTCTTATACAACATCATCTGTCACAATAGTAGGATAATTATTTAAATAAATACTCACAAATACTAATTAGAGTGATTTTTCACCTAGCTTTGGCTCTTTCGCTTTCATCCCAGTGTGTTTATTTGTTCCAAGAACTTATGATTACTATCTTTAATAGTGCTCTTTACTTTCAGATAAGTTTCATATAAAACAACTTTCAGATGATCTATGGTAAAATATCTAGTCTCTTGCTCACAACGGCATCAGTCACAATATTAAGATATATAAATAAATACTCACAGAAATTAATTAGAGTGATTCTGCCCCTAGCTCTGGCCCGTTCACTTTCATCTCGCAGTATGTTTATTTGTTTTAACAAACTTGGACTGTCCTCGGGCAGTCGTTTTAATCTCGACAACATCTTCTTTGATCTCTGGGGAATAAGGAAATTATTAATTTGATGAGAATTAGTATTTAATTGTTAATCTCTTCCAAATTTGGACGATCGATTTCTGTACTAATAAGGTAATTAGATTTTTTTTGTGAGTCACGTTGATTTTATCTTATCTGATTGAAAAGTCTAAGGTAAAGCACGCTGGCGGTAAGATACCTATTCCTTCTTCTTTTGAAGAAAGATTTCTTCTAGATGCAAATTTATATACGTTTCCAGGCCATCAACTATCTCTGTTCCAAATTTCATACCGATGGATTCAGCCGTTTAACGTTTTGAATATTAATTAGTTAGGATTACCAAAAACAGTTTTTACAAAATCAGATATTTCGCTTGTCAAATCATTCAAATTATTAATAAATAATTATTTATAATATCATGCAGCATTATGTTGAATATATACGGAAGTGGGCATTTTAAAAATTACGTTTATTTACAACCAAACACAATTTTAAGCCAGTAATATCGTTCTAAAATTTTTATTCTATGAAAGTTTCATCCTTAATCCAGCTCAAACTTGGTGTCATCTGAATATTTCAAATAGGAAACTTTTTCATGTATCATATCCGAGGTAATTTTATCACTTTGTTCTAGAAAAGTCGCCGTAAATCAGATACGTGTTGTATTAGACGGCACGAGAATAACTTTCCAGCTACAACGTACTGAGCATTGCATTGGTAATGTCTATTCTATAATCTAGTGTGTATATTACACGTTTTATATTGAAAAACTAAATCACGACGTGAAACTTAGAAAAAACCTTTTATATTCTATTTCTTGTGCAACATTGAGCAGTGATTCATATGACCAACCAACCGAACATTTTACCAGAGCTATCTGAAGCAAAATTATTGACACATTTTTTTATATATAGGTAGAATAGCTACGTTTGACCACCAGCACGCCTGATGGAAAGCGGTGCTGTGACTGAAGATGAAGCACGTAAACCTAGAAGATACTTATTCACTCTATACTTGAAGACATGGGTTATAGTTTTCAGGAAATAAGACCGGTGGCAAAGCTTTCCATTCCCATGGTTCGCATTAATTATGTATAAAATATAGGTACGTGATAAATCCGTTAAAATTTGTTTTATTTCAATAAATTATAATGAATTTATGAAAGGTGGTCCTTCTAGAAGTGGAACCCTACAAATAAGCTCACCTCTTCCTTCCCCTTCATCATCAGGTAGCTAGGTGACTCACACACGCACACCATGAGGATCATCTGCAGCATCACCAGAGCTGTCATCAGGAACATCCGAGCTTCCAGGGTCATGACCAGCCGCGTCGTATACCTGGATAACAAGAGACTTTTTGCTCACTACCTACCATAGAATTTACATACGTATGCACATACAATCACGCCTGTTTTCCCTTGTGGGGTAGGCAGACCGTCAAAGACGTAAGTAGGTTAACATCTTGGTTAGAAGGGTTCGATGGAAGGAAGAGGGTATTCTAATACCCTCTTCCTTCCATCGAACCTCTAGGCTTCGAGGTAATACGAGGGTAAGATTTAATATTGGCTTGGAGTGACAGGGGTCAGCCTATCGCCTACAGTAATGGCAATTTCCCTCAAATCCCTTAACTGACTTTTCAGTATGCCCGGAAAAAGAGCAGCTGGTACATTTCATGTTTTTCTTTTTCTCCCAGTCCAGCATGAAAGAGTCATAGAATTTAACACGATAAATATTGATTGATTCATTCAAGACGCGACGCTTGACATATATATATATATATATAATATATGAGTTACACTATGGCTTGACAACCCATTTGTCAAATTTGGGTCATTGATTTAAGTAGTTTAAGATATCAACACGTATCTATATTAAAAGAAGAACAAAATAGCCGACTGCAGAAAGGCGGTTTTTCAGTCTAACTTACGACTTCGTAACGCTTAGTACACTGTTGGGTACTAAGCGTTAAGAAGAATAAATGGGTATACTTTAGAATCATTCCTGTAAAATTACTTGTGTATTACGAAAAAGTTCGTTGGAGATTCCTAAAAAAACGCATTTTCCTTTTTATTATTCCAAAAAATATAGCCTATGACATACGGCACTGAAACGTGGTCCCTCAAGTGGCGGGAAGATGCTGGATGCAAGCCGCTTCCAATCGGTCTTTTTGGAAGTCCATGGGGGAGGCCTGTATCCAGCAGTGGACTTTTTATGGCGGAGTTGATGATGATGATGATGATGACCATTATCATCATCATCATCATCGGGGATTGTTGGAGAGAGAAAAACTTACAGCACTTACCCAAGTGTTGTCATAATCATGCTGAGTATCATGCAGAATCCCCTGGTCTGCAGAGAGGTCAGCTCTACAATGTACGCAGGCAAGACGGTGAACAGTCCACCTGCTGCCACGCCGGCCAGTACGTGCAGAACCAAGTTATTTGTCGTGTTTAGAAGGAACAGCGGGATAAGGGACGCCTGGAAGATTAAAATTTTCCGTTCTGTACGATCATGATTATTGCCTTTTACAACCAACTTTGAAACTCGCATGAATAATAATTATGCTGAACTTTTTTAAGACTTCACGCTTGGCCATAACAATCCAATGTTACTCAGGATTCTAAAGTTGGACAGTTCAAATCTCTATGTAGAAATGCACTGAGCATTACGTTTTTATTTTATTTTTTATATAAAATAAATCTACGTTTGGCCACCAACTTGCCTGATAGTAAGCTATGGTGTGGCCGAGGATGGAATACGTAAATCTAAAACGTGTATTCACTCTAAGGTTGAAAATTCCAAAATTTTAATTCTCAAGAAATAAAGAAGGTGGCTGGGAGTTCTACTCCTATACAAATAGCAGATGTAACAGATGTATAAAAATGTATAACAGATAGCATATTGTGTAGCAGATGTATAAAACAAAGTACGTAATGCTTGCACACTACTGCTTTGCTTGATGTTTTTTTTTATACAAGATAGATCTACGATTGACGCTCGTCTGATGTTAAGCGACGGTGTGGCCGAGGATGGTTGGCTAAATGGCAAGGGTGTGGTAGTTTACCAGCCAGATACATAATTATAGTGTAAAAAACTGAAATAATCTCTTTTTTGAAGTCGATTGCGTCAAGCAAACGAATCACGTATTTTGAAATTTATTTAAGAGACAGACATCAAAATACGCCATTTGTTTACTTGGATGATGTATTTTCCAGTTATTTTGTTATAAAAACCAAATTACTGAACCGATTTTGATAAAATTTATATGGGGCTACCTCTGAAGTATAGCCTATTAAACAAAAAAATCATTAAAATCAATTCATAATAAAATTGATGAAGTAATCGCTGAACAAACATACAAAAAAAACTATTGTATAAATATAATCATCTATCTAATGACATTCATTGATACTTTGTCAAAGCTTTTATTTAATTATTTTTTTACTATGGCAAGCGCCTTTATTAACTACAACACAACAATATACAGACTCAACTAACTAAACTACTACACAAAAAGCACATCGATCACCCCAGACTGATAAAGGTCTAAAGATAATCCAAATGCTCAAACCCACTACCAGTTGGCAGCGTACCCAGCATGCTGGCCGCATTGCCACGTTGAATGGCAATGCTTATGCTTATGCTAATGCTTATTTAGTTAGTTGATATTTAAAAAAAAAAAGAATTTTTCAGAGTTTCTTTACAGGACAACAAGTACATATAATAACAAGTACATATATCAACAAGTACATATAATAACAAGTACATATAACAACAAGTACATATAACAACAAGTACATATAACAACAAGTACATATAACAACAAGTACATATAACAACAAGTACATATAATAACAAGTACATATATTTCTCGGAAGCCATCAACAAACCTCTCGAATACTCCAAAAGACCTTGCTTATCTCCTTTGCTAAATTAAATTTATTGGATTCATTTCTAAGTATGTATATCAATTACTTACTAGTTTTTTTGATTATTTTCTATTTATTTTTTAACCCCCGACCTAAAAGCGGGGTGTTATAAGTTTAACGTGTGTATCTGTATATCTTCTTAAGGCATTATAGCTCTCAAACGGATGGACCGATTTTGATGTATTAGTATTTTTTTGTTTGAAAGAAGGTTTCATCTAGACTGTTGTTAGCTATATTTCATCAAAATCAGATCAGCCGTTTTTTATGTGATTTTGAGTTTCCTAAACTTACTTGTTTCTTGAACACTCCGTCATCCATATCTATCGTTTCACAACTCGATCACAATGTTGCCTGACAGAGAACGATTTTAGCGATAAGACTCCCTGTTGTTTCGCTATCACTTAACCATTTTCTTGTTAATTAGTGTTTTAGTAATGGTGTAAGTATATGTAGTAGTATATATGTGTAGTGTTGTAGTATTATATAGTGTGTTTTGTAATAATATTTTCAATTACCTAAGGTCTGAAGCACGCTTACATCCTGTCTGTCTTTCACTATGAGAACGACTGGCAGAAAATGCTACATTAGCATTAAGTCCTCTTATTCACACTTGTTACACACAGCTTGTTGTACAGCTTTTTACTATGTACTTGTGTGCAATAAAGTGTTGAATAAAATAAATAAACAATAAAGAGTTTCACTAATCAAACTCACCCCTTGCACCAAGGTAATGATAAACACGCCGCTCCGTCTCCCCAGCCTGTCCACGCAGCAGCAGAAGACGGGAGCTGATAGTGCCGAGGCCACCACCAGCGCTGTCGTGCTCCACGGCACTCCATCCGAGGTGATGAAGTGGCCAGAGTGTGCTGATGATGAGAGGGAGGTAGACTCGATGCCGTGCGTGAAGAATGGGATACTGGCTGGACGGAAAAATGAAGTTTTAACTAACAAATGTAACAGTCCACATTCTTGTTGCGTACTGCACAGGAATGGAATTCTTTGCCGCCATCTCTGTTTCCTGAGACCTACAATCTTGGAATTTTTAAGGCTAGACTGAATAGATATCTTCTAGATCGACGAGCTCTATCCTCGGCCACAACGTCGCTTAACATCAGGCGAGTTGGTGGTCAACGAAGGGTTCCGTACCATTATCTATAAAAACTGCAAAAAATCACGTTTTTGTATGGGAGCCCCCCTTAAAATTAAATATTAATTTTATTTTAATATAATTATTTATTTTTAAAGTGAATAATATAACTCAATATTCTGTGAATATTTCAAGCGTCTACCGGTTGCCGTTATTAATATCGAGCAAAAACGAGCAAAAAAAAACCACGTTTGTTGTTTGGGAGCCCCCTTAAATGTTTATTGTATTTTGTTTTTAGTATTTGTTGTTATAGCGGCAACAGAAATACATCATCTGTGAAAATTTCAACTGTCTAACTAACATGGTTCATGAGATACAGCCTGGTGACAGACGGACGGACGGACGGACAGACAGACAGACAGCGGAGTCTTAGTAATAGGGTCCCGTTTTTACCCTTTGGGTACGGAACCCTAAAAACAGCCGAATGCCTAAATAATAAAAACTAACCTCCTTCTTTTTGAAGGCGGTAAAAATACAGTAATCTGAACTCACCCACAAAAGCTACAAATAGTTCCATCCGAACACTTGCCTTGTCCTCCGGAACTATTTCTAAACATCTCGATATCGTATACACCATTTTAAAACACTTAACAAACTCGGTCCTGGCTAAATGAATCGGACGTCTGACGCCAAAAAGAAAATAAAATCCACTACTCTTTTAGAATTACTCGCGCTGTTTTTCCTATCTTATAAGCTACTACTATTTATTTTATTCTTATCTGCAGACGATTCAAATTAGAATTTTAATTTGTACTGTAACACGTTGTAATATGATCTAATTTAGTTTTGTAATGCAAATAATAAGGAGTTGTATTGCTCGACAAGGAATCGTAAATGAATGTTTGGAGATGAGCAGTAATGGAAGCAGTGATGTGAAAATATTTGTTCTAAAATATCGAGAAAATGTCGTAACTTTTTTTTCACATATTTTCAGAAAGCATTTGATATTATTTATTTATATTAGGGATCCGTATATTAAGCTTTAATTATGTGATATTTTTTGTTAGTGTCACGTGTGGGAACAAGTGATATGAAAAAAATCATGCTAGTAGAATATATGAGGAAATTAAAAGGAAAACTATCATAGCTAAGTAGGCTTTACAAGTTATCGAGTTACAGTCGATCAACTTAAAATAATTACTTAGACAAGTCAAAAATGAATATTTCATACAAATTAACATAAGTAAGTTTTTAAGTTTTTTTCGTATTATCAAACAAGAGACTCTCTTTTAAGGTCACATAAATGATTATATGTAACTACGGAACCCTACATTGCGTGTGGCATGACACACACTTGGCCAATTATATACTTAGTGCCATCTATCGGCAATTTTAAATTATTTTAAAGCCCTCATTCTTATGCGAAGGACCAGATGCACACCAGCATGTTAGTCGCGCGTCGTATCGATATTTTCTTGTATCTGTTTGTAGTACAACACTATAACATGTAAGTATGTATGCCCGAATGAATATGAAGGTGTATGCCTGTGTGTATTCAAACGTCTGGTACGTTTGAATCGAAAGTCATCTTGATTAGTTCAAGTAACCTTTCAATAATCCGAAATACATTTGTTTATATTTTAATTGTCCGAATCTGTTTCAAGAACTTTCTGACTGATGATGTTTTACTTGACACAATAAGTCTCAGAGTTCGGGCAAATGAAACTTATGTCTAACAAACTTATGAAGTTTGTTAGGCATACATTTCATTTGCCCGAACAATTATTAAGTTAGGTTTCTGTTTTGTTAAGGAGGGTTATGTTTTTCGAGTGTATGTATGTGTATGTATATTTCTTTGACACGTCCTAGAGCCTAAACGGCTTGACTGATTTTGATGTGAGTGGTGTCAATAGATTCGTCTTAGTTGTGAGAGTGACACTGGGTACTTCAAAATTAAAAAATAATCATAAGTTAGGCTGCAAAAACCTCTTTTCTGCAGTCGGGTGTTTTGTTTTTCTATTAACATTGATACTTGTTATCACGCTTTTATTATCATCATACGTATGTTAGTATGTAACGGATACGTATGTTAGTATGTAACGGAAGCTTTGAACATTTGACCCCCTTCAAAACGTCGGAATAACTCGAAATTTGGCATACTTATCAAGGACCGATGAAAATACAATAATTTGATAAGATTAAGCATATTTTTTTAAGTTTTTTATTTTAACTATTATACTTATTTATTAATTTCTTATTTATATAAGGTACTTTTTCAGATATTCTATATGTACTACGTGTAAATATTTGTATATATTTTATTATATTTATCAGTTTGTATTATTTTATTCAAGTATTGTATTCAAGTTGTTTTATTCAAGTATTCAAGTATTTAGTATTTAATTTTATTAGATTGTTTGGTATGATTATATTATAGCTATATCCAATGTCTCTGCTATTGCACACCCGCTTTACTTATTCTATAAATTGATCTCCATACCACGGTTGCCTGGAAGAGATCGCTTTTAGCGATGAGGCCGCCAGTTGTCACACTAATTTTGTAAGTTGTATTTAATATTGTATTTCTTCAATGGTGCACTATAAAGAGTCAATCTAAAATGGCTCGGATAAACGGCACGTTAAATTGACACTAGGGCTGGCCAAAACACGCATTATGGTAGGGCTCCGATCCTAATGATGTAATCTAAAAAATCACTTGGCGAATATTGTTGTTTAGACCAATTCGCAAAAAAGGTCTATGACCTCTGTACTATAACGACTTGACTTAACTTTTACATATTTATCGTTATATCTCAAAAAATTGTAGTCACAGAGTACACATAATAATATTATTTTTGGGATGACCCCCCATTTGTCAATGTCAGTACATAATTAATTTCCGCTGAAATGTGGACAAAACGGTGGAAAGATTGTCCACGTCCTGTTTGTCCACGTTCCATGTTAACCCTGCGGGGCTAGCATGGAAGGTAGACAAATTGTCTTTCCACCATTTTATCCACTTCTCAAAGGAACTAAAATATGGACTGACATAACAGCGTGGATAAATACTTAAATACTGTTTACCTACCTTCCATGCTAGGCCAGCTGCTGGTGGAAAAGCAATGTTTGCAAAGATAGTCATTCCAGTAGCTGTCCCAACTAGCCTGGCCACTCGACCGATGTCAACGGTCCGTCTTTATTTGTGCCAAATGATTGAATGATAGGGCTCGCTCGTCGGAGCACTCTTGCATCTCTGATTTCGATTATTTTCCAATCAAGCAGTCGATTGACTGGAAATTCGGTAAATGGAGTGCAAGAGTCAATGACGTTCCCATTTTTTTAACCGTCTGCGTAAGAAGAAGTGTTATGTTTTTCGAGTATATGTATATATGTGTGTATGTCGGTATGTATGTAGTTTTTATACGATGGCCTACAGTCTAAACGGCTCGACCGATTTTGATGTGCCAGGTTTTTTCAGTTATTTTGTTATAAAAACCAAAGTACTGAACCAATTTTCACAAAATTTATATAGATCCACGTATAGAGAAAGAGCCTCATTAGCATAAGCTAAAACAGGTTTTTAACACATTCTTCGCCCCCTGCAGACCCTAAATGTAAATTGGTTCCAATTCCAAACAGGATAGCGGTCATTTTACAATGAGCTGACGACAAGTAGACAGGATATTGCGACAAATGGAATGGCAACTGTTTTCAAATGTCACCGCCTGTACTGCTCAACAGAACACTGCCTCAACTTCGCACGCGTAAGAAAATATTGCTCATTACGTCCGATTCATCGTATATTTATCGTATTCTTGATGCGTACTGCACAGGAATGGAATTCTTTGCCGCCATCTCTGTTTCCCGAGATCTACAATCTTGGAATTTTCAAGGCTAGAATGAATAGGTATCTTCTAGAACGCCGAGTTCCATCCTCGGCCACACCGTCGCTTAACATCAGACGATTTGAGAAAAAAAAAAGACGTGTGGCACTCGGAGACTGCCGCGGTAAAGCTATTGCATAATAGCTTTACGCGCGGTGTGTTAGGTTATTTTCGTTACGGAATTTCTGGATTCGGTCTCCACGCTCAAGGCCCGCGATAGAAGCTATGCAATAGCTTAACAGGTAATAGATGAATCTGTTACTATAGATCAATAGAAAAATATCTACATCTGCCCTGTATAGGTACATCTATACTATCTATTTACACTCTACATTAATAATAATACTAATAAATACGAAAGTTTGTTAGTGTGTGTGTTTGCATAACATGCATAAATGCATAAAAAAAATAAACCTTAAACACATCGATATGCACAAATAAATCATTTATGTGTATGAAGTTCTGACAGCCAATTTGGTAGAAGGCGGGCCGGGTGGCGCATTACGTATGGGGAATGGACTGACCATGAATACAAACAACATCATTCCCTCCTAAATCGAAATTACGAACCAATGTCTCGCTTTGGAGGAAATTTAAATAAATAAATATTAAATATTGGTGGACATTTTCACACAACACCATCTAGCCCAAACTAAACAAAGCTTGTACTATGGAACTATGTAGATGGTTGATAGAATACAACATATATAATGAACAATGGAATTGGAATGGTCTTTTTCGTATAATGTAGCATTTTCTCAACCATTATTTACGCAAGCTTGTCTCGCTCTTGACCAGTTTTTATTATTTGTAGATTTACATCAAAGTACATTCTACAAACTTGCCAATTTTGAGACTTTTACTACCAACCAAATTTGACTCTATTACCACTCAACAGAAACAGTTCGCTCAACGCGCGCAGCGATCTCGCATCACAACACTTTTGAACATATGAAATAATTGATAAGGGATATTTGAAAAATGAATTATAAAAAAAAAACTTTTCTTTGATATCTTTCAAATTGGCCGAGGAGAAGGAAAATATAAGTTTTTCAATACTCCGTCGCCAGTATAAGTGATTTTTATATATTACTGTCGTAATATCCCTATCCAATCATTTTATATGTTTTAAAAAAGGTTGTGACGCGCGAGAGAGATAGCTGCGCGTGTTAATCTCCACCATAGGTGTAGGACAGACAGTCAGCCAGTCAGACAGACAGACAGACATGGTATCCTCTGCACGGTATACTCCCGCAGCCTTAGTAATGAGTAAACTTTTCTGGAACATATGTCTACGGTTCGGTTTGTCACCCTGTTTAATCAATGACAGTTCCAACAGTTTTTCTCCTTCCTCCAACAAGTTAGTCAATGTGTGCGCACACTATCTGTACGTGCGCTCGCGCACGGCCCGCGGTAGTCACGCCGCTGATAAACCTATATTACATGCTTCACTCGTAAACATTACTTATTTACCTTTGGTTTGGGTTCGGGAAACTGAAAATAGTACAAGTAATCGTTTAAAAAAAAAACTAAAAAAATCGACTGCAAAATACGCACTTTTTTTTAATACAATATACTTAGATACGATTGGCCACCAACTCGCCTGATGTTAAGCGACGGTGTGGCCGAGGATGGACTTGGATGACATATTTTTCCAGTTACTTTGTTATAAAAACTAAAATACCGTACCGATTTTGCTAAAATTTCTATGGGATCACCTGGTATCTGGATCACCTATACCTTTCAAATAAAGAAAAAGAAATTCAAATCGGTCCAAGTATCGGTTGTTTTCCCTCGAAATGCCTTCCGGCAAGGCGTAGAAATTGACATAGCATAGTGACTTTCAATTCCACATATCAAACAATGCTGGCGCGTATCTGGCCCAACGCATAAGCATTGCCATTCAACGTGGCAATGCGGCCAGTATGCTGGGTACGCTGCCAACTGGTGCTGGGTTTGAGCATTTGGATTGTCTTTAGACCTTTATCGGTGTGGGGTGATCGATGTGCTTTTTGTGTAGTAGTTTAGTTAGTTGAGTCTGTATATTGTTGTGTTGTAGTTAATAAAAAAAAACCAATGAGATTTTATCTTTAAAGAGGTTATAACTCTTTTAATGTGAAGTAAAAGCATGGCGAATCTCAATTCTCAGCACTTACCAGGATAAGAAGATAGCAAAAAGCCTTAAGGCTTTTTGCTTCTTAGCCTTATTAGGTGTTTCGCTTTCTAAACACACAAGATGGCATTTTCTCTGTTCACAAGTCACGACAGGCGTCTAACAGCATTGCCCGCCGTATCGCGACTTAAGACGAGTCGGGCGATTACCTAGCTTGAGGCTTGCCACCCAAGACCAGGGAAAACCTATCTACTAATAATAAATCATTGATATTACCCTGGATATTTCACAGTGTTTTACCATAAATAACCTTTGAATTCCAAATTTCGGTAGTCTAGTAGATTCATGTAATTACCTACGTAATTTACTGCTTCTGCTACCATCTAATGACATGTAAAACGGTAGAGCTGCTATCGCCTCTTTGGTATGTTACATTTAATTCCACCTTATTTCTTAATTGAGTAAATACTAGTTTCGACAGGCTTATCTATATGTACGTGCATATATGTACGTACCTATTGTAGTGTCTTAGTTATAGGATAACTAGTGTCGATATTTTGCGAAGATGGTGGAAATTATGGACTAAGTAAATCTCCCAAAGGTTGCTAAGAAGGAGTACTTCCTTAGTCACGTATTGCCCCATGCATCTCAGCATCATCATCTCATGAGAAGCCCACTGCTGGACATGGGCCTCCCCTATGGACTATCCAAAAAGACCGATCGGAAGCGGTTTGCATCCAGCGTCTTCCCGTCACTTGTATGAGATCATCGGCCCATCTTGTGGCTGGTCTTCCTACGCTGCGGTTTTGCCGGTGCGTGGTCTCCACAACTATTTATTCATGAAACGAACAAATTTCAATACTCTACTCTGGCAAATGCTCTAATTGCACGACTGCTATACAAAGGTAACAACCTATTTTCGTCCGAAACTGCTAGGTCCTTTAGAAACTATATACAGAACCTCATTACTGGCACAATCTCTGTACAAATCGAACGTCAGGCAGATAAAAGCAAAAGCCTGTACTAAAGCTTTGAGAAGAGCACAGTCCATTCACTGCTTTAATGAAGTTCACAGGATCTTGTCACTTATATAGGTACTACATATAGTACCTACTTACAGAACGTGTTTATCAAACCTACATTATTAATACCCCTGAATAAGGCGAACGATTTCAGCATGTACATTAAGAGGCTCTGTTTATACAATTCGGTATCTCCCGCATTATCAAATTTAAAACGAAATTATTACATTTGTCTACTTACAACAAATCTGTAAATAACCCCCCGTTTTCACTCAGCTCTTTTTGGTAGGGATTTGAACAGAGAAATGGGCAGCGCCAGAATTTAAGTCACACGCGTTGATACTGCCGCAGAAATGTATGGGATAATATTACCGGCATCGCGAGAATGTACTTGCGACGATACTGCTGCAGAAGTATAAGAGATAATATTACCGGCATCGCGAGAATGCACTCGCAACGATACTGCTGCAGAAGTATAAGAGATAATATTACCGGCATCGCGAGAATGCACTCGCGACCATACTGTTGTAGAAGTATAAGAGATAATATTACCGTCATCGCGAGAATGCACTCGCGACGATACTGCTGTAGAAGTATAAGAGATAATATTACCGGCATCACGAGAATGCACTCGCGACGATACTGCTGTAGAAGTATAAGAGATAATATTACCGTCATCGCGAGAATGCACTCGCGACGATACTGCTGTAGAAGTATAAGAGATAATATTACCGTCATCGCGAGAATGCACTCGCGACCATACTGCTGTAGAAGTATAAGAGATAATATTACCGTCATCGCGAGAATGCACTCGCGACGATACTGCTGTAGAAGTATAAGAGATAATATTACCGGCAGTGCGAGAATGTACTCACATCGGTACTGCCGCAGAATATTATGGGATGATATTTTCGGCAGCGCGAGGAGCAGTGGCAGGAGTGAAAATGGGGGCTATGAAATCTCGACAACAATTATTGCACAACTGTCAGAAAAAATCCATTGTAGTTCAAATAAATTTTCAAACATTTAAATCATAGTTTGAGCCGTTTTTTCGTAGCTCAAGTACTTTTTTATGATTCTGTTATTACAAACATACATATACCCGTAAAAACTACCATCCTTCTTGTGCGGTCAGGCAAAATTTTAAATAAGGCACCCTATAATTTATTTATAAGCTGATCTGTGAGTTATATAGTTGGGACAAGAAGGTCCCTAAATAGCTATCCCTACGTCACCAGCCCATTTTCTAAATACGGTCCGTTTTCAGGCGTCGATTGAGATATATGGCCAAAAGGTCGGCAAGTTTCAGACAGGCCTTTTATTCAATCTTACGAGCTGAGATAGTATTTGATTTCAATGTTCTATTTTAACCTAAGAATCGCAATGTTTTAAGGAGTTTCTGTGGTTATTGACCGAATGAGTGAAGAGGGGTACCTATTTTAAATAAAAACTACGGGTCACTCACGTCTGTTTTGATACAAGAGAAACAGAGATAGATTAAACGCGAACGCGTACCTCGCGACTTTACAGCAAGTAATTTTTAACAAAAGTTTGTGGTCTAATGTTTGTATTTGGATTTTCAATATTTATAGTACTTATAAAAAACTGACTTCTAAATACGCAATTCATTTAATTTGATCACGTCGGGGTCACCAGTTTCGGGGTTAGTAAGGCTTAATGTGTGGATGCACCCCGAATGACTCCATATTCAAGTGTTCTTTCCCTGCCGGGTACTTATGTTAAACGAAAAATAAAAATTCCGAAGATGGTTTGATTGCGTTATTATTTCGTAACTATTTTCAGTTCACAATTACTAGTGGGAATACCGACTAAGACTAGGTACCACCCGGTGTGGCGAGCGCAGGGTATAACTGACGGGCTCGGCTCGGAAAAGCAAACGTATGCGCAACGTCCGATACCCCTACAATGACATTTTTTCCAATTATTAAGCTATTGCATAGCTTCTATCGCGGGCCTTGAGCGTGGAGACCGAATCCAGAAATTCCGTAACTAAAATAACCTAACGCAGTAACGCCGATACAACCAATGCCACCTAGAGGCGATTTGTAGAACTAAAGAGACAAGCGTGATATTTCAAAAAGTCATTAAAAGTTCTGCTATTCATCGATAGATGGCAAAACTAAAAACTAAAAAGTATCACCGCTGTGCCGGTCGGAGTGTGTTAGGAATACTGCAATAAAATAAATAAATAATTATAATTACATAAGTTGATAAAAAAAATTATGCAATAGCTTTACCGCGGCAGTCTCCGAGTGCCACACGTCTTTTTATTTTGTTATAAAAACCAAATTACTAATCCGATTTTGATAAAACTTATATGGGACCACTTCTAAAGTGTGGCCTACCAAACATAATAAGAATCATCAAAATCAATTGATAATTTTATTGACGAAGTAATCGCTGAACAAACATATAAATAAATTTTCTATTAAAAAACCGACTTCAAACGCAACTTACTAAATCCTTCACGATTGCAAAATTTTTAAAGAGACCTCTCTCCACTCGCTCTCTTTTTCGTTTGTCAAGAATGCGAATTGTCATTGAATGTCAAATGTTCGTCTTTGAAGATTAGAAAATGTGCAGATGTTTATACGATAATCCTTAATATTTGACACTCTTGCAAAGAAAAACGTGTAGGTGGAACTCTGCGATTCTATAATCTGACGCACTTACTCAGGGATACAATGAAAATATTTTTAGAGATTATTCAAAAAGTAATAAAGCGATCTTTATAGCATAATTATGGGACCAACTTGGGAGCTTTCAGTATACACCAATTCAGGAAACACTAAAATTGGTTCTCGAATGACGGAGTAATTCGTGTACATTATGATAACCTCCTCCTATTTCGAAGTCGGCAAAAAACACAGTCGAATTGAAACCTCGTCCTTTTTGGAAGTCGGTTACTCCTCATGCCACAGTTTTTAGATAGCCTGGTATAATTTAAAAAGGTCTCTAAAAGTTTCCGTCCCCGTTTCCACGTTAATTCTTATTTACCCCGGACAAATAATCAAAAAGTTGAATCTTCCAAAATGTCCAACTTATAGCCGCCGCTGGCGGAAGCTTGATTTTATTGACTTTACACCCTTTTGAGCTCGAGCTCTCTGTGACTTCTGTCAATAGAGGGCGCGAGTGTCGAGTAATTAGAAGCGCTTATAAGTTTTAAAATGTATTTTAGGATGTTTATCGGTATTATAACTTCAAATACCTATAATATTTTGGAAGACAGACAGGCTAAGAATAGTGGCAAACATTTTTATTTCTACAAACGCTTACGCTAAGAAACTATGACGCGCCGTCACGTGACATCCCCTTCGAAATGCTAAGAAACAGTGACATTCCGTCACGTGACATTTCATTAGCTAATATCAATCCCATACATTTACCCATACTTTTACTTTTCTATTCTACTGGCGTCCACGAAATTAGAATGGCACTTGTATAACCCCCCTTACCTTTTCTATCTCAAGCATAACAAACCTTTGCCAAATTGCTAGTTGTAAAAAAGTCTGTGCTCGCGAGGTCTACTGGTCATATCCGAATGTCTTGTTAAGAATTCAGTATCGAAAATGTCTGCCAAATATCAAAATTGACCAACAAAATGAACCCTCAGCAAACTTCTTTCCTTGCCTCACCTTGACTGGCCTTGTGGCTCAGTTGGTAGTATGTCTACCTGCTAAGCTGTCCCCATCCAGGGCAAACATTTGTGTGATGAGCATGGATGTTTGTTCTGTGTCTGGGTGTTTCTATGTATCATATGTATATATTTACAAAAAAAACAACGGGTTGCACTCCGGGAGTGCCGGCAGAAGTGAAAACTTGAACATTAACGTTGCATTTTTGAATATTTTGGAATGGTTAGGGAATAATTTCGCACTAATTGCTTCATTTATCAGTATAAAAGTACTATCATTTATGTGGTTAAATACTGAATTTTTCGTATATTTCGTTAATAGATGCACTTTGTTCAATTTCCATATTTTAAACACTTTATATCGTTTGTTGAGATGTCAATTTAAAAAATAAAATAGTAAAAAAAACTGACTCGTGAAGGATTTGAACCTCCGCCCTCCGATGGACAAATTGAAATTTATATCGGTGCTCTAACCTATTGAGCTAACGAGTCTTACGTGCATGTGTCGAAAATCAGCAAGGCGCAACGAAGTGACGTCATGCTAGGAGGACAAACTTGTACATACAATAATGAACTTTAAAAACGTTAGAATAGGTTTTTGTCTGACTAAAATAAATCGTCCGTCTTACGAATTTTCGTATTACGAATTTTAATCTGACGACCTGACGCGAGCTTAACATTTTTTATCCATCCAAAAGATGCCCAACGCCGCTAAATAAGTTTTCACTTCAAAAAAGTATATACAAGTATGTATTCTATCAGCCATCTAGTTCCATAGTACAAGCTTTGCTTAGTTTTGGCTAGATGGTGTTGTGTGAAATGTCCACAAATATTTATTTATTTCTCTTTTTACCCGACTGCGTAAGAAGGATGGTTATGTTTTCCGATTGTATGTATTTTTGTACATTAAGCATATAGATAGATAGATAAACTCTTTATTGTACACACCATAAAATTTACAATCAAAACAAATTAATTAAAAACTAGTGTAACAACTGGCGGCCTTATCGCTAATAGCGATCTCTTCCAGGCAACCTTAATACTTTAAACTTTTTTAAACTTTATATCAAGCGTAATGTACGATCTCATTACGCTTGATATTCTTATTATTATTGTACGGACCTTCTGCTTGTTCTTCCAATTTCAGGAGCAGTCCCTTTATAAATATTTTTTTTAAACGAAAAAAAAAATTGTCAAAAAGAAGGAGGTTGTCAATTCAACGGAAACTTCTTAATGACCGTTTAAAACATGTCTGTCTTTCATAATTATATTACACAACATACTTACATACAAACATTCACTCGAAAAGCATTACTATCTTCTCACAGTTGCGTAAAAAGTAACTCATCATTTTCACTCCTCACAAATTACTTTATCTTCTCTTAAAGTGAAATTAGGGTTCCCGAGGCACGATGCTAAACACCCTTTCAGAGATGTAACTGATTGCTCCAAAATTGTTCTTGGCAAAAATCCTTTACCACCAAGTTTACTGGTAAATTAAGTGACGGCGGCACTGCCATAAATACTGAATATCAGGAATCACTTCTAGGAGAATATTGTAGTTCCTCCTTTTGTCCATTTTCTTATAACTGTTTGCAATATTCAATGTTCTTAGGTATAATTTCATCAGTACAGCCTGTCGCAAAATAGAACCGTAACTGGCATGTTTTAACCGACTGTGCAAGAAGAATAAGGTACTGTTTAAGGTAAGTTTCTGAATGAATATAATCTGGGTGTCTTCTAATCGCGAGTGAATAGGTTTCTTCTAGGCAAGCGCGCTCCATAGTAGACCGTAACTGTTGTTTAACACCAGGCGGTCAAGCGCAAGTATATTTTTGAATAAAAAATAGATGGCCAAGCGTATGTCGTGGCACGCGCAGTTTGATACTCTGTACTTACAAGTTAACTTATGTTAGTTTATATGGAACAAAATTTTAATTTCTTCCTTCTCCATTGACTATTACTCGTTAATTTATAAATCCTACTTAGCTGTAATAGTTTTTCTTATACTTTCATCATTATACCTACTATCATGATGATTAAATTATTTTTTTAACCGACTTTAAAAAAAGGAGGTTATCAATTCGACTTGTATGTTTGTAATATTGTCAGAGCTGCACAGTTTTTGTATATAAGTATGTTAGTCTATACCAGCTCCTAAGCATGTGTGCCACATTTTATAAGTGTATGTATGTCTGTATGTTTGTCCACGTATTACGTAGAAACTAGAAGTATTGGAATATTCGTATTCTTTCTATATTAAATAAAGTAGCTCTCTACTAAGTTATAAATTTGATTAAAATCGGTTCAGTAATTTTCAAGATATGGCCTTTTTTAGTTTTAAAAAATATGAGGGTTTCAACGAAACAAACTACTGGGCGGATTTGAACGAAATTCAGTAGGTTAATCACACATACTATGTGAAATGATCTGGCATACATTATAACGCAAAAAATTAGGCGTTACAATAGTAGTGAAGTGTGTTTGAAAATTAAACGAACTTACCCAGTGAAGATTTGTAAATACAATTTTTAGTTTAAAAAAAAAAACGAGTAAATAGTATTAAAATTATTAAATAAAAACCTGCACACCTGAGTTGTCCCCGATTATGACTCGTCTTTTCCGTCTTTCTTTGGGGACTGGTATAGTCCCTAAGTGCTGGAAGCTTGCGAACGTTCAGCCTGTTCCTAAAAAGGGTAGTCGTGCCGATCCTAATAACTACCGGCCTATTTCGGTTTTGTCCATTTTGTGCAAAGTCATGGAACGTGTACTGAATAGGAAGCTCATGGCATACCTTGAAGACAATAACCTCAGTGAGTAAGTTACCTACAGTACGAATTTCGCCGAAATCGGTCGACTGGGGATCTTCTCGTGTATGAACACACATTCTTAGCGTGGCCATCGAGAACAATGGTGAGGCCTTGGCTATGTCTCTCGACATTTCGAAGGCTTTTGATAGGGTTTGGCATGACAGTCTCCTTAACAAGCTTCCATCTTATGGACTACCTGCCTCCTTCTGCTCTTGGATTAAAGACTTCTTGAGAGAACGATCGATTCGAGTGGTTGTAGACGGGTGCTCGTCCGATCAAATGGCAATAAACGCCAGCGTACCTCAAGGGTCTGTACTCTCCGCTACTCTCTTCCTGCTGCATATTAATGACCTGCTGAAACCTGGTATCTTAGGGTATGCAGATGACAGCACAGTTGTGGAAAGATACACTTCTGGTCCAAGAGCCAAAAAGGCGGAAATCGAGGCGTTGAGAGAAGATATGGTTGTGCGTATGAATAAAGCTCTAGAAGCTGTGTCCAACTGGGGTGACGAAAATCTCGTCAAATTCAACGCCAACAAGACTCAAGCCTGCCTTTTCTCCGCCAAAAAGAGTGAGTTTCTTTTGTCTCCTTCTTTCCGAAACGTACCCATATCATTGGCAGACCGTCTTGAACTGCTGGGACTCACGTTAACCCCAACAATGAACTTTAAGGGCTACCTTGAATCTAAAGCTAAACTGGCTAGTAAAAAGCTTGCCATCATTAATAAGGTTAGGCGATACTTCTCACCGGGACAACTGCTGCATCTGTATCAAGCACAGGTCCGATCGTGTATGGAGTACTGCTACCACCTTTTTGATGGATCAGCCAAGTATCAGCTGGATGCTTGGGAATCAGGGGACCGGCGAGCTGTGAGGTTAATCGGTGACGATAAACTAGCTGCCAAGAAGCTACTTAGTCTCGAGCACCGCCGTAAAGTAGCATGTCTGTCTATTTTCTACAGGATTCATTTCGGGGAGTGTGCGCAAGAGCTTCACGACCTGATTCCACCATCCCCATTTCACTACAAGACTAGTAGAAAGTCGGCGAATTACCACCCATTTCTCATTGAAATGCCGAAAATTCGTACTCAGCGATATCGATCCACATTCTTGTTGCGTAGTGCACAAGAATGGAATTCTTTGCCGCCATCTCTGTTTCCTGAGACCTATTGGAATTTTCAAGGCTAGAGTGAATAGATATCTTCTAGATCGACGATCCCCATCCTCAGCCACACCGTCGCTTAACATCAGGCGAGTTAGTGGTCAATCGTAGATCTATCTTCTGTAAAAAAAAACGTGACTTAAAAAAAACCTTTTTAAATTAAAAATTTTAATTACTTTTATTATATCTCCAAAGTCAACTGTTTAGCTGGTAGAGGGGAGGGAGGGAAACATTTGACTCTAACAACAATTATCACTTCAATTTTAGTTCAAAATATTTAGAAAAATCCATTTCGCATTTACAACGTCTGCGAACCTCTTCAATACCTATACAGTATCGATAGTTTTATACTGAACCATTTCTGTGAACTAGCTGCCTATCCAATTACTGTGTAAAACAGATATCCGATACATTCTAACAGAGAGGAATTAGGGATAATTTATATACCATAACTAGTATCAAATATATTATTTTATTAGGGATAATTTATTTGATACTAATTGCGTCAAATCCAAGTAATTATCCAATTACTGTGTATAACAGATATCCGATAGTATCTAACAGAGAGGAATTAGGGATAATTTATATACCTTAACTAGTATCAAATAAATTATTTTATTAGGGATAATTTGTTTGACACTAATTACGTCAAACTAGTATCGACATGGTGGTTTTAATTGTTATTTTTTCCGCATTACCACATTATTGAAGGATAGAGGCGAAATGTCTTGGAATGCCATGTAACAATAAGACGGCCCTAGTCAATATGTGGATTCCAACCAAGACAAGGACATGAGGTCAAGGGGAGACGCGGAATGTTGTACAAAGGGACACTGGGACATTCTGTGGGATTTGTTGTTTTCGTAATATACTGTTGTATGAGGCCTTCTGTCTAACTTATATAATGTAATTTAGGCAAGTAGCATTCTAATTTCGTGAACGCCTGTAGAATAGAAAGTAAATGTATGGGTTTGGCATTAGCTAACGTAATGTCACGTGACGTGACGTCATAGTTTCTGAGCATTTCGAAGCGTAAGCGCTTTTAGAAATAAAAACATTTTGCCACTTGTCTAAATATGTTGGTCTTCCTGCGCTTGCCTGTGTATGGTCTCCAATAATATTAGTCCCCATCGACCATTAAAGCTGCGTGTTCAATGAATAATAATAAATGAGAATTGATTTAATCATCATCATCATCATCATCATCTCAGCCATGAGAAGTCCACTGCTGGACATAGGCCTCCCCCATGGATTTTCAAAAAGACCGATTGGAAGCGGCTTGCATCCAGCAATCATCATGATTCATATTCATATTAAATCATATTATCATGAAATAATAATTATGAACCAAAATATAATTTTGTAATATGTGTATCTTTGAGTAATATGTAAATTGAGAATTTAAAGATTAGAGAATCATAAGAACGATCGATAGTGGCCATCATCATTATCATATCATTGATATAAGACCTTTTTAAAAGCACACGTCGGACACTCCGTACAACGACGCGCTAATCAGTGACACATATTAAAGTTGACGTCTGTATATAATACACACATGTATGTTATAATATTGGCGCTCCCTCGCGATGTCAATCGGAATTCGCTAGAAGCCCGCAACGCATGTCTCGCTGACAACTGCACCGCCAAATCCGGCAAACAACAGCGCGAGCGCAGAGAGCGGGTGAGGAACCCGAGATTGGAGGGAGGATGACAGTTTTCCATAGACTTATAGATACCCCAAGTGTATGTACCTAGCGAGTCAAAATGAGCGTGCTAGTACGAAAAAAATCACAGTTGACAACCTAAGATTTATTTAATTTCAGGTGATATAATTATACTTCCGATTCGATATTATGTCAACTAGTTACTAGCGTACAAGCGCGCGGATGCATTGGGTTGAATAGATTTCGCACGGATGGAACATTCCATTACAAAATCGTTTATGTGACGTCCACAGTCTGTACCAAGAATGTGGCACGCAAGGTTTTCATATAAATGAAGTCGCATGCTCCATCTACTATGTCTGTGGAGTTTTCGTTATGTATGTAAAAATATTAACGTCTACTATGCCTTACCCTGAGTTCAACCCTGAGTTCTGACCCTCAATCAAAGCTACTCGTACTCAATCCCTTCCGTGCTCATCGACCCATCTGCTTCATTCACTTATCAAGAGAAACTGAAAAGAAAGCAAACAAAAAACCTGAAAAGAAACCTTGAAAGGGATCTCATAATAGGAGCATTTCTTTCAAACAGCTATTTTTGCCGTAGAGTACGGAACATTCATTTATTTCATTTCTACGTATAAAAACAAAATCGCTTCCCGCCGTCTGTTCGCTTATATTTTTACCTGACTGCGTAAGAAGGGTTATGTTTTCGAGTGTATGTATGTATGTACATTTCTATATGACAGCCTACAGCCTAAACGGCTTGACAGATTTTGATGTGCAAGGTGTCGTTAGATTCGTCTTCACTTCCAGAATGCCATAGGCTATATTTTCTTGTAATAATAATAATACATATCCTGGAAAAATAAAAACGTGTTTTTTCGTAACCTCCAACGAACTATTTCGTAATAAACAAGAAATTTTACAAGAATTATTGTAAAGAATGCCCATTTATAATCTTTTACAGTGATTTTACGCATATTTTCTCACAAAAAACGTACACTCGACAATCATTGAAGTCATTGTACACATTCTGGAAGTGATGACACACTAGCACACACTAGCCATCGGTTTGTCGGTGAATGGGTCTATTTTTTGACAATTCACGGTGAGAAATATTTTTTAACCAACTTCAGCTTGATAATCCGCTGTGCTACTTAGGTGATTTTCGTACATCTATAAATCTTTTCATTTCTGATTGACCTGTCCATAGCTCATTGTGTAGAAATGCTAGTTGAAGTGGCAGCGGGCAGGGCACATAGCACGTAACATTGAATGGGGCCGAAAAGTTCTCGAATGAAGAACACGCATCCACGAACGCAGTGTAGGAAAACCAGCCACAAGGTGGGCAGACGACCTCATACAAATGGTAGGAATACGTTGGAAGCAAGCCGCTTCCAATAAGTCTTTAAGGAAATATAGTATTGTATATACTCGTAAAAGTATGCAGATGAATCAGAAAAAAACCAGACAAGACTCGCCCACCGAGGGTTCCGTACAAACTAGTAGATAAAAGGAGGTAATCATATATTTTTTTATATTTTCCTTCATAAACCGAAAAATATACATCGTAAAAATATTTAAAAACATGTTTCAGCTTATGCTACTAAAATGGTATATGGTTTTAATTTCAACTCGATACCTTCACGCGTTCTCGAGATAAAGGTCTTCATACCCGACGGATGGACAGACAGACAGACGGATAGACGAACAACAAAGTGATCCTATAAGGGTTCCGTTTTTTCGTATTGAGGTACGGAATCCTAAAAACTAGAACTCGAAGAAATACTAGGGTATTTCTTCGTTCTTCTAGGGTATTATGTTACCATAATTACCATGTACTTCTGCAGGTGAACGCGTCGACAACGAATACTTGAAGTGGGCACCGATTGAGCCGAACAACTTGACCAACCCTCGTACCCATGACGCCGGAGAGTTCTGCGGGAGTCTCTTGAGGACGGCCACGCTCAATGACATCTGGTGCGGTGTACCCATACCCTTCCTTTGCGAAAAGACTCCGAATAGTCTCTTGCCGTTTTAATTTTTGACGTGACAACGTCTAATAAATCGATGAACGCCGGCTGCACGCACGAAAAATAATGAATCATTGTCCCGTTACGCGTTACGCTCATTGTCCCGTTACGCTCATCATCATCATCAATGTTTTGTTATGACGTTGTCACGTTAAACTATCGTCCGTAAACCGACTTTACAGACAACCAATTTTTTAAATTAGCTTTAAAATTATGCTGTATCAATTTATCAAATTAAGCATCTATTTTATGTTGCGACAAAAACAATCTAATGTTTGGTATTAAAAAATTCGGAAAGTCGAAAAAAAGGATCCCACCAAGATTTACATATCAACCCTTATCGCTTTCATTATTCAAAAACTTGTATGCGAGTTCCAAGATACATCCGGACAAAGAAAAGAAAATTTTGCTAGTTGACACATAGACCTTTTTTGCAGGCAAGCGACTTTACTTAACCTTACGTCACCTTTCAGCAGTCAAGAAAAATAAACATATTATATAAAAAAAAAGACGTGTGGCACTCGGAGACTGCCGCGGTAAAGCTATTGCATAATAGCTTTACGCGCGGTGTGTTAGGTTATTTTCGTTACGGAATTTCTGGATTCGGTCTCCACGCTCAAGGCCCGCGATAGAAGCTTAAAAGAATGCAATAGCTTAAAAGAATACCTACCCATAGCAAAAGGCTGGAGAGAAATCGGTACAATGAAAATGAAAAATTACGTCTATTCATTCATAACACTTCTTCGCGATTTTCTTCGTAGAGTGAGTATCTAACGATTACCTATTCGAATTATAAAATATTGAATATCATTTCTCCGATTTTTTTTAACCGTCTTCCAAAAAGGAGGTTCTCAATTCGACTGTATGTTTTTTATGTTTGTTCAGCGATTACTCCGCCGTTTATGAGTTGTTTTTGATGATTTATTTTTGTTTGGTAAGTAAAAACTCAGAGTTGATCCCATTTCAGTTTTGTCGAAATCAGTTCAGTACTGGTCTTCATAACAAAATAACTGAATAAATGCCGTCCAAGTAAACAAATTGCGTATTTTAAAGTCAATAAAAATCTAACGAATTTTTTTTTAAACAATAATTAAAATATAACAACAACATTTTAAAAAATATTTATATTTAACAGTAAATTTTTTGAAGTCGGTTTTTCAGTTTTTAAACTATCCGAAAGACTATCAAAATCCCGAAAACTCATTTGTCAATTTGTCTGATAACCGAAACTTTAATAGAGTGACAAATAAGAAGGTTTCTGTGTGTAATAAACCTCATGAACCTAAACTTAATTGTAATTGTATTTGTTAACCGAACTTTTGTAAATAAGATTTCAGGGTATACCTAATAAAACATGAACCTAACTTGAAAAAAAAACAAATTCGAACAAATGTATTTCGGATGAAAGATAGGTTATCGGACTTAACACCTTTGGGAAATGTAATAGAATTTGTTCTATCTCTAGGTAACTTCCACTTATAAGAGCTGGTTATCTGTTATAACACATGATACATGATACTGAGATATAAGATACTCACCGCAAATTGATTCTTGCTACGTAATAAAGCAAAAAGAGTTTGCACATGCATCAAATACCTAGTCTTTTATTAACCTACTTCTACTAAAATCCAGCCCCGGAACTACGATTTTTTCGAACCAGGGCAGAAATTGACGGTGGCGCCCCTCTCTCCAGCGCTTAAAATGACTTACTTATAAAAAAAAAACTATGTGGCGCCTTTTTCTTAAAAGTTAACGGTGAGTCAACCAAGCTTTCGTATTCTAGGCGCTTTGTGGAGCAAGTTATTTTATTTTTAATCATATTAATTATGATTTTTGCGCCCCCTGAAAATGCCGCACGGGGCGGGTGCCCCGGTTTGCCCCCCCTCCCCCCGTAGATCCGGGGCTGCTAATATCACGCAAAGCAGTAAATTAAGATGTTTGGATTTTTTTTTTTTTTTTATTAGAACTCTGAATTCAAATTCTTTATTTTCAAATGATCAAAATTTGTAACGAGGTTTCCTCGTCGTTACTACGGAACCCTAAAATGTCAGTCTTGTTTCAAGGATTCAGTGAAGATATAAATAAAATTCTCCTCTATTAGTAAACAGCGGTGATACATTGCTCTGAGCTGAGAGAATTTGTTACCGTCACGGCTTAGAACTGCACTGTACTGTATGGTGCCGCTGATAAGCTTCAGCTGAGTAATCAATATTAATTCCAAAACAACAAATTAAAACGAC
The DNA here is from genome assembly GCA_947563715.1 of Lycia hirtaria. NCBI lineage: Eukaryota > Metazoa > Arthropoda > Insecta > Lepidoptera > Geometridae > Lycia > Lycia hirtaria. The sequence continues at coordinate 26,404,775 of OX387383.1, read as the reverse complement.
TTGTATGTGCACTACCTTCCATAACCTTTTCTTCCATTTCCTTTCTATCAAAAGGTTGACTGGAAGAAATCGCTCAAGGCGATAAGGCCGCCTTTGTACCACCGAAATTTTTGTGTACTGTTTAGTATTCCTCTTTATACTTTTGTTATAAGTTAACAACTTGTTTAAACGTGTGTCCTTCTATTGTAATGTTTGGTGTACAATAAAGATATAAATTTACTATTATTATTATTAAAATAATAACATAAAATAAAACATTAAAATTCCTTCTCTCCATTTTTAGGGTCCCGTAGTTACTACGAGGAACCCTTATAATTTTGCCATGTCTGTCTGTCTGTCAGTCCGTATGTCACATTTTACTTAGACTATCAGCCCTACATAAACGAAAGGCATGTAGATGTTTTCTGTGAACCGCTACAAAATGCCATATTCAAATTATCAAAATAATTAAAAATAGTGGGTGGCACTACATACATTTATGGGATGATCTTTAGTTTTTAGTATTATATTTACTATCTCATCTTTTGCACGCCCCGTCTAATTTCTTTTCAAAATTTTACTCCATTCTATGGTTGCCTGGAAATGATCGCTTTTAGCGTTAAGGCCGCGCGTTGTTAATTTATTTCCTTTTGTACTTTTTTGTTAATTTTATGGTATGTCAATAAAGAGTTTATCTATGTATGATTTTTCAGATATGTTTTTTTTTCAATACCCACTCCATCGTGTAGGGTATCGTTGAAGTCTTCTGAGATAAGATTAAGGTTCCATATATATATATATATATATTTCTCAGATGCGAATTGTAGCCCGCCAAAGGTGAAAAAATGGTGTCGTCCCCTCCGCTACTTTTGTAAGGCATAAAAGGCTTAAATCGTTATAGTACTGAGGTCATTGACCTTTTCGCAAAGTAGTTTAAACAAAAATTCTCACCAAGAACATTTTTTTTTTTTATCAGCCCTGTTTGTACAAACTGTCCCACTGCTGGGAACGGGCCATCTTCTCATTGTGAGAAGGGTTAGGCCATAGTCTGCCACGCTGGCCAAGTGCGGGTTGGCAGACTTCACACATCTTCAAGATCATTGAGAACTCTCAGACATGTAGGTTTCCTCACGATGTTTTCCTTCACCGTTTGAAGTTGGCGGCAATCAACAATACGCACATAACTTCGAAAAGACAGAGGTGCGTGCCGTGGGATTCGAACCCAGGACCTGCGGATCGCAAGTCAGACGGTCTCACCACTAGGCTACCGGAAACTTTTCTTTAAAATTACAGCAATAGCTACGGAACCCTACTGTACGCGTGTCTCGAGATGGTCTTGGCTACTTATTTATCTCCATGTGTAGACGCTGGTCGGTGTAGATAGCCGACTTTACGACTTATGAACTTACAACTGGTAACTCATTTTTATTTAATATTTTGTTTTTTTTTGTTTAAATCGCTATTATAAAATCTATTTGTGCAATTTCCGGTTTTTTTTTTTTTTAAAGTGTATTGTACATATATAGTTATTTACCTAAAAATAGTTTGAAAATATAAGTAATAGTAGTAGAATTCGAGGTCCTATTATTAGATCCAGAGTTTATTTTGCCAGATCCCTAAGTTCAAAACGCGTTATCTTTCAAATTATCCCACACTTCACGTAGGTAAGCTGCAAGCCGCAGCAGCGCCTCCTAATTTGCCACCGTGCTTCTAGCGAGCACAATCTAATGAAACCTTCAGGATGCAATCCTGCAAGCCTGGCTTTACACTAAAACCTGGAGTTAAATCTACGTTTTCAACCTGGAGTTAAATCTCATACTCGGAAAGTGCGTTGTAGTTGCCTGTACACAGGGACGAAAACACTACTTTTCGTCTCTAGGCAAGTCGTTTTTCCCAGAATATGTCAGATTATTAAAATATCACGTTCTATTATGACATTTATAATGAACCATGTCGAAACATTTTCTTATTATTTGTTTTTTTCACCAAAGACTTCAAATCACTCGCTACTTCGCGCCTGGCCATATAAGGTCGCACCACCTAGGCCGCGACGGCAAAATCTGTAACGTTGCGTCGTATAATGCTTTAAACGCATGCTTTCTTAATTTTTGTAAAAGATTTTATGAATGTGCATTTAGAATAATTCTAGTAAAATCATTTTGTTTACTACGAAAAAAACAATCGTTGTAGGTTACAAAAAAACGTTTTTTTTTACGAAGATGTATTATTATTACAAAAAATATAGCCTATACCTATACACTCAGGGAGTAAATACGAATCTAACGACAGCTTGCACATTAAAATCGGTCAAACCGCTTAGGCTGCAGGCGATCATATAGAAACATTTATGCATACAAACATACATACACTTGAAAAACATAACCCTCCTTCATACGCAGTCGGGTAAAAACCAATTATACTAAGCTAGAATCAGTTTATTAGCCATAAAACCAAGCGAGTTTCGCTTAAACTACGTAGTTATGATAGTAATTGTCTAAATTAAAGCTTACACCCGCATTACCATGCAAATAGGTGATTTTCTTACGAACTTTAACAACTGTAAACCTCTTTAAACTAAATACTTTGTAGAACGTCTCGCCTCCTTGAATATTCAAATGTAATTTTGAACAGATAAAATACTTCGTTTTATCGTGAGCATACAAAATAAAATCGTTAATAGAACAGCACTGGGTTTCAACGAATTTAACTTTAAAGTCAAAGTTTAATCAGTTGGGTAAAAATATTAAGGACATATCCCATACAGCGTGTTTTTCGAGAGCTTATCTGCCAATAAACTATTATATAGTTTGGCAGAAAATTTAATTTGTATTATAGTACTTTTTTCTGGAATAAATGTTTTATTTTTGACGTGACAACGTCTAGTAAATCGATGAACGCCGGCTGCATGCACGAAAAAGTATGACTCATTGTACCGTTACGTTACGCTCCTTGTCCAGGCGCGCGCGCTTTCGGTGGCTGTGGAAGCGGGCGGGTGTGCGCCGCACCCGACCGTCCGCGACTCCGCGTCGCTTCAAAGTTCAATTATCATTCCTCGGAGCTCGCGCGCGGTCTTATGTTGTCACGTTAAACTATCGTCCGTAAACTGACTTTACAAACAACCAATATTTTTTTTATCATGTTTACATACAGGCCTGAAAAACACCAACTCAAAATTCTGGTACAAGAACACTATCAAATAATAAAACTGCATTATAATTAGATAAACTAAGAACATATTCATGACAAATAAATTATATATTTTCTAAAACGAATTCATTTATCTTGCTCTGTTTGTTGTTGTTGTTTATGTTTCTAGGTAAAATTTAGTAATCGAAATATGACCCCGTTCCCGTTGAGAGATTGATCTGATATTTGGTACACGCATTTAGCTTAGATGACAATACAATGGAATATATTTAGCATCATTTTAAATTCAATATGGCCGCCGCCACAAAATGGCGGATTTCATATTTTCACAACCCCACAATATGGGTATCAAATGAAAAGGCTTCTAGTTCTAGTAGAATACAGTAAATACATAATTAACCTACATCATTATCTTTCTTTTAATTAAAGCCGATTAATTTAAAAAGTTTTTATAGGTACTTTTGTTTATTTGCAAGACAACTTAATGGAGATGGAAATCGCATTCTTGACAAAAGAAAAAAAAAGCGAGTGAAGAGAGGTATCTTTAAAAAGTTTACAATCGTGAAGGATTTATTAATAAGTTGCGTTTGAAGTCGGTTTTTAATAGAAAAAATATTTATAACACTCATATTGCTTCCAAGTTTTCATAACTGAAAATGAATTCTAGATTATTTTCCAATATTCAGTCAATAGTTTCAGAAACGTTATTCTATTGAAATAATATTTGAACAAACTTTTAACAAACTAAATAACAACGAAAAACTACTTCATTTTAGTAGTGATAGTATAATTTATCAAAATTAAAAATATTTGACTAAAATGTTGCGATGGTCCGAATACTTTTCATTTTACCCGACTGAGTAAGAAAGAGGGTAATGTTTTTCGAGTTTATATATGTGGGTATGTATGTTTCTAAATGACAGTCTACAGCCTAAATGGCTTGACCGATTTTGATGTGCGCGGTGTCGTTAGATTCGTCTTCACTTCCTGAATATCATAGGCTCTATTTTTTGTAATAATATTAATACGTCTCTTGCAAAACTAAAAGAAAACGTTTTTTTCATAGATATTGAGGACAACTTTTCCACATGCCGATGATAACAGAATAGACTGGACCTAAGACGCTTTTACCACCTTGCTTGTATTCTATTTTAGTGGGATAAACTCATTTCATTTCATTTACTTTCTCACAAAAAACGTACACTCGACAGTGTATCAAGCGTAACGAAATCGTAAGTTCGACTGCAAAAACTGCTTCTCTGCAGTCTGGTATTTTGTGTTTCTTTTAATATTGACTTCACATTGATACTTGTTGTTTCGTATATCGACTGCCTCGGAGCGTCGATATTAGGTACCTTAATGAGATTACCTTCAACGTTGCAGTGCTCCAGGCATTTTGATAATCAAGTCAACTCGGAGACATTCGAAGGAACAAGTATAATAAAATAAAAACAAAATACCCGACTGCTGGAAAGCAGTTTTTGGGGTCTAACTTACGATTTCGTTACGCTTGATACGCAGTTGAGTGTACGTTTTTTGTAAGAAAGTATGCGTAATATCGCTGTAAAAGTTTTTTTTTTTTATCAGCCCTGTTTGTACAAACTGTCCCACTGCTGGGAATGGGCCATCTTCTCATTGTGAGAAGGGTTAGGCCATAGTCTGCCACGCTGGCCAAGTGCGGGTTGGCAGACTTCACACATCTTCAATATCATTGAGAACTCTCAGACATGTAGGTTTCATCACGATGTTTTCCTTCACCGTTTGAAGTTGGCGGCAATCAACAATACGCACATAACTTCGAAAAGACAGAGGTGCGTGCGGTGGGATTCGAACCCAGGACCTGCGGATCGTAAGTCAGACGGTCTCACCACTAGGCTGCCGGAAACTTCCACTAGGCTGCCGGAAACTTAAAAGATTACAAAGACTACTTATTACTAAGATTACTGTAAAAGATTACAAATGCGCATTATTGAGAATAATTCTAGTAAAATCATTTGTTTATTACGAAATAGTTCGTTTGAGGTTATGAAAAAACGCATTTTTTTTTTTTTGCAAGAGATGTATTATTATTATCCATGTATTCAAGAGGACCCTAAATATGATGGTAAGTGGTAGGGCCGAGAGAGGGAGACCTAACAAGTGTGGATGAATTGTGTGAAAGATGATATGTGTGTAAGGGATGTGAATGTAGAAATGTGAAGTGGTGGAAAGGAAGCATGCTGTGCCGACCCCACCTAGTGGTATAAGGGCAAGGAAATGATGATGATGATGATGATGAAATGTAGGTATTATTATTATGACAGGCTATCAAAGTATCATAGGTTATAATATGTGATACTCGAAGAGTGAACACGAATCTAACACCACCTCGCAAATCAAAATTGGTCAAGCCGTTTACGCTGTAGCCGGTCATATAGAAACATATTATATAAGCACAAATACTCGTACACTTGAAAAACAGCCCTCCTTCTTACGCAGTCGGGTAAAAATACCTAAGACTTGTTGTTTATACAAAGATACTTAAAAATCTTAAGCTTTTATGTGACGCATATAGCTGCACCCCGCGGTTTCACCCGCGTAGTGTAATATTATTACAAACACCACTGCCCATCCACTCACAATTACATACATCCTAAGGTTGTCTGGAAGAGATCGTTTTTAGCGATAAAACCGCGATCTGTGCTATTCTATTAGGTATGTGTACCTATATTGTTTATTATATTTCCTTCTGTGGTGTCAATAAAGTGTTATTGGTTGATAGTGATGAAAATCGATGATGATGATTAATTAAAGTAGCCTATACTCATCTACAGGTTAGTTTTGTCATTACTCCGCCAATTATGAATTGTTTTGATGATTCTCTTTTGTTTGGTAGGTAATGTCTCAGAGGTGGTCCCATATAAATTTAACGTTTTTTTTTTTTTTATAAAATAGGAGAAGCAAAAAAGCAGACGGCTCGCGATGGTAAGCGATAACCGTCGCCTATGGACAACTGCAACATCAGTGACATTACTGTTGCTTTGCTAACCCGGAAAGAAATCGTTTCATTACTTTGGTTTTTATAACAAAATATCTGCAAAAAATCATTCAATTAAACGAATTGCGTATTTTGAAGTTGGCTTTATTTTCGTACAAAATAAAGCTTCGCTTTCTAGTATTTATTTTAGATGTCTATTTTTCCACCCTGAACAAATATTCTCTCTTATAATTAAAGGTTCACCCAATCTTTTATACTTTGTTTTAATACGGCTAGTTAGATTATGTTTAGTTTGATATATATTTTAGTCGGGATTATCTTAAGCTTTATTTTCTGCGGTTTGCTTCGTTTTACTATATTTCTAACGAATATTGCTAACTTCAAAGGGCTGGAGACAGAAATCGAATAAGTACCTAATCCTTTTATCCAAGTCTTGGATAAATAAATCAAAGGACATGACCATTGACCAACTTCTACATTAGACTAAGGATTCGTTCGACGCGCGCAGCTATCTCTCTCGCACATCACGACCTTTTTAAACATATTATAAAATCATTGAGTAGGGATATTAGAAAAGTTAGATTTAGACAGGAAAAATATTTAAAAACAAGTTTATCTACGATATCTTTTAAATTGGCTGAGGAATAGGAAAATATATGTTTTTTTTGTTTCTCCTATCTCAATAAACAAATTTAGCTCTCACTTTTCTAATATCCCTATTCAATGATTTTATATGTTTGAAAAGGTCGTGATGCGCGAGAGAGATAGCTGCGCGCTTTAATCGCGAAATTCTTTAAACCATTTCATTTCATGCGTTACCAAAGTAGTTACTATGTTTCTCATCTGGTAGTAAACAATAAAATGTAAAGCCAACATACGTGTATATAAGCCACAGAGCCACAAAGTGCATCCAGTCACCCCACAGTCAGTGGTTTTACAGCTGGTTGAGGATTGAGGGTTGAGGGTATCCAATTATAGATTCAATCTACTGCAGCGTCTCACCCTCTGAATAGATGGGCGAGTGTCGCTTCCTCGGGGTAAGGGTCAACAACCACGGACCTAGCCAGGATTCAGTTTCGGAGGGAGTTTTAGAAAACAAAAATGCAGTCGCGGATCCACACTCGAAATAAATTACAGTATAAAAATTAAAAAAACACTACAAATTATTGTGGTCAAAGTTCATTACAAGACTTTTCTAACAAATCCAAACACAGCTATGATACGATGTTCCATCATGAAGTTCTAGTGCATATCTTCCGGCTCCATCATCAGATCAGTTCGACAGATATTATTGTATTGTCATCAGAACTACATACATCTGCCAATTTTCATGACGCACGATCCTTGGAAGATGGTTAAATTAGTTACCTTAGATTTCATTACATAGTTAGTTACAGGTCGACCTAATAAAAGTGTGTTAAAAAAGGTTTTGGACACAGCCGCCCGAAAATCGACGAAATTAAATACTTTGACTAAGTGGTGACCCCCCTTCCCGAAATTCTAAATGAATTAGCTAGCTAATTCATTCATTCGTTTCTCCATCCCATGGTTGCCTGGAAGAGATCGCTATTAGCGATAAGGCCGCCTGTTGTTTCACTAGCATTTAAGCCCTTTTCACTATGTAATTTGTGTTTTAGTTAAGGTGTAAACAATAAAGAGTTTATCTATCTATCTAGCTACTCTCATATCAACAACCACCAAGCAACACATGTCTATGGAAACTGTCCACAGGTCTTCACAAAAACCTTATGCGGAATTGGGTTGAAATATGTACCTACATGTTTTTGAAGACGAAAAAACTCTAACTTGAATAGTTTGCTTTTGCTTTTGAAAACGAGAACAAAAAGATAGATATTTTATTGTGGTTTAATATAAGATTTCTTTATTATCAAGTGTTACTTTTCGTATTGTTTCTGTTTTTTTGCTAAAATTAGAAACAGTAAACGTGTGTCCAATTGTTATTAATTTACCTTGTATACACGTGCTATTACTGTGAGTCAACTCATAGTTTTTTTTTAAATATAAATTTGCTTTTTGAGACTACTATTGAATGTACTTTTAAATTAGTCCCATAGAAATTTCATCAAAATCGGTTCAGTACTTTAGTTTTTAAAACAAAATTGCACATTTCACACATGCTGTCAAGCTACCCTCTAAGGAGAAAGTTCGTAAAAATTTTGACATTTTTAATTTTGGTTCGCTATTCTCAGCTAAACAACAACTAAAATGTATTTTAAGCTGAGTTAGTCTGCAAATTATCAATTCTCACCAGACATCAAAATTTGATCATCTTATTGTACAATTTACAGTTTTTTTTTTTTTTTTTAATAATAAATTCATTTATTTCTAAATATTATTACATTATCCAAAATTTACAGTAACCTTATGAAATCTGTATTATAACATTTTTATGAATAAATTCGCACGGAGTATAATGTTTACTAGTTGACAGTTGACATAACACAAACCTTAACCGTAACCTTATTATTACAGTGCTTGGCACTGTGGAGCCAAAGCCCGGGAATGGTTCACTCCAAAGCGCTTCTCACAGGATTCAGCAAAAAGTTCTCTGAGGAGGCGCTTCTTTTAAGCAAGGGCCAAATTAGGGTTCTTGTTCGCACCCTAACGGGACATTGTAAAATGAATAAACACCTGCATAGAATGGGGCTGAGTGAGAACCCTGAGTGTAGGTTTTGCCTCGAAGAGGATGAAACACCCATCCATGTCCTCTGCGAGTGTGTGGCGCTCCACCACCAGAGGAGCCAGCTCCTGGGAGGACCTATCCTCTACCCTGAGGATGTGAAGGCCTCCGCCCCAAAGTCCCTAGTGAGATTTATGTCACATCTGGGATTGGGAGAGGTGCTGTAACCCTTAGGAGGGAAGTTACAATAGATCCGCGAGGGTCGCAGTGACAGGGAGGCTCATGGCCTCCCACCCTAACTCGAATAATAATAATAATAACCTTATTATTTAAATTCAGATCAGCATATAGTAGAAGTTCCTACGGAGCCCAAACTAGGCAAAGCCTGTATCTTGGGCATCTCGTGAGTTTTCCTATATTTATTATTAGAGCGCTGACATTTGTACACATTTTCTACGGTAATTTTGTTAAATGTATTATCAATTATCACAATTTATAGTTATATTTAAGTTCATAATTACATTTTTACGCATTTTTATTCAGTGAAATAATGTATTATTTATTGGGCGCGAAATATGATTTGAGTGCTTTTCAACAGAAAAGTCTCCCGGACGCGGCGCTGTCATCGTGTGCCGGGACGTTGATTGACCTATTAAATATAATAATTCCGCTGTTTCCTCGTGGGACGTCTTCCATGAATATAGTACTAAGTGGATTCTAGTGTAAGATAAATAATTAAGTGTAAGTTAAATTCACTATGATGTTTTTGTACTATATGCAATGAGATTTAATTTAAATATCCCGTTAATAATAATAGTGAGATTTAATTTGATTTAAAGGTGAACAACAATACGCGTACCTACATGTGTAGTATTGCGTATTTTGAAGTCGTTTTTTTTCAGTTGTTTAAACTATAATTATTCTTATCTGTAGCAAGTTTATACCCTAGAAAGTTTTACATTTGTTTGCGTCTCCCTCGTGAAATGTCGATTGAAAAGGTATGGGTATGCGATGAAGCGACCCAGATCCAGAACTGTTATAGATGTACAGGCTTAGCGCAATCAGCCAAAACAAGAGAAGCAAAGAGGAAACAGAATTGTATATTCAAGTCAACACGATAGGGTGATGTAAGGGGCTTTATTTCTATTACTTTTGACACCTGAACTGTGGGTACTAAATACTTATAGCAAGGAAGTTTTATCACAATGGAAGGAGCTATATACTTTGTCTGTTCGCTACTCAGCTGTATAAAACGTGTCCGCTTCATTCCGACTTTTCGATCAAGACATTACCTATGTCAAGTTGGCGTCACGTGAAGATAAGTTCTAATGAATTAATTGCTAAAATTGTGAAAATTTAATGTATTATTTTACACCACTTAACTAGTGATATACTAAACACACGTACAATAATTATAGTTTAAAAAAAACTGAAAAAAAAGAAAAAGACTTCAAAATAAACAATTTGTTTACTTGTATAATTTTTTTTCCGGTAACTTTGTCAAAAAGCCAATGTACTGAACCGATTTTGATAAAACTTACCTATATAGGACCACCTACCAAACAACAAAACAATCATCAAAAACAATTCATAAAATTGGCGGAGTAATCGCTGGAACAAACAAAAAAAACATACATTCAATTGAGAACCTGCTTCTTTTTGGAAGTCAGTTAAAAATTTCGATATTTTATCTTGCGTAAAAATTATTTTAGATGCAACAAAGTTGGTAAAACAAATAAACACTAGTATGTATACATACTACAACGAAGTTTCCGACAGCCTAGTGGTGAGACCGTCTGACTTACGATCCGCAGGTCCTGGGTTCGAATCCCACGGCACGCACCTCTGTCTTTTCGAAGTTATGTGCGTATTGTTGATAGCCGCCAACTTCAAACGATGAAGGAAAACATCGTGAGGAAACCTACATGTCTGAGAGTTCTCAATGATCTTGAAGATGTGTGAAGTCTGCCATAACCCGCACTTGGCCAGCGTGGCAGACTATGGCCTAACCCTTCTCACAATGAGAAGATGGCCCGTTCCCAGCAGTGGGACAGTTTGTAAAAACAGGGCTGATAAAAAAAAACAACCGAACACCGCCGTGTAGATAAAAAAAAAACAATTTAGAGAATTTGTTTCCGTAGGTATAATAGTTAATATTATAGGTAGTATATATAACATATAAAACTACAGATACATATTATATTTATTATGTACCTACTATCTAGTCAGTATGAGTATGATAAATTACAAGCTCGGTGTTTTTTGGGGGTAAAATAGGACATATCAAAATTAGTCAGGGCATTTAGGCTACAGGAAACAATATTAAAAATAAAACCGGACAAGTGCGAGTTACACTCGCCCACCAAGGGTTCCGTACAAACTAGTAGGTAACTAGTAGGTTTTCTACATAAACCGAAAAATATACATCGTAAAAATATTTAAAAACCTGTTTTAGATTACGCTAATGAAGTTCTTTCATATGATACCCCACATAATACGGTTAATTCACTTTAAAATTTGGACCTTCATTCCTTGCATAAAGACACAATTTTTTTGTGATTAAATAAAAAATGTCCAGTTTTCGTTTTTTTTCCTATATACGCATTCCTGAGATAAAGGTCTTGACACCCGGACGGACGGACAGACGGACAGACAGACGGACAACAAAGTGATCCTATAAGGGTTCCGTTTTTTGAGGTTTGTTCCGTTTGAGGTATGGAACCCTAAAAACAGTCATACATTACATATATAGTAATAGTAATTAATGTTTACCTAAAAAAAAAAACCTTAGTCTGTCATCGATTAAAAACCGACTATAAATATATACACATATTACGCATAAATTTATAGTAAAATATTACATAGAATTGACTATACAAACAACACACACAATTACCACTGAATAGTTATCTATTATAATTTTCTATCTTGTGTAGTCGAGTAAAAAGAAATCTCTCTTCGAGCTCCGTTACAAACGAAATATAGGTATTATTATTATTATCAAGCGACGGGCGCTCGTACAGGTGTGTGAGTGCACTACGTTTGTGTGTACCGGGTACCCCGTTCGAATGCATGGAGACAGCAATACCTAGACCAAATACCTAAAGTTTAAAAACCTCATACGACAACAATTCCCTTAAGAAGCCAAAGTCTAATTTTCATTGTAGTCGCACATGGGCGTACCCAGGGGGGGGCAGGGGGGCAGCTGCCCCCCCCCTGGAAGTCTCGCAGAAAATGTATGAACTCGCCTAATTACTAATCAAAGTGTAAACGGGGCCTTATTATGCTAACTTTTAAATAAACCGCGCAGTAGACACTGGCAAAATGCACGGTGCAATTATTATAACCATAAAAAACCTCGCAGTGAGCAAGTGCTATAGTCGCCAGCCACCGCCGCGGCGACGATGGCGGACGAAGGTTACCGAATCTAGCTGAGCGTTCATATTCTTGGTGGTAGGGAGTTGCGAGCAACTAGCAATTATTTTATTTGACATGTTATGCTAAGGCCTTAAGGCTTTGAATCTTGAGAGCTGCGTCTTCCAAGGACAGCAAGCCGCCAACAATATAGGGCAAATCAACCAGCTGGTTCGTTAAGCGAATATTTTCGCCGATCGTTCAAAATTATTTAATATCCTTTGTATTTTGAGCCATGTCAGTACTGTGACAACATTAACAGCAAATCAGCATATGAATACCTAAAAGTTGATATAAAGTTTCGAGAAAATACGCGCTCGCTTCGCTCGCGCCTGATTATTTCCTATTATTTTTTGCCGACTGTGTAAGAAGGAGGGTTATGATTTTCAAGTGTATGTATGTATGTATATGGTATGTTTCTATATGATCGCCTACAAGCCTAAAAGGCTTGACCGATTCTGATGTGCGAGTTGTTGTTAGAACTCCAACGAGCTTTTTCGTAATAAATAAGTGATTTCACTAGAATTATTCTAAATAATGCGCATTTATAGTCATTTACAGCGGTACTTTGTCATAAAAACTTATGTTTGTAATTTTCTATGAAGTCATGTTTTGTAATTAGGAATAAATTTGCAATCAATGCATTCAAATGGTTGTATTTAGAATTTTTGATAACGTAAAAGTCGTTCTTATCCCCGTCCGAAACTTTAATTTTCTCTTAACATAAATACTTGTTTGGTTCATCTGGGTCACAAAATCTAGGACACGCTAACAAGATGAAATGAATCAAATTATTTCCAAGATTTAATTTTAAAAACCTTCTAAATTTTCGCGCTCACTTCGCTCGCGTTTTTACTACTTGAAAATAGAAATACTGTGGGCTCACTAATGTGAGAAATAAAGCATATTACTTTAAAAACAAAATTAAATTTGAAAAAAGTTTCAAAAATGTTCGCGCTCGCTTCGCTCGCGCTTGATTATTTCCTATTATTTTTACCCAACCGCATAAGAAGGAGGGTTGAGTTTATTCGAGTAAATGTATGTATGTATGTGGGTATGTTTCTATAAGATCGCTTACAAGCCTAAACGTAAAGCCTAAACTAGAATTATTCAAAATAATGCGCATTTATATATATACTTGTTTATTTGTATTAATTATTAAAGTGCCGCGAACTTGCTAATACAAAAAAATAATCACTAAGCAAAAATTGTTTCCCAACTGCCAAGAAAGTAGCGCGTATCTTGTAGGTATGTTTGTAATTTTCTATAAAGTCATATGTTTAAATTTAATCAGGAATAATAAATTTGCAATCAATAAATTCAAATGGTTATTTACTTATATAATTTTTATAGAGTAAAAGTCGATCTTATCCTGTCGGTTATTTAATTTTTTTTTCAGATACTTGTATGGTTTATCTCGGCCACAAAAACCTAGAACACGCTAACCATCAATGAATCAAATTACTTCCAAGATTTAATTTAAGCCTTTAAAACCATTTTATTTAACCTTTTCAATTTTCGCGTTTAACACATTTTTCCAATTTAATATAGAAGCTCTCTAATACGAGAAATAAAGCTTATTATTATAAAAATATTACAAAAAATTTCGCGCTCGCTTCGCTCGCGCTATTCATTACCTATGCTTTTATTTACTTGGCCATGCAAACGCTGAACGCTCGTACAAAAATCATATTACTAACCAAAAAATTGTTACCCCCCCCCCCCCCCCCCCCGCTATGTTTTATGTAATTTGTATCCCATTTTTGTGTAGTGAGTATGACCAAAGAGCCGCGCGGGCGATCTGACCTAAAAAAATCTGACTTGCCCCCCCCCTAGACCAGAAGCTGGTGGGTACGCCCATGTAGTCGCACAACGTCAAACTCACGTTATACGGCCGATGGTCATACGGAATATGCCCTAGAAGATACAATAAAGGAACCATCAAGAACTTTAAAAACGACTCTAGAGTATTCCAGAGCAATATGACTAAATATTGTCAATATTTCGATGAAGTTATGTAAACACGTGATTTTTTCATTTCCCTAGAGTTGGAGAGTCAACAATGGCTATTGGCGCCTTCAAATGAGCTGACTGGCTGTTGCAAGTCACACGCGCAAGCGGGGTGTTATTTTTATTTTTTTTCCCAATGCGTAAGAAGGAGGGTTATGTTTTTCAAGTGTATGTATGTATGTATGTGTGTATATGGGTATGTATGTATGATTCTTTAGGACAGCCTTCAGCCTAAACGGCTTGACCGATTTTGAAGTGCAAGGTGTCATTAGATTCGTCTTCATTTCCAGAGTGTCTATGCTATATTTTTCCTAATAATAATAATATTTTTCGCAAAAATAAAAAAATGCGTTTTTTTTTGTTATCTCCAACCAACTTTTTCGTAATAAACAAGTGGTTTTACTAGAATTATTCTAAAGAATGCGCATTCCTAATCTTTTACAGCGATTTTACGCATACTTTCTCACAAAAAATGTGCGCTCAACAGCATATCAAGTGTAACGAAATCGTGAGTTCTCCAAAATCTGCTTTTCTGCAGTCGGGTATTTTTTCGAAAGTCTACGCATCAAGAACGTGGATCGATATCGGTGTGTGTACGGATTTTTGGCATTTCTATGAGAAATAGGGTGGTAATACGCTGACTTTCTGCTGCACTTGACCGGTGATTGCCATGAGTCTATTACCATTAACTGCAAATTACCACTGAATCTAAAATTTGATACAAATGCTTAAATCCGTGTATATTGCGAAAAAAAAGGCATATTCTGACTCGAATAGGGCAAGGGCGAGGAGTGAGTGAGGAACCCGAGAGTGGCGAGAGGGGGAGAGTGCCCTTGCCGTATGTACAAGGGCGTCGCCAAGGGGGGGCAGAGGGGGCAGCTGCCCCCCCCCCCCCCCCTAGAGATTTAAAAAAATGTAGCCAACTGCAAAGCAACCAAAGTCCTAAGGCCGTGCAATTGTACCTGTACCTACAATTCATATTTTTGTCATCCTCCATAATATTAACTTGCCCCCCCCCCCCTCCCTGGGCTATGCGCTGGCGACGCCCTTGCGTATGTGGTAATAAAGTCTCTATTAAAGTCTCTGTATACAGTTAACCCGCGAACGTCTTTAAATTATGACAACTAGCCATACCTTACGTAGGTGTAATATTTATACACAGGTAGCTCCTGGAATGGTAGACAAGTCATAAAAGTATCTTTATTTGCTGACTCTACATTTCTTTTGCTCGTTTCCAATGTTTATGTAACTTTATTATTGAATGTGTTGCTAAAGTAAGTAAGTACACATTTTACTCGACTATGTAAAAAGGAGGGCCATGATTTTAATAATCTTTGAAGGTATTTATGTTAGTTCATGTATTCACTAGAAGTTCTGATTTGAATCGCAATGAGACTTGTTAATGCGTGGTCTCTAGGCATACAGGGACTGACCAACTGTCCAAAAGGAGATGATAATTTTTGGCTTAACACGTTTTTTAAGCTTACTGATCTAAAGAAATGGAAGCGTAATTGCTAAGCTTAGTACATTGTCAATCCGCTATTATATAATCTGCAGGGCTAGTTAAGAGTGTGGTCAATCGTAAATCTATTTTAATGTATAAAAAATATAAAACAGTTAAATATTCCGTCAAAAATCCAGGCATTTCTAGTCTCCGCTCAAGATAACTGCTGCCACTTTCCTTCCGCGTCCTACCTACCTCATCACTTCCTACTTCATCAACTTGCTCATTTCGACAACTAGTCAACTTCATCAACTAGCCAACTTCGTCAACTTGTAAATATATCAACTTAATACATTACTGCTTATCCATAGGGCTAGCATGTGATGCAACCATAACCATCTTGATGTAACTTAAGGCACAGGTACGGCCAATGATGTTTTATGCGTAGATAGGTGTTCTACGGCTGTGTGTGGCAAGCCTCAAGTAAGGTAATCGCCCGACTCGTCTTCAGTCGCAACACGCGGGGCAACGCTGTTAGACGCGTGTCATAACTTTTGAACTGTGACAATGCCATCCTGTGTATTTCGAAAGTGCAACGCCAAAATATATAAAGCCAAGTTACTAAGGCCGTATGTGGTCTTATCGTCGCTGACCGTCGGCGTCGTCGCGTCGTCGCGTCGTAAACTGCTGAGAACTAAAATTTGCCATGCCATGCTTCATATTCAATGAGTATACCCTCTCTATATATAAAATCTCATTGGGTACGGCTATGGAATTATGATAAAATTAATGTAGGTACTTGTTGTATCGTGCAACGGTTCCATGAAACGGCTTAGTCGGATTTCTTAACCAAGTTGTAGGGTATGCAGAGTTAGGGCTTAAAGTATTAGGCATTGTAGAACCAGACGCTTAGTTCTTCGTGAGGTCTGATTACTTTTTAACAATAGAAGCATTACGAGTATACGAATTATGGGAACCAATATAACATTAAATGTTTTGGTGAGATATATATTTATAGTAGGTAGGTATATTATACGTTTTGATTATTGTTTTAAAAATGTCGACGTTGAAGTGGAACTTGAAACATAACAAGGCGTTATTAATAGCCACATAATTTGAAACGCATTTTTAGGGTTCCGTAGTAACTACAAGGAACCCTTATATGTTCGCCATGTCCGTTCGTTTTATAATCTGAGTGTCTTTAAAACGCAAGTTCTCGCAGCTTAGTCGATAGTATGTCTATCTGCTAAGATCGTGGGTTCGATCTCCGCCCAGGACAAACATTTGTGTGGTGAGCATGAATGTTTGTTCTGTGTCTGGGTGTTTCTATATACATGTAATAAGTCTGTATTTACAACAAAGAAAAGTATGATATGTATTCTATCAGCCATCTAGTTCCATAGTACAAGCTTTGCTTAGTTTGGGCTAAATGGCGTTGTGTGAAATGTCCACAAATATTTATTTATTTTATTAATTCTTTTAGGCAAACATGATGCATCATGCATCGGCAATGAGTTAGCGGTCAAGCGCATACATAATTATGAATAAAAACAAATGATAATTCATAATATTGTAGGTGTGAAAATTATTTTTGGTGCTCGATAAAATATAATCCTTTACCCGCAGCAGTCAAGGCATGTTTAACAACGGTTCTTTATCAAGGAGTTTTCAATTTCATCTATAAACACTATTGTGCAACCTTTCACACCGAGGATCTAAGGCATTTCCGTTAGCCATTACACAGTTTAAGTCTCTCTACATTTCTAATCAAACGTGTGACGTGAAGTTTTGGAAAAAAGAAGAAAAAAATTTACTATACTTGAACTGCAACAAAAATAACAATTTGAGAGCAAATAGGACATTGACAACTGCTCGATTTTGCCCTTATTATCGCAGTTTATAACGTCACAAAAAATAAAGATCATAAATTTAAAACATACTTGTAAACATATATCATAAAAAAAAAATGATATAATAAATTAAATGATTTTTTAAAAGTGATTTATCAAATCGTATATAAAAGAACGCGCAAGTTTTATAAAAAGCAATTATTCAAATGAGATTTTAAAGCTTTTATTTCTAAAATTAGATCCGAAATTTCTTAAAACAAAAGACAACACAATGGA
Organism: Lycia hirtaria; assembly: GCA_947563715.1. NCBI lineage: Eukaryota > Metazoa > Arthropoda > Insecta > Lepidoptera > Geometridae > Lycia > Lycia hirtaria. Next base: position 26,387,037 of record OX387383.1, on the reverse strand, counting down.
AACAGTACTTCCAAAATTAATCACAGTCCTAACACTTCTAAAATATACCAAAACGGAACTGTACGCGGATTATATTGATTATAACGATCAGAGCTATCCAAACTACGTGGGTAACGATCAACACGATGTCGGTAAAGACGACGATTATCTGATCAATGGTCTGCCAGTGACCGATAGCCTGATCTCGTATGATCTGGACGAGCACACCATGGTGACAGACAGCAACGTGTTCCCATATATGGTGACCATTCTGAAAGGCACTAAATATTTGAGTAGTGGCGCGCTTATTGATGAAAACTGGGTGCTGACGACTGCTGATGGACTGTACTTGTGAGTATGTCCGGTAATATATTGGTTATCATCATCATTATTTCAGCCACAAGAAATTCACTTCTGGACATAGACCTCCCTCCACGTATTGTCAAAAAGATAGATTAGTAGACGAGTTGACGAAGTAGAAAAGAGGACGGAGTAGCCGAGTTTCCGAAGTAGAAAAGGGGTCAGAGTAGTCGAATTGACGAAATAGAAAAGTAGACGAAGTATAAAAGGAGGCGAAGTAGAGAATTTGACGAAATAGCAAAGTAGACGAAGTAGACATGTTGACGAAGTTGGCCAGTTGACGAAATAGGAAAGATTACGAGGAAGGAAAGTAGACAAAATCACCCTGAGGGTAAAATATAAGTATCGTATTGATAGCAACTTAAATTCTCGTGTATGCTGAGCGTTTGAATCTCACTCTCCTGTATTTAGGAGTAGTGCGTTGCCTAGCGATCAAAACTGGACGCTGACGACTTCTGTACACATATTTGTTGAGCGAAGCGAGCTCTTCATCAACTGACGAATTGTTGAGCGAATCGAGCTATTTTCTTCATCAACTGACGAAATTTGCTTTCATCTCGCCGGATGTTTGTTTTTCTTTTAATATACATACTCGTTAAAAGTGACGCAAATAAACACGTGATAAAAACCTTTCTTAATAAAACTACTAGCTATAGAAATTCAATATTAGATAATTCTTTCGTAAACAGGATGAGCCTGGGCGTAAGCAGGAAGTCTCACAGTTTGCTAGAAAATAAAACACAGGATGGGAACAAAAGACTCGGAAAATACAATAGAAATAGTTCAAATAAAATATAATTTTCGGAAAATAACGAAATATAAGCTTAGAAATCCAAAAACCCACGACAAGCAAAAACAGCTGACACGATTTTGACGAAACATAGCTAAGAACTCTCTCGATGAATTTCTCTTTCAAACAAAAAAACTAGATCAAATTCGTCTTTGCGTTTGAGAAGCTACGATGACAGACATACACACAGATACACAGTACCTACCTACACACATCAAAACAATAACACCCCTCTTTTTGGAGTGGAGGTGAAAACAGGATTTTATATTTATTTTCTATACAGAAAATAGACTTAGTAGACTTTATATTATTATAAATTATTTAAGTTTGTTATGTATAATTTTAAACTTTTACTTCTGCGCCATATTAAAATGATAATCCCTATGTCAGCAAAGAGATTCTGTAATGTCAGATATATACTAACACTATCAAAGACTACACTATAATGTTGAAAAACATATCTCCCCTCTCTCTCTCTCTCTCTCTCTCTCTCGCTCCGTTCGAATTTTATTTGACCGAATCATTATCGTAGAACTGATTGCAACTGATTGTAGACGTTACCCAATATGTCACTACACTAGTTTCTATAAGTTTTAGCCGAGTTTTTTTAAATTAGCCGAACAAAAAAAACCTGAAATTATTTTTTATTTTTATTCGTAAATAGACTTGCATTTGACTAACGATCTACGATGGAGCGTGCTATATTATTTACAAACAATAGTCAAATATCAAAATATCTTTTGATATTTAGGGATTAGGGTCAAATGAGCCTTTGGGAGTACGGTATAGTATTTTGTTTTAAATAAATAACATCTGATAATTTTATTGATACTCGATGTTTTGTATTTAGGAACATAGGGATCCCTCCCTTGGATCAAGGATCAAACGACCGACGGTTTGCTAGACAGCCTTAAATAAGCTGCATTTGTACTGTAATAGGCAATAGTTTTTTTTTTTCAGATTGGGAGAATCCATGAGATTACTTCGAGTTAGACTGGGCAGTATAAACTACAAAAAGGGAGGAACCGTAATGCCTATCAAGCAACTGGAAATCCATCCCTATTTCGACGACAAAAGGCCTAATTTCGATCTAGCTCTACTAATGCTTGCGTCTCCTATAAGATATACTCCGCATATCAAAGCGATAAGACTGCAGATGGTGCCTAGAGAAGTTACTGCTACACATTTTCTTGTCAGTTCATGGCCTGGACCCCTGGTAATTATAACTTAAATGTTTTACGCATATCGCCACATCTCTAAACATATTCAGACCAATTATTAAAAAACGCCACATTCCTAAACATATTCAAACCAAAAAAAAATAAAAAAATAAAAAACAAAAATATTGACACAATGATGTATTGTACGTAGATGGTGTTTCCCCGGCTCTGCGTGGCAAGCCTCAAGTAAGGTAATCGCCCGACTCGTCTTCAGTCGTGACACGTCGAACAACTCTGTTAGACGCGTGTCGTAACTTGTGAATAGTGAATGCCATCATGTTGGTTAAGAAAGTACAACACCAAGATATATAAGGCCAAGATACTATAAAGCCGTAAGGGTGTAGTCTTATCATCGAAGTACTGAGAACTGAGATTTGACATGCTTTTACTTCATATTCTATGAGTATAACTTCTCTAGAAATGAAATCTCATTGTATTGACACGGTTATTTATTTTCCAGTCGAAATTGGAGAACACAAGCCACTTGCAGTCAATGGAGATGATCAAACGCCACCGCATCCTCACCGTGACGCATCTCCACCCGACAGACCCTCAGGAGTGCGCTGAGGAGGTGAAGGAAATCGGATCTTATGAAGAAGCCATCATGTGCCTGGAGCCAGCTCTGAAGGATCCTTGTTTGGTGAATATCGTGACGACATACTATTCTTAGTAGTGCTCTGAGAACTGAAGGAAATCTTATCTTATGAAGAAACCATCATGTAGCTGGAGTCAGCTTTAAAGGATCGCTTATCCAAGAAGCCACTGCTGGATATAGGTTTCCCCCATGGATTTCCAAAAAAACCTGATTGAAACTCTCCAAAAGTTTATTTATACTAAGTATACAAAACAGAATATAGTTTTACGTAATACAAGATAACACCTGACAATCGAACCAGACTATAGTCCAAAGCATGTATACATTATATTATGAGCAAACACATTTTAGGTATCCTATAAGTTAAAGTTAAATAAGTATTAGATTAAAACGAAGGAAAAAAAGTTTTTATAAATAAACAGCGTTACAGCGCTGAAATAATTATTACATCGGTTATCTACGATTATACGGTACTATTGATACTTGCAACGCAGAATTAAATCTACGGTGTGTTTTCTCGCCAGCAAAATGTCGAAAGCACTCACTTCACTAGTAAGCCACTGAGTGAGGTGCGGCGTTCTCGCCGCAGTTGAATGTAACAAACTAGCTATGAGTGGTGACTGCTCTCGTACGTAAGTACATATAGCTCAATGTTTTATAGACGTAAACAAATCTTGTTGCAGCGTGACGTAGGCGCGCCAGTAGTCCTAAACCACATCCTGTGGGCAGTGATATCGTCCTGGAAACCGGATGACTGCGACACCGGCGCGGGAGGGGCCGTGTTCGCGACTCTAGTCTCAGCCAAGAACGTCAGCACATGGATACATGCCACCGTACATGGGCACACCTGGAAGAACTCCGAGAACATCCCCACTTCAACTTCATCCACCAACGTCGTGCTACGACGCTTAAGGACAGAACACACAGCTTAAACTCCGTACTTTGAACGAAACTTATTGCATCGTGCTTTGTTGATAAATAAATTTAACATATTTCGATGGAAATATATGGCGTCGTATTCTTATTAAAAAAAGTGTAAATTCAAAGTTACTTATTAAAAGTTAGGTAAATAGAGGCTTCACAACCATGTTATTGAACAAACAAAAAACTTATAACTTAACTTATCATTAAAAGCGTATGAGAATTGAATGTGTGTGTTCAATGGAATTTACAATTTGACTGATACTTTGTACATATTAAAACGCCATCTATTTTAATTGGAAGAAACTAAATTGATTTACCTGCAATTACGAACAGTCCATTGAAACTAAATTACCTAAAGACTCCTTCGAATTTATTTTCAAGATTTGCCAACGATCAAGCTCGTATCTGTCAACGTTGACGACCTTACCCAAAAACGTTACTTAACTTTAAGTAATGCTTTTAACATGTATTTTGTTAACTTCTCGCTGACACGTAATGATACTTGCGGAAAGAAGACAGAGATTTTAAGACTTAGGTTAAAGTTATGTAACGTTTTTCGGTAAGGCCCATACTGTCTAGTGCGTATTTTACAGCAATCTTGCATAATTGTTAGCGATCCAATTTGTATTTGGTAGCAGTCTAGCTAGTAAGATTCAGCACCTGCAGCCTAGTGTGTATTTATCAGCAGTCTACTTCGTATTTGTTAGTAATAACGAGTTATCCGTTCCGTTCTTGCTAGTATTTGTCAATAACCTAGAGTCACTAATAGTAAACAAACCCGCTCCTATGTGCTCTAGTAGTCTAGCTTGTATTTGTTTGCAGTTTAGCGAATATATTTCGTCATCGCCCAGCGAGTATTTAATTTTGTCAGATATCTAGCGTAATAGTCAGCAATCTTGCTCTTAATCAGCAGTCTAGTGCTTATTTGTCTTTGTGAGCAGTCTAGAAAGTGTTTGATAGCAGTCTAACACGTATTTTTCAGCAGGTCTATACAAGTATTGGTCAGCAATCTAGTGCTTATTTTATCGTCAGTTTAACGTAAATTGTCCCAATGTAAACTTAGATAAGGACAGATATGTGTTAATAGAGTATGGCACTGACTTAAAGAGGCAGTTGTAAATAGCAGTTTTGGTAAGTTAAAAATTATAAATGGCACGTTTAATAACTAGTTCAGCAGTTAACTAAGCAGTAAAGTAAACAAAAATTAGTAATAAAAAATAATGAAATGGATCAGTGAATATATAATTGACCAGGAAAATAATTAAATGGGCGGTAAAAATTATTATATAAATTTGTATAAAAAAAAAAACATAACCTAATCTTTGAAGAAATTATTGCTGATACCTATAAACATAAATAACTTTCCATCATTTTTACCGCTCATTCAGTTATTGGACTGCACAATTATTTTTAGAATTGACATTGTATGATAAAATAACCGACTAATTGATTTTTATTACTGTCCATGTTTTACTGTCGCAATAATTAATCAACCGCCATTAAATTAAATAACTGCTCAATATGTTTTTTAACTGATCATAATAACATGTCGAATATTTAAATAATAGCTCAAAAAATTAGTTCCCATAGAGTATTACTTCATAAGTTTATATTTAATTAATGCATATTAAAGCAATAAATGGTATTATTATCGTAATTTGTTTGTACTAGCTGTCCCCCTTTCATACCCCTGAATATTTTTCGATATCGTTGATTTGTTTCTATATCTATGGTTTCCTTTTTATACATTTCGTCATAATTTTCAATTTAAAAATAAAAAAAATCGAAAGAGCAAACTGTAAAGACAAAGCCCTTAATGGTTCCTTATAAAACAAAGATTTAATGAAATCGGTCCATATTTAGGGGTCGAAAATAGTTTCCTCGAATTGTATGAAAAACGCATAATATACCAGCGAATGTTGCCGCGACAACAATCCGTCTTACTTTTAAGCGCATGTTAAAATCTTATTTAATATGAACTTGTCACTTTCTGTCAGACGGGAACTGTCACGCGCGAAAACGGAACAAAACACTGTTTAACTAAAATGCGCTTATTCAGCTTTTATAAATGAGACGGTATATTTATAAGAATTAGAGTTTTATTTTGTTTCGTTATTGGTTTTAATAAATGTCATTGTTTATTGCTGAACATGCTTGAAAAGAGGTCATTTTATACTCAGCGCTACTGCCTTACATCTCCTCTAGGTATATACAGACGCCTGATCAGGGCCGGCCTTGATCAAAATTGGATCAAAATTAACTATGAAGACGCCGCGATTACAGACGGACACCGAGACAGGTGACACTAAAAGCTATAAATAACGCTGAGTATAACACAAAAGCCTAATACCTTTGAGTGAAGCATGAATATGGCAACAATACGGTACCAGTGTTATTGACAGAATGACTTGCTGTAGCTCAGTATGGCTGCTCGTAATCAAGATTATAAGCGAAACCAACACACGCCTATTGTGCCGATGTCAGTCTATAATTATATACCTACCTATTAGTCCACACCACTGGTACACTGTACCACAGTATAAAAGGAACAACTATCATGACAAAAAAAAGTAATTTGAAAAAAAAAACGACCTTAAAACTATTCAATGAACTGAAAATGGAGAAATAACAACAGCTGTCACTTGATAGTGCCAGTTCACTATCAATTACAACATAATTTTTCGGTTCATTAAATAGTTTCGAAGTCGATTTATTTTTAAATTACTTATATTTATTTATTTTTATTGGTATAGTAAATACTAATAAAAATAAATAAATAAAAGTTTTACTGAAAATAAAAATTTGATTCACCAAACTTCGCTGGGTAAGTTCGTTTAATTATCAAAAACACTTCACTACTATAGTTAAACTTAAGTTTTAGATAAAAAAAATACCAGATCCTTTTACATAGTATGTATGATTAATAAATCTACCAAATTTCGTTCAAATCCGCTCAGTAATTTAAATTGCGTCGTTGAAACGTCTAGATGCTAAAATTTAAATAGACCTTAACTTCAAAAGTACAGAACTGATTTCGATAAACCTTGTACAGATTCATAAGTTGGACTATACCTAATCCATCGATAAAATATTTTTACAATCCAACTTAATTTTTTTGAGATATTTGTGGTTAAACTTACAAATATAGGTACATACACCTTTGAAATTTAGCACACATGCTTAGAAGCTGGTATAGATTAATATATGTGAAAATTGTGCAATTGTAACAATATTACATACATACACATCGAATTGATAATCTCCTTTTTTGAAGTCGGTTAAAAGAATAACAAAAATCCAGCAAAGCCTACGAGTTTTACTCGCACACCGCAGCTCCCGTACAACCATGCAACATGAACAATTACTTTGACCTTTGTCTTGCTCTCTCACTGGAGAAAGAGGGAGACAAAATATTTATTTGAAAAAAAGGCAAAGTAAGCATCACTTCTCCATCACAAGGTTGCCTAGAAGAGATTGCTTTTAGTGATAAGGCCGCCTGTTGTTTCACTAGCACGTAAATATTTTCTTATAGATTAGTGTTATAGCCAAGGTGTAAACAATAAAGAGTTTTATATATCTTATATACTGTCGTACACAACTTTACTAGTAATTTGTGTTACTGATGATGCTTCAGCTGTTTCCTTTGAAGCTGATAGTGTAGCGTATAGCTGTATACAGAGTTAATTAGATCCTGATTATTTGGGTTGGGTTAACCCGTCAAGTTGCATATCCCATTGCAAGATCCTGGAGTATATAAGCTTGACTGTGAGTGCGGATTATCATGCATAAAGAGAAGCAACCGCTATTTTGTTATTCTTTTAATTTATTCAAATTAATACGTCTTGTTTGTATTTAAGTGTGTATTAATGTTATTCTCGATCGGTATGATCGCTTGCTATCAGTAGAATGACCAGAACATTTTATTACTCGTTAAATAATATTGCAAAATAAAATCAATTGCAAAATGAATAAAATTTAGATTTGCTTACACATATTCACCTATGTAAAGTTACAAAATATGCATAGCCTCTATTTCTCTGTTTTCCCCTTTGTTTCAATATAATACCTAAAATGTGTTTGCTCAAATGATGTATACATGCTTTGGAGTATAGTCTGGTTCTGATCGATTGTCACATGTTATCTTATATTATGTTAGGCTATATTCTGTTTTGTATACTTAAATAAATAAATAAAAAAATAAAATAAGATTGTGATTAGCCGTCTTATAAACGCATGTTAAAATCTTATTCACTGAATAGGGACTTGTCACTCTCTGTCAGACGGAAACTGTCACGTGCGAAAATGAAACAAAACACAGTTTAACTAAAATGAGCTTATTCAGCGTTTATAATTAAGTCGGTTAATGTACCTGTGCGAGAACTAAAGTTAGAAACACTCCCGCCGCAGAGCTCTTTTCTAATTTGAACTGGACCCCTTCAGAATACGTTATAATTGACAGGGCGAGCGAAGCGAGCTAAGGTCTCAAAGTTAACTGGGTGAGTTAGCTTTCATCTGTACGGATGATCGTATGCGAGTTTGAATGATATTCGCGTTTAGGCTGTTTTATACAAATAATCTTAGTATACAGGTTGTATAATTATGTAGGTTTTTGTCGTCGAAAAAGAAAAAAAGAACGAAAGAAAGAAGAAGAAGAAGGAAAGGAAAAAACTTTGCTGCGACGCTTTTTATAATATTTATCAGAAATATTTTGGTAAACAATTCTAAACAAGACTTGAACATATAAGACATCCCGATTCAAAGAACATGAATTGCAAAAACAAGCTAAAAATTCCTTGCTCGCTACGCTCACGTATTATATATCAACTTCAGTGTCTTTCTTTGCATCTGTTATAAAAGTTGCGTATTCTGAAGGCACTCTGCAGGTTGATGTGCCCGTGACAGGGGCGTGTGGTTAATCGCTAAGTAAAGGTCTCATTTCCTCCTCATCGCTCCGCGAGGGAGGGCGGATCCTCTCAGCCAATCTGAACCCATTACGTGATCGAAAACGTTACTCTACGGTTCAGCCAACGAAATTTAACTTACTATAGGTACCTAGGCTGAAGGTGAAGACTGAAGAAGAAAGGGGCAGATACCCAAGTTCAATGACTTTCCAGCACGTGGACGTATTCACAATTCACGAGTATAGTAACGTGTCCTTGGATGACCGATACTCATATACCAACAATGAAGAACTTAAAGATTTTTATATAGGTAAAGACTCTATGTCACCGCGCTAAAGCCTATAATTTACGCTTTAGCGCGGCGACATAGAGTCTATATATTCTCAATTTGTTTGATTGAGAAGTCTAGAGACGTCTATTTTGCCGCTTCGAATTATTTTAAAAATAGAAATTATTTAATCGTGTAAGGGGTCTAATTAGACCTCATTGAGCGCGGACGTTTTTGAGAACTGGCGCTACATCCCGTTGATACTTTATCAAAGCTCAAATTTGATTAAAAAAACTATTATCTAAACAGAACTTTTTTAAAACATGCTTTCAGTTCGTGATGAAAATCATATTTGGCTATAAAAATTGGGCTTATGTTAAAAAAATTCAGGGCTATGCTGGTACCCGCTGAGGAGTTTCTTTATGAGGATACAATTTTCGTCTGCCGCTGGCACTGGCTCACTAATTCGCTCATCTAGAAGAAACCAATTCACTCACGAATTAAAGACACCCAGATTATAACTTAATTTTTTTTTCTATACGCACGATAAAAGTGGAATTAAAGCGTTCGTTCGTGTTTAGTATTTTACGTTTTCAATTTTATTAGTTTGTTTGGCAGCTACCGTGAGCTACCCTAACGCGAACATTTTAAAAGTTTGTCAGGAGTTATCCCTCTGTAGTCTCTCTCATCCAGCGGGAAAAATGTCTACTAAGGTCTAAGGTCATGATTCACCGCAAACCAAGGCCAGGATAGGTCAGGTTGAGTTTGTTTCTGTCAGGGGAATCACGAAAAACGGGTGAGGTATGCTCGATGTCTGCTCTAAGTAATTTTCTGGCCTGACTTGCAAAATATTTCTAAGCTCAGACTAGAGAAAAATGCGGACGGATTGTATAGAACAGAATGCAAAGAGAATTCAATACTAATACTAATAGACTAGTAAAAATAAATCCGTTTGTAAGGCGGACATCGCAGTATTTGCAACTGGGGGGATTCTTTGAAATTATGATAGGAAAATGGCAAAAAATCATGGATCATCAATAATCCCCGATTTATAGACTAGCTGCGTTCCGCGGTTTCACTCGCGTAGTTATGAAAAACGGTGATGATTATGATGATGATAAGTACCTTATGTCTGTCTCCAGGTCCAAATCTCTATACTAATTGTCATAACTATCGGTTCAGCTGTATGAGCATGTTTACATGCTCATACAGCTGAACCGATAGTTATGATAACAAAATTTATAGAGATACCAAAACAAGATAACAAAAGTTATGGTAACAAAATTCGCATTTATAATATGATTAAGAAATTGTGTCAAATGTATTTCAAAACACCAGTACATGGCTGTTAGACGGACAGACGGATAGACGGGCAGACGGACAGACGGACAGGCAGACAGACAGATGGACAGACGGAGAACAAAGTGTACCTATAAGGGTTCCATTTTTTTCCTTTTTAGGTACGGAACCCTAAAAAGCCTTAAGGATATGGTCTCACCGTCGATAGTGCCGAGAACTGAGATTTGCCATGCTTTCACTTCATATTCAATGAGTATAACATCTTTAGAGATAAAATCTCATTGAAGCTACGTGTTAATCGATAGTGATGAGAAACAACAAAAGTTAACCTAATTGTTCTTATGTTCGAGTTAAATACGGAGTTTGCAAAAGTTGTTTTGTGCGCTCCGTCCACCTTTTTCTTTAGTCTGAGTTTCCATCAGTGTTTGTATGACGTAGGACGTCAAGCGTCGGAGATATGCATTCCTTAGGAAATTGGTATTCGTTATACACCATGCATGTTTCTATACAACATGAGATAACTGTTTTCTACCTCTGAACTTCATTTCATTGATTAATATTATTATTTTTAAATCCCGACGAAAAACAAAGGATGTTATATATTATGAGCTTGACGTGTGTATTTGTGTGTTAGTCTGTGATTTCGTAGCTCCCAAACGAATGCATCGATTTTGATGTAGCTTTTTTAGGGTTTCGTAGTCCCTACACCACTACAAACCCACTGCAAACCCTTATAGTTTCGCCATGTCTGTCCGTCCGTCCGCGGCTTAGCTCAATTTCGTATGAGTATGCATATTTATCACGCCAATAAAAAGCTTAAATAAAATGTTGCAAAAACGTGGGAATTAATATATTTTTTATCCACCCCATCGAATATCGTTGAATATCGTGGGATATCGTTGAATAGCTTTTAAAAACATATTGGATGTGTGCGAAACCCCTTTTTCAATTTAGGGATCCGTTTGCAAAATATTAAGAATCCCCCCCCCCCCCCCCTATCCCCTAATATCATATATGATGAAATTAAAAGGAAAACTATCACGGATAAGTAGGTTTTACAAGTTAACGAGTTATAGACAATCAACTCATAAATAAAGACAGACAGAATGGTGGCCGAGGCAAGGTAAGCGGAGTGTGGGACGTCCAGCTGCAAGATGGGTCGATGATATAATAACAATTGCGGGTCGAACCTGGACTCGATTGGCACAGGACCGAGGAAGATGGCAAGACAAGAGAGAGGCCTATACCCAGCAGTGGGATAGAGAAGGCTGTGGATGATGATGATGATGAACTCATAAAATGTTTTCAACTCATCAAATTTAGATTTAAATCGCAAAATCAATCAATATTTTCATAGTATAAAAGTAGCTCTATTTTAAGTCTACAGGTAGTTGAGTGTACGTAATTACACTCACCCTACCTTGCGCGTGGCCCAACACTCACTAGGCCAATTTATTTTTATTTGAAATAGGTATTATTACAACGTAATATTTTTTGTTATAAATTTACAATATGATTGAATGCAATAAACGACTAATTACAAAATAAACAATCTATTTTTTATTTTAATGCAGTTTGTTGAAATTAAAATTACGATTTCTACATTTCGGAATTTTTTGATTCCAAAATTATTATTATTCCTCTTCTCTTCTCGTGTAGAAAAGTGAAAATCTGAAACAATTCGTCCGCTCGGTATTTCCACAGACAAGCGTCCATTTGTTTCTCCTCATCTCGCGGGAGGGATAACGACATTTTTTCATTACGCACACTCGTTTAAGGAAATAGAGGTGCTGAGCATTCACAGGGATAGATTTTCCCCTTAAATAGGGGTACAGGGTTACTGATGTGAAATCACCTATGTGTGTGAAATATATAATAACGCGGCGAGTAAGATCGGCTGTTGGCGACGATCGACGCTTCGCCTTCAGCCGACAGGATTGTCAGACAGAGATAATGCTATACAAAAGAATGAGATTGATTTGTCACATTTAACTCTAACAATAACAGTCCAATACCGTGTCGAGAGTGTCGAGACACGCATATGGTAGACTAAATCTGTGATTGTAGGTATGAAGGTAATCTTAAAGAATACCTCTGAGTAAATTGTTTGAGGATTATCAAAACGGATGTAGTAATTATGCTTGTCTAGTGCATCCTCACACACAGCAGACCATTTAGAGCGTCTACTTTTCATATCCGCAATATGTTCCTTCACCCGAATCCCGCTTTTTACATACCCACATAATATGTACATACTACATACACTCGAAAAACACCACCCTGCTTCTTACGCAGTCGGGAAAAAAAAACAACAGTATGTGTCAAAAGAACCAAGCTGTGTTTAACTTATAAGCTAGCTAACCAAAAAGCATACTTTTAATACTCAACTTGAATATGTAAATACCTTATTATCCAGTGCTACTTATTACTTTATAATTTTTCTATTTGTTAAACACCCCACCATCTATATTTTATTTCATCATATCTCCATCTCACAGGTGCCTGGAAGAGATCGCTATTAGCGATAAGGCCCCTATTGTTTCACTAGCATGTAAGCCCCTTTTCGTTATAGAGAGTTATCTATCTTCTCTATCTATTTAACTACATATCTAGTTTCATCACTAAGTCCGCAACTAAACTCTTGCCCCTTAAATCCGACCGAAGGTATATTTTTTTTTAATGCAAGATAGATCTACGATTGACCTCCAACTCGCCTGATGTTAAGCGACGGTGTGGCCGAGGATGGAGCTCGTCAATCTAGAAGATTATATATTCATATCTATATTATTTCTAAGCAAACCCATCGTCGTCACATTCCAAACAAGACGAGAATGTGTACCTAATTCCGCTGAGCCACTCCAGTTTTGCATAGTACGAAAGCTATAACTTACCTTTTATCCAATTACCCAAAGAGGAGGGATGAAGATATGTATGCTTGCAACTGAAACTGCGATTTTCAAAGTCGTAGAAAATTGTTCAAATTTATCTTACAATTTTTTTATTTAAATATAATCTGCACAGGAATGGAATTCTTGCCGCGAATTATGTTTCCTGAGAACTATAATCTAGGAATTGTCAAGGCTAGAGTGAATAGATATCTTCTAGATCGACGTGCTCCATCCTCGGCCACACCGTCGCTAAACGTCAGGCGAGTTAGTGGTCAATCTATCTTGCATAAAAAATACAGTCAAATTGAGAACCTCCTTTTTGGAAGCGGTTAACAAAATAATCTTGATACAAAGTACCCGATTGGGTACTCTGTTTCTTTTAAGATACCCAGGCACCTGCCTGGGGGTACCACAATCTTGATAGCTATATTATTTCAATATTACTTTGACCTTTGTCTTGTGGAAAGAGCGGAAAAAGTATGTTGAAATAATACTGCTGGAACGCTTGTGGCACTTATTCATATTAAAATACGGTATTACCCATAAGACCTCGTTATGCACATTTACTTATAAGTCCTTGATTAGGTTCTAGTTAGAACCTAATCAACAACATCGAAGTTATAAGTATAACGTCTTATTATATGTAAGTAGGACTTTTTTTTTATCAGCCCTGTTTGTACAAACTGTCCCACTGCTGGGAACGGGCCATCTTCTCATTGTGAGAAGGGTTAGGCCATAGTCTGCCACGCTGGCCAAGTGCGGGTTGGCAGACTTCACACATCTTCAAGATCATTGAGAACTCTCAGACATGTAGGTTTCCTCACGATGTTTTCCTTCACCGTTTGAAGTTGCTGGCAATCAATAATACGCACATAACTTCGAAAAGACAGAGGTGCGTGCCGTGGGATTCGAACCCAGGACCTGCGGATCGCAAGTCATACGGTCTCACCACTAGGCTGCCGGAACCTCCATACCGCCTTTGCCGGACTTATTTTACTTATTCGTTATTTCACTATGTTGTCAACGGAGTGTTTTGTACTGTATTGTACTACAACGTTAGGTACTATTCACAATTTTTACTCCCTACAAAATTCAACTGATTAGCATACCAACGAACTACGATAAAAGTAAGTAAAGCAGGCTTTTAGGAGGATTAATCAAGCCTTCAGTTTTTATAGCCATGAAAACCCCTGATTTTGTTACCATCCAAAATGGCGTCTAAAAGGTAAACACAGGAGATTAGTCTTAAAGACCTTTTTGCGTCGGCTGTGATGGATTAATGCTAACAAGTATAATTTAATTCAAAAACCAAAAAACTCACTGGTTTTTTAAGGACCAAAATGTGTTTTAAAATTAAAGGTCTTTACGTGCTGTGACTATTTCAATTTATCACTGACTTTATGTATAGGTATGTTTGTGGTATTTAAATGACTATGTACATTTTTGTCTAGTACTTAGTTTGTAATATAGAAGGGAGCCAAATTCTGTGTTTACAAGTATTAAATATACCAAAAAGCTTCTTTCATTTGAGTAAAATGAATACTATGAAAACGAGATCTATCAGGTCTTTAGTGCGAATGATTTCAGAGGTTTAAGTCCACACTGCTGGAACCCGCAGATATCTGGATCCTGGGCCTAAGATGGTTCAGTCCCACAAATACTTGAATTAAAATAATCTTGTAAGATTGCTTTCTGCTTTCTCCAGGAAGCATTTTTACGACTGAAATCCCAAAAATAAGCTGTTTACAGAAAGTCCACTGACCCCGAAAAAAATATAAAGAAAAAATTATAATCGACTAGAAGTCTAGGCACAGAAGACGGAAACTCCGCCACCAATCTCGAGTTATATATTATAATTAATTAGTTAATTATTAATTAACAAATAATAATTAGTAATAATGAATGATTAATAGTATTAAAGTATTATTATTAAAGATTAATATTATTATTCACATTTATTTCGATTCTTAATTTTAAATTTTTTACAATTCAAATATAAACATATAAAAATAACATAAATATAACAATATAATATATACTTATTATTATACTCTTTATTCAATTTACATCTTAAATACGTTTAAGTTTTAAAAGTAGTTTTTTAAGTTTTAACAAGTTTTTTACAATAGAAATACAAAAATATAAATATTATAAAAAACTTAAACCTAGGGTGCCGCCGGCAGCGGGGTGGGGCTCAAGCTGCCGGTGGTAGGGGCTACAGAGAGAGGAACCTCCTGACAATGCGTGCCGTGTCCAGGATGACTGCCTTCTGTATCAGACCCTTGACCCAACCGTCGAGCGAGAGCCTCTGGAGATGTTGGTCGAGGCTCTTCGCTATGACACCATTCACCGAAACGACTATCGGGACAATGATCGTCGAGTCAACATCCCACATGGCGGTTATCACGTGAGCCAAATCAAGGTACTTGCTGAGCTTGTCCTTCTCGGCCTTCACGAGATTCTCATCATGTGGGATGGTGATGTCGACGAGCACTGCCCGGCGCTGAGACCGATCTACAATCACGATATCAGGCTTATTGGCAACAATAGTCCTGTCCGTGATTATAGAACGATCCCAGTAGAGCAAAGCACGGCTATTTTTTTTTATTATTATTATTATCATATATTTAATTCTAAATAATTATTGTCAACGTATTTTAATAATAGATCTAATTAGTAATTAATAGTTTAATTTCCCGCTCCCCGCGTGTTGTCCGAGTTTGCATCGCGGTTGTCAGTCGAGACAAGCGTTCGAAATTCAATTGACGTCACGAGCAGGCCGCAATCCTGACGACAACTCCATCTTCAAATATATATGTATGTCTGTTATATGCAGATATCAATTTGCGTATGTGTCATTGTATGTATGGAGTGTTCGACAAGTGGTCTGTGTTAGTAAAATTTGCGACAGAGGCGGACTAGCAGTCTTAGCCGCCGAGTAAAATCAAGCGCCCCCTTTTCAGCACGATCTTAGCACAGCAGATCATCTTATTATCGATGGGGGGGGGGGGGGGGGGTAAATGTAGGATGCTACAATACCATATAATGCGCCTCAGGCCTTAGAGCGAGAGAGTATTTTTGTTTTTTACTATACTATTCTTCGGACAATGTATTTTTTTTGCGATCGATCGCCAGGCATCCCTAAAACCTGGTGTCCTAGGTCCGGGCCATATCTCCATCTCTGTTATTCTGTATGGAAATAACACAGATGGAGATATAGTTACCGAACCGATTCCGAACCCGACAAGTTCTGAATAGTCCTGCTGGTAGTTAAATATAAAAAATATAATAAACAATAAAAGTCAGAAATATGTTTTGTCTATAAATAATTTATTCAGTTACTGATCGCTACTGTATTTACATCATCCATTGATTGCCACGTTCCGACATCGGGACTTATTCCACAACACAATACACAATACATGTTATATTCAATAAATTAAATACCTACAATAAATACATGATTATACTTGACATGTGAAATAAAAAACCACATAAGTGCGAGTCTGACTCGCGCACCGAGGGATCCGTGCAAACTTTTATATGTATAAATAGTTCTTCCGTCACGAGATTCCAAACTTGTACATTCTTTCACACTAGTGATGGGGTATATTTTTTTTTATTTTTTAAATGCATCGATGAGACATTTTAACATTATTTTTGTCAAGTAATATTTGTATGTAATTTGAAACAAATCAACCATTATTTTCTTTAGACAAGTCTTCTTTTGTTATTTCTATTTTTATCTTGTCAACAGACAACGATATGTTTCATCAAAATTGGTTCAGCCGGTCCTTTTGTCGGGGGTTTTTGAGTTTTCTAAGCTTATACTCGCTAGCTGATAACTATTGCTTTTTTTTCAAACGATATCAATAATATTACCTATTGATATCGTTATACTTGTAAAAGTTAAAATTAAAAAAATAAACAGCTTACCTACCACTAGGAAATCATCTGTTTGTTTGTATACTATTTTCAAAATAACATCCGATAAAACACTATTATTATTAACGGGATATTTACCGTAGTTAGCGCGGTTGTCGCAGTAAAAGACAAAGAGGGTAGACAGATTTGTCTGCTCTTGACCGTATCATCCACCTGCATTTTTCAGTCGCTCGTGAACATGACATGCACCATGTTCACGAGCTGTGGCGAAATATCGGGAGCTCAAAATTAACGCGAACCACGGTCAATATACCGTTAATAATATTAGTGTTTTAATGAATGACCGTGATAGTTTAAAAACATTCAATAATATAAAATAATCATCGAAATGGGATAATATTTAAGGGTAAAAAACAAATCTCATGTATGAATAAATGCACTATACTAGAGAAAATAATCGTCCATACCCTTATCGATACGCCACTAGATATCTGCAATCATTTTTAAAGGATTCCTCTCTAAATGCATTCTTTATATTACATACATACATAATATACTCAATCTATCATCACTTGCGCTTGCTAAAAAGCACTAAGCTATTATACGCATAATATACATCATACTATACAAACTCATTTTATTGCATCTTTCATATACAAAGGCGGACTTATCACGGATGGCGTTATCTGCCAGCCGTCTGACAACTGGCGGGCTGATTCTAATACAATCGACATTATTTTTATCTGTCAACATCAATAAAGTTGACATAATAATGGGAAATAAGTTTGTTACACGCTCTATTTAGTCACGCTAAGTTTTAATTTAACTAAATTGACAGCAATAAAATTCGTGCCGACCTTTTCTAACCGCGCGTTAGTACGAAAAATTCGGTGCGACGTTTAGGTTTTAATTTTTTTCAATACTAAATAAATCTACATTTGACCAAATATAAGCGACGGTGTAGCCTAGGATGGAGCTCGAGATCTAAGCTAGAATATATTTTTAGCCTTAAAAATTCCAAAATTATAAACCGATCCTCAGATTCCACACGCTCAGGGGACAGATAAGGTAGCAGGGAGCTACGGAGCTTTTTAAGGTTTTAGTGAGCGTGTAACAGAATCGACCCCAATATCGATTGTATCAGAATAAGCTCGCAACAATAAAAAGCAAAATAATATACAAAAAATTCATTCGCACAAAAGTCATGGCGATTTGCTCTCCACAATAATGTAAACAGGCTTACCCAACTGTTCAGAAATGATTAGTTCTAGTCTATTCCAGATCAACGCTTGGATCTACTGCCACATAAAGGGGTTCGAGCATTTCTCTATAGAAACTGGCATATCTACCCGACGCCATTTTTTTCGACCTCTCTATGCACGTTTAGAGTATTATAACTATATAGAGTAGTAGCATATATAGTAGAGCGGGTATAAGAAATGAAGAGATACGTAGACGTACGAGAATAAACGACATAGCACAGCGGATTAGCAGGTTGAAGTAGCAGCGAGCAGGACACATAGCACGTAGAACTGATGGCCGATGGGGCCGAAAAGTTCTCGAGTGGAGACCATGCACCGACAAGCGCAGCGTAGGAAGACCAGCCACGAGGTGGACAGATGGCCTCATACAAGTGGCAAGAAGACGCTGGATCCAGACTGCTTCCATCTGGTCGTTTTGGAAATCAATTGGAGAGGTTTCCAGCAGTGGACTTCTTGTGGTTGAGATGATGATGACAGACGGGGCCTTACACAAACAAAAATTGCCAACTGTTTAGATAACCCAAGTATCACGTTCCCGTTGTATTTCGATGTAATGTTCGCCCTATGAGAATAATTAATATCTTTAGCTGCAACTATATCAGGTATATTATATAATAATTACACTTAACATTTTTGTTTGCGTAATTGTCTTTTACGAATACACACACACACACACACACACTTTCATCGTGTGCGGAAACGTCGAAAAAAATAGCATCGGATCGATATGCCACAAAGGTTCTATCCCCTTTGCTCGCACCCACTCTTAATCTTACTCTTATTTGATCGGTAATTGGAGTACATTGTTTTCCAGAATTTTTTTGAGTCAAAATTGCCAGCTATAGTTTCGACCGCATCCAACGGTATTTTTCCAAGTAGTAGAGCACGTGATATTGCATATTTTTTGTCATGAACACGGTATATTATATACCTACTACTTTTACCTAACGAGACAAATGATGGAAGCACTATTCTTTACTATCCATCTATTATTAATCTGAACCTTTTTAATATATTTTCAGGACACTTCTGTCAGCCCTTGATTTTTTAAATTTTTACTTTTAAATTTAGTATGGCAAACTTAAAAAGCATTATAAAATGATTTACCTATCTAGGACCCGAAATATGAAATCTCGAATACGAATACGCCCAGAAAACTTTTTATTTTCCAAAGACTATCAGAGTCCCAAAGGCTCATTTGATAACCGCGGTCTTGTGAATAAAAGAATATTGGTGAATAATAAATAATAAAGGTTTCTGGGTTTAATTAAAAATTAAACGTTATAATCTAATTTTGGATTCAAATTCTAGAGAATTTAGATCCGTGGGGTCCGGGAGCTCATCTCATATTTAAAAAAAAACTGAGCGCCTGATACAATAAAAAAAAGTTAACCTACATTTCATCAGAATCTTTTACCAAATAAAGCAACGTGATTAAGACAATCCAATGAAACCGATTCGGGCATAAATAAAATTCGAACAAAAAAAAATTGTCGTTTCTTTTTAGTCGGGGTTTTTTGAGTTTTCGAAACTTATACATGTTTAAAATATTATTCTCATAATGTAACCCGAAAATCGAACTAAATCGGACATTTTCGTACGGAATCAGGGACCTCTGTGCTGCGACAGAGGTCAATGGTTCCTGTTTCGATCCTAAGGCTGCCAAACTTTCAGACTAGTTCTTAGTACTTTCGTGAAGTGTATCTACTCATATACAAACTATATTTTAATTGTACTTACAATAATTATCATATATTTAATACTACAAATAGTAACCCGGCCTTATGAACGCGGAGAAATCGTTCTGAGGTATTTCTTCTGTTTTCTTTTTTCTTCTGTAGTCTTTCCTGTGAAAACAACGTATAATAATTAAATAAAGAACAATGTAATAGAATCAGAATGTGATGAGCTCTCTTCGATCCACGCTAGTACAAACCAAAACATAATTTTTATGATAAAGACACAAAAATATGTACTTATTTCTACCCAAAGAAGGAGGGTTATGTTTTTCGAGTGTATGTATATTGTATGTATGTGTGTTTCTATATGACAACCTACAGCCTAAATGGCTTGACTGATTTTGATGTGCGAGATGTCATAAGATTCGTCTACATTTCCTGAGTGTCTTAAGCTATATTTGTTTGGAATAGTAAATCTCTTGTAATATAAAAAAATGAGTTTTTTCGTAACCTCCAACTAACTTTTTCGTAATAAACAAGTGATTTGACTGGAAATGTGTATTTATAATATTTTACAGAGATTTTAAGCATACTTTATCACAAAACACGTACACTCAACAGCGTATCAAGCGTAACGAAATCGAAAGTTAAAACTAGAAAAACCGCTTTTTGACAGTCAGATATTTTGTTTTTCTTTTAATATACCTGTATATAATTTCCATATAGATTACTATCTCACCTCCTTGGGTACTTGGGGTAAGGCATCTTGAGATGGACAGTCTTGTAGTGCATCTTCATGGAAGACTTCTGGGTGAAGCGCTTCTCGCACACGGGGCACGGGTAGGGCCGCTCGCCTGTGTGCGTCACCATGTGCTTCGCTATGTTGCCCGCCTAGACGATAACATATATGAATATATAATTAGTTTTTAAAAAATACTGCTGTTTTTACGGTTCCGTACCCAAAGGGTAAAAACGGGACCCTATTACTAAGACTTCGCTGTCTGTCCGTCCGTCCGTCCGTCTGTCACCAGGCTGTATCTCATGATAGTGATAGTTAGACAGTTGAAATTTTCACAAATGATGTATTTCTGTTGCCGCTAGAACAACAAATACTAAAAAACAGAATAAAATAAATATTTAAGGGGGCTCCCATACAGCAAACGTGATTTTTTTACCGTTTTTATAGATAATGGTACGGAACCCTTCGTGCGCGAGTTCGACTCGCACTAGTTTTATTTTTTTACTTTATGTTGGCATCATGCTTGCACATTTGCCATTTGTCGAGTTTGTAATTATTGCAGTTAAAAATAAACGTCTAAAATTCGTATTAAGAATATGTTGTTCGACCATCGCCCGTCTCGCTCACGCATATCAACATTTTTGAAGATAAAAAATGACTGAATTAATTTATTAAAAAAAAAATAACCCCACAGAACACTAGAAATCAACATCACAAGTTTTCACCAAATAGTTAATTTCGATTCAAGTTAATTTTCATACGTAATGTGATGCGTCGCATAGAGCAACTAGTTACGGATACGTTATCAAATACTTACGGATATGGAAGCGCCGCATATCTCGCATATCTCCCTATTCTCGAGCGGGATGTGCCGATGCTCCGCCAAGTGATGTTTGCGACACGCACCTTTCGTAGGGAAGTTTTCGCCGCACTAAAAAAAACATATTTTTTTACCGACAGAGCGAGGCGAAGTTCAGTTCCGTTCAGTTCCATGAACTAGCAAAACTCCCTTTCGTCTGCCCGCACGTTTGTTCGCTTGTACTCGAGTACTTGTCATCGATCCACATTCTTGATGCGTGCTGCACAGGAATGGAATTATTTGTCGCCATCTGTTTCCTAAGACCTACAACCTTGGAATTTTCAAGGCTAGAGTGAATAGATATCTTCTAGATCGACGAGCTCCATCCTCGGCCACACCGTCGCTTAACATCAGGCTAGTTGGTGGTCAATCGTAGATCTATCATGCATATATATATTTTTATGATAAAAACTATTAACTTGCCATTTAGACAGGTATTTGCAGACTAAAATTATCGGACAAAATGTGTAGTTCACAATTTTAGAATTTTCAAACAGCACAAAGCCCGGTATAAATCTAAAACCGGGTCTCTACTAAGCCAGTTTTACTTTTGCGATTCACCAAGCGACATCGGAGTTATTTATAAACCTATACGATACCTACGTAACTGAGTATTACTTATTTATAATTTAA
This sequence comes from Lycia hirtaria, assembly GCA_947563715.1. NCBI lineage: Eukaryota > Metazoa > Arthropoda > Insecta > Lepidoptera > Geometridae > Lycia > Lycia hirtaria. The sequence goes on along the minus strand of OX387383.1, from coordinate 26,364,756 downwards.
AAAACTGAAGCAACCGACTTCTCATGGACGCCATTGTCAGAACTGGACCAAATTGAAATGGGACCACACGGGAAGCACCAGCTTACAAATAAAAGAAGAATCATCAAAATCGGTTCACCCAGTCAAAAGTTCTGAGGTAACAAACTTTTTTTAATATTCAGGCGAATTGAGAACCTTGTCCTTTTTTGAAGTCGGTTGAAAATGATGATGTGTTGTGTGAAGTAAAAAAGTAAGGATTACGGAGATAAAGTGCACTTTATTTATACAGAATTGTATTAATCTCTCGCAGCACTAGTTTGTGTGTATATAATATACTCACATGTGCACAAATTGTAGGTATTTTCTTTTCTCTGAAATCTCTTGCTTTCAAGTTTCTGAAACAAAAAATATATTAATGTGTAAATTGTAAAACAATATTTGTCAAGCTAATCAAGCAGCCAAATTGTCATTAAATCGCGTGATTAATGGACGGTCCCTAAGGGTGCCGCCAGGATCCACAAAGTGTTGGCTAAGTCCCCCTCCTCCCATCTAGGGTTACTCAAAAAACCGGATGGGACATACACAAAATCCGAGGAAGAAACAATAAGCTTGTTGGCAAAAGTACACTTCCCGGACTCTGTGGTTCTAAACAATGGTATGCTAGAAACCAGCCAAAATCCTAAAAAGAGAAGACCCAAGGCTGAGGATTGGAGGAAAGCTTCCATTGTTTTTAAACCCCACCGAGTCACATGGGCCATTAGAAGCTTCAAACCTTTCAAGACCGGTGGGGAGGATGGCATCTTTCCGGCCCTTCTACAAAAGGGTATAGATATCATCCTACCAATGCTGCTGAAAACTTTCAGAGCTAGCTTCGCTTGGGGGTACATACCAGCGGCATGGACCAAGGTGAAAGTCATTTTCATACCCAAGGGGGGAGATAAAGACAAATCTCAACCTAAGTCCTACAGACCCATAAGTCTCACCTCATTCATGTTAAAAACCATGGAGAAGGTGATCAACCTATACATAAGAGAGTCGTACCTATCTACTCGACCTCTTCATATCAACCAACACGCCTACCAGAAGGGCCGATCTACTGAGTCGGCTCTGATGGAATTGGTGGATAAGTTGGAGAGGGCCATAGAGGACAAAGAGATTGCCCTATGTGCCTTTCTTGACATAGAAGGAGCATTCGACAACACTTCTATGGAAGTAATAATCAGTTGCATGACTGAGCGAGGCATCGATGGCACGACCATAAACTGGATCGAAGCGATGCTTAGCAACAGGACAGCCACAATAACGCTACTCAACACCACCGTTAAACTGAGGCTGACAAGAGGCTGCCCACAAGGCGGCGTACTGTCCCCTCTAGAGTGGTCTATTGTGGTTGACGGGCTCCTAAACAAATTAAATGGGGCCCGTTTATACACGCAGGGCTATGCAGACGACCTAGTAATAGTGATCGTAGGCAAATGCCCTAGCACAATATCAGAGCAGATGCAGAGAGCCCTGAAAATGGTTGAGCAGTGGTGCGGCGAGGTCAACCTATCCGTCAACGCTAGCAAAACCATTTTGGTCCCGTTTACCAAGAAGAGGAATTTGGCGGCACTCAAGCCTCCAAAACTCTTTGGCCAAACGCTTCAAACTTCCAGTGAGGCTAAGTACCTAGGTATCACCCTAGACCAATGTCTCACTTGGAATAAACACCTCCAACAGGTGAAAAGAAAGGCAAAAATTGCGTTGGGGGTGTGCTGTCGCCTGGCCAGGGCTAACTGGGGGATAAGGCCCAAGGCCTCACTGTGGCTGTACACCGCCATTGTGAGACCCATGGTCACCTATGGCTGCGTAGTGTGGCAGAGGAAGACCAACCAGGCGACCTGCATTAATACCCTTAACAGCGTACAAAGACTTGCCTGCTTAATAGCTACTGGGGCGCTCTCCACTACTCCCACAGCGTCAATGGAGGCACTACTGAACCTCGTACCGTTACACATACACGTGCAAACATGTGCAAGGTCAGCGGTGTTAAGGGCCTCCATATCTGGTCGAGTAAATTGGAGATCGCTTACCATGAGGAAACTCTATGAAGACCTCACTAAAAACCCCATCATGACTATGCCCTCAGATACCATGATGAGTAAGACAAATCTATATAAACTCTTTAAGGTACATCTACCTGACAGGACGACTTGGGAGGATGACATGCCTCGAGAGTTAAAGTCCGGTGACATAGTCTGGTACACGGATGGTTCTAGGAAAGATGACAGAGCAGGTGCAGGGATTTTCAGTGGCGCTCCCAAGGCCAACCTCACGGTTCACCTTGGGCAATACGCCACTGTCTTCCAAGCTGAAATGTACGCCATCATAATGTGTGTACATGAAAACCTGCTCAGATCATACTCAGGCAAAAGGATCTTTATCCTCTCCGACAGTCAGGCCGCTCTGAAGGCCCTGAAGTCGGATAACATTAATTCTAAACTCACCTTTGAATGTGCCCAGCTACTGAATAACCTAGGCTCTTCCAACACGGTGACCCTAGCCTGGGTCCCTGGGCACTGCGGCATCAGCGGCAACGAGTCTGCTGATGAGCTCGCAAGAGCTGGTTCGGAGGAACAACCGATTGGACCCGAGCCATTCTGTGGCATATCCAAATGTAACACATACGGTGCCCTAAAGGCCGGAGGAAGGGACCAGGCTCTCAAGCTCTGGAGAACTAGCTCCGGCCAGAGGCACTCCAAACTGCTTATAGCAGGCTTCACTGACAAACTGTCCAGAGAAGCACTACAACTAAGCAGGGCTCGTATAAGAATCCTGACCAGAACCCTAAGCGGGCACTGCAAGCTTAACAAACACCTCAACACTATGGGATTGGGTGAACTCAAGGCTTGCAGATTCTGTCACACGGATGATGAAACACCCGTACATATCCTGTGTGAGTGCGAACCGTTGCACCATAGCAGATGCCGGCACCTCGGAGGCCACATAATCTCACCCGAAGAGATTAAAACCTCCTCCCCCAAGGCCATCACTGACTACATGATCGGTATAGGACTTGGGGAGGTGCTGTAATCCAAAGGGGTTGTCACAATAGATCTGCAAAGGTCGCAGTGACGTGCCGGGGCTGCTACAGCCCGTTTGGCCTCCTAGGTTTTAAATAAAAAAAAAAAAAAAAAGGGTGCCTATTCGTGAGCCTACAGTGTCTGTCTGTATCTCGTACACTTAAAACAGCTGTATCTTTTGAATGGTAATAGATACAAGTCTCAATATTGGCAAGATTGTAGGGTTTACTTTGTTGTAAATCAACAAATACTAAAAACTGGTCAAGTGAGAGACAAGCTGGCGTAAATAATTTTTGAAACAATGAAAATAATTAATGAAAATGAATAAAAAAAATATATATATAATATATGTTACTGTAAAAGCCCGAATATTGGTAAATCTTAGGTTTTACCAGTAAATCTTAGGGTTTACCAACACGAGTCGGTAAATGTAAGAATATGTAAAAAAGAAACGATTTTATCGGGCTTTTACCATTAGAATTTAGTACATGCTAGGTTTTACCAGTGACGGTTGGTAAATGTTGGTTTTGTAAATAAAACAATGCGGCATATAAGACGTTATCACGTCAAAAAATAAATGAAAAATGACAAGTTCCATTGACAGTTGGTGTCAAATGACAAACTAAAAATTGAGTAAACAGTAGTGCACCTACTTGTTTAAACTTCATATTGTATGTGAACATCTAGAATTTCAGACTTTATCAACTGTTGAAAATGTATAATATTACAAATATTCTTATATACAAAGCACATTTTGTTGAGTAATTAGTATTGGTGACAGTGTTCATGTATTGTCATGCATAGGAGTACGGAAGCCTCGGTGTGCGAGTGTATCTCGTATTTTGCTGGATTTATTGTAGTTTTATTATAGTTTGCCAGTAACTTGGGATATTAAAACCATGTAGCTTTTGAAACTAAGTTAAGAGGAGTTTTACTATGGAAACTAACACGGTTTTCACACATTTTTAAATAAAAACTACATTCACGTCTGTTTTGAGCCGAAATATCCAACTATAGTTTCAACCGCATTCGGCGGCTAACGTCACTCACGGTCGGTGACGCTCCTCGGACTGAAAACAGACGTGAGTCACCCGTAGTTTTTATTTGAATAAGTTAAAGGAGTACTTACGCTATAGCGTCCCCGTGCATGGCGGAATTGGCCAAGTGTTCGTCGTACGCCGTCTGCGTGACGAACTTAATGTCGCACTTCTCACAGTAGATGTTAGCGGCCGACGACGGACCCATGCCTTCCTCCTGGAATCATTATAACGGTTCACTCAAACTAACAAGCCACCGTCTGAAATGATAACTGGTGATGTTACTGGAATATACCTTCCGTGTTATGTAATTAAGTTATTTAATTTAAACTGTCGTTTTCAAATTATCCTACAAGCACGCTGTGGTTTCAAAATTATCCTGCAACCTTGTTGTGGTCTCCAAGTTATCCTGCTACCACACTGTTGTCTCCAAATTATCCTGCAACCACACTGTTTTCTCCAAATGATCCTGCAACCGCGTTGTGGATCCAAATTATCCTACAACCACACTAAGTTCTCAAAATTATCCTACAACCATGCTTTGGTCTCTAAAATTATCCTACAACTACTCTGTGGTCTCCAAAATAATCCTACAACCACGCTGTGATCTCTAAATTATCCTACAACTATACTATGGTCTCCAAATTATCCTACAACTATACTATGATCTCCAAATTATCCTACAACCACGCTGTGGTCTCCAAAATAATCCTACAACCAGTCTGTGGCCTACAAATTATCATACATGGTTTAGTTTGTTGGTGATATTTTGAACAGCGGAACACTCACGATATCGTTCTCGTTAGTGTCGAAGTGCGTGATCTTCTTGTGGTTCTGCAGGCCGAGGTCGGAGACGAAGGAGGCGCCGCACACGGTGCAGATGTGCGCGCTGCGGTGCGTCATCCGCAGGTGCGTGTAGTACGTCGACAGGTGGCTGCCGAAATCAAATAAATAAACATTAGTGACTAAGCAAAACAATCGAAACGAGATAGGTGACAGAATTATTATATATTTTTAAACGGTTTTATTTAGCTTGACCTGTTTATTTACTTGTTTGAGTCAAATTTAGTCATTGAAATTTTACCCCCGTGCAGTTGACGGATCGATCTGAAATTTGGTATACACCTTTAGTCCTGATGACCATACAATTTAGTATATTCTGTATTATTGTAAATCCAAGATGGCCGCCGCCACATAATGGCGGATTTCATATTTTAACACAACCCCCACAATATGGGTATCAAATGAAAGGGCTTTTCTAGTAAAATACAGTAAATACATAAAAAAGATTTTTTTAAGTAAGTACTTGTTTTAGATAATTATAGTTTAAAAAAAACTGAAAAAAAAAAAACAATTTCAAAATATGCAATTCGTTTGGTAGGATGACATATTTTTCCAGTTATTTTGTAACAAAAACTCAAAACTCAATCATTATAGTTTAAAAAACTGAAGCAACCGACTTCTCATGGATGCCATTGTCAGAACTGAAATTGAAATGAAATGGGGCCACACGGGAAGCACCAGATTTCAAATAAAAAAAGAATCATCAAAATCGGTTCACCCAGTCGAATTGAGAACCTCCTCCTTTTAATGAAGTCGGTTGAAAATTTTATAACAATTGGAACAGCATATAGCAGACGCTTGCTAATACTTTCAGTGCTTCAGTGCTTCGGAGCCTCCCTAAGAGAGGTTCTTAGGGAGGCTCCGAAAGTCCCACATAAGACAGAATGAAATACTTTCGTGTACCGAATTCATTTGAAATACTTACGTGAACTCTTTCCCGCAGTGTTCGCACTTTCTCGTGACGCCGTTGTGGACGTCGTCATGGAATATCGCTGACCTCCTAGAGCACAACACAAATAGTACATTCACTGAACCATCAAAGGAAATGTTTTATGAAGAACAGGTATCTATATTAAAGGAAAAACAAGATACCCGACTGCAGAAGAGGTTTTTGCAATCTAACTTACTGTTGTGTGTAAGTGAGTAAGTAAGTGTGTGTAAGTTTTTTGTGAGAAAGTATGCGTAAAATCGCTGTGAAAGATTACAAATGTGCATTCTTTGAAATAATTCTAGTAAAGTTTATTACGAAAAAGTTCAATGGAGCTGACGAAAAAACGCTTTTTTTTATTTTTGCGTGAGGTGTATTATTATTACCAAAAATATAGCCTATGACAATCGGGATTGAAGACATATCTAACTACACCTAGTACATCAAAATCGGCCAAGCCGTTTAGGCTGTAAACGCTCATGTAGAAACATACATACCTAACTACCCACATACATACAAGCCGAAATTCTTAGTCAAAGTACTACAATCGGCGATTTTCGGGTGTCCTCGACTAGAACCTTTTTTTTAGGGTTGGATACGGGCTACATTTATGTTGTTTTAATAAAAATAATATAATATGAAAAGGCTCTTAGTCTGTTAGAGACAGTAAAACAAAACTCATATACATACTCTCTAAAGTGCATGTCACATCGCAGACACTGGAAACGTATGTAGTGCTCCGGCATATGTCCCGTCAGACCCCACTTCTTGGGGAAGCGCATCTTGCAGAAACGGCACTGGAACGAACCTGCACACTGGAGGATATAACTTTTATATGGTTATGTTAGAGTTACGTATTATCTACAAAATTAAATTATACAGCAACACAGCATATAAGGAAGCTCAAGATCACACAACGAGCTATGGAGAGGGCTATGCTCGGTATCACTCTACGAGATTGAATAAGGAATGAAGAGATAAGTAGACGTACAAAAGACACCAATATAGCACAGAGGATTAACAAGTAGAAGTGTCAGCGGGCAGGGCACATAGCACGTATAACTGATGGCCTATGGGGCCAAAAGGTTCTCGAGTGGAGACCACACACCGGCAAGCGCAGCATAGGAAGACCAGCCACGAGATGGGCAGGTGACCTCATACAAGTGGCGGGTTAGACGCTGGATGCAAGCCGCTTCCAATCGGTCTTTCTGGAAATCCATGAGGGAGGCCTATGTCCAGCAGTGGACTTCTTATGGCTGAGACGATGATGATGATGACAGCATATACTCTTTCGCGTACATAGGTTAGGTGGTAGTGGGTAATGCAGTTTCATCAAAATAGAGCTAGTTTTGACATTCATACAACTTTGACATTGTTAACACAATGGATCAACTGGCATGATAATATAAACGAAAATGGTTGTTGCATATTTTTACCTGACTGCGCAAGAGGAGGGTTATGTTTTGCAAGTGTATGTATGTTAGTATATTTCTGTATGATTACCTAAAGCCTAAACGGCTTGACCGATTTTGATGTGCGAGGTGTTGTTAGTTCATTTTAACATTTGTCGTTATTAATACGCCTTCACTCACCGAGTGTCATAGGCTACATTTTTTGTAATTATAATAATAAAACATTTGTTTTTATAGAAGATAGTTCTACGATTGACCACCAACTCGCCTGATGTTAAGCGACGGTGTGGCCGAGGATGGAGCACGTCGATCTAGAAGATATCTATTCACTCTAGCCTTGAAAATTCCAAGATTGTAGGTCTCAGGAAACAGAGATGGCGGCAACGAATTCCATTCTTGTGCAGTACGCAACAGGAATGTGGATCGATATCGCTGAGTTTAGTAGAGTAGAGACGGATTTTTACATTGAAGAAAATAAAAAATATGTGCTTTTACGTAACCTGCAATGGAATAATATGGATATATGGAATAATAATATGGATGATTTTACTAGCATTATTCTAAAGAATGCGTATTTATAACCTTTAAAAGCGACTTTATGCATACATATTTTCTAACAAAAAAGATACACTCAATAGCATATCAAGTGTAATGAAATCATAAGTTAGGCTGCAATAATCGCTCTTTTGTGAGTATAGAGTTTTGTCGAGTATTTTGTTTTTCTTTTAGAATGGATACTTGTAAAACTACAAGTTAATTATGTTTAATATTGAGAGATTGTATGTCTAATTAGGGATGAGTAACAATATACTGACCTCTTCATGAGCTCTCTTAGCATGTCTCAAAAGCATATCTATCCTCGAGAATCCTTTGAAGCATTCCTTACATTTATAATTAGCTTTCAAATACTTATCGGACGTCTCTCTGGTCTTAAACTCTATCATAGCTTGCTCTTCACTTAGATTTATCTTTTTCCAATGATCAGGATTCAATTTTTTCTTATGCATTAAGAATTTCGGATCTTTTTTTACACCATTATCGACTGGAGGGGGTTTTTTCTTTTTAGGTTTTGTTTTAACTACTGTTTTGCCATTTTCGTTTTCATCATTTTTTGTATTGTTTTTCTTTGATGGTGGGAAGTAATCATCATCACTTGATACATTATCCGTATTCATGATATTTTCTAAGTTGAAGAGGTTAGGATCGGGAGGGTTTTCTGTCTGCTTTTGTTTTATTGGTAACAGGACTTCATCATCACTTGACATTGCATCCCCTCCCATATTATCTAAATCCATATCTGTATGTGTGAAATCATCATTAATGTCATTTAGTACTGTTTTTTCTTCATTTTTCAACACCTCATCTTCCTCTTTGATGCCTATTTTATCATCATTATCGAAATCTGTCAATGTAACATTTTCAAATGTGCTTTCTTTGACATCTTCCTCGATCCCTTCTATTTGATTGGGATCCCGTTTATGCTTAATGAGGATGGTTTTGACACGTTTTCTATTGAGCATTATAATACCTACAGGAGAAACCAAGCCTTCACTGTATCTGTTTATTATGCTGACTGATTCATAGGATATCTGAAATACATTTCTTTAATAAATGTATAAATCTGGATTAGAAAACATTATAATCAAATTTCAGCATTATTGTTTCCAGCACAATAATGAATTGTCTCGCAGCTCAGTTGGTAGTATGTAGTATGGTTACTAAATTGGTTCATCTATTTGAGAGTTACAATGCCACAGACGACATACAACTACAAGTACTTTTTTTTGGCAAGTTTGGCAAGTACATGTCATACTTATAACTTGTTTTGCAGATAGTGAACCTATCCACTTTTCACTACTTTTTCCTATATTATAGAAAATGTTTAAAAAATATATGAATAGGTGGTTAGAAATCCCTATACTGGATAATAAATATTACAATGTATTACTTTATTTTAGATACTAAAGTAAACACTGAACAACTTACTCCTTTACTCCAAAGCATTTGTCTTAATGTGACTTGTCCCTTATTGCACTTGTCCTTAAATTTATCGAATTTATGCAGCATCGCCGAGCACTCATAGCAGAACCATTTAGGGAGACCCTCTCTATCATTCACCTAAGAAAATAAATAAAATTGAGCACAGAAACGTAAACATTACAACTGGTAAATAAACAAATAACTATAAATATAGGTACTCATAGTTAGAAACAATTTTTTTTTTTATGTGTGGCTCTCAGGTGAAGCTGATGCTTTAAAATAGAAAAAATAACTAAAATAGTAGCTACAACTTTTTTCGCGCGAGATTATAGAACCAACCATCCACAACTTTAACACTAAAAAAACAACCTTAATTATAACAATTGTGTGTTATTCGCATAGCTGGTTTGTTCTTGAGGACAACAAATACAGTAGAATTAAAAGAAACTTACTTTTGCTCGCATTATTTGTTCGTAGCAGTGTTTGAGATTATATCGATCCATTGAGAACCCTCGCACATCTTTGATGAGGCAAATTCGACAGATTTGTAAATCACTCATCTTGTAAATTATTCTATTGGTGAATTTATTTGTATTTTCTGTTATTGTTTTAGTATTAAATGTGAAAATATTCCTTCTTTTTCATGATTATTGATTTCTTATTTTCGGAAGAATCCAATCCAAGCCAAGCTTGACTTCAATTTCATTAACCGGTGACATTGACGTTCTTATTGATATAACTTTGACAATACCATATTTTGGCTATATACTGTTAGGTTCCTGGAAATTAGAAACTGGCAACATTCAACATTAGTTGTCAAATGGCGGTTTACCAAGCTTTACGGAATTTGGAATTTTCTTTATTTTTCAATTTTCAGGTCTACGTTGTTTATACATAAAATAATGAGCTAACATCAATGTCTTATGTTCAGAAATACATGTTAAAGTTTATTTCAAAATGAGTGAGCTAAGAATATGTCGTATCTGCCTTATCAAAGATGTAAGAGGCTACAAGATGGATCAATACCAACTCAGGCAATGCTACGAGCAAATAATGAGAGCGAAAGTAAGAAACTTCATTAAAATATCGTGTAATTACAGAATAGACATCAAGATAAGAGTCAAATTCAAGGAGGAAGGAGTCCTTGAGGAATCCAATATTTATTTATTTATGACCAACAGCTTATAATTTACATTTTCGGAACTTATAATTACTTAAATTAATAACCCATTAATAGGTCTATCTTAGTAATTATTTCTAAAGAAATGGGAAATATAATACTTATGTATGGAAAAAAATATGTGAAAAGAAATCACTAATTTATTGCATTAAATTCGATGAACGATAACCGTTTAAATTCTTATAAATGTTAATCACAATGGAAATAAATCTGATCACAAAGACTGCTGCTTATCGCAGTTGCTTGCCATTTTATAGTTGCCATTTTATAGTTTTATATTGTTCATCGAACAAATCTGTAGTGAAGAAACCTTGTAATTGTGTTTACATAGTAAAGTAACCTTTCTTGTATGCTACATAGGTGAATGACAGAGAAGGCCTACCGTTGTGGTTCTGCTATGAATGCTCCACAATGCTACACAAGTTTGATAAGTTCAAAGATAGGTGCATGAAAGGACAGACAACTCTACGACAAATGTTGTGGAGCAGAGGAGTAAGTATGAAATTCCAGATGAATAAATTATCTCTTTTAAGAAATATTATTACTATATTGTAAAATGAAGAATGTTGATTAAATAAAATATTGTTTTTAACACTTCATGGATAGGTATATTTGCCCTAAAACTATTATAGCTCTTTATCTGATACTATATGGTATTAAAGAGTGACTTCAATCGACCATGACTCCTTTAACTGCTCTTATAAAAGACTAACCCCTGAATGAGTGACTGATTGACTGATGAATCACAAGCTAAATTAATGCTTCAAGAGACTAGTAAATGTTTTCTCTGTTGTGGGGTATGGCTTAGATATAAAATTATTTAATTTGGTGTGAATAATAAATATGTTAATGTCAGCTTCATGAAAAATATTAAAAATCATTTTTAATTATATATCTATTTTGATACTGTCAACGTGAGTAACTTTAATAACAAGTCAAATATTTTACATAGCCTTATTCAATTTTAAAGTTCTTGATTCTTATAAATTTAATTAATTAGCCATATGCTTAAACCACTAATCTTTTTGGGAAAAAATCAAGAACCTTCGAATTAGGCTATGTACAATGTTGACATGTAGTCAAAGTTACCCATGTTGACAGTAAACACAGATTTTTTTAAATATGTATCCTGGTGCAGTCTATTGGGTAAAAACTGAAACTGAAAAAACTTAATTATTTTTAATATCATGATATTCTTTTCCAGATCTCATATGACACAGTAGGAATAATAAATAGATTCAGTGAAAACCTAGTCTCTCCCATCAGCATCGCCATGACAAACAAACGTATCCGAACCTACCTCTTCAAACACAGATCTACCTCCAAACTTAAACTGGAAAACTCTCGCTACCATGAGACTAAATTCGAAAACGTAAATATACCATATGAAGACGATAAACTATTCTCAACCATAAATCCTCTTGACAAAGATGCCGTATTCAAACATACAGAGCCAATCAAAGATGAAAATAAACCTGAAATAAAAGACGATGGTTATGACATGGATATAGGAGCAGATAATGTTATGGACAGCGATGAAGAAGATAACCTATTCTTATCAGCTCATAAATTGTCACAAAAACCTCCAGACCCAAACAACGACATAGATATTGACAATATAATGAACGAAATAATGTCAAATGAAGTAGAAATATCAAAACCAGACCCTGAACCTGAAATAGTACAGAAACCGAAAAACGGCAAGAAACCTGTTAAGAAGGGATATAGAAATGTTTATGGTATTTTGATACCAAAAACAGCAGCGGATAAGCCGAAGGCAAAGAAATTTGAAACGAAGAAGAGAGATATGAACCCGGATCATTGGAAGAAGATTAATATGACAGAAGAAGAGGCTATGTTAGAAGTAAAACAGAGAGCGAATTCGGATAAGTTTTTGAAGGCGAACTTCAAATGTCATGAATGCTATAAGGGATTCTCAAAACTGGATATGCTGATGAGACATGCTAAACAGTATCATGATGAGGTGAGCTTATTTATTCAATATAGGTTTGTGCTTGACTACCAACTCATTTGATCTCAAAAAATCATTATCACAAACATCCAACAAATTTTCATAAAATACCTTAAAAATGTGGGTATATTTGTATGAGACAAAAGATTTAACATTTTCAATGCTTCTTGTCACAGACTATCTCTTTCGTTTATTTTTTTACATTTTACCTGTGTACACCAGAGGATGGGTTGATTTTGAATATATTATTTTTGATGTAGTCTGTCCAATCTTTTAAATTATCAATAACGTAAGCTAGATTGCTATTGCTATACTATACAGCTTTGCTGTACTGTACTGTGCTGAGTAGCTGCATACTGTACGTAGTATGCAACTACTTTTTAACCTACTTCCTAAAAGAAGGAGGTTATTAATTCGGTCTCTATCTTTTTGTTTATGTTTGTTCACCAATTACTCAGCCAATTGTGCATTGATTTTGGTGTTTCTTTTTGTATTTGGTAGATCATACTTCAGAGTTGGTCCCATATAAATTTTATCGAAATCGATGCAGTATTTTGGTTTTTATAACAAAACTAGATGACCCGGCGTACTTCATATCACCTATCAATGAGTGGACCCGATATTTTCTCAACGTTAAAACCTTCCCTGGACTACGACAAACATTTCAAAACCAAAATCTGCTAAATCGGCCCAGCCGTTCTCGAGTTTTAGCGAGACAAACGAACAGCAATTGATTTATACTTAGTCTGGCCATAAATACTGTTACAGTTAAAAATAAGAAAAATATTACATTTGAATTTGGAATCTGTCATTTTTATACGATTGTTCATTGAGTTTTCTAATTTTGGCGCCAATACATTGTACAATATTATGCGATATTAAAATGGAGTGGGGTGATAAAGAGAACCGAATCGCTGTGATTGCATTACACAAAGTTGGTATGGAACCAAATGCAATTTTTAAAACTCTCCATACGCTTGGTATTAGTCAAATGTTTGTGTACCGGGCTATTAATAGGTACAATGAGACCTCCTCTGTTTGTGACAGAAAAAGATCTGGCCGTCCACGTAGTGTTCGTACGAAAAAGGTGGTCAAAGCAGTAAGGGAAAGAATTCGAAGAAATCCTGTCCGAAAGCAAAAGATTTTATCTCGGGAGATGAAAATAGCACCCAGAACCATGTCGCGTATTTTAAAAGATGACTTAGGACTTGCAGCCTATAAGAGACGCACTGGTAATTTTTTAACTGATAATTTAAAAAAGAATAGGGTGGTAAAATCGAAACAACTACTGAAGCGGTACGCAAAGGGAGGTCACAGAAAAATTTTGTTTACGGATGAGAAAATCCTTACAATTGAGCAACATTTTAACAAACAAAATGACCGTATTTATTCTCAAAGCTCTAAGGAAGCTTCCCAATTAGTCGACAGAGTGCAACGTGGGCATTATCCGACTTCAGTGATGGTTTGGTGGGGTGTTAGCTATGAAGGAGTGACTGAGCCATATTTTTATGAAAAAGGTATCAAAACATCGGCACAAGTGTATCAAAATACCATTCTTGAGAAGGTAGTTAAGCCCCTTAACAACACCATGTTCAATAACCAAGTATGGTCCTTCCAACAAGACTCGGCGCCAGGTCATAAAGCTCGGTCCACGCAGTCTTGGTTGGAAGTGAACGTTTCGGACTTCATCAGAGCTGAAGACTGGCCGTCGTCTAGTCCTGATCTTAATCCGCTGGATTATGATTTATGGTCAGTTTTAGAGAGTATGGCTTGCTCTAAACGCCATGATAATTTGGAGTCCCTAAAACAATCCATACGATTGGCAGTGAAGAATTTTCCCATGGAAAGAGTGCGTGCTTCTATTGATAATTGGCCTCAACGTTTAAAGGACTGTATTGCAGCCAATGGAGACCACTTCGAATAAGCTTTTATATTTTAAATTGTTTTATATTTATGTATCAAACTAACACACTGTAAAAGTAATAAATATTATTTGCAATAAAAAAATATTTTTTTTCTTCGTGACAATATTTATGGCAAGACTAGGTATATATATATAGATAGATAACTGGTAAAATATCATTCTAGTGCCTGTAGAAAAGTGAACAGCAAGTCGCCAATGTATAGTATTGCTTATTTTGAAGTCTGATTTTTTAGTTTTTTATACTATAATTATTTGGATCCATCCTTACTATGTGCCTTACTGTCGCACGTCAATTTTATAAAACTCGCACTTGTTTTCCAAATGTGTGCACTTGACTTGCGCCCATAAGGTGTAACACCATGCGCTATGGCATTACCAGTTCGTTCTATATGAACAGCAGACTGCGCACACAGTACGTATTCAACGTTAAATAAAATATTTTCTTCTTCTAAACAAGTTACTACTCAGTATTATTTTTTGGAAGATTATTCACCAATTTCGCGGGCAATATCTAGTTAATAATAGACCAGTATAACATGGCACCTGTTTGTCCCCAGGCAGTGGGTTCGTTCATATGCCGGTTCTGCCACATGCGGTTCCCGCGCAAGTGGGCGCTCACGCGGCACATGACCGAACACTACATCATGTTCGAGTGTCGACGGTGCGACATGCGGTTCAGAGAGTGAGCTTACTTCAATACATTATTGTGGTCAATTCTGAAGGCATAAACTCGACAAATGGCAAATGTGCAAGCATGATACCAACGTCAAGCAAAAAAAACTGAATGCACCATGTAAACTAATTAAATTTATTAAAATATCTAAATTCAAAAAACTTTTAAATACATAGTATATATACTTTTTTTTTTGTAAATACTTATGGTGTATAGAAACACCCAGAAACAGAACAAACATCCTTGCTCATCACACAAATGTTTGTCCTGATTTGTCATTGAACCCACAACCTACAGCTTAGCAGGCAGACATACTACCAACTGAGCTGCGAGGCCAGACAACTAATTATAGTTGACTGGACTGGATCTATTAAGATCAAAATCGTCTATCCGTTTGAGAGCTACGATGCCATAGACAAACACAGATACACATGTCAAACCTAAAACACCCGTTTTTTGCGTCGGAGGTTAAAAATAGGCGTGATCTTGATACCAAACACGAAACAAATACAGCATAATTGTTAATCTCCTTAATTCTTTTTGAACTCTGTATAAATGGAACATTGTATTGGGCAGATCTTGACGGACTTTTAAGACTTTTAATTGTTTTTTTGCAGAAAATCAGCGTTATTTCACGACGACGTGCACAACGGCGTGATAAGAAAATGTGAACATTGCGGGAAGGAGTTTGTGTGAGTATAGTTTTTAGTTTTGCGAGAGATGTATTATTATTATTACAAAAAATATAGCCTTTGACATTCTGGAAGTGAAGAGGAATCCGACGACACCTCGCGCATCAAAATTGGTCAAGCCGTTTAGACTGTAGGCGATCATATAGAAACATACATACATACGTACCCACATACATACATACATACATACGTACCCACATACATACATACATACATACATACATACGTACCCACATACATACATACATAGTCAAGATTACGAGAGCTTCCGGAGGATGGTGTTTTACTTAAAATTAATGATTAAATAAAAACCGAAATATAGGTCTGCTCAGAAGGACATGAGCTTATTTAATGGATGAAATGTTACACTACATTACTTAGAATAACGAAGGGTCGGGGAGACGGCCCGCGCACCACTTGAGTGTTGTGTTATAAAAAATACAGGCCGTAGGAATGCGACTTGCTAAAGCTGATAACATAAATACATACACTCGAAAAACATAACCCTCCTTCTTACGCAGTCGGGTAAAATATAATAAAAAGAAAAACAAATAACCGTATCCATACATACGTACGTACGTTTGTATGTATGTATACATACATAGATACAAACGTACATTACACTCGAAAAACATTGCCTTCCTTACGCAGTCGGGTAAAAATGTGCTCTTATTCTCACTTATGTATTTTGGTCGGTTATAAACGATGTTTCGTATCGATTCAGCCATGTAAATAAATAAATATTTGTGGACATTTCACACAACACTATCTAGCCCAAACTAAGCAAAGCTTGTACTATGGAACCAGATGGCTGATAGAATAAATATATACTTTTTTTTGTTGTAAATATATGTATACTAGTATATGATAAATAGAAACACCCAGACACAGAACAAACATCTATGCTCATCACACAAATGTTTGCCCTGGGTGGGGATCGAACCCACGACCTACAGCTTAGCAGGTAGACATACTACCAAGCTACCAACTGAACTACATGGCCAATCTATGTACCCGTAAAACTGTATAATACTGTGTATACCTGTATGCAGTCACTCATCGACACACACTTGCGTTTGACGCACAGGAAAACTGTTTATAACATAATAACTGTATAAAACTGTATAATCTCTCGTGACACTTGGTTGCACCCACTCGTCGACGTACTACACACACTTGCGTATGACGCACAGGAAAACTGTATATAACATAATAACTGTATAAAACTGTATAATCTCTCGTGACACTTGGTTGCAGCCACTCGTCGACGTACTACACACACTTGCGTATGACGCACAGGAGAACTGTATATAACATAATAACTGTATGTAACTGTATAATCTCTCGTGACACTTGGTTGCAGCCACTCGTCGACGTACTACACACACTTGCGTATGACGCACAGGAAAACTGTATATAACATAATAACTGTATGTAACTGTATAATCTCTCGTGACACTTGGTTGCAGCCACTCGTCGACGTACTACACACACTTGCGTATGACGCACAGGAAAACTGTATATAACATAATAACTGTATTAAACTGTATAATATCTCGTGACGCTTGGTTGCAGCCACTCGTCGACGTACTACACACACTTGCGTATGACGCACAGAAGCAACCACATCTGCACGCTGTGCGGCGCCTCCTTCGTCAGCGAGCTCGGCTTGCTGAAGCACAAGCGGATCGCGCACTACGAGGAGAAGGAGGCGGTGAGTGCACACACCACGGAGGACACAATCAAATGAATCTAGAATGGGTATTTCCGACTGGATATAATCTAGGTGTCTTCAAATCGCGAGTGAATAGGCTTCTTCTAGGCAAGCGCGCTCCATCGTAGACCGTATCTGTCGCTTAACACCAGGTGAGTTGACGGTCAAGCGCAAGCCTATTTTCGAATAAAAAAAAATGGTAATACAAAATTGTATACAACTCCTGCTTGAGCTATGTATATCACTTACTCACGTAGATTAAATTTAATCTAAGTGCGTCAGAAATGTTTTGGTTTAGACTGTAAGTTTCTGATAGTTTTTGTATAAATAAATTAATTAATGTACTCAGCGCCCCTAAAGAAGTTTTCACTTCAAAAATTCCCGTCTCAGTTCGAAGTTAATCTGATATACAGTTTTCATCGATACAACTTCTAATTTGTGTCGATCTGTAGCTGATATGATGATGAGGAAACCGTTCCGTTCCAGGAGACGTCAGCCCCGTCGTCGGACGCCCAGGAGATATACTGCGACAAGTGCGACATAAAGTTCGTGTCGAGGCGGGCGTACAACGAACATCTCTCCAACTCCAACAACCACGGCGATGCTACCGAGTGAGTTAACAGCTTATCTCTATTTTTACATAACCTATCTTTCAGGAATATTCATATTCATTTATTGATACACACTAGGTACACGTCACTATGAAATATACACGACAAACAATAATAAAAAATGTCACTAATGAATACAAATTCAAATTAAAATCAAAACAAAAATTGAAAATAGAATAAATAATTAAAAACTAACTATATAAATAACTGAATGGACCCTTTACACACCCTATCTTTCAGGAATACGTAACTAAATAGGCCCTTTACATACCCTATGTTTAAGGACACTTAACTGAATGGGCCTTTTACATATCCTATCATTCAGGAATACTTAACTGAATAGGCCCTTTAGATACCCTATCTTTCAGGAATACTTAACGGAATGGGCCCTTTACATACCCTATCTTTCAGGAATACTTAACTGAATAGGCCCTTTACATACTCTATCTTTCAGAAATACTTAACTGAATAGGCCCTTTACACACCCTATCTTTCAGAAATACTTAACCGAATAGTATGTTCTCACCATTATCAAATCAGGAGATGGACAGATGACCTCATGCAAGAGGCAGTAAGACGCTGGATGCAAAGCCGCTGCCATCCGGCCTTAGGTTTTAGAAATCCATGGGACAGGCCTATATTTAGCAGTAAATTTCTTGTGGCTGAGATGATGATGATGGTGATAAGATGGTAGGATATCAGTGTTATTTGCTTTAAATAAATAAAATTGTGCCAACTTCCGCATCTTCTTTATTGTATTCGCTCCCGGTCTAGATTTATGATGTACATATGTATGTCCTTGGTAAATCCTGATAAATATCTAGATTTACCAAGAACTGTCAAGTAGCAAATTTTGGAGTCGTCTAATTTGAACTCATTTCTTTAGTCATCGTGAGCACTTTCATTGCACTAATAAGTTTTTATGTTATAGTTTATTATCTGTTTCAGAAATATCAAAGCAAAGGATTTCAGACAGAAGAAAATTCCAACCGCATGTACTCATGTAAGTAGTTTTACTAATAAATAATAACAACTTATATAAATAACATTTATTTGCATAAATAGGGAATATTCATGATTTTTGTTTATTTTGTTATTGTATAAATAGGGAATGTGGATTGTTTTTTTTTTTATTATTTGGTAAAAAAAACTAATTACAAATAGATCCATTCCACAAAAACAAATTTGAAATATCTTCAAAAATTAGAAATTTACAAGCATTTTAATTTGATGTTAGACAGTGAGCACACGATAGCGAATGATGACGTCATGGTTCATGTTCGCCGTACAAATTCAATACAAACTGCTGTTTCGCGAGAGAGGGACAGAGCATACCTCCTCTAAAACTTTAAATGTTTATATCTCGGAAGTTTATTGTTTTTAGTATATGTTTTAAATTTGAGTATGTTATCAGTTAAAACTTATTATTATTCTATGAAATAAAATTCATGTATATTCCCTATTGGGAGTCTATGTGTCAGAAATGTCCAAATGATGATGAAAACTTAGTATTTTCGTTTTTATAACAAAATAACTGAAAAAATATCATCCAAGTCAACGAATAACGTATTTTTAACTCTTTTTTCAGTTTTTAAACTATAATTATTAATAAGTCTTCTCCATTAGCTGTACTCTTACAAAGTTCAGAATGTCATGTTACACTTGTGTCCAGTGCGGACAGAACTTCCCGTCGCGGCAGGCGTACAAGAAGCACCACCTGACGGAGCACAGCCACATACCGTTCGACGACAGAGCCATCTGTGAAGTGTGCGGCGTCTCGCTCTCGGTTAGTGTTCATTACTTATCACTTGTTTACACACACTCACACTCGGTTTACTACAGCGTTTATCCTTACTAATATTATAAAAGCGGAAGTAACTCTGTCTGTTGTCTGTCTGTCCGTTACCTCTTCACGGCTAAACGGCTGAACTGATCTTTATGAAATTTGGTACAGAGATTATTTCGGACCTGAAGAAAGACATGGGCGATATTTTATCACCATTGTCATCACCGTTCTTCATTGCGACGCGAGTGACACCGCGGGGCGCAGCTAGTAATTAATAAACGCTGAATAAGCGAATTTAATTGCAATGGAAAAAATTACGCTGCAAAGTGTTCGAAACGCCAGGTCGTAAAATATGTAAAATACACGCGATGAATCCGTTAAAATTTGTTTCATTTCTTTAAAACCTTAGAAAACATTAAGCGCATTTTTGTTAAACAGTGTTTTGTTCCGTTTTCTCGTGTGACAATTCCCGTATGACAGAAAGTAACAAGTCCTTATTTTACTATGGAAACTAACGTGGATTTCACACATCTCTATATATATATAAATCAATTGCTGTTCGTTTGTCTCGCTAAATCTCGAGAACGGCTGGGCGGATTTAGCTGATTTTGGTTTTAAAATGTTTGTTGTAGTCCAGGGAAGGATTAAACGTTGAGAAAATATTGGGTCCACTCATTGATAGGCGATACGAAGTACGCCGGGTCGTCTAATTTTTAAATAAAAACTACGGGTCACTCCCGTCTGTTTTGAGCCGAAAAGACCGCCGAATGCGGTTGAAACTATAGTCGGATATTTCGGCTCAAAACAGACGTGAGTGACCCGTAGTTTTTATTTAAAAATAAGTCGTTATTTGGTGAATAAGATTTTAACCGCCTGGTCGGATATTTCTGACAAAAGTTTTTCGTGCTGTCACATGCGCCTAATCACTTATGTCGGTTGTTTCCGACAATAATGTTTTCGTAACTAGCTGAAACAGACAGTTGGAGGATTTCAACCACCTGCATCGGTTACTTCCGCCAAAAGATTGTCGAGTCCGGCCAAGATTTTTTGTTGTATATGTTGTAGTTTGTCGGAATGGGTTCGAAAAGCTTTTGTCGGAAATATCCGACATAGGCGGTTAATGGGTTAACATGCGTTTATAAGTAAGAAGGTTAGATTTCTATCGTGAAATAAAAGAGGAACTAACATTTCGAAGTATGTACTTGTATTCCGTGGTCTCAACTGAACAAAATAATGAAACAGTAACAAAACAGCTTTTCTGCAGTCGGGTAGACTGCAGAAAAGCTGTTTTTGCAGTCTAACTTACGATTTCCTTACGCTTGAAAAGATGTTGAGTGCACGTTTTTTTGTCAAAAAGTAAACGTTAAATCGGTGTAAAAGGTTATAAAAGCGCATTCTTTAGAATAATTCTAGTAAAATTCATTGTTTATTACGAAAAAGTTCGTTATATGTATGTTTCTATATGACCTCCTACAGCCTATACTACATGTGCGAGGTCTCGTTACATTCGTCTTCACTTCCGAGTGTCACATGATATGTAAAATAAAAAAATAAAATGCACTTTTTCGTAACCTCCAATAAACTTTTTAATAATAAACATGTGATTTTTTTAGAATTATTCTAAAACATGGTCATTTATAACCTTTTACAGCTGCTTTAGCATACTTTCGCACAAAAAAAACGTGCACTCAAAAGCGTATCAAGCGTAACGAAATCGCTTTTTTGCAGTCGGGTATTTTGTTTTTCTTTAAATATAGTTCTTTAAACTTGTTCTGTACCTCCCTCTCCGGTATGGAAGACCACATTTTGTTATATATACTTTTGTTGTAGATAGATAACTCTTTATTAAAAGACCACAAATACAGAAAAAGAAATACAGAGAAAACATAGCTAGGCTTTTAACTGGCGGTCGTATTGCTTAGAGCGATCTCTTCCAGGCAATCATGCACGGATAGGAAAGATGTTAAAGATAGTGGCATGAAAAGTAACTAAAAACTATAAGTAACTAACAAAATAACTTACTATAGTATACACTAAACAATATATGGCAGGTACCTATTTATGTTACAAAAAAAAAAACATAATTAAGTAGTTCCCCCTCCCCTCCCCCGGCAGGCGGGCAGCGTCGCCCAGCACATGGTGACCCACACCGGCGAGCGTCCGTACCCGTGCACGATGTGCGACAAACGGTTCACGCAGAAGTCCGCCATGAAGATGCACTACAAGACTGTGCACCTCAAGCAACCCTACCCCAAGTACCCACGGAGGTGAGTCTGCGCCGCCCTTAAACTCGTGAGACACACGCGTGTGTCGCAACGGTTGCCGAGTCGTTGCGACGTCGCTCTTTTTAACCGACTTCCAATAAGAAGGTTCTCAATTAAAGACCAAGACCGCCACAACCAGCGCCGGTTGGCAACAACCGGCACCATACTGAGCTGAAGCCGGCTTGTGGCAAAAACTTAGTTTTTTTTGTTTTTATTAGCCCTGTTTGTGTGTCCCACTGCTGGGAATGGGCCATCTTCTCATTGTGAGAAGGGTTAGGCCATGCCATGCTGGCCAAGTGCGAGTTGGCAGACTTCACACATCTTCAAGATCATTGAGAACTCTCAGACATGTAGGTTTCCTCACGATGTTTTCCTTCACCGTTTGAAGTTGGCGGCAATCAACAATACGCACATAACTTAGAAAAGACAGAGGTGCGTGCCGTGGGATTCGAACCCAGGACCTGTGGATCGTAAGTGAGACGGTCTCACCACTAGGCTGCCGGAAACTAAAAACTTAGTTTAATTCATGTAAATATTTAAGTTTTTGTCACAATAAAAACATTGTCTATTGTATTGTCAATTAGTTTTTTTTTCGTATGTTTGTTAAGCGATGACGATTCTTTTTTATTTTTCATGCATATTCCCTATTATGTCTGGCTAATGTGGCTACCGCGCGTTTCGATCAATGTGCTTTGGTGGTTTAAAAAAAGGTTTTTTTTTTCTTTTTAGGAAACCGTACAGAAGGAAAAAGAAGACGGAAGAGGTGCCACAGAACGACTTTACGGCATTTATAAGGCCCGGCTACTACTCATAGTGCAGTTAAATATAAATTAGACTTTAATTTGAACGCAATATGATCTGAAATAGCATACAATAAGGCTTATTGGCAAATGGACTTCCAATGTGTGTGAGGAAACTGTAAGAGTGAGAAGGACAATGAAAAATGACCGAATAGAAGAGCAGAGATTCATGCTGGTTACAAACCCGAACGAAAATCTTTTGATTCAATAATGTTGTGCGTGCCGCTAAAATTCGGAAAGTGCTTCCCGACTGGATTTTTTCCAATAGCTATGATCTAGGTGTTTTTAAATTGCGAATAGGTTTTTTTTTTAAATAAAACTTGCGCCATCGCAGACCGCAAAGGTTGTGCTGTATGGGACATCTTGGATCGATCTAAGTAACGATGATGGCTAACTGTAAACTATCGATTGTTTAGGGCGGCAACTGGTGAGACACGCTTTACCTTCTCTTGAGCATTGCACCTTCCTTCTGTAGCTGTTCACCTCTTGCTTCTATGCCTGTAATGTCTCATTCCACCATATTGCTCCTTTTTGGCCCTTGTGTTTTGAGACTTTTGGGAGCACCTTTACGCAAGTCTCTTCCACTGCCCTGGAATATTCGGATACGAAGTCTTCCACCGCTTCTAGTATTGTATCATATATTTTCACATTATGTTACTAAATTACTACTCGTGGCTATATTGGCAAACGCATCTGATGGGAAAGGTGCGACTTCGAGTTCAAGTTACAATAGATCCGCAAGGGTCGCAGTGACGGGGAGGCTCGAATTAATGAATGACTTCGAGTTCAGTCACACGTTGAAATATTTACGTTGTCTGTAATATTAGTATAAAAATGTAAAAATATTGTACATTCGATTTAGATTTTTTGTCGAATGCCCTATGTACCTAACTTACAATAAGTTAATATTGCAATATTTACTGCAATGAAAGGTAGTTAAAATATAAGAAATAGTTTTAGAATGAAAATATTTAATGTATATTATATGTAAAATAACAACGCCATATGATCATATTTGTAGGGTTTTTAATTTTATTTATACTTAAGAAAATTGTTTCCGATATAAAAAATTGGTTGTCTGTAAAGTCGGTTTACGGACGATAGTTTAACGTGACAACGTCATAACAAAACATTGATGAAATGATGATGATGATGATGTAACGGGACAATGAGCGTAAATTAGAGTACTTTTTCGTGCGTACAGCTGGCGTTCATCGATTTATTAGACGTTGTCACGTTAAAATCTGTTATGATGAACAAATTAGTCCTCATGTTGGCTGCAAATTGAGAGAATAGTGTTATACAAATGTATCTCTTATTCTCGTTTGCTGAAGGTTCAACTTTGTATCTCCCTCAACGCACGGACGAGCGCGGTGGGACGTCTTTGAACTTATGAACTTACTGTGAACCGGATACAGTTAGCTTTTCTAGGATTGTCACAAATCATTCGCATAAAGACGCAAATGGTCAAAATATTCGCGTCTCTATTACCTATACAGCATAAATATGCGAATAGTCGAAAAATATTCGCATCTACTTTAGCTGTAGAGTATAAAGATACGTATGATCAAAAATATTCGCGTTATTACCAATAGAGCATAATAAAGACGCGAATAGTCAAAAAATATTCGCATCTACATTGGCTATAGAGTATAAAGATGCGAATAGTCAAAATATATTCGCATCTATATTACCTATTAAAGGGTAAAGACGCGAATTGTGAATTGTGCGCGTCTATATTACCTATTAAAGGGTAATGACGCGATTTATAATGGACTCCAGTCAGTCTCGTTAACTGAGAAATTTGAGACTATACGGTAGCTAAATTATTTTTTTAAGAAATATACAATTTGATCTGATTTTTATAATTTATTAAGTCTTCGATATCTGTAACATCACAACACGTTCTCAAAGTATTATTTTTGTGTTGTTTAAAATTAAATTTATTAATAAATCATGTTAAAGGAATCCTTGGCTTTTCATTCTTACTTTCAGGCTTACTGTAAAGTCGCCACTACTTTACCAGGACATGACTAGAAGAAGGTTATTACTTATTTAATGGGTCATACTATGACTAGTACTTATGTGTATCAATGAAACTTAAACAAATCTCAATACAAAGATAAAAGCATAGAGAGAAATATAATAAAGTTGAATCGTATCGCTGTCTCATACCCGATTACACGGTACTTGTATCCATTTTGTTTCCTGGTCTATGGAAGAAAAAGAAGGAAAAAAGTATCCTCACGTGGGCGATGTAAATAGCAGTTTAACAGTGACACGTTGACTATATCTCTCTCTCGCTCCCTTAGTTGACTTTACCCGAACGAGCGTGACATAGCCGAGCGGGACGGCAATTCTACAAAATAAAGTTCGCTGCGCACCTAAAGATGTTTTCACGTCAAAAAAAAAACAATTCCATATTATCTTTGGTATTTAATAGCGTCTTCTTGGCACAGTCACTTTTTCCATGATACAAGGCATAGTAATAAAAATTGGACACCTTGGTATTGTTGATAAGCTAATGACATAAATAATGCATCTCAATTGTTTTTGTTTCCAGTTTATGGCCTATCACACGACCCTATTTATCGTCCCGTATCCCAATATGGTTCCAATCTTCCATACTCCTTAGACAGGGACCCGATAGACAGAGCCCGAGAAATCTGGAAGTGTAATACGCCTCTTCGAGTTTTTTGTCTTCGAAAACTTTTGAACTCGATCCTGGATAAGATTTTTATGGAACGCGGGTTTCTACATCGACAACACTCCCGAAGTCCCGAAACACATAATTTCGTGAACGCCTGTAGAATAAAAAAGTAAATGTATGGGATTGACATTAGCTAACTAAATGTTACGAAACGGTACGCCACTAGGGGGGTTACAACAATATCTTATTTCAATAATGCTTTGACCGTTGTCTTGCTCTCTCAACTGTAGAAAGATCAAGACAAAAGTCAAAGTAATAATGAAATAAGACTGCTTGATGCTTGTGGTACAGGCCCAGTTTCCTAGCATTTCGAAGTGTAAGCGTTTGTAGAAATAAAAACGTTTGCCACTTCTCTAAGCCTACGTATCTTTTTCTATTGAAACTGTTTTTTTTATTATTTTTTTTATTAACAAATTTATTCTCCTCAGACTCCAGGGTCCGTGCCTTTTATGAACTAATATATGCATTTAAATTTAATAATTTTAAAATATAAATATATATATATTTTTATATATTTTTTTAATTTTAAATCCTGTTAATATTTTTTAAGTTTTTGGCACAATAAAAATCTTGTCTATTATTGTCATTTATAACTACTTACATTTTTTTTTTAAGTTATGCAAGAGGAAGACAAAATTTTAATTTACACTTAACTAACATGCATGCGTGTATACGCCGAGCAGTCCAGCTCCCGCAAGCAGCACCCGAAACCGACTTGCGATGTTTGTATGTATGTTATTGTCAAATCTTGCAAATGAATTTAAAATCGAACTTAAAGCAATTAGGTAAGCCTGCAGCTCTATTACTATGCCATGTGTATTTGTGTCATGTTTTATTGTGAATCATCGTATGATACAGAACTGCGAGTTGGCATTGTTGATGATCCAACGCAAAAACATGGTAACGCGCGTGTAGATCCCGGGGCTGGTAGACGCGCACATCCTTCCGTTACTCACGATGCCTACGCTGAACAGGAGACCTGTGCTTGGGTCCGTGTAGAGGAGGGGGCCGCCGGAGTCGAACTGGAAGGAAACAGCGTATAGACAATTTTAATAGCAAAGAGAATTTTTTGAAAGAGCCGCCGACATATGGCAAATATGTACCTACGTAGGAAGATCCACTTCCCAAACGGGTCTTTCCCAATAGATATAATCTAGGGGGTTTTAAATATGTACCTACGTAGGAAGATTACTTCCCGAATGGGTCTTTCCCAATAGATATAATCTAGGGGGCTTTAAATATGTACCTACGTAGGAAGATCTACTTCCCGAATGGGTCTTTCCCAATAGATATAATCTAGGGGGTTTTAAATCGCGACAGAATCGGTTTATTCTAGGTAAGCGAGGTCCATCGTAGACTGCAATGGTCGCTTAACATCAGACATGTTAGCAGTCAAGCGTAAACCTATTATTGAATAAAAAAACACCTGCAGGGTTACGCTCAACTCATAGCGATGCAAAGTTGGCTCGCATTCGTTTTTAGCTTGCTTTTTCTGCAATTAAGAGAATGACCCTGCTGGAATCACCAGTTGATCGTGACCCTGCTGGAATCACCAGTGGTCCCAGAGTCGGTATAGACAAAGTAGACAAGACAAGTATGACGATAGTATTTTCTACCTGACAAGCGTCCTTCCCCCTCGTGTAGGTGCATATCTGTCTATCCCCAACGCTGTTACCCTCTGTGGCGCGGCACTGGCTCTGAGAAATCACGTTCAAGTCCACTTTCCGAAGACCATTCGCAGTTGGACCACCGAAAGAGGTCGTGCCCCAACCTGAAAAATTATAAATATAATATATTTATTGAAAAGAAAGTATTTACTGTATTCTACAAGTCAAGCCCTTTCATTTGATATCCATATTGTGGGGTTATGAAAAAATATGTAATCCGCCATTTGTGGCGACGGCCATCTTGATTTTAGAATCATACAGAATAAATTTTATTGTATTGTCATTAAAAAAAATCAAGAATAACAACAACAAACCATGCAAGCTAAATAAAACTTTTCAACAATCAGGAAGTACCTACTACAAGCTTTCAAGCGGTTTTTATTCAAATATTTGACTTATGCCTCGCTCTTGGAGTATATATATATATATCTCCCTCGCTGCAGTAGAGAGAGCAAGACAAAGGTCAAAGTAAGATTGCTATTATAGGTCATGGTAAACCTTATTTTTAAATCTGTATATTTTATCCATATGTTTTTTAAGTATGGTTCAAAAGATACATAGAGGGCCGTACATGACAGACACGCGCGCAGCTATCTCTCTCGCGCATCACTACATTTTTAAACATATAAAATCATTGAGTAGGGATATTATATGTTTAAAAAGGTTGTGATGCTTAAGAGATAGCTGCGCGCTTTAATCTAATCCACCAAATATAATAATCAAACGATTCAACATACCTAAAACGGTTGCCACCGTGTTCGCGAAATCGTTAAACTCAAATTTGAAGGGAAGACAGGCGGGCAACACGTACTCGGTGAACTGGATGTCACGGTTCAGGTATACCATGGATATATCAAAGTCGAACGAAGAGCTGAAATAATAACAACAGTAGAGTATCTATATATCTATCTATTCTTATCTATGTCTATGTTAAATGAAAAACAAATCCGGCAAAGTACGAGTTTCACTCGCACACTGAGGCTTTGGTACTCCCATAACGAACACAGAAAACAGTACTAATTAGCAAAAATGTGCTGAAATGGATATTTATATATTAACATATTTTCTCTACAGTAGAAATATTCTGCAACGATAGGCAGGAACATTCATCTAAAGTTCCTGTATATAATATTCCTCTATGATCTAAGGAAAATATCGATAAAAGCGGCATCTAGCGGACTTTGATAAAACTGACTGTGCGGGGTGCGCATTATGAATAAAGTAAAAATATTATATTATCGACGAAGAAGCGAGTGAACAAGTGACGCCATCTAGCGTCACTCGTTTGTGCCTTACGGCAACGTGAATTAAATTGTTTAATTTTTTTAATGACAAATAATATACCTAGTGTTTGTTATTTAATTATTGTTTGTTTATTTACATCAAAGTGAACCCTATAATCTTGCCAATTATAAGACTTGTATCTATTACCGTTCGAAAAATACAGCCGTTTAAGTGTAGGACAGAGAGACGAATAGGCTCCAGTAGGTACCCTCAGTACGGAAGAATGGGATGGAGGTTGGTGTTAAGCGACCAGTGTCCTTCTCGGCTTTCACAAGATTCTCATCATGACGGTGAAACTAACAAGTAAGTACTCAAATAAAAAATATATATATATCCGACTGCAGAAAAGCGGTTTTTGCATTCTTACTTACGTTACGCTTGATACGCTGTTGAATGTACCATTTTGTGAGAAAGTATGAGTAGAATAACTGTAAAAGATAGACATAAATACGCCTTCATTAGAATCAATCTAGTAAAATCACTTGTTTGTTACGAAAAAGTTCATTGGCAATTCAGAAGATATTACTCATGGTTTCCAAAAGTTTTTACTCACCCGTTGTAATTTTCATGTATGATGAACCGAGAAATAGCGTAGCGGGACCCTGGATTTGCTGAAATGATAATAATTACAGTGAAAAAAACTGGAAAACCCCGATTTCAAATTACGGAATACAATACATACGCGACTTGCAGTTCACATTTATACAGGCACTTGGATGATATTGTACCAGTTATTTCGTTATAAAAACCAAAGTACTGCATCGATTTTGATAATATATATTATCTATGGGATAACCCTTGAAGTATGATCTATCAAATACAAAAAGAATTATCAAAATCAATGCACAATTGGCTGAGTAATCAGTGAACAAACTTACAAAAAAAAAACCTAAGTCGGTTAAAAATATGTCAAATACAAGTTTATACACGGTACTATGATATTTATAAACAACTTAAAAATGCGTGTCGGACCACGCGCGGTATATGGTTCCGTAGTTGCACATCACAGTATGTGGACATAAAACAGGGCTTCTTGTTTGATATTATGAACAAAGAAGGGTTTATGAAATTTTCACGAAATTTACATCTATAGGGTTCCGTACATCAAAAGGAAAAAACGGAACCCTTATTGGATCACTTTGTTGTCCGTCTGTGGACGTCTGGGAACGCGTGAAGATATCGAGTTGAAATTAAAACCATATACGCAGATCCATTGTGTCTTCAAATTCTTCAAATTTCTCAGTATTAGTAAAAAAAAGTTACAGCAGAATATATCGTAAAAAACGCAAATTTCGACACTCACGAGGGAATCAAAACCTATGGGGTACTTCCCGTTGACCTAGAACTATGAAATTTGGCAAGAAGCATTGTGTACACATATAGGAAAAAATCCGAAAACTGGGTATTTTTAATTTAATCACAAAAAATTGGGTCTTTATGCATGGAATGAAGGTGCAAATTTTAAAGTGAATTAATCGTATCATGTGGGGTATCATATGAAAGAGATTCATTAGCATAAGCTAAAACAGGTTTTTAAATATTTTTACGATGTATATTTTTCCGTTCTATGAAGGAAAATATTAAAAAATATATGATTTCCCCCTTTTATCTACTAGTTTGTATGGAACCCTTGGTGGGCGAGTCTGACTCGCACTTGTCCGGTTATTTCTTCCAAACAACGCTAAGGTGTTACAGCGTTATTAGTTGATAACGTTAAAAATACAAAAAAATATAGCCTATGACACTATGGAAGTAAAAATAAATCTAACAACACCTCGCACATCAAAATCGGTCAAGCTGTTTAGGCTGTAGGCTGTCATATACAAACATACATAAGTACATACATACCCACATACATACACTCGAAAAACATAACCGTCCTTTTTACGCAGTCGGATAAAAACGAGAAGATTAAATTTTCTTTTCCCCCTTCTCGTGTATTGAAATCGCACGATTGAAGCATTTGCCATTTCCACACTCACGGTTTTCAATATAATGGTCTCCGACGATGACGCTGAGCGCTGCAGGGTTCTGCCGGAAGCGATAGACGCAGTGCGCCGCGGTCACGACGTACCGGGCCGCTACGATCACACCGCCGCAGTATATCGACTCGATGGAGTTCTCTATGATACCAGCCATCATCTTATACTCGTTCGGCTGCGTCTCAACACCGCCGACTATTCTCATCTGAAAGTTGGTAAGCCATAAGTGCCAAGACCGTGGCACACGCCGGATATAGTGCGGATGGCAAGACAGGTGTGTCAAAGCCACCTTTATAGTATGGCGGGCGACACAACTGTAGTGTCATATGAGATTTGGAAAACCTTCGTTAAATTGCATTTTGAGAGACCTACCCTCAAATTTATGTAAAATATCGCTGTCGCACTGAACCGATGGCATGGGTTCCGTGGCTAATGGCATAAAAATCTAAAAGAAAATCACTTGGCGAGTATTATTTGTTAAGATCATTTTGCAAAAAGGTCAACGACTTCTGTATCACAACAAAGTAAGTGTTTTGCGTATTTATCGCTATAGCTCGGAAAATTATATACAAAATTTGTATATAATTTTCCGACTCATTTAATGAGTGTCCAAAGGTGTACCAAGTCAGGAAATAGATTCTGAATAAAACCGGAACGTATAGACAATTTAATACCAGATAGACCCAAAACACTTCATACATTGCATGCGTGTGTCACCATCGCGAGTAAACAACCTTTCAGCGCCATCTAGTGGCACTTCGGTAACAAGTATTAAAATTATTCGGTAATCAATATTACTAAAAAAAATATTAAATGACATTTACATTATTAAATTTAGTAAGCATTAAAAGTATTCGGTAATCAATATCTAATATTTATGTATATTTAAACATTTTATTTATGTACTATTTCCATTTCTTGTATTATTACTTATTACTTAGACAGTGAGTATAACCTCTCTAATAGATAATATCTTATTGTAGTTACCCGTCTCCTTTCTCCACATCTGCAGGCCGGCGGAGGAGTGACGGCGGCCGGCTGCGCCGTGAGGTTGCAGTAGAAGCTGCCTCCTTTGCTGGTGGAGAGCGCGATCATACCTGGACACGGGACATTCTATTACAACACTAGCTTTTTTTATATACACGATTGACCACCAACTCGCCTGATGTTAAGCGACGGTGTGAAGATATCTATTCACTCTAGCCGTAAAAAATCTAAGATTGTAGATCTCAGGAAACAGAGATGGCGGCAAAGAATTCTATTCTTGTGCAGTAGGTACGCAACAAGAATATGGATCGATATCGAGTACGGAGTTTTGGCATTTCAACGAGAAATGGGTGATAATTCGCCAAATTTTCTGTTTAGTCCTGTAGTGAAATGGGGAGGGTGGATTAAGTCAAGAAGCTCTTGCGCACATTCCCCGAAATAAATCCTGTAGAAAATAGACAGACATGCTACTTTACGGCGGTGCTCGAGACTAAGTAGCTTCTTGGCGGCTAGTCACCGATTAACCTCGCAGCTCGCCTGCTGTGAACGAATATCGCCTTGTATCCTCAAGGATTCCCCTCTCTTCTGTCCTGCGCTCTTGTATATTCTAGTCTCGAGTAGAGACTCGAGACTAGAATATACAAGAGTAAAGTTGATTAAAAATCAAAATCAGCCCTGTTTGTATAAACTGTCCCACTGCTGGAAGCGGGCCATTCTCATTGTGAGATGGGTAAGGTCATAGTCTACTACGCTGGCCAAGTGCGGGTTGGTAGACTTCACACATCATCAAGAACGTTAAAAACTCTCAGACATGTCGGTTTCCTCACGATGTTTTTCTTCACCGTTTGAAGTTACGGCAATCAACAATACGCACATAACTTTGAAAAGACAGGTGCGTGCCGCGGGGTTCGAACCCAGGACATGCGGATCGCAAGTCAGGCTGTCTCCCGAGGCTGCCGGAAACTTCAAAGTAAATTAGAGCTCTACTTTAGACCTCTTTACTACTAAGAAAAATAGTCGTATAAAACTAGAAAACAACATCACAAATATTCGACAAAAATTTCGATTCGATCGAAGTTAATATTAATACAAATCATTTTTGTGTTAATAATTTCTAAAAAATATTTTCATGTATGAAAATTAACTGTGTAAGTACATAAAGATGTTGTTATTAATAAATAGTCCAAACAGTTTTACCCATAGCGGGCGTGCAACATTAGAGTAACAATAATAACTATAACTAGGTATTACAGTAACAATTACTATACTCTACAAAATGCTTTCAAAGTATTACTTACACTTATTACTACTTAATCTTTGTATTAGTATCTATATCCTAAGCATAATCTAGTATATTTTATCTGTAGGTACCTACTTTCATATTTCTTAATTTCTAGATATGGTAGGTACCTATATTACTTATGCTAATAAAACATTATTTACGCTTAATCATGCAGATACTACTTAGATCTTAACGTTATAGTTTTGGTTTGGTTTCTTTGTATATAATTATTTACAGTTCTCTAATATTATATATTTTAAACAACATTTACAACGCAAGGTTATCTATTCTTCCAAGAACTCTTTTATTTTGTAGTAAGTTTTGGAGATGAGCCATGATTTTAAAACACTTTTAAATTTGTTTTTATTTAATGGTTTTATGATGTTATTTTCGAGAAGTTTTTAATTTTACAAACGACATTTTTTTATAAGTTCATGTAGTCATTTTATATCTTCATTAAATGGCCAAGTGCGTGTCGTGCCACGCGCAATTTAGATTTCAGTAAGTCCTTATCATAATTTATGTGACCTTAAAACAGGGTATCTTGTTTGACACTACAAACACATGAGTTAACATGTGTTAATTTAAATGAAATATTCATATTTGACTTGTATACGTAAGTATTTTAAGTTGATCGACTATAACTCGATAACTTGTAAAGCCTTAGGTATATACTTAGCCGTGATAGTTTTCCTTTTAATTTCATCATATATTCTACTAGCATGAATTTTTTCATGTCTCCAAAGTCAACCGTTTTGGCTGGTAGGTACACGTAACTCTAACAAAAATTATCACTGCTTTGTTAAATATTTCACAAACGGATCCCCAAATTGAAAAATGTTTTTCGCACATCCCCAATGTGATTACCTATCGAACGATACCCCACACAATGAGATAGATGAAAAAAAAAAATTCATCCTAATATTTTTTTTCTTCTAAAATTTATTCTACTACTTTCTCGGCATTATTAATATACATATCTATGCCAAATTACAGCTAGCTAGTAGTTATAGTTTTTAGAGCAAAGCCGCGGACGCACAGACAGACATGGCGAAACTATAAAGATTCCTTGCTTACTATACGGAACTTTAAAAATGTGGGTTTGCGCAAGCGAGACAGACGATGTCATGTTTCACACCTAAACTCATGTTCGGGCCAGTGGAGACCGCTGTCACTGTAATCCTGCCACAGTAGGGCTGCGCCGCCGCCAGTGTGGGGTCCCCGCTACGCGATATGAGCATGCGGTCACCGCTGCAGTTAGGACTCTGGAAGTAAACATAACTACATCAACTAATTATAACACAATTACAAATTAGATAACTTAAAAACCCTGACAAACAAAAATGGCCGAACCGATTTTGATAAAAGATAGCTAAGAACACTGTCGATGAAATCCTCTTTCAAACAAATTAAAAAAACTAGACGAGACACACAGATATACAGAATACAGATACACACGTCAGACTTATAACACCCCAAATCTTTTTGGTTCGGAAGGGTTTGTGTTTTACAATATTTGTAGCCCAATACTGTAAAACACAACACAAAAGCAAGTCAGACGCACTCTGCATTTTACCTGACTGTGCAAGAAGGAGGGCCATGTTTTTCGTGTGTAGATATGATTAGAGGATGATGTTTTCACACAACACCATCTAACCCCATACTAAACAATCATATGTATATACTTTTTTTAATACATACATATGATACATATAAACACCCAGACACAGAACAAATATGCTCATCACATAAAATGTTTACCTTGGGTGGGGATCAAAGATTGAACCCACGAACTTACAGCTCAGAGGCATAGACATTCTACCACTGAGCCATAAAACCTTTCTGATTGTATGTACATTTATGTATGTAGGTATGTATGTTTCTATATTATCTTCTAAACAGCTGGACCGATTTTGATGTGCGAGGTGTCTTTACATCCGTCAAAAGTATTCTAAAGAATGATCCTTTATAAATAAATTATACTGTAGTTTTATGCATCTATTTATATATTCAGCCTGTATCCACCCACTGCTGGGTATAGGCTTCCTCTTGTTCACGCCATCCTTTCCGGTCCTGTACCGTGCGAGTCTCGTCCAACTACATCACAACATCCGAAGAGCTTTGCGATGCCATCAGATCATCGGGCCAGTGGTCTGCCCCGATGTTGCTTTATGCATACCTTCTCAAAAATTTTGCTTCCCTATCATGTGCAGCGACAAGCAATGACGTTACAAGCCTTAAAGTGACTGTCTCATTCCTTTACTTATCTTATCAAGGGCATAATCGACTTCTACCATAAAGTACATTTATTGAATCAGGCGTTACTTTGCGGAAATTCATATTCAAAAACATAAATCTAACTTATGTATCTAGTGTTTCCGCTTCGAGCTCTTCAAGCTAATCTTGCCTACTTCGAAGTCTGCAAGCTGGTGCTCTTTCCGCTTCGAGCTTGAAACCTCGAAGCGGAAACACACGAGCTAAATAAGTTAGATATAAGTATTCTACCATGAAGTATTGAAGCATAATGTTTTCAAAGGTTTTAGCGATTTGTTATTCCTACTCATTGAAATGAAACAAATAACGAATTAACGCGATTGTTTGACATAATGTTATGACCTGACGTATCGAACACTTTGCAACATCCGTGACCACAGGTGGGACTAGATGACAGTTGACTTTTTAAACGGTTTTATTTAGCTTGACCTGTTTATTTGTTTGTTTGGGTCAAATTTAGTAATTGAAATTTTACCCCCGTGCAGTTGACGGATCGATCTGAAATTTGGTATACACCTTTAGTCCTGATGACCATACAATTTAGTACGAGTATGTTCTGTATTATTGTAAGTCCAAGATGGCCGCCGCCACAAAATGGATTTCATATTTTAACACAACCCCCACAATATGGGTATCAAATGAAAGGGCTTTTCTAGTAAAATACAGTAAATACATTACCTACATCATTATCTTTCTTTTCAATAAAACCGTTTAACTTAAAAAGTTTTTTTTGAGTAATACTTGTTTGTTATGAAAATATTAAACCGCGATAAATCCGTTAAAATTTGTTTCATTTCAATGACTATTAAAGCATGCTTACCAAGGGCATATTCAGTTTGCAGTCGAGCCTGCAATTGTAATTATTTGGACAGGTGGCTATGTATCTGCAGGTCCGACCGGCACTGTAGTTGTTGTTGATGTAAAACGTCTGACCAGCTGGCACCTGGAACCACGTAGAACGATTATCCACAACCCACCTAGTGGGTTCAAGATCACGCAGAGAGGTTACGGAGGCTATACTTGAAGCCTCTCTGTGAGATCTTATTAGTAATGAAGAGATCCGTAGACGTACGAAAGTCACCGCCATAGCACGGATTAGTAAGTTGAAGAGACAGTGGGCAGGACACACGTAGAACTGACGGCTGATGTAGCGAACAGTTCTCGAGTAGAGACCACGCACCGGCAAGCGCAGCGCAGAGTCCGGCCACGAGATGGACAGATGACCTCATACAAGTGGCGCGAAGACGCTGGATGCAAGCCGCTTTCAATCGGTCTTTGTGGAAATCCATGGGGGTGGCCTATCCAGCAGTGGACTTCTTATGACAGAGGATGTTGATAATAAACTTGAGACATATGTTTTTTTTTATTATACTAGATAGATCTACGATTGACCACCAACTCGCATTACTTGATTTTGGTATTTTGCCTGAATGCAAAACGCATATAAATTGGTTATTGCGTTTTTTTGGTATATTGCATTGAAACGTGCTTCAGTTTTCAACTATGTTTTGATTAAGATATTATAATCATTTTTATAGTTTAAAAAACTGAAACAACTTTCCAGTAATTTTGTTTTGATAACCAAACTATTGAACCGATTTTGATGAAATTTCTATGTGATCAACCTGACAGTATATAATCCTTTCAAATAAATAATTATAGTTTAATAAAACTGAAAAAAACGACTTCAAATACACAGTTCGTTTACTTGGATGACATTATTTTCAATTATTTTCTTATATAAACCAAATTACTGAACCAATTTTGATAAAATTTATATGGCTCCACCTCTGAGGTACCTACCAGAACAAAAAAGAATCATAATTGGTGAAGTAATTGCTGAACAAACATACGAAAAATCATACAGTCGAATTGAGAACCTTCTTCTTTTTGGAAGTCGGTAAAAAAATCTAAATCAGTTCGGGATTATGAGGCGTTTGTATCTCATAATTACTTTGTTAAAAATCTCAATCGAACTGATAATCTCCTCCTTTTTGAAGTCGATTAGAAGTATTTGTTACCAAGAAGTGATTTAAGGTCAAATCATAGCCATAAAGCGACAAGACTGGATAACTTCGCTCATTTGGTAAAAAATTGTGACTGTCCAGATATTCACAGGTATAAATCCCATCATCATCTCTGTTTCCTGATACCTACAATCTTAGAATTTTCAAGGCTAAGGTCGAGTAGAGGTAGTAGATATCTTCTAGATCGACGAGCTCCATCCTCGGCCACACCGTCGCTTAACATCAGGCGAGTTGGTGGTCAATCGTAGATCTATCTTGTATAAAAAAGAAAAAAAAACGTTGTTGGTAAAAGTAGGTATGCATTTAAATTAAAGTTGATATGATAAGGTGTTTATTTGTAGTGTGCAGATTATTATCAGTAAATGATAGGTTTAAGATAGTTTAGCGATTATTATCATCGAAAATTTAATAGTTCATAGATTTTATCATATTCCTGCGAATTGAAATCACTAAGGTGCCTATCTCTAATCTTATTATCATTTATGAGATAATGAGACAATGTCCTAATCTTAGGCAAGTAGTTAAATTATAAACAAGTTTTCCATTTTTGTTGATAAAAGGCAAAGTACATATCTATAAAAAAATAAAAATCGCTATCGTATTAAAGATCGCTGGTATAAAGTATTTTGAAATTATAATAAATATTGGAGAATATTTTCCCACAACACTATCCAGCTTCAAACTAAACAAAGCTTGTACTAAAGGAACTAGGTGGCTGATAGAATACATATGTATATCCTTTTTAGGGTTTCGTACCTCAAAAGGAAAAAAACGGAACCCATAAAGGATCACTTTTTTGTCCGTCTGTCCGGGTGTCAAGACTTTTATCTCGGGAATGCGTGAAGGTATCGAGTTGAAATTAAAACCATATACGCAAATCCATAGTATCTTGCTGCAGAAAGAAAAATAAAATTTCTAAGTTTTCGTAAAAAAAGTTATAGCCGAATATGTCGTAAAAAACGCACATTTGGACACTCACAAGGGAATCAAAACCTATGCTACTTGCCGTTGACCTAGAACTATGAAATTTGGCAAAAAGCAAATAAGTGTTAGAGTACACATATAGGAAAAAATCCGAAAACTGGACATTTTTAATTTAATCACAAAAAAATACTGTCTCTATGCAAGGAATGAGGGCCCAAATTTTAAAGTGAATTAACCGTATCACGTGAGGTATCATATGAAAGAACTTCATTAGCATAAGCTAAAAAGGTTTTTAAATATTTTTACGATGCATATTTTTCGGTTTATGAAGGAAAATATAAAAAAATATATATGATTTCCCCCTTTTATTTAGTTTGTACGGAACCCTCGGTGGGCGAGTCTGACTCGCACTTGTCCAGTTTTTTCTGTAAATAGATACATATCCTACATATAAAAACAGACACAGAACAAACATCCATGATCATCAGATATGTTTGCCCTGGGTGGGGATCGAACCCACAACTTACAGCTCAGAAGGCAGACATACTACCACTGAGCCACGAGGCCTATCAAACTGCTGCTATCTACCTAAGCTAGGTTTAGCCATACACAATACCTATTGCAGATTCTACAGAAGACTTGAACAGACTTGGACAAGTGGCAAGCGTTTCTATTTCTACAAACGCATACGCTTCGTAATGCTAAGCCGACACGTGACATTTCGTTAGCTAATGTCAATTCCATACATTTACTTTTCTATTCTACTGATGCTCACGAAATCAGAATGCCACTTACATAATGTAACCGCCCAGGTCAGGGGATCGTCGATAGTAAATCCTATGTCTAGCTCGCACATATGTTGCATAAAGTTAGAAAATATAAGATTAATAAACAAATTTACAGAAAATCAGGCGTTTAAAATAAAATGAGTAACAACATAAACCAGCAAAAAATTCATGTCATCAAATTCTTACAATAATTATACATTAAATTGTAGGTCCCGGTTGTTTGTTCTTAAACAGCAATTATCGTCAACCTGGCTTGACAATAATTGTAGTTTAAGAACTTTTGCAACAAAAATTGCAGAGGCCTTTCGGCGGCTTAATAACTCTGACAATAGGGCTGGCTACTCAGTCTATACGAACTTACTTACTTATACACAATAATTATTATGGAATCGAAAATAACAAGTATTAGAATCCATTTTTTTTAGCAAAAAATTGTTTTAATCAAAATTATATTTTAGGTAAACATGTTTCTAGTTTTAGTTGTTTGCATAACATATTTTTTGTAAATATAAGTAATTGTATTATACTTTAAAAAAAACTATGTGCAAGCAAGACAGAAGCCTATATACCTACCGGGTCTTAGAGTGAAATTGGCCCCATTTCTTTGTGTTTGTGGACTACGAAAAGCTTTTGACTTGGTCATAACCTGAGCTGTCTTAAGAATCTTGCAATGATGCCAATTCTACTGGCAATACATCGAGATGTATTGCCAGTCCACGTAAGCCAGTAACGGATGTATGTCCGTTTATGACGCCACAACTAGAACTAGGTATACCAGGCAATCTTTAAAACCAGCAAACGAGTATATCCCATTTATGTCGTGGTGTCCAGCAGGGGGATATAATATGCCCTAAATAGTTCTTAAATGCACTGGAAGATTGCTTAACATTGATGTTACGATCAAGAGGACATGCAAATTGCAAAGCATCATCATCCATAATGAGTACTCTCTCACTTATGACTTGATCTTTTCCATGATGTACTGAGAAAATGAAGGAAAACAGACCAAACGTGAACCAGCTGCCTCTTTCCCCGGGCATACTATGTCCGTGAAGAAGGGCCTTGGGGGAAATTTACTTTTATTTAGGCTGACCCCCTCTCAATGCAAGACATCTATTTGTATATCATTAATAAATAATTGATTGCCTTGTACGTCCTACTTATCCCTATTTTTTATTTTATTTGTAGGTATTCTAAAACCTAATAATGATCAACTAAATAAATAAATAAATATTTGTGGACATTTCACACAACACCATCTAGCCCAAACTAAGCAAAGCTTGTACTATGGAACTAGATGGCTGATAGAATACATATATAGTTATATACTACTATAAAAGTACATATATATATATATATATACTTTTTTTTAAATATGATACATAGAAACACCCAGACACAGAACAAACATCCATGCTCATCACACAAATGTTTGCCCTGGGTGGGGATCGAACCCACGACCTTTCAGTTCAGCAGGTAGACGTAGACACACTACCAACTGAGCCACAAGGCCAGTCAACTAAGTATTGTATTTTACATAACATGCCAGAACAAACAATATTAAACTAGAAATTTAAAATATATTCCATAATATAGAATAAAACTTAGAATGTATGGTAATGTATTAAGATTGTATTTAAAAAAAAAACGGGAGTGTCACAGGGTTATTTGACAGGCCCGCCGTAATTTATAGTATACAGAAACTTTAGTACTAAGTTACACAACGGTCATGACTAGGTAGGTACTTACATTTTGTCTATAGTCACAGTCTGGGTCTTGCGCTGCGACGTATCCGAAAATCAAAACTGCTGCTAGTACCAAATAACCCATCTCTGAAAGAAACATTTTTATTTCTGCTTTATTCATTTTTAAAGAGTTTTATGTAACTTCTACGCCTTTTGTTTTAGTATTAATATTTCTAAATATTTTTTAAATGAATTCTATTTCTTTTTCTTTAGATTATTATCACCAAGAATAGATAGATATTAATAAACAATTTAAAAAAACTATGTAGATGAATGAAG
Organism: Lycia hirtaria; assembly: GCA_947563715.1. Lineage (NCBI taxonomy): Eukaryota > Metazoa > Arthropoda > Insecta > Lepidoptera > Geometridae > Lycia > Lycia hirtaria. Next base: position 26,323,950 of record OX387383.1, on the reverse strand, counting down.
GCTCCTAAAAAATTATTTTATTTTCAGCTCCGAACTTTACTTCCGTGTAACAAGCTATGGTATTTATTAAATGTAATGATACCATATTGTAATATTTCGTGAAAATATGGTTCAATGAACAATAAATATTGTTATTTTATGATCGTCATAATGACATAATTAATATTATATTTGCACGTTCAACACTTGGATAAATATATTTGTAAGGATACTTCTCATTATACAGAATGTCTTGTAATTTACAGATAATAATTTTATTATCTTAGGACTTAAACTCAGGAGTCGTCTACGTGATGTTTTAGCTACTTTTAGGGTTTCGTACCCAAAGGGAAAAAAACGGGACCTTATTACTAAGACTTCGCTGTCTGTCCGTCCGTCCGTCCGCCCGTCTGTCACCAGGCTGTATCTCATGAACCGTGATAGTTAGAGAGTTGAAATTTTCACAAATGATGTATTTCTGTTGCCGCTATAACAACAAATACCTACCTACTAAAAAACAGTACCTATAAAATAATTATTGAAGGGGGCCTCCCATACAACAAACGAGAATTTTTTGGCGTTTTTTATAGATAATGGTACGGAACCCTTCATGCGTGAGTCCGACTCGCACTTGGCCGGTTTTTATTAAACTAACTTTTTGACGAATCTAATGACACCTCGCACTTCAAAATCGATAAAGTCTTTTTTAGGCTGTAGGCGATCATATATAAATATACATACATTCCCACATACATACACTCGAAAAATATAACCCTCCTGACGCAATCGGGTAAAAATTGTAAAAGAGAATAACGCAGTCACTTATATACTAATTGTGTAAGATCGGTCAATTCGGAAAAGATACATCGCCACATAAATACTTTTGGGTTTGATCTTTCAATCTATATAGTTTATTCTAGTTTCATTTAGCAATACCTAAAGTTATAGCACTACATATCTTAAAACTGATAAAAGTTTTATGCGCAAAAAGAAAAATGAAAATAATCACACTTACTTATCATTTATCCAAGTGCCAAGCAGTAGTGTGCAAGCAAAATTATGTTCCAAATTGAAAAGTAATGCTTTTAGAGAAGTTTCTGGACATAAAAATATTACCTAATACTTATATCTCAGAATAACGAGTGCAACCCATCGCCACACAGGGTTTTACACTGAAACCCTAAACTCCGAATGACATAAGAACGTTACAAGTAAACGTGAAACGTACTATCAGGCGGGTGACTCGCTCGTCTCGTCACACAGTCGCATAAAACTTACCTATTAGTTGTAATACATTCGTCACACAAGCAACGTTCAAAAGCGACACCCAGAACAATCCCAGCACTGAAGCGAACTGTTAGCAAACAACAACATTTTACACATGTCTACACTGTCTCTTATATATTTGCCGTGCACTATATTTATAACATTTAAGCCTCGGTTTCACTAACACATGTTCTGCGACAAAAACACGGCGGCTGAATATTAAAAGAAAGACAACACCCGACTGAAGAAAAAATACGTTTGCAGTCTAACTTATTTCATTACGCTTGACTTGATACGCTGTTGAATATACGTTTTTTGTGAGAATTTATGCGTAAAGTTGCTGTAAAAGATTACAATTGATCATTCTAATTATTGTAGTGCAAGTAATTGTATAAAAAACTAAAAAAATTGCATCAAAATAAGCAATACGCAAACTGGAAAAATATGTCATCTAAGTAATTAGATGACATATTTTTCCAGTTATTTTGTTAATAAAACCTATGAACCGATTTAAATAAAATTTCTATGGGACGGGATAGATACTTCCTTCTTCTTAAGGATATTTTTAATATGTACCTATACCATTTCAAACAAAAAAATAATTTCAACTCGGTCCGGGGGACTTCGAGTAATCGGGGAACATACATAAAAATAAAATACAGTTTAAAAAACTAAAAAACACGCTTACCACAAATTATTGTGGTCAGAGTTCATTACATGACTTTTCTAACAAATCCAAACACAGCTATGATACGATGTTCCATCATGAAGTTCCAGTTCATATCTTCCGACTCCATCATCAGATCAGTTCGACAGTACCATATTATTGTATTGTCATCAGAACTAGCTGCCAATTTTCATGACCCTACGATCCTTGGAAGATGGTTAAATTTACCTTAGATTTCATTACATAGTTCCATACAGGTCGACCTAATAAAAGCGTGTTAAAAAAGTTTCCGACAAATTGACAACCTCCTCCATTTTGAAAGTCTTTTTATTTGATTTCTAATGTGACAAAGCCCCTACACAGCCGCATTCAATAATATAAATTATATATGCCTACCTACTTAATGTAAAATTTCTGTAACATGACATTTATAGTAGGTCCTTGTGCTCCTATGACTAAATAAATTAATTGTATTCGTTGGTAGTGAAAACGTACCTTAATTACTCCCGCACTGATAACAATACTACGCTGGTATTGTATGAAGGTTCTATAGATAACGCTCTTGATGGATTTTCCTCTAAGAATGTTTTAAACCTCCAATTTTACAATTGGAGGTTTGCGGAAATGAACGGTTTTTACACGGCACGACTGTGCAAAGAGGACGATGTTTTTTACCTGCGTAAGGAGGTTTAGGTTTTTCGAGTCTATGTATGTTTGTTTGTATCATTGTATGTATGTATGTTTATATTTGATCGCCTACAGTCTAATCGGCTTGATCGATTTTGATGTGCGAAGTGGCATTAGATTTGTATTCACTTTCAGTGTCTTAAGTTAAATTTTTTGTAATAATACATCTCTCACGAAAATAAAAAAATGCGTTTTTTTCGTAACCTCCAACGATATTTTTCTTAAGAAACACGTGATTTTGAATCGACTTCAAAAAAGGAGGACTGTGGTTATCGATTCGTAGCGAATATTTTTAGGGTTCCGTACCCAAAGGGTAAAAACGGGACCCTATTACTAAGACTTCGCTGTCTGTCCGTCCGTCCGTCCGTCTGTCACCAGGCTGTATCTCATGAACTGTGATATGTAGTTAGACAGTTGAAATTTTCACCGATGATGTATTTCTATTGCCGCTATAACAACAAATACTAGAAAACAGAATAAAATTTATATTTAAGGGGGGCTCCCATACAACAAACGTGATTTTTGCCGTTTTTATAGCTAATGGTACGGAACCCTTCGAGCCCAAGTCCGACTCGCACTTGGCTGTTTTTTTTTTTGTACACGAATTTCTCCGTCTATCGTAGACCAAATTTTGTGTTTCTTGAATTGGTGTATAGAGAAAGCTCCCAAGTTATCCCATAATTATCGTATAAACATTCCTTTATTACTTTTTTAATAATCTCTAAAAATGTGAATATTTTCATTGGATGTATGAGTTAAATGCTTCAGATTATAGAATCACAGAGTTCCACCGACACGTTTTTGTTGAGAAATATTAAGGATTATCGTATATACATCTGCACGTTGTCTAATCTTCGAAGATGAAGCATTCAATGACAAATCTCATTCTTGATAGAAAAAAACTAGTAGGTGAAAAGAGGTCTCTTTAAAAAGTTAAAATCCGGAAAGAATTTAGTAACCTTGAAAGAAATAGCGTATTTTGAAGTCGGTTGTTTCGCTTTAATAGGTAATAAAGAACCATACATACATAACCACATACTTAGATTACAAACATTATTACACAAAAACATAACCCTTCTTCTTACGTATTAGGTAAAGATATAAAAAATAGTTAATAATATATTAATCTCAAGAGGAAAAGAAGAATCGAACGACACCATATTCGTCAAAATCGGTCAAACCCTTTACGCTATAGAAAATACACAATACATTTGAAAAAGTATAAGTTTTAGCTGTAAATAAATTATCTACAGATGCTGGCGACCTCTATGATATCTCTAAAGGTCATCCCTAGTCGTCTTATTGTCTATGAATAAATTAATTTAGAGTTAGGAAAATAGGACAAGAACATGTTACTTGTATATCATTATAATGTAAATTCTTAGAGCCTCATTTGAGGTCATTTGACGTTGTTCTGAAATTCAGGAAAAATACGCAATCGCGTGTATAGTAACTAAACAGTGCTGAACTCTCTCTGAATACAGTTAGTACGGTCAGGTAGTCCTAACTTATAATGGACACGGCTAAACAAGTATGTAGATATTAAAAGAAAAATAATTTACCCGACTACATAAGAATAATTTTTGTAAAACTCTTTTAAACCCGTTAATAATAATAGTTTTTTTTTTTTTTTTTTTTTTTAATGTAGAAAAAATCTAACCTATTTTCTAAGTTCAAGCAAATTAAATTTATGGCTAGCAAATTTATTGGTTGATAAATATCTGTCAGTTCTATGAAAAGTATTCGGGTTTTTTTTTTAACACGAATAAGTCCGCGTTTGACCACCAACTCGCCTGTTGGAAAGCGAAGATGTGGTCGGAGATAAAGCACGCGGGCTTAGAAGATAGGTACCTATTCACTCTGACCTTGAAAATACCAATGTTGTAATTCTCAGGGAACAAAGAAGCCGGCAATTTGATCCACTCTTAGTACCTAACATTCATAGAAACGTATTTCGAATGATACATTTTACGTCCCAAAGTCTCTATCTCTACATACAGAAAACATTACATTCCTTTTTAGCAGTTTGGTAAAAAATACATACATCCAAGAAACATTAAGGTACTGATACATTAGCTATTAAAAAAGTTTCCTTATTAGCATGCGTAAGAAATACATACTAGAAATGAGCTCGCTTATTTTTAGCAATGCATTGACACATATGCTACTAAGTAGCAATTGCTCAATAATGGCATGCTTTTGTGCTAATAATGAGCATGTGTATCAGTACCTTTATTCTTCTTCATGCGCAGTTGAGTAAAATCGGGCAACTTCAGCTAAGACATGGCTGCATCGTCGACTTGTGCCTTTTGCGCATGTCTGAAATTCCGACCCTGCGCAGTGACGCCGGGGTAACTTTTTAACTCTTTGCATATCGACCTCCTCAGTCGGCATTTTTACTCCGTGAGCTTTCCCGTGTACTTTATTGTTTCAAATATATTTTAATCTTTAGGTGATTATTTCTATTTTTTTTTTCTAATCTAATCATTTTGAAACAAATTTATAAGTTATCAATGTAAATAGAAAGATGTATAAAATTTACGGGTGTATTTATGTCTGACTGTGGCATTGTAGTTCACATACGTATGAACCGATTCTGATTTAGTTTTATTTTTTTATTTTGTGTCAAAGGTGATTTGGTCGAGTGTTTTTAGCTCTAGCCTGGGATCATTTGTGGGAATAAAGTCTGATGTGAATATGGAGTTTATTTTCGCTACAATATCGTCAAGTAAACCAGTCGTTTTTACGTTTGCAAAATCAACCTAACCTTAAATAAAATAAAAATGCGCAATGAAAAATGATATTAATGTGGAACAAAAATATAACTATCCAAGTTTTAACTTACATAAAGTACAAAGACGTATAACAAAAACAAAATTAAATGTAATATAACAGAGAAAAAATATAGAAGCTGCAATAAAAATTGATATATTTATTAATCTGAAACAATGCAAATAAATTCAATAGGATCTGCAATAAAAAATAAAATGTGATAAATCTGAAACAAAAAATAAAATTAAACCTTTCGCTATTGGTTATAAAATAAATATACTTACAGCAGTTTTTTTTTTTTTTTAAATTATTGAATACGAGCTAGCATTTTTTTTTTTGTATTGTTAAATCAAATTTATTAATATTTAAAAACTGGTAATATTTATAATAATTTAATCATTTTAAATTAAATATTTCAGTGCAGTTTGGTGGCAATAAGACATCGATGGAAATGGCTGTAGCAAAACCGATTAAATTGGACGTGAAGAGATAGTACAGAGATGCCAAAAAGAATCCCGTTTCACGTCGTCTACGCTACAAGTAAGTAATTTAAAGGCAAATCCATAAATAATCCAATGAAAAAAACTATAGCTAATATAAAAGCGAAAGTAAATCTGCTGAATCGGCTGAACCAATCGTTATGAAATTTAGCACAGAGATTCTTGAACCTTGAGATGGATATAGGTTATATTTTATCATCATCATCATCACCGATATTCATCACTACGCGAGCAACAAAGCAGGGTGCGGTTTGTTAAGTATTTGTGATCAAAATGGTGGTCTTTATCTGACCCATGACGGCAGCAAGCTGGGTACGCTGCAAATCGGCGGAGGGTTTGAATATTTAGATTATAAATAAGGTACAATGTACCTTTAACATTGTTTTTTTTTTTTATTAAAATATATGGGACAGTAATGGCTGAGAAAAAAAAACATAATAATGTAATATATACGTAACAATTGAGACTAAGCTTCAGATTGATGTCCAAAAAATATAAAAAAACCTCTAAAAAAAATCCCCTGAAATGAGACAAAAACTCACGAAGTTGAATATGTACCTTCTACTTAACCTACCCTACTACTTACTTACGTACTTTTTTCATAATTATATACTTAGCATGTTAAAGAATATAACCATCTCTCAAATTTCGTTCAATTTAATTTTCAGCCACGATTGGAAATGACATACGGACAGACACGACAGACAGATATAAATGGTTCCGCATACTACCCTCATAACCCTTAAAACAAAAGAAAGGCATAAAAGACTAGCATCCAATTGCAAAACATTTTAAACAACTTATCTCTTGACCTACAAGAGAAATAAATTCTAGGACAGAACAAAATAGAACAACACTGAAACTCAATGGATATTGAAGTCTCTATGTTTGGTATGTCGTCGAAGGTTAACTTATACTAACGTACCGTATATTAAAATACCATTACGGCTAAAGCCACGGCATGCTGGTTGCCGCGTAAATATTTAAAAAGTTTGTCCTAATTGGATTAAATCGATCAAATACCTACCTGTCGTCTTTATAATTGACAGCTACTGCCTTTTTAACCGACTTCCAAAAAGGAGGTTCTCAATTCGACTGTTTGTTCAGCGATTATTACGCCAATTATGAATTGAATTTGATGATTCTTTTTTAGGGTTCCGTACCTCAAAAGGATAAAAACGGAACCCTCATAGGATCACTTTGTTGTCCGTCTGTCTGTCTGTCTGTCTGTCTGTCTGTCTGTCTGTCTGTCTGTCTGTCTGTCTGTCTGTCTGTCTGTCTGTCTGTCCGTCTATCCGGGTGTCAAGACCTGTATCTCGGGAGTGCGTTAAGGAATCGAGTTTAAATTAAATCCGTATACGCACATCCATAGTCTCGTGCTGGAGAAATAAAAATCAAATTTCTCAGTTTTCTTAAAAAAAAAAGTTACAGCCGAATATGTCACAAAAACTCACATTTCAACACTCACAAGGGAATCAAAACCTATGGGGTACTTCCCGTTGACCTAGAACTATGAAACTTGGCAAGAAGCATCATGTTAGAATACACATAAAGGAAAAAATCCGAAAACTGGTAAATTTTAATTTAATCACAAAAATGTATTAAAAGTCTTTCAAATTCAAATTCAAAATGTTTATCGATATAATGGCCTTATAACAAAATCGCTTAAAAAATGTAGATAATTTTCTCCCCTCTCTATTACTGCACGCCCCGTCATATTACTATGGTTTCACTCCTCTCCATCCTAAGATTGCCTGGAAGAGATCGCTATTAGCGATAAGTTGTTACACTAGATTTTAAATGACTTATCTTGATTGTAAATTTCTAAGGTGTGTACAATTTAATTTTTTATTATTTATTTATTTAATTTTAACCACTTCCAACAAAATTATTTCTTTATGCAAGGAAGGAGGGTCCAAATTTTAAATGGCTTTAATCGTATCATGTGGGGTATCATATGAAAGAGCTTGATTAGCAGAAGCTAAAACAGGTTTTTAAATAGTTTTGCGATGTATATTTTTCGATTTGTAAAGGAAAATATAAAAATATATATATCTAAATTCCCCCTTTTATCTACTAGCTTTGTACGGAACCCTCGGTGGGCGAGTCTGACCTCCTCTTGTCCGATTTTTTCTTTTTCTTTGGTAGGTGTACCTACAGTAGTACAGTACAGTACTTTAGTTTTTACAACAAAATAACTTAAAAATATCATCCATGTAAATGAATTGAATTTTGAAGTCGGTTTTTTTCCAGTTTTTTAAACAATATTTTTTTATGAGAAAAAATATTAACTATCACGGTCATTCATTAAATCACTATTATTATTAACTGGATATTTACCGCGTTAATTAAAATCTCAACATGCCTTAATTTCAATCGAGGTGACAGTTTTCAACTAGCCAGTGCATGGAATCCAGTACTAGGTTGCTTTAGCAATAAAGATACGTATCCAAAATGTGTCCAAAAGAAAATTTGCTGTAATATTGTGACTGTTTGCCGGGACCTCTATAGTACAATACTTTTTGGCCGGAACTATCAATCGAGTTCGAGTGCCAGTTAACGCTCTACGCAGTAAAAGGCAAAGGAAGAGGGTAGGCAGATTATGTCTGCTCCTAACCGTATCATCGATTTGCATTTCTAAAGCCTAATTTAGATTGAGAAGTCTAGAGACGGCAAAATAGACGTTGCGTCTATTTTGCCGCTTTTAATCGTGTAAGGGGTTTATTTAGATCTCATTAAACTCGGATGTGTTTGATGTCTGACGCACAGAATTCGTGGTCCTAGTTACTTAGGTCCTAGTAAGTCTTTGGACTGACGCTACATCCCGTTGATACTTTATCAAAGTATGTAGGTTAATGTCCTCTGTGCTTATGTCGAAGGCGAGGAGAGCGCGTACCCGGCATGCGAGCTGAACGCGCAGGGCCCGGCAGCGCGCGGGTGGCGCAGCGCCGGTGCTCCGCCCCACGAGCTCCTGCTGCGGCTCCAGACCGTCACCAGCGTGCATAAGCTACAGCTACTGGCGCACCACCAGCTCATTCGTAAGCCTACACAAGCTTTTATTTTAAGACTCTGTAGACCGACCATCGTCCATCTCACTCGCACCCACTTTTTTGAAGATATAAAATGATTAAATGAAGGTATGAAAAAATCGTCAATTGTAAAACTAGAAAACAACATCACAAATATTCGACATAAATTTCAATTTGATCCAAGGTAATTTTCATACATAAAAATCATTTTTGCGTTAGTAAAATTTCAAAAAAATATTTTTATATGATTAATTTGGATCAAATTGAAATTTTTGTCGAATATTTGTGTTATTGTTTTCTAATTTTACAAACGACGATTTTTTTCTTAAGTTCATTCAGTCATTTTATATAATGCAAAAATGTAGGTATGCGTGTTAATTATATATAAAAAAACCACTGAAATAAATCGAAACTAATTTACACTTTGTCCATACTGCACTCAGTATATCCATTCATTTATTTATTTATCTATCTATCTAGTTCGCTCGGTATGAAAAGTCCCTGTTCTGAAGGAGGGTTTTCTGAGGCTTCTTTGTTCTCAATGATAAATATGAGTGTATTCAAAGGCAGAGTGACTAGATATCTTCTAGGTATGCGTGCTTCATCTTTGACCACATCATCGCTTTCCAACAGACGAGTTGGTGGTCAAACGCAGACTTGTTCACTAAAAAAACATACATAGCCATATACTACCCAAAAACAATTACTGTCCTAGTACATTCCTTTAAAATGTTTATTTTTATTTTTTATACATTATAGATCTACGATTGACCACCAACTCGCCTGATGTTAAGCGACGGTGTGGCCGAGGATGGAGCTCGTCGATCTAGAAGATATCTGTTCACTCTAGCCTTGAAAATTCCAAGATTGTAGGTCTCAGGAAACAGAGATGGCGGCAACGAATTCCATTCTTGTGCAGTACGCAACAGGAATGTGGATCGATATCGCTGAGTACGGATTTTTGGCATTTCAACGAGAAATGGGTGGTAATTCGCCGACTTTCTGCTAGTCCTGTAGTGAAATGGGAAGGGTGGAATTAGGTCGTGAAGCTCTTGCGCACATTCCCCGAAATGAATCCTGTAGAAAATAGACAGACATGCTACTTTACGGCGGTGCTCGAGACTAAGTAGCTTCTTGGCAGCTAGTTTATCGTCACCGGTTAATCGGTGACGATAACTTACACTTATTCTCTACTCTATTACTCTTACACTATCACTTATACTCTATTACTCTTCCAGCGGCATACGTGGAAGTGCTAGTGTCTGGCGGGCTAGTATCTGAAGGCGCGGCGACTCCATGCGGTGCCACCTATACCAGCGTCGGGAAGGTCACCCTGGCCAGGCCAGCGCCGCAAGCTAGGACCAGGGAACTCAGGTCTGTATATCTCAGTTCAATGAGTGATCTAGGGGGGGGGATTAGCTGCTCGAGAAGACAAGGGACGGGAAAGAAGTAAAGTTGAGTTTTATTTCCAATTGGGTACTTCCCGCAGTTTCTCTGCGACCACACCCACCAAATGTTGTTTCTGTTGCATCGATGTAAGATCTCTTCACAAGCTGGTAAAATTTACTTACATCCGATGACATACATCGGTATTTTTTTTTATACGTGGAAGTGAAATACGTTAAAAGTGTGTGAAAAGAGTCCATTAATATTAACCATACAGTATTAAGTAGGTGGCATCATCAACATCATCTCAGCCGCCAGAAATTCACTGCTGGACGTAGACCATGGATTAAAAAAAATTGGAAGCGGCTTACATCCAGCGTCTATCTGCAACTCGTCTGAGGTCGTGCTGTCTGTCTTGTGACTAGTTTAAACAGGTTTACATAATTTATTTTCGTGTAAGAACTATTTTACGTGAAATTAGCAAGTCGCTACCACCGTAACCTAACACGACACCATTGGCGATATGGCTAGTCTAACACTGCTTATCATCGTCATCATCTCAGCCATAAGAAGTCCACTGCTGGACATAGGCCTCCCCCAAGGACTGCCAAAAAGACCGATTGGAAGCGGCTTGCATCCAGAGTCTTCTCGCCATTTGTATAAGGTCATCACTGCTTCTCAGTTATGCGTATAATAAAGTGTAAAGTGGAATAAACGGTCATTGTCCAATGCTCTCCATTCTGAATCTTCCAGATCAGCAGCATTGCCAGAGCCAACTGTAGCCCGCTTCGTGAAACTAAGACTTTCTGGACCTCATCCACCAGCCAATGAAAATGACCAGGTGATCATTCTATAATCTAAGCATTAACTTTTGTAACATTGTGTATAAAAAATACAAAATAGTTTATTGACCAAAAATATACAACTAAATCAATTAGAAAACCCTGACTGTGACCTTAGCGTGAGCTGTGTTGTAACAGTCAGTGCCTTCCCCTGAAATTAGGAACATTTCACATAACACGAAAAACAAGTATAAGTTTAGAAAATTCAAAAACCACTCTCGATGATATTCTCTTTCAAAAAAAACTAGATCATAATCAGTCCATCTGATTGAGAGGTACGATGCCACCGACTGACACACAGATACACCCGTCAAAATAAAACACGCCACTTTGTGGATCGGGGGTTATGACTATAGTTATATTTGTTGTCTAGGATGGAAAGTAGTATTTTACCGTCGAGGGCCTAACAATTGAATCCAAAGCACGTGAAAGATTTGATCTTTAAGCTTCGAGTCAAGAGGTGTCGCGATGAACCTTTGTGTTGCAGGACGAAGGTTGGAATTTTAAAAGGCGCTCGAGTTACAGTTTTCGTTCGAAAGCCCGTGGTTTTTGACCCACAGGACCTTGAGCCTTTGACCCATGAATTTTTGACACATACATATAAATATTGTGTTCTCCTTAGCAAGAGGTTTAACAGATTAATTGAAGGTCCTGCACTAGGAAAATCCTGTATCGCAGGACCCAGAACGGTGCTATGCTTGCTATGTAGATATGTATATAATTCTTTTGCAAATATTCTAGGTGGCCCTCATGGCAGTCAACGTCCTGGGTGAGGATGTGGAGGAGACTGCTAGCACGCCAGTCTCCACCAAGTCCGAGCCGACGTACTCTCCGTATGACGACCTGGCGTTCGTTATGTATGTGGACACAGAGATAGCAGACCTCGTGAGGAGCTTGGACGAGCGGAAGCGGAATGCTGTTACTGGTATGGTCCGTTTTAAGGAGGTACTTGCGACGCCTAGCAATTTCTCTTGCACATCACAAACTGTTCAAATATATTAAAATCAATGAGTGAGATTACGTATGTATGTGGTTCATTTTTTTTAGTCAGTAGCATAGTACCTTACACATACATAGAAACACTTTTTAACGTGTCCATTAAAAGTTGAATCCTGGATATCGATTCATAATGCCGGACGCCGGCCATAAGAGATCCATGCATTGTATTTCTTACATATGCAGTTGGTGTTTCTGTACTTATTAAGTAGCAAGTCGATTTTCTGAACTTCCAGAGGAGCGGTTCGAATACGCCCGTCGCTTGAAATCGGCTGGTGCAGCGTTGGCAGCCGCCGGCATCCGCATCGGTCGCTGGCGGCTCAGGAAGAGAACAGCGGCTGCGAGGGACGACTTCGAACTGGCGAGGCGGATGCGGGATAGAATATCTGATGCTCTGTGCGGCGTGAAGGAAGACCCGGCGCTTTGTAGACTGTTTGAAGAAGATGGTGTAAGTAGTACTTACTAAATACACACAAACATATAGAACCGGTTTGAATGCTGCACCAGCAGCGCTGGCACCATTCCAAGATATACTAGAACTATAAGAAGACTAGCCCTCCGCTCTCTTGTGATCCGTAGTGATGATATTCAAACCTTCCCTCCTATTTTAGCCGACTTCAAAAAAGGAGGTATTTTCTACTGCATGTATATTATATTTTACCTATGTATATTCTTGAATTCTCCGTCAGTCGTAAACCGATTTAAAAAGAATATATTTTTAAATTGTATTTCACAATGCTTCCAGGTGGTCAAATAAAGTTTTTGTCAGTTTGGATGAACTCCATCGCCAATTATTTAATTATTTTGACCGAGAGTAGGCTGGTTGAAGTCGGTTATTTAACATTTTGAAGCTCTAATATATATTTTATATTGGTATATTGTGTTCCTCATGAAGAGGTTTAACAGTATAATTAAGTTCCTACACTAGGAAAATCCTGTATCGCAGGACCCAGAAAGCTGATATGTTTAGTTGTGTACGTTTAGTTTATAATAAGTCCACACATAATTTAATGGACGGTTCCTTAAACTCTCTGCTCGTCATCATCATCATCATCTCAGCCATAAGAAGCCCACTGCTGGACATAGCCGTCCCCCATGGATTTCCAAAAAGACCGATTGGAAGCGGCTTGCATCCAGCGTCTTCCCTTCATCCATCAACTCACTTTGTTTCAATTTAACTAGCGACCACACGAACTTGCTAACACTTGTCCAAAATTATTCTTTCTCTTCCAGCCGGATTTCCGCAACGACTCCTCAATGCCGGCAGAGTATGACTTCTCCCATCACCTCTCTCCATCTGTAGCCGCCGGTTCTCTCAGTCTGGACATACCCTCGCCGGTGCCACCTATTGATAACGGACAGGAGTATGTTAATGGAGATGAAGAGGAGGCTAATAATGAACCCGAGGTAAATTATTTTTTTATTAGTGACAGGTTTGACTTGACCGACGCAATGTTGCTTATGATGAATGCTGGTTTGTGATGGAGTGTTTGAATTGAAGAAATTAATTTCCTCAAGGGCTCATTGGCTCAAAGTGAAAAATACCTTACTTACCTAGTACTTAAGTTAAACGGTTTTATTGAAACGAAATATAATGATGTAGGTAATGTATTTATTGTATTCTAGTAGAAACATCCTTTTATTTGATACCCATATTGTAGGGGTTGTGAAAAAATATGAAATCTGCTATTTTATGGCAGCGGCCATATTGAATTTAGAATGATATTATGACGCAAAATAAATTTCATTGTATCGTCATCTAAAGCCGTGTAACAATGTCAGATCAATCTGTCAACGGGAAGGGGGTCAATTTCAACTACCTACTAAATTTGACCCAAAAAACATAAACAACAACAATAAACAGGGCAAGCTAAATAAAACCGTTAAAAAATGTTGTCTGTAAAAAGAGGAAAGAGTAATGATTCCCAGATGCCGATTTGATGCTAGCCACCGAAATTTATTTATTTATTTTCGTAAGCAGTTAGTTTTTAGACTTGAAACATTACGTTGGATCTATTACGTTTCAGTCACCCGTTCATAGACAGACACAGCAGATTTTACAAGAAGAAATCGAAGAGCAGTGTCAAACAGAAATAAAGAATTCACAACCCAGCCAAATCCCATCAAACCAGTTCCAATCATCTAATCAAATTCAGACAACTAACCAAATCCAGCCATCTAGCCAGTTCCAGCCAACTAACCAATTCCATCCTCCACCTAGCCAATTTCAGCCAACTAGTCAATTCCAGCCATCTAGCCAATACCAATCCGTTAGCCAATTCCAATCACTACCAGCTCCGGTCCAATCGCAAGTTCCAGAAGAGAAAGCGAGGGATGAGCTCCAGAAGAAGTTAGAAGAAGAAGAATTGAGAAAAGAAACTGATAGCCCTCGTCGAAGTATTACTCCCAATGCTGCAAATGGTAAGACTTCTCTTAACAAAACTTTGAAAACCAATAAAAACTTCTGAAAAACAATATTTTTAAGCCTCGACTAAACACCTTTGTAGGAGGACCAGCCATGAGATGGACAGATGACTTCATACAAGTGGCGGGAAGACGCTGGATGCAAGCCGCTTCCAATCGGTCTTTTTGGAAATCCATGGGGGAGGCCTATGTCCAGCAGTGGACTTCTTATGGCTGAGATTGTGATGATGATGAAACACCCTTATGTGTTATAAGTTTAACGTGTGTATCTGTGTTTGTCTGTTCTGTCTGTGACATCGTATCTCTCGGACTCTCAACGGATGAACCGATTTTGATCTAGTTTTAGTTTTGTTTCAAAGAGTTATAATATATGTTTTGTAGGTTTTTTAAGTTTTCTAAAGTTACTTGTTTACTCATTGCTCATATTCATTAACTGAAAACTGAGGCCAAATTTGACGCTTCCGCTATTTAAGTGCAGTAAGAAAAAACAAATACTATTAGTAGGTATATGTATTAATGGCCAATTTTTTACCGACTACCAAAAAAGAGGAGGTTCTCAATATGTCGGTATCAATTTTCCTTGTATGTTCCCCGATTGCTCGAAGACACCTGGACCGATTTGAAAAATTTCCCTGGAATTTTTATCAAAATCGGTTCAGTATTTTGGTTTTTATTACAAAATAACTAAAAAAAAATAGTCATCCAAGTAAACAAAGAATTGCGTATTTTGAAATCGGTTTTTTAGTTTTTTAAACGATCACTTGTATAAATTAAGTTCTTTTGCTTCAGCAGGTTTTTCATCGGCTTTCATAAAGCGCGTGAAAAAACATGACTTGTTTAAATAAATAATAAATAAATAAATATTTGTGGACATTTCACACAACACCACCTAGCCCAAACTAAGCAAAGCTTGTACTATGGAACTAGATGGCTGATAGAATACATATATACTTATTTTTGTAAATATATACATATGATACATAGAAACACCCAGACACAGAACAAACATCCATGCTCATCACACAAATGTTTGCCCTGGGTGGGGATTGAACCCACGACCTTTCAGTTCAGCAGGTAGACGTAAACACACTACCAACTGAGCCACAAGGCCAGTCAAATTCATCCGTCAAGTTTATCCGTACAGGTACCCTCGTAAGGAGGAGAAACAAGAGCGCTGGTCCGAGGTCCACGTTTGAAGCTTATGAGGAACGCCTGCTTCCCGCTTTGAGGCAGTAAGTGTTTTTAACCGACTTCCAAAAAGGAGGAGGTTCTCAATTCGTCGGATTTTTTTTAACGGATTTATCGCTTATATTTTACATAATTTTCTGAGCTGACGTTTCGAACACTGCAGCGTCAGTGGTCAAAGGTGAGACTAGATGACAGTTGTCTTTTTAACCGACTGCGTAACGAGGATAATGTTTTTGAAGTGCATGTATTTATGTTTCTACATATATGAGCTCCTACAGCCTAAATAAAACTCTCTCAAAAAATGCAATTTTCCGTAACCTTCGACGAACTTGTTCGTAATAAATGAGTGATATTCTAAAGAATGCTCATTTATAATCTTTTACACCGATTTTACGCATACTTTCTCACAAAAAACGTACACTATCTAACATATATGTTAACGTACGCGTTATCAAGCGTAACGAAAACCGCTTTTCTGCAGTCGGGTATTTTGTTTTTATCGTAACATAAGTAGATATTTATTGTGTTATGAAAACATTAATTACTATCTACCGCCTATTATTTTTCCGCAAAACGTTCCCTATGCACGCAGAACTCGCTCACGGTGTCAACAGTTCAGTTTAAATGAGTCCCAATCGCAAAATCCTAAGGAAACATAACAAATCTTGTCTATTTTCACTTTTGTGTACGCAAATTTTTGAAGTTTCAGTTTTAAAGGCCACTATCAGTGCCACCTATCCTACTCCGTTGCCTGGAAGAGATCGCTTTTAGCGATAAGGCCGCCTATCGAAAGATTAGCCATAGTAATATTTTCTCTTTTTAATATGTTTGTACAATGTGGACTTTTAATAAAGAGTTATCTATCTATTCAGTGGCGAATTCATACTTTTGCCGCCAGTAGGCTAGATTTTTTTTGCCGCCCCTACTGATCTTGAAAATCGATATTTCCCTAGTTCAATTTGCCGCCCCTAGGACGCTGCCGCCCCTAGGCCGCGGCCTATACGGCCTATTGACAAATCCAGTACTGTATCTGTTTATAGTTCCCACACTAACGAGTACCTCCGTGAGGCGCGCGAGGAGGAGTGCAGCGGGGGGAGCGGCGCGTCCCACCCCCGCCCCCACCACAAGCTCAACGAGCGCGAGAGGAAGCAGGCTGCGCTGCCTATTCTCATCTTTGGATACCCACTTGTAAGTTCTACATGTTACATGTTAGTTAACGGCCTTACCGAAAAACGTTACTTAACTTTAAGCATTGCTTAACATATTTTGTCAACTTCTCGCTGACACGTAATGACACTTGCGGAAAGAAGACAGAGAATTTAAGACGATGTTTAAAACTATGTAACGTTTTTCGGTAAGGCCGAAAGTGTAAATTAGAACGTTGTCTTCCTCTTGCATAACTTAAAAAAAAATTAAGTAGTTAAAAATGCATATATTAATTTATAAAAGGTTTTTGTGGAGATTAATTTTGTTATATAAAAAAAAGTTCTACAAGTATCTTAATGTAATCTATCTGATTCCGTTCGTGACGTAGCTTGACTAGGTGTTCTCGAACGATCACCAATGTCAAGCAACGGACGGACCGGTCAGTCTTCGGATGGGTGACCGTGAGTGGCATTTCTGGCTGAGCGCTACCGTACGGATATCACGTTAAATTGTAGGTCCCGGCTGTTTATTCTTGAAAAACAGTAATCGTCAAGGTCAGAGGCCTTTCGGCAACTCAATAACTCTGACACTAGGGCTGGCCACTCGGTCTATACGTACTCACTCACTCATCCTATTTCGTCGCGTCTTGCCCACTATCACACTTGGATAATTTTTCCAGGTGTCTAAGTAATCGGTAGCAAGGTCTCTTTAAAAAACATCATATATTAGATCGTACTGAACCCACTTGTTCAATGTGTTCCCCCATCATATCTGGTGTTTGTCAAGTCTCGACGTTTTGAAAGTCCCGGGTCTCGAGACGTCTCGAGCTAAATTATCCGGGACTTTCGAGATATCGACACGTCAACTTGTATACTAAGTTTCTTTATAGGACAATACGTTTCGTTAGAATTGATACATATTTTATGCGAGTACCTACTAACATCAAAACATCGCTTCGCTCGCTCAGCCAATTATAGTTTCCGGTTATTCCCAGGTTGAGAAGTTCTACTCCAAGAACTACCTGGACAAAGAAGAAGGGCTGGCTCGTCTCCGCTCTGAGCTCACCTCTCCATCTAACAGCAGTAGTAAGGTGAGTTCCTTCGCTCATTTGTCTATCAATCATCATCTCTGCCACAAGAAATCCACTGCTGGACATAAGCCTTGGATTCCTAAAAAGACCGGTTGGAAGCGGCTTACTTCCATCCTCTTCCAGCCACTTGATGAGATCGTCTGTCCACTTGGTGGTTGGTCTTCCTACGCTACGCTTGCCGGTGCGTGGTCTCCACTCGAGAACTGTTTGGCCCCATCGACCATCAGTTTCCTTATAAAGTCCATAAGAAAATTAAAATAAACAATTTGTGTAAGAGTTACCTACAAGTACTTAAAAGTCTCCATCGAACCTAGTTCGCACATAAAAAGCATAAAAAGCCTCAAACGCAGCTAGCTTTGTATAAGTATTAAATAATCCGCAGCCGAAACTTGCTTCGTAATTCAGGTTTCGGAGACGGTCGAAGGGGAATGAGCACAATTTCATAGACAGTTTCTTTCCAGACGTCTCCGAACAAGACAGCTCGCGCAGCCGCCGTGCTGCTGCAGCGTGCGCTCCGAGACAAGGTGTTCTCGGTCTACAGTCAGGCCAACGAGGTGCTCAAGACACTGTTCCAGGAGTTTGTGCCGGACAGGTGGGTACACCTCACTTCCTATTTCTACGGTACAACCAGAATTCGGTCTATCACAACCCGAATTGGGTCTAGTACAACTCGAATTGGGTCTAATACAACATGAATTGCGTCTAGTACAACCCGAGGTACCTTTTCGTACCTCGTTTTAGGTAGGTATCCAGTACATCCTGATACTTGTATGTTACACATATACACCGAAAACATTACACGCGTTCTTTAGCAGTCTGATTAAAAGGCGTTTCACCGCGTTTAAATTGCAAACTTAGTTATTATTCGGCCTCATTCGCCCACACTCATACGTTCGCCCTAATATGTTGTAATAGGTGATTTTATCATAAACAAATGACTAACGCATTAATGTTCTGTTTTGTATTTTACAATGTCTGTTCATCGGGGATATAGCTCAGTGGCAGAGCAATCGACTGCAGATCGATAGGTCCCTGGTTCAAATCCGGGTGTCCCCTTTTGACCTTTTATACGAAAGTTTTTTACTATCTTGCCTTTTCCAGAAATTAGGGATTCCACAAAAAAACTGTCCTTTTTATTAAGTTGTTTTATGTAACTGAGTGACGAGACGAGCAAGTCACTCGTCAGATAGTAAGCGCCATGTTTACCCACATCAGATTAACCCTACCCAGAACTCTAGATTTCAACAATTTAAAACCCTGTGTAGCAAAGCGCAAGTGACACCGCCGAGTACAGCAATTAGCTTATTTCAGTAGCTTATCCTTGAAAATTCCAAGATTATAGTTTTCAGGAAACAGAGAAGGCGGCAGAGCCTTCCACTCCTGTGGAAGCTCCAAAGTACGCTCCAAAAAAAGTCCAAAAATAGTCTGTCTATTTTCTACATGATTCATTTCGGGGAGTGTGTGCAAGAACTTCACGACCTAATTCCACTCTCCCCATTTCACTACAGGACTAAGCAGAAAGTCGGTGAATTACCACCCATTTGTTGAAATGCCATAAAAGTAAAAACCATACTCAGCGATATCGGTTCACGTTCTTGATGCGCACAGCACAAGAATGGAATTCTTTGCCGCCATCTGTGTTTCCTGAGTACTACAATCTTGGAATTCAAGGTTAGAGTGAATAGATAATCTTTTAGATCGACGAGCTCCATCCTCGGCCACACCGTGTCGCTTAACATCAGGATAGTATGCTCAATTGTAGATTTATCCAACATAAAAAAACCTAATTCAAAAGGTAAAAGCATCTCATCGTGTTGTTACAGAGTATGTGCTGCGGAGGTGGGCCGGTGCTTGGAGAAGCTTCTCCCAGAACTGCTGCGTGCGTGCGGGGACCCAGCTCCCAGAGTCCACTCCACCGCGCAGCACACCGTGCTCACGGTCGCTGACTGCCCGCAAGTCAGGTCAGCCCTGACCATGAAGCTCTAATTAGTTTAGTTTCTGTAGTAGCCCTACTACAGACACCTTTGATAAGGCATCAACGGGATGTAGCGTCAGTCCTCAAAAACGTCCGAGCTCAATGAGCTCTAATTTAGACCCCTTACACGATAAAAATAAATTCAATTTTCAAAATAATTCGAAGTGAAACATATAATGTAGCATCTACCTCACATTGACTCGACGCTTTTCTATGACATATTTTTATATTTTATTGCTATTCTGAATTATTACTATATTTTATTTTATTTTGACTGTGGAATATTGACTGATTTTATTTTAATTTGTGTGATAATTTTATGACATACATATTTTTTAATTGTTTATTATAGGACTTATTATAATTTTATTATATTTTTGTATTTTAATTATATGATTGTGATTTGACTGTATGATTTTATTATGACTGTATTATTATTTTAGGGGTACAATTAACCTGAAATAAATGTACCTATTTTGAATTTAAATTTGAAAATAGACGTCTCTAGACTTTTCAGTCTAAATTAGGCTTTAGCACGGCGACATAGTCTTTAAATCAAAATATTTAAGTTCGTCATTGTTATATGAGTATGGTATATGAGTATCGAGCAACCCAGGACACTATATTTGTGAATTTTGTTTTAGACTTTACGTCCACGTGATGGAAAGTCGATTGACTGAAACTAAACTAATTAGAGCTTCATGTTAGTTGTAGAATCAGAAGTTAGTCGCTGCGGTCTACGGAATACGCTTGCCTTAAAGAAATCACCAAAGTATCCAAGATATCTAGAATTTATAAATAAATCTGTTCTTGAAACGTATTGGACGTTTCTTTTCGTTCAGGTTTTGGAACATCCGCAAAGAAACGAGTAGCGAAAAGTGGGTGCAACAAACAGACAGATAAAGATCATCATCATCATCAGTGACGTCGCTGTTGTTTTTTAGCCTGGAGAGTGCTTGTAGACGCTTTCATTAAAGCTCGGTAGGAAACCCTTCTGAAGAAGGGCATTCCACGATTTGCTTGTCCGCGACTGGAAGGAGATTTTTTGCAGTGTCGTTAAGTGCGATGGTTAAACTCCAAAGTAGGAATTACGTCAAAAAATTTAATAAGTTCCATCAGCTAAGGTCTTAAGCATAAATCATAAGCTACCGACTCTGACATCATTTCGTTATTTTCCCTTTATAGTACTTTATCCTTTGGGTAAAGGATAAATTACTATGAAGGGGAAATAAAATTAAGGTGAGGGGCTCCTCATCTTAATTAGTATCTCTGATGTTAAAGCACACGTCAGATACTCCATACAAAGGCGCACTATTCAGCGACACCTATGCAAGTTATACCTACGTGTGTCCAAAGTTCAGCAAATGAAATGGCGAGCGCGGATAGCGGGTGAGGAACCCAAGATTGGCGGAGGCGGAGTGTCCGTTCTGTGTGTTATACTATTAAAGTCTTCTGTGGTTAAAGTTAGACAAGTTTAACCTGTGAATTCCCTTCCCGCAGGAGTCTCCACATAATCCCGCAGCAGCTGGTGCGTCCAGTGGCCGCGTCCATGCACCCGCGCCTGGCGCTCTCCCGGCTGCAGATCTTGGAACAGCTGATACTGAGCCACGGCATCTCTACTGACAAGAATAGGTCAGATACCTTCAGGAGCCGTGCCATAAGTGTTCAAGCAGCCTTATTTCAATATTACTTTGGCTATTGGCTGGCTTTTTCTACAGTTGAGAGAATATTTGACTGGTCTCGTAGCTCAGTTGGTTATATGTCTGCCTGCTAAGGCGTAGGTCGTGGGTTCGATCCCCACCCAGGACAAATATTTGTCTTGTGATTCACGGAAGTTTGTTCTGAAAACATGCTGTTCCGGTCCCACCTAGTGGGATATGGGCAGGGTGATGATGACGACGATGATGATCAATATATACAAACACCTAAAATTATCACTATCCGTTATTGGACAAAAAATCCTCGCACTATATTCGAGCAAGCAGCTTGTAATTAAATTGTTTAAACTTTCCGCAAAATAAGCATCTACAATAAAAAAAGCTTAGGGGACACCCGGATTTGAACCGGGGGCCTATCGATCTGCAGTCGATTGCTCTGCCACTGAGCTATATCCCCGATGAAGTTGCTGCTTCAAATTTGCGTTTTGCTACTAAATGTTTAAGTTATTTTAGTTTAAGGCACGTTTCCATTTTCGATAAGATTTTATCGTTGTAAGCGAAAATGCGTCGGCGGATGATATGCTTCGATGGAATAATGAGTCAGTTTATGATGTAATCTAATTATTTTTTGTGTACCCAATTGTTTAGGTATAGTTAGCTAATTTACTTAGTCATCAGAAAAAGTGTCTTTCGTAATTACGTAACAATTGTCTACGCATTTTTACCAATGGTCTATTATTTTTACCAATGGTGTAT
The DNA here is from genome assembly GCA_947563715.1 of Lycia hirtaria. NCBI lineage: Eukaryota > Metazoa > Arthropoda > Insecta > Lepidoptera > Geometridae > Lycia > Lycia hirtaria. Next base: position 26,301,589 of record OX387383.1, on the reverse strand, counting down.
TATTTTTACCAATGGTGTATAATTTTTAGGGTTTCGTACCTCATAGGAAAAAACGGAACCCTTATAGGATCACTTTGTTGTCCGTCTGTCGGTCCGTCGGGTGTCAATACCTTTATCTAGGGAATGCGTGAAGGTATCGAGTTGAAATTAAAACCATATACGCAGATCCATAGTATCTTGCTGCAGAAAGAAAAATAAAGTTTCTAAGTTTTCGTAAAAAAATGTTACAGCCGAATATATCGTAAAAAACGCACATTTCGACACTCACAAGGGAATCAAAACCTATGGGGTACTTCTCTTTGACCTAGAACAATGAAATTTGGCAAGAAGCATTGTGTTAGAGTACACATATAGGAAAAATTCCGAAAACTGGACATTTTTAATTTAATCAGAAAAAAAATGTCTTTATGCAAGGAATGAAGGTTCAAAATTTAAAGTGAATTAATCGTATCATATGAAAGAGCTTCAGTAGCATAAGCTAAACAGGTTTTTAAATATTTTTACAATGTATATTTTTCGGTTTATGAAGGAAAATATAAAAAAATATATGATTTCCCCCTTTTATCAACTAGTTTGTACGGAACTCTCGGTGGGTGAGTCTGACTCGCACTTGTCCGGTTTTTTTACCAATGGTCTGTTATTTTTACCAATGGTCTATATTTTGTTTTTGATTTTTTTCCCCATATACCTATCAGAATAACATAATAAATTGTTTTCTATCTATACCTACCTAAATTATCCGATTTCAATTGCTCATGTTTTTGTAAGCGGTGCTTCCATTTTTTTATCCGAAGAATTACTGCGTAAGAAGGAGGGCTATGTTTTTCCAGTGTATGTATGTTTCTATATGATCGCCTAAAGCCTAAACGGCTTGACAGATTTTGATATGCGAACTGTCGTTAGATTCGTTTTTACTCTCTGGGTGTCATAGACTATTTTTTTTGTAATAATAATAATAAAACTCAAGCAAAAACTTAAAAAAAATACGCATTTTCAACGAAATTTTTCGTAATAAATAAGTAAGATTTCCAGAATTATTCTAAAGAATGCGCATCTAAAACCTTTAACAGCAACTTTGCGCATTCTTTGTCACAAAAAACGTACACTCAACAGCGTATCAAGCGTAACGAAATCGTAAGTTACACTGCAAAAACTGTTCTATTTCAGTCTGGTATTTTGTTTTTATTAATATAGACACTTATTGGAAATGTGCAGCGGTCTGACCGTCCGCCGGCTGGCGGAATGCGGCGCGGCGGGCGCGCAGCACGCGGCCGGTTCCGTGCGCGCGGCCGCTGAGCGCATCCTGCTGGCCGCGTACGCACGCTCGCCGCGCGTGGTGCGCGCGCAGCTGCCGCCCGACGACGCCGTCACCAGGCGGAACCTCATCTACAGGCACCTGTTCCAGCAGTTCGACAGGATTGACATGCAGGTGGAGTTAGCGGCCAAAATACAAGTGTTTTCTGCACCTAGTTTGGCGGCTATGGCTAAACTTAAAAGTTTGTACTTTTGGGAAATAAATGATTTTTGATTTTGATTTTGAATATCATATCGTTCACTTCTCTCTCTCCATTTTAAATGCTTCACTCTTTTTACCCTTCCCGTTTCAAAATTACACGACCCCAAGATGGCGGCGTTTTCTCCTCCACTGTGTGCAATGCGTCACACTCTTCACTCAAAATAACGAATTCTTTGATCCTTTGGCTAACAAGTTGTGTAATTTAATCTTGGATGTAGATGACGGATATGTAAGTTCCAATACCACTATAGGTACTATATCCCTCAATTTTGTTAGCATCTTCTTCTTCTTCTTGAGGTACCATCTCCTACCGGAGGTTGGCTATCATTAAGGCTATTTGTATCTTAGACACAGCTGCTCGGAACAAGGATCTTGTGCCCAGGTTGAACCATAGTTAGCATCAGTTTTCTAAATTTCCTCCCATAATGGAAGCTAATTTAAAGACGTATTTACGACAAAAGTTTTTAAAATTATAATTTATCATCATTTCAGAAAATGCTTAACCAAGCGCCAACGGAAGAACAGCTGCTGAACGGTATCGACCAATCAGCAGCGGACTCCCTTGAAACCGCCAGCGTCGCCCAATCAACACGCAGCACTGCCACCAGCGGCATGACGTCGTCTATGGGCATGACGTCGTCGCTTGGAGCCACGTCGTCTTATAGCCTCAAGTCTATGACGTCGAGTGCTAGGTACATATACTGATGTAAATAACCCTGTCCCAGGCAAGCCTTTTAAAAAAAAATAGCATAAAATTATGAATTAACCTCACCACTGCTTCAACATCAGACCCAGATTTAGAGATTCTCTTTACAGCAACGATCCATTAGCATTTTTGACGATCCCAAGCTCACTAACAAGCTAGATCCACTTTATCTGCGTAGAGATGTGGTAAAAAATCGATTCACTTAGAAGTTACGATACCTCATACTAAATCACACATTAAACACTTCCAACTGTTTATGTTCAGTGGCGCCACATTAGCTCCTTCGAGTATGAGTGGCAGTTACACAACTTCCAAAACAAAGAGCAGCTTGAAGAGGTCCCCCACAAAGAAATACGCTCCAGGTAGACCAGTGAAGGACCCAAACTATCCAGGGTATAACAAGCTCAGGCTGGACAGTGCAGTCAGCCCGAAACATTCGCCGCGGTCTTCTGTTGCAGGAATGGAAAAGGTACGAAGATTCAAAACCTGGCCCTCAAGGCTGCTATTTGAACTATAACTCGTTCACCACTCGCTCGTAAAAAATAATCAACAAAAACAATTCATAATTGGCGGAGTAATCTTTTTTTTTAACACGAATAAGTCCGCGTTTGACCACCATCTCGCCTGTTGGAAAGCGAAGATGCGGTCGGAGATGAAGCACGCAGACTTAGAAGATACCTATTCACTCTGACCTTGAAAATACCAATGTTGTAATTCTCAGGGAACAAAGAAGCCGGCAATATGTTCCATTCTTTCGCTGTACCGATAAGAAACGTAGAATTAAACCGTTTAGTACGAATATTGGGTAAATCCACAATATATGGGTGGTAGTGTGCTGATTTTCTACTTGTTCTCTGGTAGAAAGGAGATGGCAAAAATATATAAATCGCTGAAGAAATATATAAAAATAACATTCAAATGAATTGAGAACCTCTTTTTTTTTTTGGAAGTCGGTTAAAAACAAAAACGTATACTCAACAGTGTACTAAGCGTAACGAAGTCGTAATTTAGTTACTGCAAAAACCGCTTTTCTGTAGTCGGATATTTTAGATACATATACAAATAATTATAAGCACTATCTCTGTTTTAATAATCCTGCCAGCTCTTCATGGTAGCCACGCTAGGCGCGACGCCACGTTTGTGTATTCAGAATCCCAATAGGTACTTCTGAGCTGAGGGAGCCTATAGTTTGATGGATTAAATGCTACCTCGCTTTTAATCTGTAATACGGGATAGGTTTAGGTTTGAACCTTTGAAGTGCGACAAAACACTGCGCGATCCGAGCGAGCGAAGCGAGAGTACTGCGGCAGAGGCCAGCAAGTACTAGAATATTACGACTGTAACGAAAAATGGTGTTGACAAAATCATGTCACCCCAAACGTAGGTTAGATTTGGTTTGAACTGCGACAATGTATGCAATAACTTGCTATATTAACTTGTGACAACATTGAAGGATAAACTGTTAACTACCAACATCTAAGAAAGCGTTTTAATTATGAAGTTTTGAATATTACTCCGGGAACGCTATCTGAATCCAGGTTCGCAACGCTAAATAGCGGAATGGTCTTTTGAACACGCTTTTATTAGGTCGACCTGTATGTAACTAACTATATGTAATGAAATCTAAGGTAACTAATTTAACCATCTTCCAAGGATCGTAGCGTCATGAAAATTGACAGCTGTATGTAGTTCTGATGACAATACAATAATATGGTACTGTCGAACTGATCTGATGATGGAGCCGGAAGATATGAACTAGATAGATAGATAGATAGATAAACTCTTTATTGTACACTATTAAACAAAAAAACAAAACAGAGAAACTTACAAAACTAGTGTAACTAGAACTTCATGATGGAACATCGTATCTTAGCTGTGTTTGGATTTGTTAGAAAAGTCTTGTAATGAACTTTGCTTTGACCACAATAATTTGTAGCGTGTTTTTTAGTGTTTTAAACTGTAATTTATTGTGAATTAATGAATGCTAGTAAATCCTTCCGCATTTCAGAAGCACTGGGGTTCTGACTACTGGACGGGTTTCCATATACGCGGCGACACCAACATGCGTCACATCCAAAATCTTTCCTTCCACAGGTGCACTTCCAAGAAAGCCAAAGCCAAACCCCCCCATCAGAAGTGGTGTACCGGCGCGCCAACCGGAACCCCGAGAACCGACACTCCATGATTCACTACGACCACGACGCCTCCAAGCCGCAGCTGAAGGAGCGCCCGATGACGGTCTACGAGCCCCTGCATTTAGATTACAGAGACTCGCCAACGCTGAGCTCACCGAAGACTTCGAAGAATGATTTGAGAAGTATGGACTCTTTGCCCATGGACTCTCCGCAAGTTAGTGTCTCTTACGGTATACGATTCACTGGGACTTTTTACCCGACTGCGTAAGCAGGGTTGTTTTTCAATTGTATGTATGTTTGTAAGTATGTACGTATGTTATGTACGTCTATATTGCAACGGCCTAAACGGCTTGACAGATTTTTATTTGCGAGATGTCGTTAGATTTATATTCAATCCCTGAGTGACATAGACTACTTTTTAGGGTTCCGTAGCTCAAAAATAAAAAACGGATTCCTTATAGGATCACTTTGTTGTCCGTCTGTCCATCCGTCCGTCTGTCAAGTCAAGACCTGTATATCTGGAACGTATGAAGGAAGTTGAAATTAAAACCTTAAACCCAGATCCATAGTATCTTGCTGCAGAGATAAAAATCAAACTTCTCAGTTTTCATTAAAAAAAATGTCATAAAGTACACAAAGTTTAGTTTTTTTTTATGTTGTATGTTTTTTGTCACAATAAATTTCTGTCTATGTCTATGTTAGAGGAAAAAATCCGAAAACTGTAAATTTTTAATTTAATCACAAAAAAAATGGATCTTTATGCAAGGAAGGAGGGTCCAAATTTTAAAGTGATTTAACCGTATCATGTGGGGCATCATATATGAAAGAGCTTCATTTAGCACAAGCTAAAACAGGTTTTAAAACATTTTTACGATGTCCATTTTTGGGTTATGAAGGAAAATATAAAAAAAAAGATATAATTTCTCTCTTTTATCTACTAGTTTGTACGAAACCCTCGGTGGGCGAGCCTGACTCGCACTTATCCAGTTTTTTTTTTTTGTTATGAATTATAAAAATTATATAAATCCATATTGCAATTCCTGCTTGGATCCCACAGATGTCTCGCAACGATCTTCGCTGTGACTCGGACAGTAGGAGCCTGGACTCGCCGAAGATCAAGGCTGATTACTTCAGGGAAGGAGTTCTGGAGTCACCGAAGCTGGTGGCAGGACTGAGGAACATGCACCTCGACGAGCACAGCCAGATGGACGAGAGCGGGTATTACAGCCCAGGTATGTTGGATATTAAACTAGTAATGGGTACCTATTAAAGAATGCAGTGGGCTGGGCAGCATTCGGGGACCTGTCGAGTCTTCTCGTCACTCATCTTGCAAGTTTTTAAACTAATGATAGCTAAAAATGCGTGCGTCCGTAGATACATGTTATGAAACTTATGAACAAAGATAACACAATAGTCATGTCATGAGCTATGGTGCCCAAATTTGGTCACTCACTGCAAACTGAAATATTTGCGTCAACTTTTGTCTTCAGTTTTGATTTTTTAGCTAATTGTGCATATTTCTAGCCAGCTAGCTCCCTTGATCCTCTCTAGTATTTAAGAACGGTCTGTCTTTGCGACTAAATTGTATATTTATCTCATCAGGTAGAAGACTGCAAGCGTCCAACAATGAACATCAATACGAGAACTACGACGCAGCAGTTGACCATAGCGTTGACAATATACAGGACCAAATTAGTTTACAGTGAGTTATTTAATATATACTTATATATAGTAGAAATAACTGTAGCCGCTACTGTTACCTGCCTATATTACCTATATCAGAACAGCCGTCGGCCCTTACGATAGCTCACACACTTTGGTCCTTCGAGCCGGATACATGAGACTGACTCTTTTTATTGCAAGACAGTACACAACGAAATGGATCGATAACTCTTACAAGTAGGTTGCGTATAAAAATGCTATAACATTCAAAAATACTCTTACTAAAATAGTGTTCAAGCTGATATTCCACAACTTACAATAAGCGTATGTTATAGCGTCCAAGAAGACCCCATATAAAGCAAAATCACGATGTATTCTATCACGACTTTTTACTAATATAACTTACACCAAGATGTAATATCCAAGAAGACACTAATATATTAATGATTCCAATATTCCGACATGGAACGGTTCAATATCTACAGTAAGTCCGTCCAAGATGTAGTATCCAAGACCTTCCCTAAGCTGATATTAAAAGCGATATTCCCTTGTGTTCCAGCACGACCTGCATGTGGTGCGGACGACGCGTGCGAGCGGAAGGCCTGGAGGCGCACTACTGGCGGCGCTGCGTGATGCTGGCCAGGTGTCCGCACTGCAGGGTTGCGCTGGAAGCACGCATGCTACATGCACATCTACTGGGTAAACTACTTATCAAGTAATAAAATGCTAGAAAACTATATCATACCCTTTCATCTGCTTACACACAGCTACATCTTTACGCCTCTGCTGGGTGATGTGTTTCGACTTATCATGCCACTTGGCTTCCTGTACTGTAGTCAACTTCCAGGTTTAATTTGAGACAGTGACAATATGTCCATATAAACAGCAACAATAACACTCTACTTTCCCAGCCTCGACTACCATCCCATCCCAACCTTACTCCGCCTGTTATCGATCTCTGTTTATTTTATTTTTTTTATAATAGGGTTGCGCTCGATCGCTAGTTCGTCGCGACAGATGTGGTCTACGATGGAGCACACCGATAGAGTGCCTAGAAGAAATCTTTGTCCTTTGCTACGACGTCACCCAAAAATAATTTCACTTTTCATTTCGTTTATTTGACACGTGACACCTCTTCTTCTTGGCTTCTTGAGCCGTTAGACCATGACCATGACCGTTAGACCGTGGACCAAATCTCATATAAAATTACCCATTGTTAATTCGTGATATTTTTTGTAAATACAAGATCTAACTTTCAGTAATAGCTTGAGTGGAAGTCAAAGTTCTACTGACATGAGAGTAAGGCACGTTTTCCTGTTTCAGAGGAGTGTACGATGAGCGAAGGGTGCTGGAAGGTGTGCCAGAAGTGTGGGGTTGCGCTGAGAGTGGACGAGAGCGACTGCCACGTGAACTGTATACGTAAGTAAATCATCATCATCTCAGCCACAAGACATCCACTGCTGGAAATAGGCCTCCCCCATAGGTTTCCAAAAAACCCGCTTGGAAGTTGCCTGCATCCAGCGTCTTCCTGCCACTTGTATGATGTCTTCTGTCCACCTTGTGGCCGGTCTTCCTACGCTGCGCTTGCCGGTGCGTGGTCTCCATTCGAGAACTTTTTGGCCTCAGCCATCATTTCTACGTGCTATGTGCCCTGCCCACTGCCACTTCAACTTGCTAACCCGTTGTGCTGTCGGTCGGTGACTCGTACGTCTACAGATCTCTTCGTTTCTGATACGATCTCGCAGACAAACCCCGATCATAGCCCTCTCCATGGCTTGTTGCGTGACTTTGTGTTTTTTAGGGTTCCGTACCTCAATAGGAAAAAACGGAACCCTTATAGGATCACTTTGTTGTCCGTCTGTCCGTCCGTCGGGTGTCAATACCTTTATCTCGGGAACGCGTGAAGGTATCGAGTTAAAATTAAAACCATATACGCAGATCCATAGTATCTTGCTGCAGAAAGAAAAATAAAATTTCTCAGTTTTCGTAAAAAATTGTTACAGCCGAATATGTCGTAAAAAACGCACATTTCGACACTCACAGAGGAATCAAAACCTATGGGGTACTTCCCGTTGACCTAGAACTCTGAAATTTGGCAAGAAGCATTGTGTTAGAGTACACATATAGGAAAAAATCCGAAAACTGGACTTTTTTTATCTAATCACAAAAAAATTGTGTCTCTATGGAAGGAATGAGGGCTGCCTCAAACGTTCGCTCGCTCGGATCCGAGTGGGAGGCGCCGCTATTATAGCCCCTACTCGGATCCGAGTGGTGAGCAAGGAATGTGTTAAATATTTTTACCAGGTATATTTTTCGGTTTATGAAGGAAAAATATAAAAAAAAATATATGATTTCCCCCTCTTATTTAGTTTGTACGGAACCCTCGGTGGGCGAGACTGACTCGCACTTGTCCGGTTTTTTCTTTTAGACTTTGTGTCCATGTTTGTTTTATTCGAAAATAGACTTGCGCTTGACCGTCAACTCGACCTGGTGTTAGGCGACGGTTACAGTAAATGTGATAATAACGTCATTGTATTATATCTCAAAAATATTAGTATATATTTTTTTTGTGTCACAAAGTTTTGTTTTGTGTTGTTTGTTGTGTTTTTGTGTTTTTTGTGCCATAGAGGATAACGAACTTAACGCGGATATTGTATTGTAGCCTTAGATGTTTGACATCAATACCTATAGACACTTATATTTGTCTTCAGCGCTAGGTATAGACGAGTGGAAGTGTCCGTACTGCTTCGCGAACGTGCTCGCGAGGGATCTGCCCTGGCAGCGGCATCTCATGCAGTGTCCACGGAACCCGAGGGTCACGACGCAGTCTTAACTCTGCTGGATATTAAGCCTAGTTATTATGATTTTAAAGTCTAATTTCGTTCATCGGAAGGGTTACGCTCTCTTATAGCGATGCAAAGTTGGCTCGCACCAATGATGATATACGTAGATCGGTTTTACCCGGCTTTGCGTGACAAGCCAAAAGTAAGGTAATTGCCGGACTCATTTTCAGCCGCGACACGTCGGGCAACGCTGTTAGAAGCTTTGTGTCGTGACTTGTGAACAGTGACAATGCCATCCTGTGTGTTTAGAGAGTGAGTGAAAGTGAAAGATATAGGTCCAAGATACTAAAAGAACTTAAGGGTGCGTCTTATCCTCGAATGTACTGAGAACTGAGAATTTCCATGCTTTTACTTAATATTAAATAAGTAATCCTCTCTACAGATAAAATCTCATTGGCTCGCACCCACTTTTATGTCGCTTTTTCTGCAATTAAGAGAGTGACACGGTAGTTGAAAAGACTTAAAAAAGATCAACATTCAAAGTAAGCTCGTTTGAGGTTTTATCTCACACTCTTAAAGTAAGATAACTTTGCATCGTTATAAAAGTTGAGCGTATTACTTGAGTACTCCCCAGGTATTTGTTGAGTAAAAAAATGTCCGTTTCAAAAGTCTATAAAAGTTTTTTTGCCACATTAGAGATACTTGACACGCGCAGTTGGCGCATTTGCCCAGTAAAACATACAATTGTGCCTCTAAGTTTTATATATGAACGTTTTTTTTTTAAATTCTAGTAAATATGATTATTTTATAATAATTGAAGAAAAATGTCATGGTTATAAGAAATGGGGTTATTTAAATACTACCTACCTAACATTGTAAACACTGTTTTAACTATCTGTTATCATTTTTGAACTAGTGTTTGTTGATCTGTTTGTATCACAAAATACTTATGACATCTTGAACGTGTAGTTTTGTATTTTGTGTTTCTAGTAGCGTTAAGCGATATTAAGAAATTTGTTAAGACGCAGGGGTGGACGCAGCTGCGACTGGCAGCACGTTTTTAATATACATAAAAATAAAATAATGTAATGTTTACATTTGAAAAATATCCGATATTTATAAATATGAAAATATTGAAACCGAAATAAAATTACAATAATATATTATAGTATTATACTATAGTATTAAACATTATTTGCATTTATATTGGTTTCGATAAAAGATCAAAAGTACATTATAGAAAATAAATATTTATTATACCTAGTCTTGCCATAAATATTGTCACGAAGAAAAAAAATATTTTTTTATTGCAAATAATATTTATTACGTTTACAGTGTGTTAGTTTAATACATAAATATAAAACAATTTAAAATATAAAAGCTTATTCGAAGTGGTCTCCATTGGCTGCAATACAGTCCTTTAAACGTTGAGGCCAGTTATCAATAGAAGCACGCACTCTTTCCATGGGAAAATTCTTCACTGCCAATCGTATGGATTGTTTTAGGGACTCCAAATTATCATGGCGTTTAGAGCAAGCCATACTCTCTAAAACTGACCATAAATCATAATCCAGCGGATTAAGATCAGGACTAGACGACGGTCAGTCTTCAGCTCTGATGAAGTCCGAAACGTTCACTTCCAACCAAGACTGCGTGGACCGAGCTTTATGACCTGGCGCCGAGTCTTGTTGGAAGGACAATACTTGGTTATTGAACATGGTGTTGTTAAGGGGCTTAACTACCTTCACAAGAATGGTATTTTGATACACTTGTGCCGATGTTTTGATACCTTTTTCACAAAAATATGGCTCAGTCACTCCTTCATAGCTAACACCCCACCAAACCATCACTGAAGTCGGATAATGCCCACGTTGCGCTCTGTCGACTAATTGGGAAGCTTCCTTAGAGCTTTGAGCATAAATACGGTCATTTTGTTTGTTAAAATGTTGCTCAATTGTAAAGATTTTCTCATCCGTAAACAAAATTTTTCTGCGACCTCCCTTTGCGTACCGCTTCAGTAGTTGTTTCGATTTTACCACCCTATTCTTTTTTAAATTATCAGGTAAAAAATGACCAGTGCGTCTCTTATAGGCTGCAAGTCCTAAGTCATCTTTTAAAATACGCGACATGGTTCTGGGTGCTATCTTCATCTCCCGAGATAAAATCTTTTGCTTTCGGACAGGATTTCTTCGAATTCTTTCCCTTACTGCTTTGACCACCTTTTTCGTACGAACACTACGTGGACGGCCAGATCTTTTTCCGTCACAAACAGAGGAGGTCTCATTGTACCTATTAATAGCCCGGTACACAAACATTTGACTAATACCAAGCGTATGGAGAGTTTTAAAAATTGCATTTGGCTCCATACCAACTTTGTGTAATGCAATCATAGCGATTCGGTTCTCTTTATCACCCCACTCTATTTTAATATCGCAAAATATTGTACAATGTATTGGCGCCAAAATTAGAAAACTCAATGAACAATCGTATAAAAATGACAGATTCCAAATTCAAATGTAATATCTTTCTTATTTTTAACTGTAACAGTATTTATGGCCAGACTAAGTATATAGCGCTGTTTCATGATTATAAATCACATTGGCACATTAAAAAAAAACATTAAATAATTTAATTATCTCGACTAGGTGTCGCTTTGAAGAATGCAATGATTGCTATTTCCACCCCTGTGCCTTAAATAAAAAAAAAACTTGTGCAATAAATAAATTAAAAGAGCTTGTTTGGCAGTTCGAAAGTGCCATTAGGATAACAATAGCTTTATTTCTATCTCAATTACTATTAATCGAAATTATATAGTACATAATTGTATTCGAATCAGAAAAAAAATAGAAATTAGAATTTCATAATTATTCAATCAAAAATTGTACGAACCTTCACCTCTGTGAAAGTCATTCCTTCTCTTTCTTTTAGAACTCTCAAAGCGTTGTCACTATAAAGTGTATAAAGCCAGATTCACATTATGTTAGTAGTTCAGTGAAGAAGTGAGAAACCTCGCGTTAGTACTGTGCCGAATAAACAGATATACTATATAAAGGCTTAATCCAATAAACAAATCAACCGAGCGTCTTGTCACGTCACGTCGAAAAAAAAAGGAAAATATTTAAATTTAGTTTTGAGAATGGTGTATAAAAGTAGCCACTTCAAGATAGAATTTAAAGAAATACTCTTTAGATATTAGTTAAATTATCCGTTATTTTAGTGAATAATGCAAACTGTTTTGAACTTTGTTAACCTTCTTTTCTGTTACTTACGCCTCTATTATTTGATATTCTGTGTGAAAAGCCCGGTTGGCATTATTTTAGTAATTTTGTGGAGTAGCGGTGATCCCGCGTTTGCGTACTACGTAAATAGATACAGTTACAGCCTGAATTTAGTTTCAAAGCTCGCTTAACGCGCTTTGAAATAAAGTTTGTGAAAGCACAAACTACTCGCACCTCTACTAAATTACTAATATAGTGCGAACCAAGCTTAATATAATTCTGTAGAATAGTTTTTGTGTGTATATTTTTTTAACGACGGTCAATTTTTCAAGTTGAAAAGCACAGCTTATTAGTCCAATGCTACCGTCCAAAACGCAATTCCGTCTTTGATAACGATTTCTTAACTCTCAAAGCTAATGCTATCTCAAATAAATATTTTAAGTGTTGAAATAGTATTTTAGATTTGACTTTTAGCATATTTGCTATGTTTTTATTCATTATAATTATTATTTACGGCCAGTTCTAATACATGCTCTTATTTTTTTCTATCTGAGATTACGATATCATCGTAAATGTCCATAGAAATGTCAATCTGTAGACGTGTCAGTCCATAGAAATATCAATCTATGGATGGACATAAAAGTAATAATCATAAATACAAATAGATTGATTAGCAACCAAAAATTACCGCTGACACTGGGCTAGTTTACAAGCTACAAGCCAGCGAATTCGCGAGCAGCTTGTAAACTCGCTCCGTGTCATTGAGCTTTTTTACAATCTGCTTTTGATTGTGTCATCGACACTCGCTACTCGCTCACTCGCTAACTTTTAAACTCGCCGACTAGCAGCTCGTAAACTAGCCCAGTGTCATCGAGGCTTTAGATATTATACTTACTGGTGTAGAAAGTACTAGTTATGAGTCGTGGTGATGATATATTTTTTTTTTTTTATTATAACATCATTATAGTAGTATTAGAAATAGGTAGAGTATACTGTTGGTATATTAAGATTATGTTCCTTTTAGAATTTCGTTCCATTTACTTAGTGTATTACCAAACCGCGTAAACGTAAAATCATAAAATAAAACAAATAAACAAAAGTTCACACATACGTATTTGTCAAAAGTATTTACATTCCGAGATTATTTAAAATCAAGCAATATTTGAACACAATCCATTTTACCTATATAATAAATTTATTGCAATATCATGAGCAAAATAGATGTTTAATTTAATACGACATTAAAAAAAATATTATCATATTAAAAACAAATAAAAAGAAAACCACGAAAACCACGTTAACCAGTGTGTGAAAACCACGTTAATTTCCATAGTAAAATAAAAAGAATATCAAATATTTACAAACATCTTCATTTGAAACGCGCGCCATAATTTATTTCTACGTTTGGTTTTGTGAACGAAACCGAATTGATAATTTTGACAAAAGTTTCTACTGTTGTCTAAAATAGAAACTTTGTCAAAATTCTTTTTGACAACACATCAATCAATTGTAGCTCTGTTATTACCGGAGCAAAGGCGCTAGTCACTACAGATTTTATCGATTGAGAAAATGGACGATATGTATCGAAAAAAATCATGGTTGCAATAATGATTATAACTTTGTGAAGGTAAAGTTATAACATAACTTATTGTCAAGTGACGAAAAGTTAACGAAAATTCACGTGATCACGAAACTATGAAAAATCGATACTGTCTGATCGTTCCGTCTTCAGTCGTTAGTGTAAAATCAGTTAAATGATTTATCTAAGGGAAATTAACGTGAATGTAGGCGATGAACTAACTGTCACTGTAAACATTTTGTACATTTTTTGACCCTCCATCCGTCTCCATCCGAATTTTGATATAGATAGATATCGATTCGGTCGATAAAGACGCTACAAAAAGACGATATAGTTTTTTTTTCGAGCTAACCGTTGTATCGGGACTTGTTACAGATAAGCTTGTAGGATGTTGTGTTGTTCAACTTCGTAATTATTGATTAAGAATAACATAGATAATAATATTAGTCTTAGCTTTAAATACCACATCACCCACTGTGATATTGGGTCGAGATATTCAGAAAAAAATGGCATGAAAGTAAAGGATCTTCCGTCGATGGTTTTAGAATAATGTAAGTTTAGGCCACAGACTTCCTCTTCGCACTGATGGTTCCTATTAATCTTTTGTTCAAATTGACTTGTCCCGCGGTTTTTTCTACGAACTGATATTCAATCAGTTGTACCAAGTATTAAGTAAAGATTGGGCGCTGTGTCGGGGGACAAATTAATTTGTATAGATTCTTTTTTTTTGTTATCTCTTGCTGTGTACCTACATTTCACTGATCACATTTCCAACAATGTAAATTTTAAAATAATGTGATAGCTCAAATTTAAATGAAAAGTAAGACCTTTCAATTATAAAGAGGATGTCCAAGGTGTACGCCATACTAAATTGTGAACAGCTTCTGAAATGGCTAACTTATTTATTTTGTAATATAATATTTACAAAAAAATATCTAGGAATACGAATATTCTAGCTTTTTAATCGACTTCCAAAAAGAAGGAGGTTCTCAATTCGACTGTAATGCATTGTTTTTGATAATTCTTTTGTTTAGTAGGTAGCAGGTACTGAGAGGTGGTCCCTTATACATTTTGTCAAAATGGGTTCAGTACTTTGGTTTTCATAACAAAATAACTGAAAAAAATCTCATCCAAGTAAACGAATTGCGCATTTTGAAGTAGTTTTTTTATTTTATTTTTAGGGTCCCGTACCAAAAGGAAAAAACGGAACCCTTATAGGATCACTTTGTTGTCCGTCTGCCCGTCTGTCCGGGTGTCAAGATCTTTATCTCGGGAACGCGTGAAAGGATCAAGTTGAAATTAAAACCATATACGCAGATCTATAGTCTCTCGCTGCAGAAAGAAAAGTAAAATTTCTCAGTTTTCGTAAAAAAAAGTTAAAGCCGAATATGTCTTAAAAAACGCACAATTCGACACTCACAAGGGAATCAAAACCTATGGGGTACTTCCCGTTGACCTAGAACTATGAAATTTGGCAAGAAGCATTGTGTTAGAGTACACATTTAAGAAAAAATCCGAAAACTGAATATTTTTAATTGAATCACAAAAAAATAGTGTCTTTATGCAAGGAATGAGGGCCCAAATTTTAAAGTGAATTTACCGTATCATATGAAAGAGCATTATTAGCATAAGCTAAAACAGGTTATTAAATATTTTTACGATGTATGTTTTTCGGTTTATGAAGGAAAATATAAAAAAATATTATGATTTCCCGCTTTTATCTACTAGTTTGTACGGAACCCTCGGTGGGCGAGTCTGACTCGCACTTGTCCCGTTTTTTTTTTTATCGTAACCACGTAAATTTCGTTGAAACGTTGTGCATTTGATATCAATTCACCTTTACCTGTCATACATAGATAGAAAATTTAAATCCATATAACACAAGTCTGGCTGCAATACTTTCAACGTGGGTAACTTTGCCTCCGTGTCAAACATTGTACATAGCCTAATTCGAAGATTCTTTATTGTTTTTTTTTTTCAATTCGAGTTACTTAATTATTAAGTAGCAGTCGTTTTGACTGTTTCGGATCAAGCTATGTACTATGCTTTACACGGAGTCAAAGTTACTTACGTTAACTTTAGTCAATATACAGGTTACTACGTTAATAACTATGGTTTTATTTATTGACATAGTGTAATTTAAGTAGTATTTTTCTAAAAGATGGCAAATGTCGAAATTATCTATCTTAAATGGATTTTAGTAGACTGAGATCGTTCGCAAAAAGACATAATATATGATAGGTGATTGTGACACATTTTAAATTTTAGAGACACTTTCTAGACTTTCACTGCGTTCCCTAATTGTGTATCATTCTTTCACTAATTCATAACATTAAATGAATAAAGTAAATGTCATAATTTTTTAGATGTAAGTTAACATAATTAATGTTTACCGTTTTTAACCTTAGTATTAATTTTATTTTAAAAATTACTCATACTTGCAGGCGTAATCTCTAACAAGGTATGTAGTGTATGTTTTAGATAGGGAGCGGTTTATTTTATATTTTTATTAGAAGCCTTGATATTTCAAGGCTTCGAATAAAAAATGTTAAATAAATAATTATTTAAAATATAAAACAGTAGGTATCATAAAAATGTTGAAATTATCTACTTCCATAAAATTCAAAGCTTCGAATAAAATCAATGCAAAAATACTTTACACACCACATAACGATGTAAAGGTTTTTTGTCTTGCTATTACAGTAATTATAGTTACATTCTAGCGAGCGGAACAAAAGCACAAGCGAACTATGTATCGCAGTGAGAGTTAATAGAACGCCTACTGTAAAACTTAAGGCTTTGTAGATAGTAAATCTTCTGAAACGTTCAGTAAAATTGTCGCTTTGATCCAATTTTTTTTTTCTATTTTTAGCAGAGTTTCAAACAGAAAGAGGTTCAGCGTTTCAGCGTTTAGGTTTGTTCAGGAATTACTTCACCAATTATGAATTGATTTTGCGATTATTTTTTGTTCGGTGGTCATACTTCAGAGGCAGTCCCATATGAATTTTATATAAATCAGTTCAGTACTTCAGTACTCAGTTTTTATAACAAAATAACTGTGAAAATAGTCATCCAAGTAAACGAATTGCGCATTTTGAAGTCGGTTATGTCAGTTTTTTTTTTACTTTAATTATTCATGTACTTATAAGAATTTGTTCGCTTCAAAATGATTTTTTGTTGCAATTTTATGATCTAGCTTTTTAGTTTTATACGTGAAGATTTTTTCGTTAATCTATTCAGTCATATATATCTTAAGAAGTATTGGCAGGCGCGATGGAGACAGAACATTTACTACCTACAACGCCTTAAGGTAAATACGTAAGTACCTAACAAAATCATTACAGGGAAAGTGAATTTACATTTCATTATTTTGTTCCTAAGCTATACCAATTTATCTTTAACTATATCATCCACGACTGATGACTATTTAAATACATTTTGCTACACAAGAAATTTACAAAAGCACCATTTTATAAATAAAATATTTTATTTTAAAAGTATTATTTAGTATGCATTGGACAAAAAGAGAAAACTTAAGGGCTTGTGAATGAAGTTCTAGATTTTAGAAAGTGTAAATTAACTAAATGTAAGTACAAACTTACAATAAATATGTAAGTAGGTACGGAAAGTGAACACTCAGCCTTACACAATACACATGTATCAATCACACATAACAATTTTCTCCTATTGTGTGGAAAATGCGAGATGTATTTCGTACTCCTCTTCTATAAGTCACTATTCTTGCTAAGTGAAATGACGAATTTTTGTATTTACATAAATAGTTATTACTATGAAATATTATGATATATCTAATTACTTGCCTACCTAAGTGATAATGTAAAAATTAATTGACCTAAAATCATGGATAAATTTTAGATTCCCAATGTATTGAAATAAACCTGGTGTAAGCAACAAATATGATTTAAAGAGTCATTGTACTATCATTACGATGATAATGATGATGATAACTTATTCATAATATTGTATACAATGACCCTTTAAAATATATATATAGTACACTTACACATCACATAGCTCGACGTTTATAATATAGCTGTCAAAATAATATTATCATCCCGCTACCCTCTCACCTCCTTTCGAAGTTCAATATGCTTTGAGGTTTCTAGATATTTTATTATAAAAATCAAATCATAAGTGCATTCATCAATTTAAGAGACGTCCTATTTGTAAATGAAGCTCAATTTATCATCAATATAGGTCCTTCTTTAAAATATAGTTATTTAGATGTTAACTGACAATAAGCAATTTCGTATGGCCAAGTGGCGTCATCTGTTTCCTTCCTTTCTTTACTCAATTTTTTTTTGTCAACACATCTGTCCCATTATCTTAAACAAAGTTTGTCTTTCCTTACATGATTGACGCCCAATGAGAAGTAATTTCTCGTAATTTAAAAGTTATTGGTCACCACTCCATTAGACCCGTTGTATCCTGAGAATATCCATTCAGATAAATAGTCCATTCAAATGGCATTATTTAAATAAATGTCAAAATATGTCATGTGTGATGTTAGGCCAGTTTCTTTAGAGGTTATTAATTTTGTTTACAACAATGTAGTTAGGTTGTACACTATAAACACAAGCCAAATGTACTGTTCAAAATTATAAAATTATAAACTGACAACTGTTACAACCAAATAAGCTACATTTCACAGATCACAGAGACTACAAAAATCTTTTTTTTTTCATACAATTTAACGGATGACGCCAACTTTACCCGTAGGGATTTCAAAATTAGCATGAAAACGAGAAAGTATATTATCTACATTAAAATAATAATTCTGTTCAGATTTAAATTATAATTATAGCCAACATAAATTAAGAATACCTACAAGTATTATTGTAAATGATCGGACTGAGTAGAGAGGCTTGCTATTTCATTATCAACTCATAATTTTGATTGTGAATTGCGAAACACTGAGATAGAGCCTATTTTCAACAACAGTATACAGTCAATTGTAAGCTAGCGAAATACGTACTTTAAATTGCAAAGACCTAATCTATTTAGACCTAAACACCTGTTGCTGGCAACAGTCATGCGTGCGAATCAATATAATACAATACATAAAGGCCTTGATAATCTGAATCCCCGAACGCCATTATAATTTGAGCGGTCCACTTTTGGTACTACACATATTAATCGTCGATATTTCGATGTCCACGCATTTTTCTGTCATTTCGTTTTATCTCCTATTGTAGTGAAGAAATTTTGACAAAGTATCACTATATACTTCAATGAACGCCAATCAGCACCTAAACAGGAGTTCCAAGGCTTAGAGCCTACGGAAAGTTTTGCATACAAGTTCTTATGGTAATTTGGTAGTTTAAGAAAATTGTTCGACACGCGTTCGTCCATACAAAATAAAAATATTGTTTTATATTTAAAGATTTATTCTTGAGTACTAATTGAAATTATGACTAGCGAAGTTGCTATTTTTATTTCTAATCTTTAAAAAAATGAAAAAACAGAAGCCTAGCTGTTCATAGTTCCAATCATATAAATAAAGAATCATCATAGCCACAACAAATAGAATAATGCCAATGTGGGTAACTTTGACTCTTGTGTCAAGCATTATACATAGCCTGATTGAAGGTTCTTGAATTTTTTTCCAAAAGATAAGTAATCAAAACGACTGGTTATTAATAATAATTTGTTACCTTTGAATTAGCCTATGAACAAAGTAGTGCCTTTGGTCATGGAGTCAAACTTACCCACGTTCATATTAGGTGAAGAATAGAATAAAAATAGTTTTCAAAATGCACGGAAAAAGTCTCGACGCTGCAGACTTGCACGCTGAACGATTCGAAACCGATTATTGATATAATTCCAATAGCAGTTAGAAAGAATGATTATAACAATAATCTAATTTACCTATATTTAATTCTCAATAATTTAATTTATATTTACTACTAACTCAATAATTTAATTTTCACTTTATTTGTGTATTTTCATTATGAATTTAAACTAGGGTTTTAGTAGAAAACCTTGCCAAGGTATAATACGAGCAAATCTTTTTGAAGTCTTAGAATATATATGCATAAGACAAGCGAGCTGATTCGTGGATCGCAACGCGCATGTGTTTCGTAAACAAATCACTCACACTAAAACGCGGTGTTGCCAGACACGCGTAATAAAGCGGTGCCTACTACATGTTCTACATGTTCGTATGATCTTATTTCCTTTTTTTATCAGCAAAACGAAGAAAAATATCATTTTATAGTGGTTGTTCCAAAAACTCGAAATAAACGCTTTAGCTCCACTTTTGTGTGCGTACCGTCAAAATGTGGAATACGCTTCCTGAATGGCTCTTACTGAATAGATATAGCGTGGTTCAACATCGCTTATATCAGGCGAGTTAGCGGTCAAGTGGAAGTTAATTATCGAACAAAAAACCTAAAATATCCCTACAGCGCAGCCACTTGCGCTAACCTGAGACCTCAAAAAGAATTGTATCTTAGTGTAAAAGGTTACAAGTCCGGACTTTTAATAATATTGTCATTATTCGTAACGACACTAACAACGACTACGTACGGCCCCAGATTCGACAGAAATTCGCACGCCTTATGATAAAAAAAAAGCGTGTTAGACTATGGCCTTACCCTTCTCACAATGAGAAGATGGCCCGCGCCCAGCAGTGGGACAGTTTGTACGCCTTATGTAATTTAGTGTAATAGGAAGTAACCTCGCGTTCACACGATGCCACGTGACCAGAAACTCCGTATATCCTCTTTCAACGTTGCGTTTTGAATAACGCTCGTGCGAAGGCTAAGTTCATCTTCTTTTTTGTATTGGACCGGCATTAAAGCATTTGCCAGTGTCAAGTATTTTCTCAAGTTTCTTGAATAAAACAAGTTGTAAATGTTCCAGTCACAATCTAAGTCACGTATACAGTCAATTTAAAAGTAGAGTCCCGCTTCAGTAAAGTGGTGGCGGCTTTACTAGAAGCTTCTATGGAGTTTCGTTGACAACGTAAAATGACACGTTTCACTGCTTCACTTCACTTGCCCATACTCATGTACTTGATCGAACACTTAATGAATAAAACACCACCATTTTTATCGCATTAATATTCAAAATAACACAAGTATAAGAAAATAAAACAAAGCAACATGTTTTGATGACGTTCCCGCCAAAACTGGAAGGCTAAGTTAGTACTTGACTATAACATTAACAATGAAAGAGAATACAATCTACATACGGACTACCCCATGACTACCCATACTGCCTCTATCGAGTTGTATCTATTATGTTTATTGTTAGTATCGAGACTTGCATCCTACATTATGTTGTGTTGCGTTTAATTTACGCGTTATCGGTGAAGCGAAAGATTGTTATCGCGAATGCGAATGGTTTGTAAGATGGAGGTAATAAAGTATTTCTAAAGATTCATACTGCAGTTTTATTATCTTATTAAGTTTCTTAATCATAATATCAAGAAAAAGTACCGAATAAAAAAAAACACCGATTGAAAACTTTTAAGCCCCCAAACAAAAAGAGGGGTGTTTTAAGTTGTGTGTGTCTGTCTGTGGCACAAAAAGAGGGGTGGTTTAAGTTGTCTGTGGCATCATGGCTCTCAAACGGATGGACCTATTTCGATCTAGTTTTTTTTGTTTGTAAGAGGACTTCATCAAGTGTTCTTAGCTGTTCTATCAAAATCGATTAAGCCGTTTTTTGTCGGGAGTTTGTGTTTCTACACTTGTTACAGATATCGTCATCTCTCTCTCTTCTTCCTCTCCTTATCCCGTTAAATGGGGTCGGGTCTCCTCACTTTCCTGCGCCAAGTCAAACGATCTTGGGTTGTCGGTTCGGGCAATTGGACTTTCTTAAGGTCTCTCTCAATATTTGACCACCAGGTCAGTGGCGGGCGGCCTCTACCTCTCTTTTGTTACAGATATCGTCATCTATTGTAATAATATTTCGAGAACTTTGCCACGATGCCGCTTACCTAAATTATATGTTAATTATATCTTCGATGCTTAAATAAAAGCTTAAAAAAATAGTATAGCGCAAAAAAATAAATTAAAGACGTAGATGTTGTCATATAATATATATATATTATTATTTTTAATATAAATATAAAACAATACTTATCACATAAGCAGTACAATACTAACAAGTATGTATCAACTAGCTACTACTACTTTCAGTCCCGTTCATTTCCATACTCTCTGGTTTTGCGGTTTCGTTTGACGTGAGTTTGCTTTCTGTCACTTTCTCTTCAGTAACTTTGCCTTCTGTCACTTTTTCTTCAGTAACTTTGCCTTCTGTCACTTTTTCTTCAGTAACTTTGTCTTCGGTCACTGTGCCTTCGGTAACTTTTTCTTCTGTCACTGTGTCTTCAGTAACTTCGTCTTCTGTCACTTCCGAGGCTTTCTTAAATTTGTTGATGTCTGTTGATAGAAAAATACTAAAATTAGAAAAATGTATATTTTTACGGTCAATTATGAAATAAAATGGTTATGAACAATCGTTACTTAATGAAAATGAGATATATGATAGTATTAGTTGATAAAAATTAGTTGGGTTATTTGACGAAAATTAGCCATGATAGCTTGACGAAAATGAGCTATGATAGCTTGACGAAAATTAGCCATGATAGCTTGACAAAAATGAGCCATGATAGCTTGAAGAAAATTAGCCATGATAGCTTGACGAAAATGTGCCATGGTAAGTTGGTGATAACGAGTTACTTACCGTATTTAGTATAGTCCGCCCCCAGCAGCCGCAGGTAGTGCACGGTGTCCGGGGTGGCCGTGTAGGCGCGCAGCGAGTGCACGCCGCGCCAGCCCACCAGCGTCAGGCGCAGGCTCGTCTCCGGCTCCGAGTACTCGAGCACGCAGCTGCCAGTCGCTGAAGGAGAGCTTCCATATCAACTTATGTATGGTGTATGGCTTTTTCACAACTTCAATAATACCATGTCCCTTGGTGCTCAAAGGCAAAAAAGTTTGTCGCTGAACTGGGGCAGCGCTTGAAAGAAAGAGGTGGTGACCCTCGGGCTGGCT
This sequence comes from Lycia hirtaria, assembly GCA_947563715.1. NCBI lineage: Eukaryota > Metazoa > Arthropoda > Insecta > Lepidoptera > Geometridae > Lycia > Lycia hirtaria. The sequence continues at coordinate 26,278,970 of OX387383.1, read as the reverse complement.
ATTTCCTAATGTAAAATATCTGCCTGGCCATCCAGAGGGGTAACGCCGCTAGTATGATGGGCACATTTGGACGGGGAAGGGGGGGCCGCGGAGAATTTTAACTAAACCTGATGCCCTGATGGTGGATTTTCCTTTATTTGACTTTTTGTTTAGACGTTCTTCGTAATGTATTTATTATATAGACTTGACTTTTCACGATGTCTTTGTCAATAATGTTGTTTTAAAAAGTTTAACGGCAATTGGATCCCAGTCCTTTATTCCATTTCTTCTATTCTCTTTTTCCCTCAATAGAGTCCTAATCATAGTCAAAGTCAAGTAAAAGAAGTAAATGTCAAGTCCTCGTCACGTTTCAGTAAAGTAGTGATTTTCACTGAGAACTTCTATGAAGTTTTGCCGACAACGTGAAAAGGTTTCACATTTCATCACTTTATTTCACCTGGGCACACTCACACACTTACTGGAATACTTAATTTAAAAAAAAATATACGGTACGAATTGATAACCTCCTCCTTTTTTGAAGTCGGTTAATAAAACATCACCATTTTGTATTACTTCGAAAGCGCAATAGCACGAGTTTTTATCCGACTGCGTAAGAAGGAGGGTTATGAGTGTCTGAATATGTATGTATATTTCTTTGACACGTCCTAGAGACTAAACGGCTTGACGATTTTGATGTGAGTGGTGTCAATAGATTCGTCTTAGTTGTGAGAGTGACACTGGGTACATCAAAATAAAAAATAAAATAAAAAAAGGTAATAAATTAAGCTGCAAAAACCTCTTTTCTGCAGTCGGGTATTTTGTTTTTCTTTTAACATTGATACTTGTAGTTAAATAAAACAAAGTGACGACAACATGTATCTATGGCGTTCCCGCCAAAACTCGCTAATTATGTGATGGACAGTAGTTCCCAGTTAAAAAAAAAAAAGAATTTTTAGTAGAATTGTGTCCGATTCTGACAGAGAAGAGACAACTTGTCAGTAATGATTTTGTCTCCGCTCTCACAGGAAGCTCGCATTTCGTGTTTTTTTTTTTTGTAGAGGAAGCGAAGTTCCTTTCTTCGAATTACACTCTAAACTACTACATACTACTTTCAGTATACATAATACAGTATAGTTTTAGATCTAGGATCTTGAATGTCAGACCTGAGGTCTTCGGTATGAAATCTTGAATCTAGTGTTAGGTATCGGATCTTGACTGTTAAGTTTCAGTTCTAGGATCTTGGCTTTGCAGAGTGCTTTATGATTTCCGGGATCTATCATCGCTTCGAATCACTTTTAAAACAATTAATTTTTATTTCCGTATTTGTAATAGGGGTTATTGGCACTAATTTGCTTCCTTTCTTCCATTATTTGTGGAGAACTATAGGCCTATTTTATGATAATTTTAAGATATATGCTGTAATTTACATAGCTGTTCGTTCTTGAATATATATATATATATATTTCATAAAATAGGTGAAGCAAAAAGGCAGACGGCTCGCCTGATGGCAAGCGATAACCGTCGCCTATGGACAACTGCAACATCACTGACATTACTGTTGCTTTGGTAACCCGGAAAGGTGCTTGTAAGTGTTGGTGTGTATAAATAAAATACATTTAAAACTACCCACCGAAATCTTTCACCAACTCCTGCGTGTGTTGCGAGAACAGCTTGATGTCTGGCGGCTGGCTCGGGTTGTCGTTCTGCAGCACGAGGACCAGGTCTTCCTTCAGGATGCGCAGACGCCGCTTCGGACCGACGAACTGCGTGATGCTCTGCAGACCTTCCTGAGATAACCTGGGGTGAATATACAGGTTATGTAGATATACATGAGAAATAATACAATGTTCAATATATTAAGTGAAATATCTGCTGGGCGCCTTTACCATTTGGATACCTCCTACCATTTGGACTCCTCCGTGGCCAAACCATCAACGCTTGATTGGTTTAAACAGAAACGACTATTTCGACCATCCACCGTGACACCTCCGTGACCAAAATGGTAAAGGCTCCCAGATGCGGGTTCAAGTTCCGTCGGATGTGTGTAATTTCTGAACTGTCTATATATTTGTAGATACTTCAGTGTGTAAAACATTCAGAACTATCGAATATTAACAGTTAGTTTGTTTTAAAAACCAAATTACCGAACCGATTTTGACAAAATTCACATGGGACCACCTATGAAGAATTACCTAACAAACAAAAAAGAATCATCAAAATCAATTCATAATTGGCTGAACAAACATACAAAAAAAAACAGTCGAATCTCCTTCTTTTTGCTCGCTCGCTCGCCTGATGTTAAGCAATAACCGTCGCCTATACAACCTCAGTGACATTACTGTTGCTTTGCTAACCCGGAGAGGTGCTTGGAGATACCCTTTTTAAAACACTCTTTGTTGAAATTCGACGGGTAACCTTCACATCAAACTGCACAATCGTTTACTTGGATAACCCATTGGACATTTTCCCAGTTATTTTGTTCTAAAAAACAAAAGTACTGAACCGATTTTCATGCACCTCTGAGGTATCCACCTACCAAACAAAAAAAGTATGATCAAAAACCATTCAAACCTGTCGGAGTAATTGCTGAACAAACATAGAAAGAAAAAAACATACAGTCGAATTGTTTTTTTTTTTTTTTTTTTTTTTAACACGAATAAGTCCGCGTTTGACCACCAACTCGCCTGTTGGAAAGCGAAGATGTGGTCGAAGACAATTCTGGAAGTCGGTTATAAGAGCTCCGTCCGCCATTCGGTCCGGTGTACGCGAGTTCCTCACCTGAAGGGGCACGTCATGTTCTTATTATCGCATCTGACGAAGGTCTTCACTCCGGTGTTGATGATCTTCAAACTACCCTCATTGTTCTGCACCACTCGCTTCACGACCGGCGACACCAGGTATATGTTCTTCTTCTTGCCCACGTGGCACCGCGTCAGGAGGCACGCGGGGTCGAACCCGCGAAGCTCGTAGAACTCTTTTATTGAGGGGAATACATCCTCGTCCTCGCCTGGAAGGAAAAAATAATAATTATTATTTATTTAGGAAATTATCCATAGTCACATAAGAGTTACATTCTAAGCGTTAAAGATATTTAACTAATCAATAATGTGAAATTAAATCCTATATAATCAATTAATTCATAACTTAAAAATAAAATAAAATACAATCGTCAGCCATTACAATTAAATTACATCTAAGCCATAGCATGCTGAATAGGACCCATCTAGATAGATCATAGTGGATTGTTATACAAGGGGCTAAAAAGACCCATTGTAACGAGGTAGATTTGTACATAGAAACAGAGTTACAATGGGTTTTTAGCGCCGTGTGTAACACTATACTTTTCACTACGATTGCGAGAAAATAAAATAATCCAATACAATAATTCAAAGTTTATTTTATTAAAAAATTAAATGTACAATTTGTACAATTCTGGATATTTAACGAGATGTTTGCAAAGATAATGTAAATATACTCCAAAGAGATCGCTGTTTTTAGTTCCATTTTCAAAATAAGATGTTCTTCTTTTTTATGAAACAGTAATAAGTAGTCTTTATTTATGATTATTCTACTTTTGAATAAAGACTGTTTCGTTTATTAAATTATTAAAAAGCCTACTTTTGGTAACAGATAAAAATTAAAAAAAAAACTTTCGCCTAGAGCAAAATATGCAATTTTTTCCTCGCTCTAGTACGCTACAATGACGGACTTTTTGGGCAAGAGGAGTGAAAACTCTTTATTGTACACCATTGAACAAATACAATATTACATAAATAACTTACAAAACGACTTTTACACATTTGTACGATACATGTTAGTTAGGGAAATTGGCGAGTAAGAATCTGACCCAAAATAATGCTACCCCGTTTTAGGTAGTCAGTTAAAGTTACCTTTAAAGAACACAAATGGATCTTCCCTATAGCCGCCCATTCGACGTCTTTTCTTCGGCGGTTCAGGCTTAGCCTCTTCCCTCTCTCCCTCATGTTTCTTCTCTTCCTGCTCCCAGGGAAGAGGAGATTTCTTCTCAAACACTGCTACAAAAAAACCTCCCGTGTCTTGGTGGTGGGGCAGGATTCTGATACTGTGAGAAAAAGAGGTTAGAATTACTTTTTCAATCTATACAAGAAAAGTATGTACTCACGAGTATCTAAATTAAACGAAGATATAAGTTTTTAGTTTATACAACTCAAAAACCCCGAAACTAAAACGGCTGATCCGATTTTGATGAAATATAGCTAAGAAAACTCGCGACAAAAGCCTGTTTTTAAAAACAAGTACCTATATTAAAAGAAAAACAAAATACTCGTTCTGCAGAAGTTTTTGCAGTCTAACTTACGATTTCGTTACGCTTGATACGCTGTTGTGTACGTTTTTTGTGAGAAAGTATGCGTAAAATCGCTGTAAAAGATTATAAATGCGCTTTCTTTAGAATAATTCTAGTGAAATCACTTGTCTATTACGAAAAAGTTCGTTAGAGGTTACAAAAACGCATTATTTTATTTTTGCGAGAGATATAATATTATTACCTCAAAAATATAACCTATGACACTTAACGAGTGAAGACGAATCTAACGATATCTCGCACATGAAAATCAGTCATACAGAAACAAACATACATACACTCGAAAAACATAACCCTCCTTCTTACGCAGTCGGGTAAAAAACTAGATCAAAATCGGAGCTACGATGGCACGGACAGAGACAGATACAAACGTCAAACTTATTACGCCCCTCTTTTTGAGTCGGGGGTTAAAAACGAGTAGCTTGGTGGCAAAAGATCTCGCGACAAGGTACCTGTGAAGGTGGGAGCTCACCATTTGTCCAGGTTGTATTTGTGCAAGTGGTCAGGGCTGGGAGGGAACATCTGCGGCCGCACCACTGTCCGCCACTTCTCCGGCACGTCTTCATACTTGTCGTAGAACACCATGTCCCTGGACGCCGGCCGCCACTCTGTCATACCTTGCAGAGAAACAAGGAGTCGTTTCAAAAAACAAAAACCTGACTTCAAAATAAGCAATTCGTTTACTTGGATGACATATTATTCCAGCTATTTTGTTATAAAAACCAAAATACAGAACCGATTTTGATAAATTTTCTATGGAACCACCTGGGAAGTATACAATTTCAAGCAAAAAAAAATGTTTAAAAATTGATTAATATATTCCGACGAATTGAGAACCTCCTCCTTTTTGGAAGTCAGTTAAAAAGAATAGACCAACCCGTACATAGGGCAGTCTTCACAAGAGCAGACCAACCCATATATAACTCAAAAATTATCTTCTAGATCGACGAGCTCCATCCTCGGCCACACCGTCGCTTAACATCAGGCGAGTTGATGGTAAAGCGTTGATCTATCTACATTAAAAAAAAAACAAAAGAATTATACAATAGAGAAGACCATGCCATAGTCTGCACTCACCCTTGATAAACTTGAGTCCAGGCAGCATGTCAGGCACGTCGACCAGCGCGAGGCTGTCTCCGGCCTCGGCCAGCATCCTGTGGATCACGGCCTCGTTCTCCACCGGGTTGAAGGAACACGTGGAGTAGACCAGTCTACCGCCTACTGCCAGCAGCTCGCAGCCCCGCTTCAGGATCCTGTACTGGATTCTGACAACAATTATTGATCGTATTAAGGTGGGTCAATTTCCATAATGTATTTTTACCAATTATGATCTATTTATTTATTTCATAAACACAATACAAATTATATTCAATTACACTTTAACAATAATATTTAATATAAGTTATCTGAACTGGAATAAAAATCAAAATATGTGTACTTATAAAGAAAATTCAAACAATGCAAACCGAGCAAGTAGGGAGAGTTTGCAAAGCTTAGCTTACAAAGGTTCTTCTTTGTTGTATTGGACCTCGCGATTAGCGATTTGCCAGTGTCAAGTATTGAAATATTTTCAAGTTTCTTGAATAATAAAAGTTATATAGTGTTCTAGTCACAGTCTAAGTCACGTAAACAGTCATTTTCAAATTTAAGTCTTGCCTCAGTAAAGTGATGGCGACTTTACTAGAAGCTTCTATGGAGTTTTGCCGACAATGTAAAATCACACGTTCCACTGCTTTATTTCATTTGTCCACACTCACGCACTTGATCGAACACTTAATGAATAAAATAAACCACACCATTTTTATAGCATAATGTTCAAAATAACACAAGTTTAGGAAAATAAAACAAAGCAAGAACATGTTACTAAGACGTTCCCGCCAAAACTCCCTTACAAAGGTTATAATCGAAAAGAATCTAGTTTTACAATGAAATAATTTGGTTAGCTTTAATATCGGTCCTTGTTTCCGTGAAAACCTATAATTAGCTTTCTGTTGTTTATAATTTTAATCACATGTTACAAAGCTGTCGATTTTCTTACTAAATAAATAAATATATTATTAGTGGCATTTTCGACCATAATTTGGTAAAATTCGTTTGTATGGAAATTGTACCACCTTAAGTACAAGTTCGAGACGAACCGCAGATCGCAGCCGCAAAAGACAGTTCGGCCTGTAGCCACAGTCGACCGTATTACCACCTGCAGTCGCGACAGTTTCTATTCCAAGATAGATTGTAGACCGCACTTCCTGCGGCAATATGGCTCATGCACGCTAGAGATATTTGGATTCTGCGTATATAGACGTGTGCACTAGAATTTTTAGACTGTAAAATAGTTCACCAACCCATACACTAGATGGCGCTAGGTCAAGGTTAACACATGCAATAGTTGACGTCACGGGTTTACAGGCACAATCCTTAAAGCGTATGATTTTATTAATTCAATTCACTCATTCACTCGCTGTATCGTTGCTGCATGAAGTGACTTCCACCCAGTGAAATCAATTATGAACGCTCTCGAATGCACCCATCACCGTTATCCTCCTTTTCCACTTGCTTCCACCTCGTGGGACAATACTAATCAACTAAGGGATAGCCGTGCCGACTGCTAGACGTGCATAGTACACCAATAAATAAGTTGGAACTAGCTCGCCGTTATCTCCCCGCTTCGCTTTCCTCACCGCCACTACCACTGGCGCCCAACGTGGGATCCGAAGAGCTACTACAACTGGCGCCCAACGTGGGATCCGAAGAGCCACCACAACTGGCGCCCAACGTGGGATCCGAAGAGCTACTACAACTAGCGCCCAACGTGGGATCCGAAGAGCCACTACAACTGGCACCCAACGTGGGATCCGTAGAGCGACTACAACTGACGCCCAATGTGGGGTCCGAAGAGCACTAAAGACTATTTTATTCTTTTGGGTGAGGGAAATACGTTAAAAAATAATGAACTTAATAGTTATATTTTTACCATTATCAGTGATGATAGAACATGACAACACACTCTCTCACTACATAGGTAAATGTACGTGTAAACACTGTGCTGCAACTGCAGTCTTTACGTCACTGAAATTCTTCCTACTATAGAAGCAAATATAAAGACATTCACTTCAAATCCTCACCCATGCATATTGTTCCCGTTGCCAGTGGACCATTTGAGCCAGATGTCTTGGTTCTTGCGCAGAGTGCCGTCTCCCGAGCACGGCACGTCGCACAGGATGCGGTCGAACTTCAGCGGTACCGACTTTGACGGATCCTGGAATGTTTTGTAATGTGATGCAATGCAATGTAATGTAATGCAATGTGTCTTCAAATCATGAGATAATATGTTTCCTCAGGCAAGCGCGCTTTACAGTTCGGGAGATCGCAACAGTCGCTTAACATCAGGCGAGTTAGCGGTCAAACACAAGTCTATTTTCGAACAAATAAATGTAATGCAACGTAATGTAATGCGTAAAAAACGTAAATAATAGATGATGACGACGTCTCTTTTGACCTCTTTTGCGACAGTTTTTGCGTATGATGCTCAAAAATCACTGTAACTACGTCATTTTCCATCAGATTTTAATATTTTTTCACACAAATGAAAGGATCACGACATATCTGCATAATAAAAAACTGCGCATGAACCTCACTGAAGCTATGTTTATACTATAAAGTCGCGGTTCATTACCCGCTATATTAGTCTATGGTAATAGTTCTATGGTAGATCTTGTCGACATGAGCTCACGTTTTCATCCGTTAACTGCAGCGAAGGCATGACCGCCGAGTCGTGGTTGGTGATGAGGATACACGGCGAGTTGAGACGCTTGGCTTGATGCACCAGCATGTAGCAGCGGCTGTTGTCCACGTCGTTAGCCATTACGAACCCTACAAACATGTACATAGGGTTTATAATCGTTTGGTGATATAACTTGCCTAGAGCGTGTCGCGATTCCGAGGACAAAATATAGGCATACCTGGTGGCCTAGCTTGATGCGTACTACGCAGGAATTAAATTCTTTGCCGCAATCTCTGTTTCCTGAGATCTACAATCTTGGAATTTTCAAGGCTAGAGTGAATGGATATTTCTAGATCGACGAGCTCCATCCTCGGCCACACCGTCGCTTAACATGAGGCAATTTGGTGGTCAATCGTAGATCTTTCTTGTGTAAAAAAAAAACGAACAAGTGCGAGTCAGACTGGCCCACCGAGGGTTCCGTACAAACTAGTAGATAAAAGGGAGACATCATATATTTTTTTATATTTTCCTTCATAAACCGAAAAATACACATCGTAAAAATATTTAAAAACTTGTTTTAGCTTATGTAATGAGGCTCTTTCATATGATACCCCACATGATACGGTTAATTCACTTTAAAATTTGGGCCCTCATTCCTTGCATAGAGACACTATTTTTTTGTGATTAAATTAAAAATGTACAGTTTTCGGATTTTTTCCTATATGTGTACTCTAACACAATGTTTCTTGCCAAATTTCATATTTCTAGGTCAATGGGAAGTACCCCATAGGTTTGATTCCCTTGTGAGTGTCGAAATGTGCGTTTTTTACGACATATTCAGCTATAACTTTTTTTTACGAAAACTGAGAAATTTTATTTTTCTTTCTGCAGCAAGATACTATGGATTTGCATATATGGTTTTAATTTAAACTCGATACCTTCACGCATTCCCGAGATAAAGGTCTTGACACCCGGACAGACGGACAGACAGACAACAAAGTGATCCTATAAGGGTTCCGTTTTTTCCTTTTGAGGTACGGAACCCTAAAAATCACCGTAAATGATACATACCTGTAGGCATTTTATCTTCATCGGCGTGTAAAAACTCAATTAGCTGTGCTGTCTTCGAACCTGGCGCTGCGCACATATCTAGCACCTGTATCAAACAATATACAAGTTTATTAATGACTGAGCTCATAGCTCAGTCGGTGGTATGTCTGCCTGCTGAGCTGTAGGTCCTGGGTTCGATCCCCACCCAGGACAAACATTTGTGAGATTTTGTTCTGTGTCTGGGTGTTTCTATGTATCTTAAGTATATATTACAAATATATATATAAAAAAAAACCTTATTACTTACGATTTTCAGTAATGGGTTCTTTAGATAACACATAATCGTCAGAGTTCAAATGTTTTTTTTACTTTTTTTTTTTGTCAGCCCTGTTTATACAAACTGTCCCACTGCTGGGCGCGGGCCATCTTCTCATTATGAGAAGGGTTAGGCCATAGTCTGCCACGCTGGCCAAGTGCGGGTTGGCAGACTTCACACATCTTCAAGATCATTGAGAACTCTCAGACATGTAGGTTTCCTCACGATGTTTTCCTTCACCGTTTGAAGTTGCCGGCAATCAACAATACGCACATAACTTCGAAAAGACAGAGGTGCGTGCCGTGGAATTCGAACCCAGGACCTTTTACTTTTACTTTTTACTTGAATAAATAATAAATAAATAAATATTTGGGGAAATTTCACACAAACGAAAGTATATAGTTGTCCCCACGAATCGCTACTAAGCACTGCTTTAAGAGAGTTTTGTCTTTCGGAACCTTTGTCGAACACTTCTTTTTGTGAGAAAGTACAATAGCGTATCAAGCGTAACGAAATCGTTAGCTAGACTGCAAAAACCTCTATTCTGCAGTTAGGTATTTTGTTTTTCTTTTAATATAGATACTTGCTGAAGTTGGTACAAAGACAAAAATCTAATTTAATGAATGACACACAAAATCCAACCTTATGATGAGGCTTCACATCGAGAACAACAGGCGGGATCATAGACACGGTTTCCTGCCTGGAGACCCCACCGGCAGCCGTCTCCGCTACTAGGAAGTTGTGAAGCCTGTACAACGTCTCATTGCGTCTGATGTCCGTACGAGACAGGCGGAGCTGCCATGCAAAACCTCCAGGGTACCTAAGAATAGAAGAAATAGAACATTTTAAATAAAAACTACGGGTCACACTTCGGCGGTCTTGACGGTCACCGACCGAGAGTGACGTTTGCGCTGCTCCTTTAAAAAAGACCGCCGAGTGCGGTTGAAACTATAGTCGGATTTTTCGACTCAAAAAAGACGTGAGTGACCCGTAGTTTATTTAAAATGTGTGAAAACCACGTTAGTTTCCATAGAAATAGAACAGAATATCATTTATTATCATACACTCCTAACATTTTAAAATAGATTAATATTAAGAATGTTCCTAATATAGACTTATCAATTTGAATACAACTTCATGAAATTATAAATTGGAAATAATACCTACGTCTTGTTTTGTATATCACTCAAAAATGACAAAAATATGAGGGTTTCTAGTTGTGTTAATTTCATGCAAATTTAAAAAGACACAAGTTGGTTGTATAGGGACCTCATTAGATAAGAACACATATATTGCACGTTTGAAGCGTGTTACAGGTGGCGCCAACAACGATTGATTGGTTGTTGTTGGACCAACAAATTTAGCTTTAACTTTTCTAATATCTCTACTCAATAATTTTATATGTGTAAAAATGTTGTGATGCGTGAGAGAGATAGCTGCGCGCTTTAATCTCGACCTTAAGCAAAAAATACGGTTCGAAAGTTTCGACCGTCCTACATGATAAATGATAAATTCGTTTATTGAGATAAAAACGGGAAAAGACCAAATACAATTATCTCACAATATTCAAAAAATATTCTTAACCTCCATAGTTAAAATGGTAAAGGCTCTAAAGTACAGTTCGGGATATGCGGGTTCAAGTCCTGCCAGATGTGTGAAATTGTGTTGCTGTGTATCTATCCATCATAGACCGCAATGTCGCTTAACCTCAGGCGAGTTGGCAGCCAAACTCAAACCTACATAAAAAATAAGCTATTCAAGTAAGTCATATTCCTTACCATGGTAAATTAATTGGTTTAACCTCCTCCTCTTCATCCTTTCCTTCCAACTTTAGCTTAACATTCAATATATCTGAGAAATACTCGCTCCGTACAATGTTCATAAGGGCATCTGCCTCGCACTTGGAGCCTGTGATACGGAAAGCAGTGGGCAGGTTCTCCTGCAGTGTCTTCATGAACGTAGGCCATTCTTCTTCGGGGCATATTTTTTGACCCTGCAGAAAAATAATGTATAATATGGTACCTTTTGATTTTAGTAACTGTTAATATGCATATTAATAATGCCGAGAAAGTCATAGAATAAAATTTTGAAAAAAAATCTTGTTACTTCACCTACACATAAAGTGGGGATGATTTTTTTTTGACATCTGTCCCACCGTGTAGGGTATCGTTAGATGGGTAATCAAAGAATTTCAAAAAATCATTTTTCAATTTAGGGATGTTAATGTTGATTTCATTCAAATTAACATAACATCACATAACTTATGATATGTAACTACGGAACCCTACATTGCGCGTGCCACGACACTCATTTGACCATTTATTTAAAATAAAATTTAGGGGTTTCTTTGGAAAACGGCCTAATCTAGGGTGTTTTCACATTGAATTAAAACAAAACAAAAAAAATAGTCGCAATAAAATTCTAGACAAAATAGGTAGGTAATTACATATTTCTGAGATAATTCTAGGAAGGTGTCATGAGTCGCCTCATATGTTTTTGTACGAGTATTGTGCCGACGTTTTTTTAGGTTAAGTACTGAACAAGAACGTTTAGAAAATACCTTGTAATATTCTTCAAACGCTGCGTTTTCCCTCACTATGTCCTCATAATGCTTCCTGGTGTCTCCTTCGGGTTTCGGTTGTGGATTCTTCTCCTTAAAACACAAAATTTACAATGTAAACACATGGCACGTACACGAAGTAAACAAAACAAATTTATTTTAAGTATACTTGTTCTTTCCGGTCCCGTTTTCGCTGAGCGAATTTGTTCACATTTCGATTCCTTTTTCCCATTCTCTTGAGATAAGAACCGAGTGTAACTGTTCTAATTTGTGAGAAAAACGAAATATTGTGGAGCAATGGCAAAGCAAAACCAAACTTGAGTGCGTTCCGAAACATGCCAATAATGTGCCAAGTTTCTTGACAGATGTCTAATAAAATATGTCGTAATAATTTATGACCCACACTTAGAAACCCAAATATGTATGCCCCTATTGAACGGTATAAGTTACCTACTTTCTATAGAAAGAGATAGCCCTACATTTAGCTAGGGCTTACCTTTATTTTTATTTATTTTTTACATTGAATTGGCTTGCGTTTGACTTTGCCTCACTAGAACGAAGACTAAGTCTAAGGTGGAGCACACTTGCCTAGAACATGCCTATTCACTCTTCGTTTGAAGATACCCAGATTTAAAGATGCAGGAAACAAATCTGCAGGCAGAGAGTTCTAAGCCTTAGCAGTATGAGAGAGCGGACGAGTTGGCTAAGAACGCAGCGCTAAAGTCAAAAACTGGAACGGTCTACGACAAATGCCCGATTTCATTCGTCAAGCGACAAATCCGCCAGGATACGCTTGACGAATGGAATCGGAGGTACACATCGGGGAATACTGCGGCAATTACAAAGCTGTTTTTACCAAACGCTGTCTCAGCATTCAAGATTGTCAGGAAGATGGAAATAAACGGACCTGTAACGCAAATCTTGACGGGGCACGGTGGATTCTCCGAGTACTTGTATCGTTTCAAGTGCAAGGAGAGTCCATCGTGCATCTGCAATCCTGACAAACATGAGACGGTACCGCACATTATTGTAGAGTGTCCCGCCTATGGCTCCGAAAGATTCGACCTGGAACAAAATTTAGATGTCATATTAGGTGTTGATAAATTTAGTGAATTAATATCGGACAATAAAACAAGAAATAAGTTTTTGAATTATTGTGTAAAAATTGCAAATAAAGTCATAAATAGAAATAAATAGATAAATAACGTAGATTGAATAACTACATCGTTGGATATAGTTATAAAAATCAACAAGATACATATTAGATACAAAATATAGATAAATATAATTAGATAAACCTACACGAATAATTCATAAAGATGAATCAAAGTTACAAACACAAGTAACCAAGATGGAATGGAAATGAAGATATATGTATATTAAAATGTGTAATAATATATAAATGAATAGTATATACCTTACACCTGAAACAAGAAAATTAAACAACAAAAAAAAAAAAAATTAAGCCAAACTGGGATTTAAACAAATAATTAATAAAGTAACATATATAATATATATTAAATAAACTATATTAAGAATTAAATGAAGAAATATAAAATCTAGACCCTCGAAAACCAAATATAAGACAAAGTATGCAAATAAATGTAGAAAAATAGGAACAAAATCAAAGCATAATAATATTAAGAACAAAAATCTTAGAATAATAAAAATAGAAATAAAATATTAGCCAAATTAAAATAGACAAAATCACATGCATAAATTAAATAAAACATAAACGACAATACAAACATAAAATCAGGCAAAGCATTAACAAATTTTAAAAAAGGGCCTTGATTAAGTTCGAGGGTTTATTGGTGGAGGAGGACGGCAAAAAAAAAAAAAAAAAAAAAAAGCCTTAGCAGTACGGATGATGAAGGAGTTTCCGTGCAAATACGTGATATATCAACTAACTACAAAGGGATGAAAGGACTTTCCGGTCTTGGAAGTTCAATAGCGAAAAGGGGACGGTGTAATCAGTTCGTGCAACTCGTAAGATTACTCGCTAAAGTGAGGTCTGTAGAACACACAGAGACTTGCAATCTTAAGTAGTTAATTGATATATTATAAATAGGAGAAACTGTGATTCTTCCAGCCAAGGCTATAAGATTAAATAAAAAACCCAACGAATAACCACTGGCACCCAGCCGTGGCAAAGGGAAACTCCCCTAGACCTTTTCTCACCATCACTAAGAAGGTGGTGGAAGAACCAAAACAAAAAAACAAGATAATGAAATATATATGGTGATGTGCATCTCGGAGAAATACATTGATGGTCCACGACATTTTTTTAAATTAGAATTGGACCTACTTAGACCATTTGCCAGTGTCAAATGTTAAGATTTCTTGACTAAAACAAATTATAAATGTCCTAGTCATGTATACAGTCTTTCTCAATTTTAAGTCCTGCTTCAGTAAAGTAAAAACTCTATAGAAGCTTCCAGTAAAGTCACCACGACTTTACTGGAAGCTTCTATAGAGTTTTGCCAATAACGTGAAAAGACAGATTTTTCTGCTTTATTTCACTTGCCCACACTCACGCACTTGATCATACACCTAATGAATAAAACACCACCATTTTCATAGCATTAATATTCAAAATAACATAAGTTTAGGAAAATTAAATAAAACGATGATATGTTTCCATGACTTTCCCGTCAAAACAACTCGTACACGACATTATATTCTACACTATAATGTGTAGAAACAATATATTACCATGCTGCATATTATTATAATTATAGGTAATTGGCACGTATCATCAATGTATAACTTTTTATTTAACAACACAAAACACGATGCATGCATAAAATAATGTTTCTTGTACCAGAACACGAACATATCACAAGTACAGTACAGCCTGGAAGACATTCAACTAAACAACCAATAATTAAAAGCCTAACCATAGCTAATACTTTCACTGTGTTAAGCTTTACAAGTAATAAGCACACCGACCAATAGCAACAAAAATATCCCCAGGATAGGTCACCTATTATTGTGTTTTACATTACAGTATTTGTAAACACCGTTTGAGTCTGGTGGTGCGTGTGGTGATGGCGCGGAATTCTAACTAATGAAAATATTGAAATTAAAACTATACAGGGAATACGATTAGCAACAGTGTTTTCGGTTTCTAGATAGTGTTCTTACTTATTAATACTAGTAAGTATATTGGAAAAGTTTAAACCAGCCATCGCGTGTGAACCTACATTTATTCTAAATAGGTATTAAAATTTAGTCTGACTGTACCGCAATACTAAACAATTTGTTAAAATCATAGTACATTAGCAATATTTTCACTTAAATTAATTTGTAGGAGATTATTGTTTCTCGCTTGGCTACTTGTCAAAGAGTACCTATTATTTATTTATGGGTACAAGTAGTTATCAATTGAACTCAAACTTACTGTGACAAAGTACCAAAGTAGAAAATCGTGATAACCCGTGATAACTATTCCACTCATCTCATGATGTAAATTAAATATTTTTATCGTTTGATTTTGAACTTTATTGTGTTTTTATTAAGAGCCAATAACATTTACACGTGGTTGTGTAATATTTGTCATCTAAACAATGCTCTGAAAGAAATATCATTTTAGTCTTATCAATTGTTCAAAATGAATTGCAAATTGAGAGACAATCATGTATAATGTAGCAGTTGTCCGTTACTGCTGTTAGAAGATAGTCGCAAAGGAGTTAATTTTTCTTAGTGAATATAAGTAAGAGATTTTTGAAGGTAAGATCATTTTTTTACATGGCAAAGTTAAGCGATGGTTTGATCTAAGGGGGAAAGCAAACCTAGTTTGGATTGGGAACTAGCTCTCAAGTGAGTCTATTGGTACAACTGTAATTCAATAGCTTGTTATTATTATTTTTAATTCATTTGACATGTGTTTTAATGGCATATTTTTAATATTTATATGACTATTTTTATTTTTCGCTCATTATTAATGAATGCTGACTTCACCTGTAATTAATTGCTGTATTTTCTTTGCATGATTTTTAATTGTCAATGCATAGATGTACACAGTGTAGGTGAACTTTATAAATAAATAAACTGTTAAGGCCGTCACAGACATAGCTATAATATATATTAATATATTTTATAGCTAAACATGTTACCATATATTTTCTATACAAATTTTCGAGTGACCGCACACGCAGCTATAATATATATTTCTATGACGTTAGCAACCTATACCGTAATTTATATTATTGCATATTAATATAAATTATGGTATAGCAAGACATATTTTGAATATACAGCGTGTTTCAAGAGAGTTTTGGCAGGAACGTCATCGAAACATGTTGTTGCTTTGTTTTATTTTCTTAAACTTGTGCTATTTTGAATATTAATGTGATAAAAATGGTGGTGTTTTATTCATTAAGTGTTCGATCAAGTACATGAGTGTGGGCAAGTGAAATGAAGCAGTGAAATGTGTAATTTTATGTTGTCGACAAAACTTCATAGAAGCTTCTAGTAAAGTCGCCACCACTTTACTGAAGCAGGACTCGACTTATTAATTGATTGTATACATGACTTAGATTGTGACTAGAACATTTACAACTTGTTTTATTCAAGAAACTTGAAAAAATCCTAATACTTGACACTGGCAAATACTTTAATGCGGGTCCAATACAAAAAAAGAAGAAGACATGCTTCATTTCAAATCACCCTTTATTACAAAACACGTGCAAACGCTAGGCCGACCATCAATTAAATGAAGGCAAAATATATATTATAGCATCATCTCCGTTTGTGGTAGCTTGCTATAATATATATTATAGTACGGTATATTAATATATATTATAGCTATGTCTGTGACGGCCTTTATGCATATCAATTTTATTTGTTATGCCTAATATTAAAATCAAAAGTAATAGGTCTAAATGATTTAATACACTTTGTATAGCACTGTACAAAAAAAAACATGGTATTACAGGACCATACCAAAGGGCAGATGAAAATTTCTCAGATTTCTGGTATCCTCACAAAATAGCATCTCTGGCAATACTTATCGGATGTATTTCAACGAATGTGCACAAAAGCTTTAAGACCTTATTCCACCTTCCCCATTCTACTGCAGCAAGCAGAAAGTCTGCATGTGTGCATTTCTATCCATTTGACTGGCTTTGTGGCTCAGTTAGTAGTGTGTCTGCCTGCTGAGCTCTAGGTTGTGGGTTTGAGCCCTACCCAGTGCAAACATTTGTGTGATGAGCATGGATGTTTGTTCTGTGACTGGGTGTTTCTATGTATCGTATGTATTTATTTACAAAATAAAGTGTATATATGTATTCTATCAGCCATCTAGTTCCATAGTACAAGCTTTGCTTAGTTTGGACTTGATGGTGTTGTGTGAAATAAATATAAATATAAATGTGGACATTTCACCTAACACCATGTAGCTCAAACTAAGCAAAGCTTGTACTATAGAACTAGATGGCTGATAGAATACAAATTTACTTTATTTTTGTAAATATATACATATGATACATAGAAACACCCAGACACAGAACAAACATCCATGCTCATCACACAAATGTTTGCCTTGGATGGTGATCGAACCCACGACCTACAGCTCGGCAAGCAGACATACTGCCAACTGAGCCAGTCCACATGTCCACAAATATTTATTTATTTCTCATTGAAATGTCTAAATTCATTAACAATAATTTAGATTCACATTTTTTAAGTGTTCTGCACAAGAGTGGAACTCAATGCCACCGTATCTGTTTCCTGTGAACTATATAATTTTGAAATTTTTAAGGCTAGTATGATTAGACTATACCTTTTAGGTCAATGTGTTCCATCCTCAGCCACACCTTCGCTTACTATCAGTTGAGTTTGTGGTCAGACATACAATATCTATTTCATATTTAAACAAAAGGTATATATGTTTGAGTATTTTCCAATGAGTATTCCTACCTTTCAATTTAAAAATTAATTTAATACCTCCTTAATGTCATTTAAATACCATCTACAGTTTTTAGGGTTCCGTACACAAAGGGTAAAACGGGACCCTATTACTGAGACTTCGCTGTCTATCTGTCTGTCTGTCTGTCACCAGGCTTTATCTCATAAACCGTGATAGCTAAAAAGCTGAAATTTTCACAAATGATGTATTTCCGTTTGCCGCTATAACAACAAATACTAAAAATTAAAAATTAAAAAAATATTAAGGGTACATACAATAAACGTGTTTTTTTGCGCGAGCGTCGTCATGCTGCCCGGATGTGTATCGAAAACCTACCTATAAGTTTGCAATTTACTACTTGGAATTTCGTTGATTTCTCGTTATTTTATAAACAGAACTAAACTTTGTAGTATCTAGGTGATATTATATGCAAAATTAACTAGGTTCTTAAGTTAGTTCACTGTGCAATTTGTACCTACGCTAAATAAAATAACTTCTTCTCTTAACTTTTTATCATAAGCACCTACTAAGTAGACAGGTGTACCTACAGGTAATCTTATTAGGTACATAAAGGTCCTACTTACCAATAGTACGGAACCCTTCGTGCGCGAGTCCGACTCGCACTTGGCCGATTTTTTTATTTTAATTTGTACCTGTTGAAAACTTTTACAGGTCAAAACAATGGCCCCACCCAAAGGATTCCAATTTGCCATTGACCGTGGAGGCACCTTCACTGATGTCTATGCTCGTTGTCCCAGCGGCAAAGTGCGGGTCATGAAGTTACTCTCTGTAGATCCGCAGAACTATGACGATGCACCTAGAGAAGCCATTAGGAGGATACTGCAGGAGGTAACTTTTAACTTATGGTTGTTGGAATTAGGGGTCCATAAATTACTTCATACGAATTTCTTGGTTTTTTGATCCCTCCCTCCCCCTTGTCACAGCTGGCTTAGGACCGCTCCTACCCCTTGTCTCACAATGTCTTACTTCGTCGACCCCATCCCCTCCCCTTAAAGTGTGACGTAATTTATGGATGGCCCCTTATTATGTATCTTGTACTGAGAAAAGAGGTTGTCATACATCTCCCAGTAAAAAAACATTGATAACAAAATAATCGTCAAAATTAGTAAAACAACACGACCTGTACGCGAGAATATTCATATGATACTCGCGTGCAGATGGTATTTTTAGGGTTCCGTGCCGTACCTCAAAAGGAAAAAACGGAACCCCTATAGGATCACTTTGTTGTCTGTCTGTCAAGAGGACGGCTCTTTTTGTGAACAGATTTCAATTATTATTTTTTCAGGAAACAGGCAACGCTCTGGACTCTGACGGCAAAGTGAACTCTTCTCTCATAGAGTCCATACGAATGGGCACCACAGTGGCTACCAACGCCCTCTTGGAGAGAAAGGGGGCGAAAATGGCCCTCGTTATTAATAAAGGGTTCAAAGATTTGCTGTATATTGGGAACCAGGCGAGACCGCACATATTTCATTTAGTGAGTATATTTTCGAGATATCTGACTGAATAAATTTAAAATATACAAGCAAAAATAGCTCTCTATGTCTGTTTGTTTTTTTTATACATTGTAGATCTACGATTGACCACCAACTCGCCTGATGTTAAGCGACGATGTGGCCGAGGATAGAGCTCGTCAATCTAGAAGATATCTATTCACTCTAGCCTTGAAAATTCCAAGATTGTAGTTCTCAGGAAACAGAGATGGCCTCAGAAACAGAGATTTGTTGCCTCTTCACGGCTTAACTGATGAACAAATCGTTATGAAATTTGGCATAGAGATTCTTTAGGACCTGAAAAAGGCATAGGCTATATTTGATCATCATCATCGCTACTTTTCATTACTACTCGGGTGAAACCGCGGGACACAGCTAATTCTAAAAAAATTAATACCTCACTAATCTTGGCCATTATAAGTTGAACTCTGGTTTAGGTCGTGGTTCTACTAAGTCTGATATCATATTTTGGTTCTGTTGTACAAATGGCGCTTATTGCTCTATCTTTAACAAAATAGGGAATATACATTATTTATTTTTATTTGGTCATAAAAAAGCTAACCAGAAATAGATCCATTCCACAAAAACAAAATTGAAATACCTTTAAAAATAAAACAGTTATAAGCATTTTAATTTCATGTTAGACAGAGAGCACACGATAGCTAATAATGTCATGGTTCGTTCGCTGTACAATTTCAATACAAACTGTTATTTCGCGAGAAAGGGACAGAGCATCCCTCCCCTGAAACTTTAAATGTTCATATCTCGGAAGTTTATTGTTTTTTTTTTAATATACATATGTATATTAAAAAAAAACAATTACACTGTAGTGTGTTATCAACTAAAACTATTATTTCCATGAAATAAAATTCATTTATATTTCCTATTCTAGGATATAAAGCGACCAGGCATACTATACACGGACGTAATCGAAGTCGACTGTAGAGTCATACCTGCAATAGAAGAGCGATGTCTTCTCGGCAACCAGAAGACCGGGTGGCGGCGAGTTACAGGGTCTACTGGTGAAAATATGCTGGTTATGAAAGAGTTAGACGAGCAAGCTGTGAGGAAAGACCTGAAGGCGCTAAAGGAGAAAGGGATAGATAGTATCGCTGTTGTGCTTGCACACAGCTACACTTTTTATGAACATGAAGTTAGGATTGGGAAGATTGCTGAGGAGTTGGGTAAGTTGTATATGTGTTACATGTTTTGCTCTTCTTTAGACTCAGTAAGTATTAAATCTTCAGTCTCGCTCTCGCATGCATTGCTAGTTACATCCAAATTTCGTTTACGCTGGGCTCTCTCTCTCTCTCTCTCTCAGTAAAATGACTGTGACATACGGACAGACTGATTCGGACATGGCGAAATTATAAGAGTTCCTCGTAGTTATTACGGAACCCTAAAAAATGCGATTTTTTAACCTCCAACGAACTTATTCGTAATAATCAAGTTATTTTCCTACAACTTTTCTATAGAATGCGCATTTATAATCTTTTACATCGATTTTACACAAATTTTCTCACTAAAAACATACACTCAACAGCGTATCACGCGTAATAAAATCGTAAGTTAGACTGCAAAAACCGCTTCTCTGCAGTCGGATACATATTTTGTTTTTATTTTAATATAGAGTTGTTCGCATTGGCGTATCTAGAGATACTTTCTGGGGTGGGTCTGGACCCTAAGATCTCTATATACTTAGATGGGTAACCCTAAATATCACAAAAACAAGGGGTTTTTGTGATTTGTGGGTAACTCAAAATCCTGGGCCATTCTGGGGTGGGCCTGGTCTACCCGGCCCGTCCTTATAGACGGCCATGGTTGTTCGTGCTTCTTGCCGGCCGTGTTAAACGTCATCTCGATCGCAGGTTTCACGCAAGTGTCCCTGTCGCACGCGGTGACGTCGATGGTCCGCATGGTCCCGCGCGGGCTGACCGCCGCGGCGGACGCGTACCTCACGCCGCACATACGTGCGTACGTGAGCGGATTCGCGGCGGGATTCTCCGACGGACTGAAAAACTGCAACGTGCTGTTTATGCAGAGCGATGGAGGACTCACGCCTATGAACCTGTCAGTATACTGTGTAATAGACTAGCGATCTATCACAATTGTCGCTAAATCGTGTCAGTGAGTGGCGAACGAGTGATAGTTCAAATAGCAGCCTTGAGGCCCAGATACCTCATTACCTGACCGCGTAAGAAGGAGGGCTATGTTTTTCGAGTGGATGTATGTGGCTATGTATGTGGCTATGTATGTATATATGAGCGCCTACAGCCTAAATGGCTTGATCGATTTTGATGTGCCAGGTGTCGTTAGTTTTGTAATAATGATACATCTCGTCAAGAATGGATTTTTTTCTTAACCTTCATCGAACTTTTTCGTGATTTTAGTAGGATTATTCTAAATAATGCGCATTTATAATATTTTACAGCGATTTGACGCATACTTTCTCACAAAAAAGACATACACCTAACAGCGTATATAGCGTAAGGAAATCGTAAGTTAGACTACAAAAACTGCTCTTCCGCAATCGAGGATTTTGTTTTTCTTTTGGCGTAGATACTTGTCATCATCATAATCTCAGCCCAGAACGTCTACTGCCTAGACATAGGCTTCCCCCTTGGATTTCCAAAACGACCTGATGGAAGCAGCTTGAATCCAGCGTCTTCTTGCCACTTGTATGAGGTCATCTGTCCATCACGTAGTCTTCCTACACTGCGCTTGCGCTACGTGGTCTCCACTCGAGAACTTTTCGGCCCCATCGGTCATCAGTTCTACATGATTATGTGCCCTGCCCACTGTCATTTCAACTTGATCATCCGCTGTGTTATGTCGGAGACTTTCGTACGTCTCCGATGCTCCTGTTTGGTTAGTTTTTATTTGTTGTCGGATCTTAAAGTTATGCAATATTGTTGATTGCCGCCAACTTCAAACTGTAAAGGAAAACATCGTGAGGAAACCTACATGTCTGAGAGGTCTCAATGATTTTGAAATATGTGTACCAACCCGCACTTGGCCAGCGTGCTAGACTATGGCCTTACCCTTCTCACAATGCGAAGATGGCCCGCGCCCAGCAGTGGGACAGTTTGTACAAACAAGGCTGATAAGAGGTGTGATAAAAGTTGTTCAGTTTGTATTAGATATATTTGCCTCTTAGGGTGCAACATGGACCTTTCTGTTCAGACATCTATCTTGAACATAATTTTTCTGGAGAGGTAATAAGTAAATAAAATTTGTTGTTTTGTTGTCAGGTTCAATGGATCCCGCGCCATCTTATCAGGGCCTGCGGGCGGGGTCGTCGGCTACGCCATGACGTCTTACCAGAAGGAGACTGGCTTGCCTGTTATAGGTTAGTAAAGGCTTGTGGGTGGGCCGGTTCACCTGTTATGAAACTAGATGGCGCTGATCGTGATCGTGTGTACATGGTCATTGATTCATCATTCTTGATCTGAAATTATTATAACATGGCCCAACGATAACCGGGCAATATTCATAATGACCAGACACTGTGATTAATAATAGACTATGCTCGAAATGGGTACTGTTGAACATTTTAAATAAAATTTACGTGTCACTCACGTCTGTTTTAAGCCGAAAAATCCGACTATAGTTTCAACCTCTTTTGGCGGTCTTTTTCAAAGAAGCACCTAAAACTATAGTTGGATTTTTCGGCTTAAAACAGACATGAGTGACCTGTAATTTCTATTTAAAATGTGTGAAAACCATTTTATTTTCCATAGTATAACTGTTGAAAATATACCTATTTAATATTTCTAACATCGTAGTACACACAGTTGAGCAAAAATATCATCTTATTCTTAAATATTTGAATATTTTTATTTTATTTTATTCTAAAATATTTGAATTGAAAATTTCTAATTCTAATTCTAATTCTTCTAATCTACGTCTACCTGCTGAACTGAAAGGTCGAGGGATCGTTCGATTCCCCCCCCCCCCCCAGGGCGAACATTTGTGTGATGAGCATGGATGTCTGTTGTGTCTGGGTGTTTATATGTATATATTTACAACAAAAAAGTATATATGTATTCTATCAGCCATATGTATTCTATCAGCCATCTAGTTCCATAGTACAAGCTTTGCTTAGTTTGGGCTAGATGGTGTTGTGTGAAATGTCCACAAATATTTATTATTATCTCATTTATTTATTTACAATCTTAATTCTAAATTTTTTATATCACAAATATTAACTTATAAAAAATAAACATAAATATTGTAAAAAACTTAAAACTAGGGTGCCGCCGGCAGCGGGGCGGGGCTCAAGCTGCCGGTGGTAGGGGCTACAGAGAGAGGAACCTCCTGACAATACGTGCCGTGTCCAGGATGACTGCCTTCTGTTATTATTATTATTAATATTACTGCCTTATTATTATTATTATTATTATTTAAATAAAGAACTATTTATCCTTGGCCCGATTTGAACAGGCATTATGCATGATACCCTGACAGTATGATTTATGAATCACTTGGTCCATTACATTAATATACATGTTTGTGTTATATGTTTGCAGGTTTCGACATGGGCGGCACGTCGACAGACGTGTCTCGATACGCGGGCGCGTTGGAACACGTGCACGAAGCGACCACCGCGGGCGTCACCATACAGGCGCCGCAGCTCGGTACATATAACTCTTTCTAGGGTTCCGTAGGGTTTGTTTTTGGAAATCCATGGGGGAGGCCTATGTCCAGCAGTGGACTTCTTATGGCTGAGATGATGATGATGATGAGGGATCCGTAAAACGTTGTAAACCTCTAATTACTCTCTGCATTTTAGTGGTGCGTTGTTTTAAAACATTGTCCGTTTGAAGTTTATTTGTGTCTCAAATTCTCAATACGCTCTAAATTGTTGATTTCATATTTTGATAATTTCCCTGAAGAGATGAATCTGATAATTTTGATAATTTCATTAATGCAATTGTTTGATTATTTTGATAATGCCAAGAACATAGAAAAAAGAAAGCAAATCCTTTCTCTTTTTTGTGATCTAGAACGAGATAAATTGATCATATTGATAATATCATGAATGAGATAATTTTGTATAATATTATTAATACGATAATAATTATATTATTTTATTATCAAGAATAAGATAAATTAATAATATAATTCATGCCGTAATTTGATCGTGTGATAATTTGTTTATTTCGATAATTTGCTTATTTTTATTTATGTGATAATTTGCTTATTTTGATAATTTCATTAAAGTGTTTTTTTTTAAAGTGATAATTTGTTTATTTTATAATTAGTATATCTCGATGATTGATGTCGTTTTTTTCCCGTTGTCAGATATAAACACGGTGGCGGCCGGCGGCGGGTCCGTGCTTGGGTTCCGCGCGGGGCTGCTGGCGGCGGGCCCCGAGTCGTGCGGCGCGGAGCCCGGCCCCGCCTGCTACAGGAAGGGCGGGGTGCTCGCCGTCACAGACGCGAACCTCCTGCTGGGTACGATGCACACTGACAACCATTATAGTTCAACATATAACAACTGTCTTCATTATAATTATAGTTTAAAAAACTGAAGCAACCGACTTCTCATGGTTGCCATTGTCAGAACTGGACCAAATTGTAATGGGACTACACGGGAAGCACCAGCTTTCAAATAAAAGAATCATCAATCGGTTCATCCAGTCGAAAGTTCTGAGGTAACAAACATAAAAAAAATACAGTAGAATTGAGAACATCCTCCTTTTTTGAAGTCGGTTGAGAAGAAAATCAAAATACCCGACTGCAGAAAAGCAGCTTTTACAGTCTAACTTACGATTTCGTTACGCTTGATACGCTGTTGAGTGCGTTTTTTGTGAGAAAGTATGCGTGAAATTATTGTAAAAGATTATACATGCGCATTCTTTAGAATGATTCTAGTAAAATCACTTGTTAATTACGTAAAAGTTCGTTGGAAGTCACGAAAAACAGCTTTTATTCATATGTATGATGAAATTTTTATAATAGCAGTAACATCCAGTTTGCAAACCATTAATAATAATAATAAAAGTAATTTAAAATAATTAAACCGACTCCAAACTGAAAAGAAAGAAATAACTCGAAGAAAATCAAAACTGGGCGTCTACCTAAGTATGTACGTACACCAACTATTTTTGAGGTCGGTGTCAGGCCCTAAACTATCATCAACTAAGTCCTATACAGACACCGACCTCAAAAATAGTTGTGTACGTACCTACTTAGGTAGAGAGACGTCCAGTTTTGATTTTCTTCGAGTTATTTGTTTCTTTTCAGTTTGAAGTCGGTTTAATTATTTTAAATTACTTTTATTTATTCATTTTTAATAGTATTTATTAATTTTGAAGTCTGTAAAAAATTGTGCAATTCTGACAATATTGAAATTGAAATTGAAATATTCTTTATTTGTAACTGTAACATAATGTTTTAAAAACAATAAAGGCATGATGCTACCCGCAGTAGTTTGGGAAAAAACTGTGTCGCGGGTAACATCGCCCACCTCCGAATTAAAATTACATTGTAAGTACACAAGAAGACATTTACAAGCACACACATAATTATGCTTGTAAATAACTTCCATACAATCAGAATATAGAACAAACATTTCAAAGTTAGAATTTATAAGAGTTCAAGATTTACATATAAGATAGTTATAGATAGATATTACAAACATACAGGTCGAACTGATAACCTCCTTTTTTTGAAGTCTGATAAAAATACGTAAAGTTTATTCAACTATAACCTTGAGTGCCATAAGTCAAGTATTCAGATGACGTCATTGAGTACCGCGAAATAACGGGTACGTTATTTCGACACTGGACTACAAGTCTTCGGTAGTATAGTGGTAAGTATCCCCGCCTGTCACGCGGGAGACCGGGGTTCGATTCCCCGCCGGAGAGAATCTTTTTGCATTGATTGTTTTTGTAAATTGTTTCTAGTCGCGTTTTGTTTAGTATTAATTTATTTAATTTGATGGTTTGACTGTCAACGTGTCCACTTTGAATCCGTGTCAAACATTGTACTTATATTTTATGGAAGTTTCTTTCTCAAAATAATAATAATAACAAGAATCTATATTAAAAGAAAAACAAGATACCCGACTGCAGAAAGGCAGCATTTGCAGTCCAACTTACGATTTCGTTACGCTTGATACGCTGTTGAGTGTACGTTTTTTGTGAAAAAGTATGCGTAAAATCGCCATAAAAGATAAGATTATGAATGCCCATTCCATATCACTTGTTTACAAAGAAAAGTTCGTTGGAGGTTAGGAGGAGAAAAAAACGCATTTTTTTTATTTTTGCGAGAGATGTATTTTTATAATTATCACAAAAAACATTGTCTATGACATTCAGGGAAATAAGACGAATCTACCGACACCTCGCACATCAAAATCGGTCAAGCCGTTTAGGCTGTTGACACTCTTAAGAAAACATACATTCATACAACTCGCACTACATCAAAATCGGTCAAATCGTTTAGGCTGTAGACGCTCATATGGAAACATACAATCGTACACTCACTCGAAAAACATAACCCTCCTTATGCAGTCGAGTTAAAACTAAATGTATGGGATAGCTAACGAAATATCACGTGACGGCACGCCACAGTTGCTGAGCATTGCGAAGCGTTTAAATAAATATATATATATATATTGGGAGACATTTTCACACAACACCATGTAGCCAAAGCAAACTAAGCAAAGCTTGTACTATATAATACTTACACACTTTTTGACGTGACAACGTCTAATAGATCGATGAACGCCGGCTGCACGCACGGAAAAGTGTACCGTAACGCTTATTGTCCCGTTACGCTCATTGTCGAGCTCAATTTTATTCATAAAAGTATGCAATCATTTCATCAATGTTTTGTTATGACGTTGTCACGTTAAACTATCGTCCGTAAACCGACTTTACGGACAACCATTTTTTTTTTTGTAAATACATACATATTATACCCATAAACACCCAGACACAGGACAAACATCCACGTTTTAGCAGAAATGTTTGCCCTGGGTGGGGATCGAACCCACGATCTACAGAAGGTAGACGTACTACCACTGAGCCATGAAGCCTGGGCCTAAAGGCTGCTAAGTGAACATCACTCGCTCGCCGCTCGCTCATACGATTCAAAGACAATTTTGACAAATTGTTAGTCTATTTATATAGTAATAGACAAAGACTTACAAGACTCCTAATGCGATACAAAATATTGTTCCAAAAACTTAACACCAAATCAGGTGTTTGCTAATGACAGGTCACAAACGTCATTTAATCTTAAACGTCATCTCATCGCAATCACTTCTCAATTCTTACGGTGCCAAGATGGTGAACTGTGATAAACAATCTTGTAAAAACTACAAACTTCTTTAAAAAACTATGGAAAACATTATCACCTTCCATCTCTAAGTAGCAAAAATATATTTCTAACAGTATAAAAAGCGTAATGAAACAATTTTTTACGTATTTGTAGCGTATGTTCGTGTCTCACCTATGACCGCCTATGCTCCAGTGTTTGAAAAATCGGGTCTTAAATTATGTGAAATATAAGCGATGAAATTGTTGAAATTTATTTCATTTCAATAAATAACAATCGCGAATATTAGTATAAAAAGCATATATGCATTTCATTTCATAAATATATTTTATTATTTATACAAATTACTGCAATTACTGCAAAGAATTAGAGATGGGTCGATGTAATATAAGTTATCGATAACAATTATTTTTACGGACTTCAAAAACGAGATTATCAGTTAGCTTATATTTTTCTTATGTGTTACCCGCATGATTTCGTCATTTAAATTGATTTAAAATTCCTTTCAAATCTCAAAATCAGTCAGTAGTTTGGTTTTTAAAACAAAATTGCGAATATTTAAGTCGGTTATTCTAGTTTTGTAAACTATAATAATTATGATATGTGAATCATCATAATCATCTCAGTCATAAGAAGTCCACTGCTGGTCATAGGCCTCTCCCATGGATTTCTATAAAAGCCGATTGGAAGCGACTTGCATCCAGCATCTTCCTGCCACTTGTATAAGTTCATCTATCCATCTCGTGGCTGGTCTTCTTACGCTACGCTTGCTGGGCCGTGGTGTCCACTCGAGAACTTTTCAGCCCCATTGGCCATCAGTTCTACGTTCACTGCCACTTCAACTTGCTAATCAGCTGTGCTATGTCGGTGACCTTTGTACGTGAAACATGGTATTTGATTTTACGATAAATGTTTATTATTGTATATACGTTTACAACATTGAGCAATACCTTCAAAGGTTACTTTGAATCATAAAATCATGTATAAAATTTTATAATAATATGTTTATTTTTTTGAAATATGTATAAAATTTTGTTTTATAGGGTTAATAGTCTCAGAGTAAAATGATTGTGACATACGGACAGACAGACAGACGGACATGACGAAATTATAAGGGTTCCCCGAAGTTACTACGGAACCCTAATAAAACGATGTTTCTTGAAACATTATAAAAAAAATCAAAAGAAAAATTTGGTACCTATAAAATTACTTATCGATATCGATACTTTAATACCTCTAGGTCTATCTCTGGCTCAATGTCATTAGGTTTTTTTTTATTTATTTCAGTATTGCCAGTATATATTTTCTCAATTTCCCTGTATCATTTGTATTTACCTATACTATATTGTTTGTAAAGAGGTGTGAAAATGTATTTATTCAGTAGAATTTAATCAAATTAATTTGGTCCATTAGTGGTGCTACGAATTAACCATTGACATACTTATCTAAGTATTGTGATAAATCCACTTTACGAGAGGCAGTAATGTGTTAATGAATACGGAGGACAAAAATAGTGCTATGTTAACCACAATGTAGGAACTCTGCTATAATAAAATAAACATTTGCGTTTTTATCCTATTTTCAAAAATGAAGTTCCGAATGAAATAGCCGGGTGTGGACCGTTGCACTCCAAGAAATAAAACGATGTTTACCTCACTGTCAAGTCAACTGATGCGAAATCAAAAAGAACCTTCGTGATCTTAACCTACATTATGTACACATTTATCACGCACACACACACACACACACACATATTCACGTATGTTTCACTGTAGCATTAAAATATAGTATTTCCAGTCACAATTACTTTGACTCTTAGGGCCTTACCGAAAAAAACCTGTCTGAAAATCGCTTAGCATCATCCTAGCTAGCCGATGTTTAAACTCTTATGCAGTGGCTAACTTTTTTTCACCGAAAAAACCGATACACATCTGGTTAGACGTATAATACGTAGAAGACGCACAGAGAAACAAAATACATTCGGTCAGTAGAGATTATGGATAGAATAATCGGATAAAGAACGATATCGGAAGGAAATCATATCAAAGTTATCAATTTAACGTCAGGTACAATCAAATGTCATTGTTATTTGACGTATAACTGTCAATTCCATATCGCGAAAACATAACATGAAAATAATTAATTCCCCGTTTCCCAGAGTTTAGGTTTATTTCTTTCAGGCAGAGTTGTATTCATATGAATCACAAGTAATAAGTTGAAGCTTTTTATTCCAAAATGAAGTAAACAAAGAAAAATCGTTCTCAAATTCGACATAAGAGGAAAAGTTTTTTTGTGTGAATATCGAGGTTTGTTATGCTGGTTTAGACGAAGTTGAGCGCTGACAAAACACGGTGATGATGATAAAATATAGCCTATGTCCTTCTCCAGGTCCTAAAGAATCTCTGAGCCGAATTTCATAATGATTGATCCGGTAGCGGTAACAGACAGACGATAGACAGAACTTTCGCATTTATAATATCAGAGATTTAAAGGGCATTGGGCAATGCAAATTGTTCCCGAATTCTGTGGCTTCTGCATTCAATTAATATTAGTTGAATGCAGGAGCCACAGGGTTCGGGGTTTGAAAAATAACATGTTAGTATATACTAACATGTTATTTTTCTAGGAGGTGGATGTAAGAGAATAAAAATGGATCTACTAACACCAACTATGCTAAAAAAATAGCTGTAACTAGTATCAATATTTCTAATGCATTACGTTTTTACAGATATTAACTAAAAGTGCTGCATTCCATGCTATGGCATGATAATCCATGCCATGACATGATAATGAAGTAGATAAAATATAGAGAGGCAATTATGCATCAAGAAAACAGTCCATGAATGCAACACGACAAATGAGAGAAACGCTTGGAAATGCTTTAAAGACTATTATATATCCGTGAAAACATACTCAAGAAGCATACTATTGCAGTCCTGGTGATGAAAGGAGAATTTAAGCTTACTGTTCGCATGCATGGAATACTCATAATGAAAAAATTATTCATGTTTGTAAACAGTTTTATTGTGGTTATCAAAGCATACATTAAAGAATACAAAAGTACATGTTCACATATTTATTTCTTTTTTAAAATATAATTATGTAAATAAATAAATTTTGATTTTGACAAAAGTTTCAGTAAATTTAAATGATATTACTAAATTAAAGACACTTTTTACAAAATGTGCCTAATCAACAAATATCAGTTAGGCTCTAGTACATAATACAAAAACAAATGTTACCTGTAAATTTTCTCATTATTATTTTTCATTTATTTACATTATTATTTTCTGTATTCTTGGACAGTTGGGTAAAAGATAGGGTTTCCAGTAACAGGGCAGAGCTTGATTTCTATCAGGGTAATGAGCAAACATTGTATATGCATATAATAACCATTTGATACCAGCTGTGGTCCACAGTTTGTTAATATATATTATAGCCTATGTCCTTTCTAAGATTCTACACTATCTCTGTACCAGATTTTATAACAATCAGTCCAGGAATTTATCTGTGAAAATAAAAGAAACTCTGAGTTATTCAGTTTTACAATATTACTTATTTTAAATATTTCCTAGGTAACTGTTGTATCAAAGTCATCGATTATTATAGAAGATTCTGTACCACTGCCAACTTCTTCATAATCCAGAGGCACTGCACCTAAGAATAAATACAGTAATAGGTATAATTGAAAGAAAACCAATATACCCAACTGTAAAAAGAGGTTTTTCTGTGAGTGAGGCAACGAGCTCGTTGGAGTGAGGTACCATTTTTTTAAAGTAGCATACAACACTTGGAAAGTAACCTTTTTTAGCTTACAGTAGGTAAAATGGAAACATACACAGCCATCACATACACCAAAATAACCAAATAACCCTTGACCCAAAAAAAGGAGTACCGAGTATTCTAAGTAAGATGTGTATCTGTCTCTGTCTTTTATGTGGCATCGCAACTCTCAAACAGATGGATAGATTTTAATCTAGTTTTTTTGTTTCTAAGAGAATTTAATCGAGTATGCTATTAGCTCTGTTTTATTGAAATCGGCCTGTTTTTTATTTCTTTGGGGGTTTTTGAGTTTTCTAAATTTAACGTGTACAATCAGATATTCAAGAGATACCTACACACCTGTTTCATCTTTATGAATACCTAATTGCTATACCTATTATGGAGCACAGGACAGGCGACTTGGGACAATTGTACCTTTGATAGTGGCGTAGGTAGCTCTTTCATGGGGGTACACATGACACAAGTATGTGTCATAATTATCCCTTCTAATATTCTGAATCTTTGCTTCAAGATACCAAATCAATTATATCAACAACATTTGTGTGTTCATTGCTTAAAACGTTCCACTTCTTCAGTGTTAGGTTTCTGAACCGGTGTTATGAGATGAGAGATATATGGGTAGCCGGTATTATCGATGAGACTTCCTATAAATTACAGCTTATAGTATATTTTCTGGAGCGATGCCTCAGACGAAATTCGTCGTCGGTAAGGTCTTGAAACGGAGTATTTCTAATCTTCTAAAGTTTTCTTCTTATCCTCAAAGACTGAATTGTCGTAATTTATCGACTTCGCTTCGAAAATGTTTGAAGAAAAAAGTTCAAATGTTTGCGCTAGGTTAAGTACTAACACAATTTGGCACATAACAGCTGGGAAAAAGCCGCCATAATGGCTTTTAGCGATTTAAACAACCTCCCGACGTTGTTTAAATTTGACAGCTGGTTAGCATATGCTGGGCATATTTATAACTTTCCGAAGCGTTTTTCGGTGAGATTTTCGCTAACCATTAGTCTAGCAATTGGCTAACTTTTTAAAAACTTTTTCCGGTAAGGCCGTTAGTATTCTAAACAGATCGTGCCACTCAAAGACGTTGTGACATCAGTTATATGACGTCACAATTTGTAAATTGCATGTATAAACTTATTTAATATATACTATCATCATGAACTGTATTTTTTATTTACAAATAAAAATACATTAAATTCTTTTATAAAGTGATGAAAGTGGCGCCTGTTTCGCTCGCACGCGGCACCCTTAGATATAAAATTATTTGAATTACCTACTGATTTCATTTTTGATTTCAGATTTTCTTTCAGAGTCATAAGAATACTATTACAATGTACTAACAGTAGCTGTTATTTTATATGTGATATTTTGACCGTGATAAGCGTGTAACGGAATTTTTCACGTTAGTACCAAAATTTCGGTCAAACTAACAAGTATAATAATTTTATAGTTTAAAAAACTGAAACAACAGACTTCAAAGTTACTATTATTTCAGTTATATGATTGTATGAATCTCCCATGGACTATTCTGACTTTAATCATGATTACCCGATCAAATCGGGAGATATCCTTTTCAAAGGCAACTTTGTAGATAAATTTGGCAAATGGACGTGTATCTACAGTAAAAATAAATTTATAAAAAAATTAAGTGTCAAATGGAAAAAATAAAATTGACCCGAATTTAAAAGGCGTTTTGTATGGAGATTATCCTTCTGGGTCCTATGTAATAGGGCGAATTCTGTGGTAATAGACTAGCAATTCGTCAAAATTGTCTTTGAATCGTATCAGCGAGCGGCGAACGAGTGATGTTCACTTAGCAGCCTTGAAGCCCTGTCATTATGTTCGTCACTATCGCAGGTCGTCTGCTGCCGGAATACTTCCCGAAAATATTTGGCCCCAATGAGAACGAGCCGCTGGACAAGCAAGCGACGACCGCAGCTTTCAAGAAGATGAAGGACGACATCAACGCATTCTTGAAACAAGATGGCGGCAAACAGGTAATTCAAATTCAAATTATTTATTTCGCAAACCATGGGGTGTTTACAGGTGTTAAAACTTTTAGTTACATAGAATCGCCATGTAGCTTTGCCTAACTTGAAAGATATCAATCTCTTTTATGTGTTTTATTTAATCTCTGGTGTAAATAATTAAAAGGTTGTAATTCTAAAGGGTCCAGGTGCCAAAAAAATTACATAAACAAAATTATTACAAAAATACGATCTACGCGCCATGCCTAATAATATGCAAATGAAAAAAAAAATGAAAAAAATTTGGCACTTAGACCCTTCAGACTTACAACCCTTCAATTATAGTTTAAAAAACCGAGTTCAAAATACGCAATATACGCACATACGCGTTTACTGTTAACTTTTCTACAGGCAATTGGATGATTTTACCGGTTATAATGTTATAAAAACCAAAGTACTGCATTGATTTTGATAAAATTTATATGGGACCACCTCGGAAGTATAACCTACCAAATGCAAGTATCATCAAAATTAATGCACATTTGGCTGAGAATCGGTGAACAGAACAGACATACAAAAAAAAACATACAGACCGAAATGATAACCTCCTTCTTTTTGGAAGTCGGTTAATAACGTGGTTAGTTATACCTACCAGTGTGAGATTATTTTTACCCGACTACGGCGAAGCAAAAGGGAGGGCTATGTGTTTGTTGATCGGAATGTATGTATTATGTATGCATATTTGTGTAGGTGATTCAAAGAATTTGAAATCTATATAGTAGTAAATAAAATTACGGTTGTGGCTAGTGTTAACGAGCGATAACAACTATGGTCGAAGTGCGACTAGTAGTCTAGTAAAAATAAATCCGTTTGTATGGAGCAGATCGCAGTATTTGCAACTGGGGGGATTCTTTGAAATTATGATAGGAAAATAACTAAAAATCATAGAACAACAATAATCCCCTATTTATAGACTAGCTGCGTTCCGCGGTTTCACTCGCGTAGTTATGAAAAATGGTGATGATTGTGATGATGATAAGTAGCTTATATCCGTCTCCAGGTCCAAACCTATCTCTATACTAATTTTCATAACGATCGGTTCAGCCGTTTGAGCGTGTAAAGGTAACAAAATTAGCTTTTATAATATCATTATGAAATTGTGTCAAATGTATTTCAAAACACCAGTACATTCATTTAAATAACAATATGCTTAGTTGTCTTTTATGTTGTCACAAATCTTATTTTTACTAGACTATAGACGTGAGTGTGCCCCGCTGAGTCCAAGGGACCCGATATAGTGAATAGACTTCTATAGACACCCCAAGTGTATGTACCTAGCGTGTCAACAGTAAGATGAAAAAATCACAGTTGACGACCTAAGATTGATTTAATTTCCGGTGATATATACTTCCGATTCGATATTTTATCAACTAGTTACTAGCGTACAAGCGCGCGGATGGAACATTCAGTAAATCGTTTGTGTGACGTCACAGTTGATACCAAGAATGTGGCACGCAAGATTTTCATATAAATGAAGTCGCATGCTTCATCTACTATGTCTGTGGTATAGTAGGTCCAGATATGTGCTTCCGTCACGGGTCTTCCTCTGTCTGAGACTGTCATTTATGCTAAGTAATATATATGGAAAGTATATTGACTAATATTATTTGCAGATGAGTACAGAAGAGGTTGCAATGGGGTTCATCAATGTGGCCAATGAGGCCATGTGCCGCCCTATCAGGTAAAAATTTTACTGTTTTAGGGTTCCGTAGGAATTTCGAGAAACCCTTAAAAATTCGCCATATCCGTCTGTCTGTATATGCCTTTTTACTCGACTGCGTAGCTCCTTCCTACGCATTCGAGTAAAAAGGCATATACAGACAGACGGACATGGCGAATTTTCATGTTTTTCGAGTGTATATATATATATATACAAATGTTCATATGTATGTTTCTATATGACAACCTACAGCCTAAACGGCTTGACCTCTTTTGATGTGCGAGGTGTCGTTAGATTCGTTTCCACTCCCTGAGTGTCATAGACTATATTGTTTTCTAATTGACCGAGCGAGCGAAGCGTCTCTGCATCAACTGGCCAAATTTTCTTTCGTCTGTCAGTTTGTTTGTATGTTCGTACTCGCGTACAGGGCGTCATTTTGAACCAATTTTGATGAAACTTGGCGTATAGGTTCCATGGATTATTTGTTTTTTTTTGTCGTCGGCGATTTTTGATAAGAGGGGTGGTTCCCATAAAAAGGGGGAAAGTTTATTGTGGCGTTAATTACCAACCGATTTTAATGATATTTGGTAGGTAGGTAAAGTAGTACACAATTATTACAACCTGTGGTAAAAATGAACAGAATTGGTCAAGTGGTTGTCGAGATATGACAACCAACTTCAGATTGCGTGTAACAATGAGGGCACGTGGATGTGCGTGATGCATTTTAGCACTGAATAATTTTCTTGATTTTACATTTTCTCCATTTATGAAATTATTATTTGTTTTTATAAGAATATACACTGTTTTTTTTTAACTAAGGGCATCTAAACATATCCTATTTTTGTATTAATTGTGTATTAAAATTAAATTGATCTTTCAAGATGCTTAATTTTTTAGTAATTTTTTTTTTACCGTGAAATAACGACTGTAAAATCATTTAAAATTGCGAAATCGGCCTAAGTTATATATACGGCCTCCTAAGCCAACTTTATGTAGGTATTATGTACAGATGATCCAAGGTGAGCTGCAAGTAAGCTCTCTCGCGAGGTCTACTGTTCGCAGAACTACTAGTAATATAATATATAGATAAACTCTTTATTGTACACACCTTAAAAGTAATAAATTAGGACTTAAATAAACTACATATATGTTAAATTAATAAACTATATAATATGCGGGTTCATGTCCCGTCGGATGTGTGTAATTTTTGAACTGTCTATAAATTTGTAGATACTTCACTGTGTACAACACTCAAAAACATCGAATGTATAATATATATAAGTATATAATAAGTAAGAGTGCTCTTGTTGAAGAGCGCTGACGACTGCGCGCGGACACGACGCCAGCCAGCACGCGCTGGCGTGCTTTGGCGGCGCGGGAGGGCAGCACGCGTGCAGTGTGGCCAGGCAACTCGGGATCTCCACCGTCTTCGTACACAAATACGCAGGTACCGTTATTCCAATCACAAGCAGTCCACTGCTGGACATGGGCCTCCCACATCATCATCTCAGCCACAAGAAATCCACTGCTGGACATAGACCTCAAGTTCATTCTGTCATTTTAAGTCTTATTTTTTTTTAAAACAAGCTTTTATTTAAATGCTCTAAAACGAAGAAAATAAATTTTATATTGATATAAATAAAAGCTTGTCGCAAGAACACAAACATATATATATATATATATATATATTTTCAAAAGAACAACCTAACTTTAAGTCTAAGCAAATGATAAGAACGCGTCTAGTCTTTTGTTGGAATTAAATATTACATTAATAGATAGGTACGATGCTGTTTGAAATCTCGCGACAAGCTTTTATTTATACCAATATAAAATTAATTTTCTTCGTTTTAGAGCATTTTAAAAAAAGCTTATTTAAAAAAAAATATTATATTTTATTAATTAGACTAAAAAAAGAGTGCTTGTCAAGACTATTCAAACGAGCCCAAACTCGACGGTTTTATCTTTAGTTTAGGAGTTCCTATGGCCACCTTCCGACGCCATCTTGAGACCAGCTTCATGGTACCATATTATTGCATTGTCACCGAAGTTACGTAAGTAAACCAAATTTCAACCTAATCTAACGACAGGAAGTGGTTCTAATTTAACTCGTAAGATTTGTCCCATACTAACAGGGCAAGTAGAATAAAAGCTTTTAAAAATGTGTATATGCGCGACCAAAACGGACGATGGTCGGACTACGGACTCTTAAGGGCAGGTCGTGTTCGTATGTCTCTTATCCTCTTGTTGATGTTTCGTGTGTGTCCAGGCATCCTGTCTG
The DNA here is from genome assembly GCA_947563715.1 of Lycia hirtaria. NCBI lineage: Eukaryota > Metazoa > Arthropoda > Insecta > Lepidoptera > Geometridae > Lycia > Lycia hirtaria. The sequence goes on along the minus strand of OX387383.1, from coordinate 26,241,537 downwards.
CGTACGGCATGGCTCTGGCGCACATAGTCCAGGAGGCGCAGGCGGCGTGCGCCTGGCTCTACTCGCCGGACAACTTCCACAAGATAGATCAGCAGCTGGACGTGCTGGCCGCAGTCTGCAGGGACAAGCTGAGGGCGCAGGTATGTGGCCAGTTACACCGACCTCCCCTGGAAATGTACTGATCAGCGTGAGAAGTTTCACTCATCCCCATCGTACCCATCATCGTGGACAACTTTTACTGTTTGGTCGATCCTGCGAGTTGATATAACATATGTACACATAAACATACTATATTTCCGTATTTAATTAAAGAACCTGAAATCAAGGACAAAATCAACTGTTGTGTATAAAAGATCATTGATTTTTGGCAAAATGTATGGAGCAGCTAACTTGTTTTACAAGGCTCAATTTACCTTTAAATACACTTTTGTGTGTGTGTGTGTGTGTTTTTTAAACATATAACAAACCATCTGCCATAATCCTGCGTAATACCCCTAACATTTATGATCAAATGCTCCTATTGTTTCATATCAGGGCATCCCTGACTCCCGTATAGAAGTAGAGCCCTACCTCCACCTGCGGTACGCGGGCACGGACTGCGCGCTGATGATATCCCCCGCGCCTGGGGTCTCACCCACCGCTTGCAGGCATGGCGACTTCTATACGGCTTTTGTTACCAGGTATGCATAAAAAATATTTTATCCTTTTCTGTTCCATACGTTCAAGGAATGGAACAAACTGAGAATGTCCTTGTTTCCTAACAGAAACAACATCGGCCTAGTCAAGATCACACTAAATGTTCTTCTAAGTATGCTTCGTGTTCGACTAGAGTACATTGTTGTTTTTCATAAGATGAGTTGGTCGCCTTACAAATTTTATAAACGTTAAAAGAAATAACAAGAAGCCAGCAGCTATTGACAGTTACAAATATAGTGCTGTTCAGAACGGACAATGAAGAGGAATAAGACGCTTTTTTACCCGACAGCGTAAGGAGAGTTATGTTTTTCGAGTGTTTATATGTTTCTATGTATGTGGATATGTATACAGCATAACAACCTACAGCATAAACGGCTTGACCGATTGTGATGTGCGTGGTGTTGTTAGATTCGTCTGCACTCCCTGAGTGTCATAGGCTATATTTTTTGTAATAATAATACATTTCTCGCAAAATATAATAAATGTGTTTTTTCGGAACTTTTTCGTAATAAAGAAGTAATTTTACTAGAATTATTCTAAAGAATAGAGATGTTTTACCTGTAAATAAAACATTTATTAAACATACTTACCTATTCGAAACCCAATTAAATATATGAGAGTAGCGTGCTTGACTAACATCCGAAATAGTCGTGCCGTGATTCGGGTCCGCTCGTTCACCTCCGGTTTTCTCGTCCAATCAGAAGTGACTCCGCCCCTTCCGGCCCCTTCACGTGTACCATCACCACAGGTAGTGCGCTGGGCGCAACTAGGATTCATTGGTTATCTCATATAATTAGGCCACCAGGCAGATATAGAAAGTATTGGGTTTCGAATAGGTAAGTATGTTTAATAAATGTTTTATTTACAGGTAAAACATCTCTATTAAACAACTGTACCGTAATTCGAAACCCAATTAAATATATGAGAGACTTGTTTGTTATCGCCTGGTGGTGATGGTGACGTTACGCCAATGTGATATATTTAGTTTGACTGTATAGGTGTAGTCAAAGACAACTAATATTTTGAAAGTGATGTATTAAAGTAACTACTAGTTAAGTAGTTATAAGTACTCTTAGCAAGATCAAGTTATTATCAGGAACCGACTGTTATAGAATATTATTATTTTGTTATTACAATTGGTTGATACCACTGCTAGACTGTAGCTACCAGGTATATTTGATTCAGTGTTTACTTCTTTTAAGCAGTATCAGCTATAGTGTATGTATGTATTTTACATAATTTTGCGATCTGATATTTCGAATACTTTGCAGCGTCTGGTATCAGGTGAAACTAGACCAATTGTTCTTGGTTTAGTAAATCCATTCAAATTGAAGTTGTTTATTATTACAATAATTATGGTACAAAACATTAAACTGCAGCACTAGCTCCCAAACTGGGTGAAGTTAAACATTTCTAGGCATAAAAGCATCTTATATTATTTCCATTAAACACGGAGTAATTGTTGTGTGGGGTGGAACTGTGAAAGTTCATATGCGATTATTTATGATGATAGAAATTTCTGGCTGCGGTACAGTATAAAATTAAAATATGTAACTGCTATCATTTTTAACCAGGATGGACTGCTTATGCAGTTCAGTCAAAAAATATTCAACTGAGACACGATAGGACTTTAGCATAGCCTGTCTCAATTCATAAAAGGTATTGATACCTCTAAATGGCAGATATACGTCTTATTTTAAAACTATCAATATTATTCATATTAGTGTCAAATGTCCACAAATATTTATTTATTTATTTATTTATTTATTTTTGTATTCATATTAATTACTATCGGCGGTGGGTGGCCGGCCATGGTAACAACTGGAACTTGGTTTCTGAATTTTCCAGTGGTTTACTAAAGTTCGTAAAACCTGGATACAATTATCATCAAGCCAAAAAGGATGGAAAGAGAATAGGGAAGTCTTTGCCCAGCAGTGGGCCGGTACACACTAAATTCAGAGCATATTCTACCAATTTACAAATGCAGGTCTGCAATGTGACCGAGGAACGTGAACGTGATTGGTTTTTGGGTTCATAAGTTGGTTATTCGTAAGTTGCGACAGTTTGTAATTTTTTAATAAAGACGATAAAGAAATTATCCACTATCAGTTCTTTTGTTGACTTCTGTCCATTTCTCAAGTAATTTATTTCTTAGTTGTGGAGATGAAAAACAGACTAAGTAAGATTAAAGGTGTCTAACTCTATGTTAAAGAGCATCGTAACAATTCACCTGAGAATTTGATGTGCAATCCTGAAACCATTGCAGAATACAGGTTTGTTCGATGTGGACCTTAAAGTTTGATATTCTCTTCGTTTCAGTTGAAGTTTGTAATTCAGGTAGGTACTTTAAGAAGTTGTGCCGAATTCTGTACGGCATAAATGGCATATGCAAGTGTTGCGATTGTGTCGTAAATGTTAAATAATAGATTGATCATGTGAGTATTGCACTGACATAAGATTTTTCAATGTCTTTCATTAACTGTAGTGTATTTAACTAGTCTATTGTGATAATAGGCAAGGGATGTACTTGAATAATCTAATGATATTGATCTTGCAAGTTCCCTTACGATTGCTTTCTCCTCCTTAGTACTAGTCGCTTCATTGTCATGTCTGTGTTAACAGTGATTGGTACACTTTTTATGTCCGAGGGCCAACTTTGTACCCTTGTATTTGTATGTTGAGCGTTTTGGCGCGAGAACACATAGCATATTATAGCAATAAATACATGTGTATATTTGTTTCAAACACTAGGGTTTGGAAGTTTATTTCTGCTTGTGGGGCGACTTCATATTTATACCGTCCAGTCTGATATGTATAGCACAGCCTTGGCGGAAGGCCATTGATACAGAGTGCAAGGCACAGGTACAGGTGCTCAAGGCATTCTCTTTCGATAATGCGCTTAATTTCTCCTCCTTTAAATCCTAGAATTAAGAAAGTGTCCGGCCGAGATGCAAGTAGCCAGGAAGTATATAGACTTGATGTTTATGAAATTAATGTTGAATCGATTTTCGAACATATATAATAATATCGTTATAGGCAAGCCACATAAATGCAGTGACGGCTTAATGCAGTTGGAAAAGAGGGTAGGTTTGACACAACGTTAATTATGAACGCCCAGTGTTTTCATAAAAATAAAAACTCGGTATACGGTGGCAGTTAACAAATGAATTTATGATGGTGATACATTTGTAGCCGTTCTGTAAATAGCAATTACAGCAAAACAATTAATCTCATCGCACTGTTCTTAAAATACTGGATTTACACATGACAGCAGATGTGTGAATATCGTGAACGATTCATATTTGTCGTTGTAGAGTCGTAGGTGAGAATGAGTCTGGTCACTTGGCGAGACTGCATCGGCAAGTTGACTAAAAAAAAGGTAAGGTCGAGCCCTAAGCTCTTTTCAATGAGTAATATTTCTAAGTAATAGAATGGAAGGCGGGGGCTTCCGATGATCGTAATATTTATTTCAAAGCCTGAAAATGTTTGGCAGAGCCTTTAGCATTTTCCGATAAGCTTTCTTTAAAGGTTGAAAAAATGGGGGCGGAGGCTTAGGTATTTTGCGATGAACATAACGCTTATTTAAAAAATTGAAAAAAAGAAAGTAATCATAATTTTCTCAAGTATTTAGTGCTTATTTCGAAAAAGTGAAAGGAGGAGCCCCCTTAGCACTATTTTATGAGCGTAATACTTATATTAGATACTGAAAAGGTAGGGCGGAGCCCTTTGCATTTTTTTTATAAGCGTAATACTACATTCAAGAGTTGAAAATGGAGGCGAGGCGCCTCGCATTCTTACAATGAGCGTAGTCATCGTTATAAGTTTGAAAATTTAGCCCTTAGCATTCTCTGATGAGTGTAATACCACCTTCAAATGTAAAAAATGTAGGATAAGGCCCCTGACATTTTTAATATACGTATTCCTTATTTCAATTACTGTAAGTAGTTTTAGTACTGGTATTTCTTGTTTTAAGTTCGAAAATGTAAAATGAAGCCTTAGCATTTTTTAATAATCAGATTATCTCCCAAAATTGCAAATGTAGGGCAGGGCCACTAGCATTTTTCGTTTCTGCTCCTATCCCTATGGGATGAGGGAGAAACTACATAGTCCACTTTCAAATGTTTAAAAAATGTAGGATAAGGCGCCTGACATTTTTAATAAACGTATTGCTTATTTCGATTACTGTAAGTAGTTTTAGTACAAGTTCGAAAATGTAAGATGAAGCCTTAGTATTTTCTAATAATCAGAATATTTCCCAAAATTGCAAATGTAGGGCAGGGCCGCTAGCATTTTTCGTTTCTGCTCCTATCCCGATGGGATGAGGGAGAAACTACATAGTTTGTCACTTATTTCTTGGTCCTATGTAAGATGAAGCCTTAGCATAATCAGAATCTCCCAAAATTGCAAATGTAGGGCAGGGCCGCTAGCATTTTTGATTCTGCTCCTATCCCTATGGGATGAGGGAGAAACTACATAGTTTGTCAGCATCTTCACTTATTTCTTGGTCCTATCCCGGTTAGATGAGGACGAATTTAGTTTTTTAATTGTCTTAAGTTATTTTGGTTCTTATCCCCGTCGGATCAGGACAGATTATATTTTATTAAAGCCTTCAGTTTTTCTGATCATATACTGATGGGATACGCAGAAATTGCAATGTTTGTAACACGCAGATGCATAATTTTGATGCGAAGCAAGGGTACAGCATTCTAGCTTAGTGTTGCTTTTTACTTATTTCGAATAAAGTCGCGTCAATTTGCTGTTTATTGCGATAATTATTTATTATTATTTATTAATCAGCTTTTCTTGTTTTACTCTTAATCGTACATGAGATGAACGCAATATAAAATGTTACTTCTTAAAAATGCCGAGATTCTTAAAACCGATGTTTAAAGTATATATTTAAGCATATAGAACATTATATAAGGCATAATTGATTTGCTATAGAATAGTTGATAAAGCGAGAAGGTAGCTCTGCCACTGCTCTTTAGGTCCTGTATGTGAATATTCCCAACTCGTGTTTGGGTTCGGGCTTTCGGGTAAAGAATTTGGTAATAAATGTATTGTAGTATATGTCACAGCGATAGCTGTTTTATAAGTACTATTTCAATGGCATATTAAGCCTTATTCCTGCAACAGCTAAATCTTCATTTCCTAACATCCGTAATATCCCTCGTTGGAGCGGAACCCTATTAAATCTATTTAAAATACTGGAATAACCTTAAATTCAGTATGAATTTATAAAATAACGAACGGTAACACCGTTAAATGTGGTAAAGTAAATAATTGTTCAGGACTTACCAATTATCAACCTCTTACCGGTTAACACTATTTGGTACTTTAACACTTTTATAGCACGACGCGGCCTCTAAAGTATGTAGAAGGTACTAACGACCGCTTTTGGATGAAAATCCAAACGCCAATGAATCCTAGTTGCGCCCAGCGCACTACCTGTGGTGATGGTACACGTGAAGGGGCCGGAAGGGGCGGAGTCACTTCTGATTGGACGAGAAAACCGGAGGTGAACGAGCGGACCCGAATCACGGCACGACTATTTCGGATGTTAGTCAAGCACGCTACTCTCATATATTTAATTGGGTTTCGAATTACGGTACAGTTGTTTAATACGCATTTAACATCTTGTAAAGCGATTTTACGCATACTTTCTCACAAAAACGTATACTCAACAGCGTACTAAGCGTGACGAAGTCGTAAGTTACATTGCAAAAACTGCTTTTCTGCAGTCAAAATTCAAAATTCAAAAATTTCAAAAATTTCAAAATTTTTATTTAGCTTGTGGTCCTGGGTACAAGGGTAAGTTGGTATTTACAATTTTTAGTATCAGCAGTCGGGTATTTTATTTTTCTTTTAATATAATTCATGTAATATTTTTGGATTCTATTGTTAACTTATTTTCATAATTTTTGTGTCTCTAAAATAGTCTGCCTTATTGAGGTGAAGGTCATTAACATCAGATTTTATTCAGATTCAGATCGGCCACACCGTCGCTTAAGACGAGTAGGTGGTCAATCATAGATCTATTTTGCATTAAAAAAAAAAGATTGCTTTACTATCATCTCCCTTCTATTTCTATATATATAGTCTATTTCAGTTCTATTTCAGTATAAAACTTTATAGACCCCAGAACATGAGGCTGCCATTCGATAAACAGTTCTATGTGTTCAGATATAAGAAGGAGTTCGGCTTCACACTGTCTGAGCGCGACGTGATAGTGGACGACGTGCGCGTGCGCGGCGTGGGGCTCAGCGACGTGCCGGAACAAGTGGCGCCGCCCAGCGGCGGGGGAACGAAACCGCTCCCTGAAAAGGTACATACGTATATATATATATATTACTGTAAAATTCCGAACTACGATCTAAGATTTCCGACAGGAGTTGGTAAATGTAAGTATTAATAATTGCAGCCAGACGAGGTCAAAAGTATCTCTCCCAAGAAAGTACTGAGCTTCTTAACTTCTTCCCGCCACTTGTATTAGGTCAAATAAAAAAATACATATATATTTGTGATTCCAGAGTACGCAAGTGTATTTCGAAGGTGGCTACCAAGAGACTGCCATATACCTGCTGGAGAAACTACAGCCGGAGCAGGTCGTCACAGGTCCAGCCATCATCATGGACAACCTATCCACAATACTAGTCGAACCGGGTAAGAATCTACGGAAAGTAGACCTCGTATTAGATCCCGCAAGTACAAACTTATAAAAAAGTTGTTAAATTACTTCTTATAAATAAGTCTGTGCTCGCGATGGTCTCGTAGTAAACTTCTTTTTACCCGACTACGTAAGAAGAAAAATATTAACCCATGTTTTTCGAGTGTACGTATGTTTCTATATGACAGTCAACAGCCTAGAGTGATTTTGATGTGCGAGGTGTCGTTAGATTCTCACTTTCTTTCTTCATTCTTCTTCACTTCAATTCTGCACTTTCTAAGTGTCAAAGGCTTTATTTTTTTTTGTAAAAATAATAATATCTATCGCAAAAATAAAAATAAACGCGATTTTCGTAACCTCCAACGAACTTTTTTGTAATAAACAAGGGAGTTTACTATAGTTATTCTAAATAATGCGCATTTATAATCTTTTACAGTGATTGTTCGCATACTTTCTCACAAAAAAACGTACACTCAACAGCATATCAAGCGTAACGAAATCGTAAATTAGACTGCAAATACTGCTTGTCCAAAAAAAAAAAAAAAATTTGTTGACTACAGTCGGGTATTTTGTTTTTCTTTTAATATACATCCTTGTTTTTTTTTTTGGCAAGCGCCTTTATTAATTACAACACAACAATATACAGACTCAACTATCTAAACTACTATCCTTGTTTATTGAATTGTGCTTTTCAGATTGTCGCGCAGAGATAACCAAATTGGGAGACATCCGCATCACGGTGGGGTCCGGGCTGCCGAGGAAGGTCACCACTGACCTGGACTCCATACAGCTGAGCATCTTCGGACATCGGTTCATGTCTATCGCGGAACAGATGGGCAGGTACGTCTGTGACAATATTGTGTGTTTATATTTTTTTAAACTAGCTATGCCTCACGGTTTCACCTACATAGTGTAGAAAATTAATGATGATGATGATAAAATGCAGCCTATGTCCGTCTTCAGGGACTCGACTACATCGGTACCGCGTTTCATAACAATCGGTTCAGCCGTTTAGACTTAACAAGGTAACAAACAGACAAAAGGTCAGAGAAACAGTAGAATTACTTTTTATTTTATAGTATTAGTTAAAATGGGTCAACGTTTGACCATACCGTGGTCACAGGTCACCTAATAGAACAGATACGAAATACTTTTTTGAAACTATCACGGTCTTTCATTAAAATACTATTATTATTAACGGGATATTTACCGTGGTTCGCGTTAATTTACGGTAAATATCCTGTTAGTAATAATATATACGAAATACTCCGCAAACACGCTCCACCGTAGACCGCAACTGTCGCTTAACATCAGGTGAGTTAGCGGTCAGGCGCAAGCCTATTATCGAATAAAATAATAATAATTATTATTATGATCCCACTGAAGCCTTTCAAAGGTCCGGGCTTAGACCCGTGTATAAATTTAAATAATAATTAAATAGCTACTTTTGCTACAACGCAATAAAACGCAAGTCAGCTTGTGAAGGTGCTGAATACCTTGTCTTATATTAATCTACAGACACTTACAAAGTGCATCTTGTTCTATCGTGTAGCTTTTATCTTTTTGCGCAAAAGAAATGACTGAAGTATCCGGTCGAACCGACAGCAAATACACACTTTTATACCTATATAAACTCTTTAAATTACATAAATTGTACTCAGTATCAGTTAAATATTGTCAACATTTAATCATTCAACTATATAAATAATAAATATTGAAAATGTCCTCCAATATTTATTTATTATTCAACTACATATTATATAGTTTGCTCTTTTATTCTAGAGTCCTTCAACGCACGTCAATCTCTGTAAACATAAAAGAGCGGCTCGACTTCTCGTGCGCTTTGTTCGGCCCGGACGGCGGGCTGGTCTCCAACGCACCGCACATACCTGTACATCTGGGGGCCATGCAGGAGACTGTACAGTATCAGGTAATGTTTTTGAGTGCTACTAATGCTACATTTCAGGTCACATTATCAAATTATGTCGTCTTTCGAGTGTTAGTAATGCTAAATTTCAGGGCACTTTTAAAGATTATGTTGTCTTTCGGGTGTTACTAATGCTACAATTTAGGGCACTTTATTAGATTATGTTGTCTTTCGGGTGCTACTAATACTACAATTCAGGGTACTTTATTAGATATGTTGTCTTGCGGTTGCTACTAATGCTAAATTTCAGGACACTTTATTAGATTGTTGTCAATCGGGTGCTACTAATGCTACAATTCAGGCCATTTTATCAGGTTATGGTGTCTTTCTCGTGCTACTTATGTTACAAATCAGATCACTTTTCAGCTAATGTTATCCCACATTAAATGCCACAAACCAGGACACTATCAGGTCGTGTTGTGCGCATGATAAATACAACGACTGACCTTGTGGCTCAGTTGGTAGTGTGTTTACGTCTACCTGCTGAACTGAAAGGTCGTGGGTTCAATCCCCACCCAGGGCAAACATTTGTGTGATGAGCATGGATGTTTGTTCTGTGTCTGGGTGTTTCTATGTATCATATGTATATAATTACAAAAAAAAAAGTATATATGTATTCTATCAGCCATCTAGTTCCATAGTACAAGCTTTGCTTAGTTTGGGCTAGATGGTGTTGTGTGAAATGTCCACAAATATTTATTTATTTATTTAATTCAAAGATTAATTGGACATTGTATTTATTTATTTTGATTTTGTTTCCAGATGAAAGTACGAGGAGACTCCCTGAAGCCAGGAGACGTTCTGCTAGCGAACCATCCGAAGGCCGGTGGCTCGCATTTGCCCGACTTGACTGTTATCACGCCCGTGTTCCACAAGTAAGCGGGTTTTGTTGAAAACTTTCCCTCCAAAAATCTAATTTAGAGTAATTTTAACCGACGAAAGAAAAGCTTATACATATTTGCTAGCAGTTTTACGAAATGTTGGTACATTCAACGCTCTGACAGAATTACAACAAACAACAGACAGAGTTACATTCGCTTTCATAATATAAGTTAGGATACAGTAACCGTGTGGCGTAGTCAAATCCATCGTGGTTGTGTGTAGGTCTCTGTCCCGTCCGATATTCTTCGTGGCGTCCCGCGGCCACCACGCCGACATCGGCGGGCTGACGCCGGGCTCGATGCCGCCGCACTCCACCACTCTGGCGCAGGAGGGAGCCGCTTTCAAATCGATGCTACTCGTCGACGGAGGGAGATTCAACGAACAAGCTCTTGTTGAAGGTAAACTTTATTATTATTTTGTACAAACGGGATACTCACGTCTATTTTACCCCGTAAAAAAAAATTCGGTAAACTGTTTGTTTAAAATTAAAATGTGTAACAAACGTGATTGTTTTTTTTACACAGTTTTCATAATAAAATTTGTTATTTTGGTCACGCGTCGCATCGATCAGGCACTCAGTTTTTTTTTTGAAAATGAGATGAACTCCCCGGTCCTCACGGAACCAAAGTCTCGACACCAAACGGCTCAAATATGTATGCATATTTCTATATGACAGCCTACAGCCTAAACGGCTTGACCGATTTTGATGTTCGAGATGTCATTAAATTCTTCCTCACGTCCGGAGTGTCATATGCTATATTTTTTTGTAATAATAATAATACGCCTCTTGAGAAATTAATAAAAATGCGTTTTTTCGTAACCTCTAACGAACTATTTCGTAATAAACAAGTGATTTTACTAGAGTTATTCTAAAGAATGCTCATTTATAATCTTTAGTAGCGATTTCACGCATATTTCTCACAAAAAACTCACACTCAACAGCGTATCAAGCGTAACGAAATCGTAAGACTGCAAAACCTGCTTTTCTGCACTCGGGTATTTTGTTTTTATTTTAATATACGTACTTGTTACGCATAGAAATTTGAAATTATTTACAGAGCTGATGAGACCGGGAAAAGAGAAAGGCTGCTCCGGCACCAGGAACCTGGCTGACAACCTGTCCGACTTGAAGGCACAAGTTGCTGCGAACCAAAGAGTAAGTATTTGGTGTAGGTCGTGGACTGTAGGTCGTGGGCCCCACCCAGGGCAAACATTTGTGTGATGAGCATGAATGTTTGTTCTGTGTCTGGGTGTTTATATGTATCATATGTATATAATATTTACAAAAAAAGTATATATGTATTCTATCAGCCATCTAGTTCCATAGTACAAGCTTTGCTTAGTTTGGGCTAGATGGTGTTGTGTGCGATGTCCACCAATATTTATTTATTTTATACTGTTTTTTAAGATTTTCGCAATTGGTACTCATTGAAATTAAAGTCGCGTATATTTTACATAATTTTTTGACCTGACTTTTCGAACACTTTGCAGCGTCCGTGTTCACAGGTATATCTATCTATGTCTGTGGTATCTATACGTCTAAAATGTATTGTCTTGAAGATGTGTGAAGTCTGCCAACCCGCACTTGGCTAGCGTGGTAGATTATGGCCTTATCCTTCTCACAATGAGAAGATGGCCCGCGACCAGCAGTGGGACAGTTTGTACAAACAGGGCTGATAAAAAAAAAGATGGTAATCTGATACATTTATCTTTGCAAAAGTGACAAATGTCGCACTAACATCCCGTTAGCGCGCCGTTGTATAAAGTTACATGTAATATTTTTGCAGGGTATCCAGCTGGTGGGCGAGTTGATAGAACAATACACGCTGGAAGTTGTCCAGGCGTACATGACGCACATACAGAGAAACGCCGAGCTCGCCGTCAGGGATATGCTGAAGGTACAACGCATAGACTTCTATAGATACCCCAAGTGTATGTAGCTAGCGTGTCAAAACGAGCGTGTCAAGTACGATAAAAATTTACGACGCAGTTGACGATTTATTTTATTTCAGGTGATATATACTTCCGATTCGATATTTTGTCAACTAGCGTACAAGCGCACGGATGCATGGGGTTGAATAGATTTCGCGCTGATTGAACATTCCATCACTAAATCGTTTGTGTGACGTCACAGTTGGTACCAAAAATGTGGTACGCAAGGTTTTCATACAAATTAAGTCGCATGCTCCATCTACTATGTCTGTGGTATAACGTAATAACGTGTACGATACCCTCGTCTATCGTTTTATTGGCTGACATTATTTTTCTGACACTGAAGATATTGTAGTTCGACCATCGTCCCTCATTATTAATAACCGAACTATAAAAAAACAACTGAAACTAGAAAACAGCATCACAAACATTTAACAAAAATTTCAATTTGATCCAAGTTAATTTTCTTCCATGAAAATCATTTTTGTGTTATAAAATTGTAAAAATGATTTTTATGTATGAAAATGAAAAAAACTTAAATATTTACATGACTTACACTTGAACAATAATTACAGTTTAAAAAACGTAAAAAATAATTATACATTACTATCTACACATTAAGACTATTAAAAAAACAATTTTAGATATATATATACAGAAAACAAATAAAATAAAAACTTACTCAAAAAGTCCACTGGTAGTGGGAAAAGTGGCAAGAATACTGGCACTTGCCACGTTGGATGGCAATGCTTACTTTTTGAGCAAAGTAGGAGCCAGCATTCTGGTCACTTGTCACCTCTACCAAGCGTTTGGCTAATGTATAATTAATTTTTATGTTTTTAAACTGTAATTATTGTTCAAGTGTAAGTCATGTATGAAAATTAACTTGGATGAAATTGTTTTTTATTTTTTTTATTTGGAATACTAGCTGCGCCCGCGGTTCCACCTGCGGTCCTTCTGCAGGTCATAAAGAATATCTGTGCCAAATTTTATAATGATTGGTTCAGCCATTTAGCCGTGAAGAGGTAACAATAAGACAGAGCTACTTTCGCTTTCATAATATTAGTTAGGATCTATGGCACAATTTTTTCAACTTTAGGTTGCTTAAAAAGGTGTTTGAATTGTAACAGGAGATAGCTAACAAGGCGCACGCGCAGACTGGGTCGACGGTGCTCCGAGCCACGGAGTACATGGACAACGGGACCCCTATCAACCTCACCGTCACGCTCGACCGGGAGAACGGCAGCGCGCATGCTGACTTCACGTAATTCCTTACCGATCATTAAGTCATAAGTCATATCTTTATTTATATTTTTTATTATTCTGATTCGATATTTGACTATATTATAAATTACTGTAATTAATTGGTTATTAAGTGACTAGAGACAAAAACATATATGTACATAGGAAATCAAATTTGGTTCCCGCGACACAGGCCTAGCCTAGTGCGGGAATCAAAGTTTGAATTTGTTTGTTTGTGTTGTTCTATCATAGACATGACTAGCTTATTTTATTATTTATATATAGATTTATCTGGCCCAACGCATAAACATTGCCATTCAACGTGGCAATGTGTCTAGCATGCTGGGTACGCTGCCAAGGGTTAGAGCACGAACCTTTGGATTGTTTTTAGACCTTTATCGGTCTGGAGTAATCGATTTGCTTATTGTGTTAATAAAATTTCTAAAAAATATTTTTATGTATGAAAATTAACTTTGATCAAATTAATTTTTTGTCAATTATTTGTGATGTTGTTTTCTAGTTTTACAAACGACGATTTTTTTATAAGTTCATTAGGTCATTATATATCTTCAAAAATATGGATATGCGCGAGCGAGACGGACGATGGTCGAACTACGAATTCTTTTTTTTATTTTTTTCATCAGCCCTGTTTGTACAAACTGTCCCACTGCTGGGAACGGGCCATCTTCTCATTGTGAGAAGGGTTAGGCCATAGTCTTCCACGCTGGCCAAGTGCGGGTTGGCAGACTTCACACATCTTCAAGATAATTGAGAACTCTCAGACATGTAGGTTTCCTCACGATGTTTTCCTTCACCGTTTGAAGTTGGCGGCAATCAACAATACGCACATAACTTCGAAAAGACAGAGGTGAGTGCCGTGGGATTCGAACCCAGGACCTGCGGATTCGAACCCAGGACCTGCGGATTCGAACCCAGGACCTGCGAATTCGAACCCAGGACCTGCGGATTCGAACCCAGGACCTGCGGATTCGAACCCAGGACCTGCGGAACGGACTCTTAAGTATCTACAAATGTACACACAATGTTTTTTAGGTTTTCTTGATTGTTATTCATTGAAATGAAACAAATTTTAACGGATTTATCGCGTGTATTTTACATAATTTTATGAGCTGACGTTTCGGACACTTTGATTTTCACGGACGCTGCAAAGTGTTCGAAAGTGTGTTAAATTACGTTCGTTATTTAACATTAATTATTTTAAACATTTTTGTTACTTATGTGGTAAAATTTTCAAAGGTATTCGCAAATGTCACCCATTGAAATGAAACAAAAAATTCAGCCTCAACACAGATCTGTTACTCCTGATGACACCGTAAGCGACTTCTGCGTGCATAGGGAACGGGGCGCATGTAAATAGTAGGCGGTAGTCATTAATATTTTCATAACAAAAAAGACGACTGTCATCTAAGCTCACCCGTGACCACGGACGCTGCAAAGTGTTCTAAACGTCAGCTCAGAAAATTATGTAAAACATACGCGATAAATCCGTTCAAAAAGTTTCCGGCAGCCTAGTCGGGAGACCGTCCGACTTGCGATCCGCAGGTCCTGGGTTCTAATTCCGCGGCACGCACCTCTGTCTTTTCGAAGTTATGTGCGTATTGTTGATTGCCGCCAACTTCAAACGGTGAAGGAAAACATCGTGAGGAAACTTACATGTCTGAGAGTTCTCAATGATCTTGAAAGATGTGTGAAGTCTGCCAACCCGCACTTGGCCAGCGTGGTAGACTATGGCCTTACCCTTCTCTCAATGAGAAGATAGCCCGCGCCCAGCAGTGGGACAGTTTGTATAAACAGGGCTGATAAAAAAAAAAAAAAAACGAACCGAAAAAAATATTCAATAGTTAAGTGGTGCTTTCAGAATAGCTCTTATAATTATTTATATATTAAGTCGACGTGTGTATCCATACAGTGGCACCGGTGTAGAGGTGTGGGGTAACCTGAACGCGCCGCGTGCTATCTCTCTCTCTGCGCTCATATACTGCCTGCGGTGCATGGTGGGGCACGACGTGCCTCTTAACCAGGTCGGTGCACACTACTACACTCACCTGTAGCGGCGAATTTGTGCGCGTGCGCTCAACTGCCGAACCAGAAGTAAACATACCCTCTTACTTATAAACGCTGAATAAGCTCATTTTAGTTAACCAGTGTTTTGTCCCGTTCTCGCGCGTGAGAGTTTCCGTCTGACAGAATGTGACAAGTCCTTATTCAGTGAATAAGATTTTAACATGCGTTTATAAGTAAGACGGAATGAGGCTCTTAAGGTATTATATACTATATATAATACCTGTGCACTTGCACACATTTTTACCCGACTGCGCAGGGAGGGTTATGTTTTTCGAGTTTATGTATGTGGGTATGTATGTATGTTTCTATGTTTCTGATAAACGGTGCGACCGATTTTTATGTGAGAGGTGTCGTTAGATTCGACTAGAATCATTTCAAAAAACGCATACGCAACGCAACGCACCACAGACCACACAGCCTCTGTGCAACGCACTTTCTCACAAAAAAGTGCACTCGGCAGCGTATCAAGCGTAACGAAACCAAACCGTTTTTCTGCAGTCGGGTATTATGTTTTTCTTTTAATATAGATACTTGTTCTACAAATGACTTGTTAGTATTGTTTTTAGACGTGTATGTAATGTCCAGGGCTGCCTGAACCCGGTGCGTGTGTCGATCCCGGCGGGCTCCATCCTCGACCCGTCCGAGGGCGCCGCCGTGGTGGGCGGGAACGTGCTCACCTCGCAGAGGATCGTTGATGTCGTCCTGAAGGCATTCCAAGTATGGGCATAGAATTAAGGGGGGGGGGGGGTTGAACCCCAAACACCCCCTTGACACACCATTTTAATAATATTACTCCTATCCACCATAAGGTTGTTTGGAAGAAATCGGTCTATGCGTTAAGGCCGCCTTTATACTATCGAGTATGTTTAATGTTTATTTTTTAAATTTTTATGTATAGATGTGCAATCGATAATATTCTATTTTATTCTTCTTTGTGTTGGATACGCACGGTTAGCGCATTTGCCAGTGTCAAGTAATTTATTTTTTTTCATAAATAGGCTTGCGCTTGAGTTCGGGAATTTCGGTTAAAAAGAGAGGAAGTTTGTTACTAAGCCATTTGTCGGCCGATTTTGATTTTATTTATTTGATTTTGTTATATAACAGAAACATTCAATACTGATTTCTAAACAAGAATTTCGAATAACATACGACACAACAAATTTTGTTGCAAAAAAGTTTGTGCTCGCGAAGTCTACTACTGCGAAGTTTTCAGAACAACTAGCTTTGATAACTACGTATGGTACAGGTGTGCGCTGCGTCTCAGGGCTGCATGAACAACTTGACCCTCGGGGAGCAAGACTGGGGCTACTATGAAACAGTGGCCGGCGGCAGTGGAGCGGTAAGGGACATTTTATTATTATTATTGACATCCATTTGTGTGATGAGCATGGATGTTTGATCTGTGTCTGGGTGTTTCTATGTATCATAAGTATGTATTTACGAAAAAAATATATTATATCTAGCTTCCATACCGTATTGTAAGCTTTGCTTAGTATGGGCTAGACTAGATAGTGTTATGTGAAATGTCCACCCAATATTTGTTTATTGCATGTTTGTGCATGTGTCAGTTGCTGCCAATGAGATTTTATCTGTAGAGAGATTACTGATTGAATATGAAGAAAAAGCATAGCAAATGTCAGTTCTCAGTTCTTTCGAGGATAAGACACATCCTTAAGGCCTTCTAGTTATCTTGGCCTTATATATCTTGGTGTTGCACTTTCTAATCACACAGGATAGCATTGTCACTGTTAAGAAGTGATGACACGCGTCTAACAGGGTTGCGCGACTCGTTGCGACTGAAGACGAGTCGGGCGATTACCTTACTTGAGGCTTGCCACGCAGAGCCGAGCGAAAAAACTACGTATAATACATCATTGGTTGCTGCCAGTCCTGGATTTGTCAATAGGCCGTATAGGCGTATAGGCCGCGGCCTAGGGGCGGCAGCGTCCTAGGGGCGGCAGATTTCAGAGGACGCCCACTTGATTTCAGAGGATAAAAGTCAAAGAAGTTCACTGGTTGGCGGAAATAAAGTGGCCCACACTCATAAAAATTTAAATCCGGCACTGGGATATAGGTCTCATCCTGGTAGTAGGTGTACTTTTTGCAGTACGCTCCCGTACTATACGTAATTAATATGATTTTGAACTAGGGTATCTATTTTCAAGATCAGTAGGGGCGGCAAAAATGTAATAGCCTACTGGCGGCAAAAGTGTAAATCCGGCACTGGTTACTGCTGAGATTTTTGATATAATGTATGTCAATGAAGAAAAATCCTTTATAATGATGGCGATAGGGTCCCGGATGGCACGGCACGGGCGGCGTGCACACGCACATGACCAACACGCGTATCACCGACCTGGAGATCGTCGAGAGGCGGTACCCCATGCTCGTCACCAAGTTCTCGCTGCGACCCGGCTCGGGAGGGAGAGGTAAACAAACCTATTGTAACACCTATTTTTCATTTTTATTTTATTTTATAAATAATATTTACATGTCAATCGAATTAAATTCGAATTATTAATAATCAACGTATTAAATCACAATCAGTAATAAATAATATCATAAATAAATAATACATGTTCAAACTATGATGGCATATCAAATTAGACGATATATTAAATCTATCTCAATTACCAAGTGTTTTCACTCTAATTGTTTTAATGACATTGAAAATGTTTGGTAATAGGGGGTCACCTTGTTTTACCCCACGTTGCATCTGAAAGTATAGGAAAAGAAGAAATATATTGTAGGAAAACTGTTATACTATTGATAGATTACAATTTTGGACAAGGTGAACAGAAGATATCATACAAGTGGCAGTAAGACGCTGGATGCAGGCTGCTTCCAACCGGTCGTTTTGGAAATCCATGGAGGAGGCCTATGTTCAGCAGTGGACTTCTTGTGGCTGAGATGATGATGATGATGAGATTAAAATTTTAAATTGCGAAGTCTCCGTTCGGTACGAACTACTGACGATATATGTGTTTAACATAAAGGATTTTTTACGTTATTTAATTATTATTTTTTCCTTGACGTTGGCATCAGGCTTCCACATTTGCCATTTGTCGAGTTTATAAATGTATTTAATACGAAGTTGAAGTTTTTTTTTTATTTGGGGTGAGTGACATTTAATGTATTTATCTAAGAAATAATATTGAAATTAAACGTGCTGTCTTAAGTGGTCTTACTACAGTTAGGAGAGTGGGATAAAGATAATATTGAAATAAGATTGGTATTAAGATTGTGTCAACCCGCAGGTCAGTGGCAGGGTGGCGACGGCGTGACTCGCGAGCTGGTGTTCCGTCGTACGGTGCAGCTCTCCGTGCTGACCGAGAGACGGGCGTTCCAACCGTACGGCATGAACGGTACGTGTCATATACTTTATATTATATTTACTTATAATAGATCCACAATGGTCAAACTGGTCAGCTATGGCGTCCCACCCTATCTCAAATGAACTCTTTAATAAGCTGAGGCGTTTTCTTTAGCGAAATAGTTCTCGAAAGATTACCAGATGGCGCTGATTTTTTAAATAGTACTTTTAGGGATACGGTTCACATTAAAGGTCTTACCGAAAAACGTTACTTAACTTTAAGCATTGCTTAACAAATTTTGACGACTTCTCGCTGACAAATTAAAAAAACAAAGAGAATTTAAGACGATGGTTAAAGTTACGTAACGTTTTTCGGTAAGGCCCATAATTATAAGTCCCGGCGTTTATGTGTCGTTCAGGACCAACAACACATGAGCGCCGATAAATTCAAAGACAGTTTTTATGTCCTTGTAGCCAGATCACGTGATTTTTGTAAGAGATGAACAAGAAGTAAACGTCCAATATGTTATGTCAATATTGAAAGTGAAGAAGAACTTAACCTCTATTCTCAACATTCCATAATTTATTAGTCTTGAATAAATCGTAATAGTTTATAAACATACAAATACATTAGCTGCGCCAGTCCAACACCCAAGAATTTTTAAGCTATTGCATAGCTTCTATCGCGGGCCTTGAGCGTGGAGACCGAATCCAGAAATTCCGTAACGAAAATAACCTAACGCAGTAACGCCGATACAACCAATGCCACCTAGAGGCGATTTGCAGAACTAAAGAGACAAGCGTGATATTTCAAAAAGTCATTAAAAGTTCTGCTATTCATCGATAGATGGCAAAACTAAAAACTAAAAAGTATCACCGCTGTGCCGGTCGGAGTGGGGGGTGTTAGGAATACTGCATAAATAAAATAAATAAATAATTATAATTACATAAGTTGATAAAAAATGCTAAGCAATAGCTTTACCGCGGCAGTCTCCGAGTGCCACACGTCTTTGTCAAAATGTAATGTGTCCAACTTTTTTTTTTCTTTTGTTGATATGGCATCATAGTCTGAACATTCGTCGCCCAACTTTTATTGTAAATATTTTTTCATTGTTTAGGTGGAGAAGCAGGTGAAAGGGGCTTGAACTTGCTGCAGCGGACTGACGGCCGACTGATCAACCTCGGGGGGAAAGCTTCCATCGAGGCGTATCCAGGGGTAAATATATATATTATATGTCATTCGAAAACACACAGCGTTGAGGTGAAGAAAGCTGTTGAAAATTCGTCTTAAATTGCTTAGTTCTACGTTAACTCACCCAATAAGTTTATGGTTCTTTATACTTATCACTGTCAATGTCAGCAGCCAGCATCTGTCAAGAATGAGATTTGACGCTTCTCCATTAGCGTTGAATTCGTCAAACATATTGGTTATTAAAATTAACAAAAAGTATAAATTATGTGATAAAACATAAAGTTCATAGCAGGCGACATTAGTTGCTAGTTGTATAAATGTAAAACACACAGTGTAAGCGGAAACGGCCTGTAATTTAAAGATGTTCAAAGCGGATTGTACCGGCGTTCGGCCGATGTCTATTCGGGTTGGTTTTTCCGCAAGGAAACAAACCTCGAGACGGAAAGGTAACTAAAAGATCATTTAGCTTCAGTGAATGAAGATGGCAGAGCCTCGTTTTCCAGTAACCAGCGTCGTTAGCGCCGTCAGAGGTTTTGACAATTTTGTTTTTTTTTGACATGCGAAAAGATGTCTTAGTTCAAATCTGTGCAGGTGAGCTATGAATTTATCGTTATACTTACATTAATGCAATGCAAACAAATCAGCAGGAAATTAATTCCTTCAGTTTAATGTCCAATAACAGTGTTTCATGTACTTACTTTCTTTCGGCGATCTTTGTACAAAATATGCCGAGAGAATCATTGTTGTGATAACTACTTATCAAAGATCGGTACTACGGTATCTACAAATTTTCGATTACTCTTATTGGTAGTAATTTGTTAAGAAATACATACAGAGATCAGATACTGTATAATACAATGTATCAGAATGTCTTATTCTGTTTATATTAAAGTTAACAAAGTGTTGAAAAAAGATGACAGAGATCAATTTAAAACAAAAGTACATAGTGTAAACACCGTTTATTTGGAGTTGATATACATATTAGATCTATTGGATGTAATCTTGTTTCTCTCTTTCAGCCCTAAAAGTTTAATCTTAAAGAGTGTTGTGGAAGGAGGACCTCGGAGGTCTGAATTCATATATGCATATATATTCTCAGTCAATCTTCCTCCATTACAAAATCATGATGGAAAAAAGATAGTGTAAATTGACATTTATCACATTTATCAGACACACTCCCATTTGTCATTCAGTATGTACCATATAGTAGTGTGTACCATAATAAATTACTATACTGGATTATGATATAATTGATAATATAAGACATTATTATGAAGTTATTTAATGTCTAAACAAGGCTTTGGCCTATCATTAGTTTTTAGTGGTATACCTATGTCTCATTATCAAAGTGGATCACATTGAATCAGATTCACTGGTGTAATTGTTTATTCAGAAGTCCTTTCTGTAAACTATAGCTACTAATGCTATTCATTTTATGAGAAACGGATCGCGGAGATCCTACAAAGATATTTACCACTTTATCTAATTGAGGCACGGAGACCTACTAATATGACATATATTATTGTTACATACTATAGCTACTAATGCTATTCATTTTATGAGAAACGGATCGCGGAGATCCTACAAAGATATTTACCACTTTATCTAATTGAGGCACGGAGACCTACTAATATGAAATCTATTATTTTTACATACTATAGCTACTAATGCTATTCATTTTATGAGAAACGGATCGCGGAGATCCTACAAAGATATTTACTACTGTATCAGAATGGATTACAGAGATCCACTAAGATTACATATATTATTATAAATAATTGGGTTGCAGAGATCTCTCAAAGAAGTCTGTCATTGTATCAGAGTCGAGACTAACATATAATACTTATGTATCAGACAGTCAGGGCCGTCGCCAGCCCACGGCTGGTACAGGTACAATTGCACAGACTTAGGACTTTGGTTGCTTTGCAGTTGGCTACATTTTTTAAATCTCTAGCCCCCCCTTGGCAACGCCCTTGCAGACAGTTATACTACCATGTCATGTAGCGAAACACAGTATCTCAAGTTACAAAGTATGTCTCAATGGTTTTTTCTGTTGATTTCTTACATTTTTTGTGATATATATCATCAATACAAGTCAACATAATTAAGACTGAAATACATAAAATATCCAACATAATCTTTATTCTTATTTTTAGGGCTCAAAATGTCAGACTGCCCATATTCAACTTACTTTCTAAGTAAAACTTTTATTATAGTTTTGTTAGATACAGTGTTTCGCCATTAAATGGTGTTTTGTCTCTCATGTTGCGGAAACACAGAAAGAAAACATTGAGTTGACATATAAATTACCAAAGCTTGTTTTTGAATTCAACTCAGGAGCTTGTCCTACCCTAATACACAATAAAAATACCTTATAATTATATTTATGCAATGCAATGCAGTTGCAATGGTTGTTGCAATTTGAAAATCATGCAGTCTTCTCCACTGTCAGGAGGCATTGACCATTAAAAACAAATTAATATCAATATTTAACCCCTACCCTTATATTTTTGAATAACAATTAAGGGGGGGGTACAAAATTATAGTGTAATATCACATTTCTTGCGAGGCTGACAAGCCCAAAAAGGTGATACCTATATGATGTGTTCATTTGTTCACAAACACACTTAGTCAGCGGATGACATTCAATAATCATTATCGCCCACTGATGAGCGTAGGCCTCTTCTTGTATACCACTCATTTCACTCTGTGCCAACATTCAATAAATACTCACCTAATACCGTCAAGCAGAAACCGTCAGCTTGTTGTATACCTCAGTGATAAGAGATACATTATCTCTAAAAAAATATATCCAGACCTTAGAGAGCATTAACACTTAAGAAGCCACTTACCTTGCGGAAAGGTTTAAAAGGCATTGCAGATCACCTATCACTGTCACGGGGTCGCAAAATATCGAAAGTGGCACCATGAGCAGTTACACTGAACTCTTCACCACCACCTGCCTCACGGAGAGGTTCTTTGAAGATGGCAGATTACCTATACACTATTAAAGGGTTTTAAAGTATCGAAGGTGGCACCTTCTACCCCAAGCCGCGGAGGCAAGATTAAAAAGATGGGGCATCCCAGATTAAATAAACCTAGACAGAGTGGTTCTACCCCAAGCCGCGGAGGCAAGATTAAAAAGATGGGGCATCCCAGATTAAATAAACCTAGACAGAGTGGTTCAAGAGCCATGGCCATCATGTCAAACTATATTAGGTATATAGTCAATTTTTATCTGAGCTGGGCATTTTCCCCACCAGATCTCTTACCTTAATTCCTGACCGTCATTTGAACAAGGCATGAGGATTATACATTCGGATTGTATCAATGTGAACTAAATGTTTTTTGGTTGTCATGCCTAAAAACAAAAGTTATAGTGGAGTCTATACCCATTCTTAGGGAAAGTTCTCATACATCAGAAGAGAGATAAGTGCTCTTCTCAAATTAAAAAATTGTTCATACTTTTGTAAAAAAAAAAAAAAAAAAAAAAAGTCTAGCCAGATCACTCAAAGTTCTGTAGACTTGCAAAACTTGCTGAAAAGTAGCTGGCAATCATCTACCTAGCCCCTTACAATGCTCCAACTAGGTGATAATATTTATAATTATGAGTATTTCTAAATTTAGAATCTATAAAATTAATTCTAAGATGGTCAGATTTAATATGACCTGCTAGGGGCCAGATTCTTGCAAACTAACCGTGCAAGATATGCTAGAGCATAAAACAGTACTTTTACTGTAAATTATCTGTATCAATTTACTGTACTGCATCAGGAGGAACGGCAAGGAAGTTGGTCATTCTTTAGGTTCAAAATACCAATCCTGAAGCACAATGTTGCTAATATGGCACACAAAAGATCTAAAAAAATTGAAACTCATTGTTCAATTTCTATACAGTATTCTAAACAGCTTTAATACTTTTTTGCCCATTTACATTCAAGATCAAAAGATTGTTCCAAGTTTGGTTTCAAAGACAGATTCAATCACTTACATACAGTCAGGTTGGATGTAGCGGAAACGTCCTACACATCACATCTGTCGTTAACATTTTAGAGACTCATTAAAAGTCAGGAAATACCTAATAGAAGTTATACCTAATAGTTATTAAATATGTATCTGTTTTTTCTATCAGAGTAATGTTTGGATACATGTATAGGATGGGATGCAAGTATAGATATCCCATCAGACTACTGATATCATATCAAGTCTGCTGTAGCCTCAAGAGGCTGATAGAACTGTAGATATTTTTCTTAGCAGAGTATAACTATCTCATCCTAATTATGGTATTGTGTATTACATAAACTTTTTGTCTGTAATACTGTAACCCCAATAAAAATAATAGTAATAAAGTTCATTTGATTTATTAAAAGTGTTTGTAAAAAGTGTTGTAATAGAAATTAATAATTGATTATTGTTTCTTTACATGTCTCAAGAGATTATTCATCATTAGCGTTGTCTGTCACCAGCAGATAACAAACAGGTCTTCACCTCAACGCTGTGTGTTTTCGAATGACATATAATATTACTGTTTTGCACTCCAACAAAACAGGTATTATATGTTGGAGAAAACACACAGCGTTGCAGCAATGCTCTTGCTGGTGTGTTGAAGACTTAATGGAGAAGCGTCAAATCTCATTCTTGACAGATGCTGGCTGCTGACATTGACAGTGATAAGTATAAAGAACCATAAACTTATTGGGTGAGTTAACGTAGAACTAAGCAATTTAAGACGAATTTTCAACAGCTTTCTTCACCTCAACGCTGTGTGTTTTCTCCAACATATAATACCTGTTTTGTTGGAGTGCAAAACAGTAATATTTTTAACCTATGAAACTGCATTTTATAGTAAAAAAAACAAACTCATCTTCACCGCACCAGTGTAGCTTCTTATAAGAGGAAGGATTATGATGCTGTCTGGCTTGCTCTTGTGCCAATAGGCGAAAAAAAATTGTCTATGACGAATAAAGTCCGGTTAAAAGATTTTATTCTCTGCTAAATGACATTAGATAGAGAGATTCATGACTGACCAAGAGAAGTGCCTAGAGGCACTTCGATTAGAGCTGAGCTGACCGATTTTGCTTTTGTCTTTTTTAATTATTTTTTTATTGTCCAGGATAAGTACATAATGAACTCGCCCAGTGGCGGCGGGTACGGCCGGCCCGGCGACTCACCTGACAGACACACAGACAAGCAATACAGCGAGTTTCTGGAACGAGGCAGCGTTTACGAGTATAGGAGTGCCCAGGAAGGCGTCTAAACTGGTATAAGGCGCGTCACAGACGATGAAGATACTGTAATATTAATATAAATACTATCATTAGCAAAATTATAGCATATTAGCTGTGCCCTGCGGTTTCACCTGCGTATAAATGGGAAACGATGGTAATGATAAAATGTAGCTTATATCCGTCAACAGGTTCTCGGCTATCTCTGTACCAAATTAACAATCGGTTCCGCCGTTGTCGTGAAAAGGTGACAAACAGACGTGAGTTACTTTTGCTTATATAATATTAGTTAGGATTATATTAATCGTATGTGGTGCGTCATATAAATGTATGACTAGCGTTATTTAAATATGTTCTATAACATAAATTATTATAGCTTATTCATCGTATGTGACCGCCTTTACACTACGGGGCTTTAGTGTTTTTTTTTCACTACACAATATGTTAGCAATTTAGTAGAGTCGAGTTCAAGTGAGCTTTTCCCAAGCGCGCTAAGCTATCACATAGAAATACGAAGTTATATACTGTTTATTTTTTATATACAAATATATATTTTAAAGAAAAGGGACGTGACCCTCGCTCCGGGTCATTTCTAATGCAACATATTTCTCTGTCGATACAACGCGGTAACGCAGCCAGTATGATGGGGACTTTTCGGCAGGGCTCCATAAGAGGAACTCTGTTCGATTAAATCGACATATTTCTATTTATTATTGACATGTATCTATATTATAAGTGACGATTGTTTACAATTTAAGACTTGTGTAATACCTACATTCATTGTATACTTTCATTCGAATAAATATTTTTATAATATTATTATATAAATAGATTATAATATATGCACGATTTTATAATAATTAATAATGTATACAAAATGTAATTAATAATACTAAACAAACATATAGTTTAAAAATTTAAACAACAACTTAATTCAGCACTCTCTCGAACAAAATAATCATAATGTTCGAGAGTATTACTGAACTAAAACTAATTATTTAATAAAATTGTATGGGATCATCTGGAAGCTACAAGGAATCCAACACAAAGAGATTTTTTCAAAATCGGTTCATAATCGATCAAAACATAAATACAGTCGAACACGTGAGTGTGTTTTTAACCCCGACCCAAAAAAAAGAGATGTTATAAGTTTGACGTGTGTATAGATCTGTTTGTGGCATCGTAGCTGCCAAACGGATAGACCGATTTTAATAAAATTATTTTGTTATTTGAAAGAGGATTTTGTCGAGAGTGTTCTTAGCCATGTTTCAACAAAATTGGTTCAGCCGGGTTTTTATGTTTTCTAAACTTTACTAGTGACTGAGTCATAACACATGATTGTAAGAGATAGTCATATTACATGATTGTGTCTAGCATGAAATGAAAACGCTTATAACTGTTACTTTTGTTAGTTTTTTTATGAGCAAAAAAAAATTATTCGTATGTACTCGTATAGAAAATGCGTGAAGTTATAAATATAGGTATAAAGTTTGTTTATGCCTATTAATGGTGTAATACTGACCTAATGTCAATATTTATTTCTAAGAGAATCCTCGGTGTGCGAGTGAAACTTGCATTTGACCCTTTTATTTGTTTAAACATTTGTTTCATTTTTAACAAAAATTACTAAGGTTAGATATTAAGTATTAATAAATAAAATAACCTACCTAGTGAGAGTAGTGGCCGTACCATGAGCTCTAGTTGCAATTCAAGCTAGCTTTGTTTTTTGTCTCATTCTCTCAACTGTAGCAAGAGTGAGACAAATAATGTTTATTAATTAACTACTTAGGCTTAAACTAAAATCAATACGAGACCAATTGTAATCTCAATTAAAGCTTATAGTTCGTCCACTTTTTATTTTATTTTTCAAATCATGTTATTTTTATATAATTTTATTGTTTTAAGCGTATGTAAGCAATAGTGTTACATTATGGTACCTTTGCCGTATGTGACGGCCTTTAAATTAATCAGTGGCATAATTTTACTGTTGAAACTTTTTACAATTTATTGGAAATATACATTGTTTTTAAAATCAATCTTAAGTTTGTGTTTAATTCTACATTTTATACTACCTACATTAGTTAAATCTCTAGAGACAGTATACTGGAGACTATTGTGATAATAGTAACAAGATCCAATTTAAACTAAACGGTATTAAGGTTGTTCCATTTTGATACACACGGAACTACATACTGTACTTATACTGTATTTGCGAAAAACATTAAAATTAAAGTACAGTTCGCATGGATACATGTCCATAAGCCGAAAAAATTAGTCTTAGAAATCGGTTAGTGTTTAGGGGTAGAAAACAGTTTTATCCCATTTGTAGGTATGGAAGATCACGCAACAGCTCTCCTTTTAAGTATCTACGTTTAAAAAACTGCTTTTTAGGGTTCCGTACCCAAAGGGAAAAAACGGGACCCTATTACTAAGACTTCGCTGTCTGTCTGTCTGTCTGTCTGTCTGTCTGTCTGTCTGTCTGTCTGTCTGTCTGTCTGTCTCCAGGCTGTATCTCATAAACCGTGATAGCTAGAAAGCTGAAGTTTTCACAAATGATGTATTTCCGTTGCCGCTATAACAACAAATACTAAAAATTTAAAAAAATAAAATATTAAGGGGGGTCCCCATACAATAAACGTGTTTTTTTCGTATTTTTTTGCTCAATATTAAAAACGGTAACAGGTAGACGCTTCAAATTTTCACAGAATATTTACATGTATATTACCTTTCAAAATAAATAATTAAATGACAATAAAGTAAATATTAAAGGGGGGCTCCCATACAACAAACGTAATTTTTAAGCAATTTTTACTCGATCTTAATTAACAGGTAGAAACTTGAATATTTGTAAGTAAATATTTAGAAATATATTAACTATAAAAATAAATACCTAATCTAATAAATAAAAACTCACAATATGAAAATAATCCGTGCATCTAAACGCGGTGCGAGCGCCGCGCCGCGGTGTGGTGGTGGCGCGAACGCGTGGGTAGCGGGGGAGGTAACATCACGGAGCGAGCCATAGCCGCGCGTATTCGCGCGAGCGTCGTTATGCTGCCCGGATGTGTATCGAAAACCTACCTATAAGTTTGCAATTTACAACTTGGAATTTCGTCGATTTCTCGTTATTTTATAAACAGAACTAAACTTTGTAGTATTATAGATGATAGTACGGAACCCTTCGTGCGCGAGTCCGACTCGCACTTGGCCGATTATTATATGAAACACGGCAATTTTTGGAATTTTGAGCCAAAATACGACAATTCAACATCCAAAACACGGCATTCAATAATTTTTTTATGGCAGCCCTGCCCCCGTATTCTGAACCCATTCGGTTTCGGAATCGATTCGATTTGAATATCTCTGTCTCTGTCATTTCCATAGAGATTGACAGAGACGGAGATATACAAATCGAATCGATTCCGAAACCGAATGGGTTCAGGATACGGGGGCTGGTCTGTGCCGTATAAACGGTTTTTTTTTGGCGGGAACGTCATAGTAACCCATGTTGTTGCTTTGTTTTATTTTCCTACACTTGTGTTATTTTTAACATTAATGCGATAAAAATGGTGGTATTTTATTCATTAAGTGTTCAATCAAGTGCGTGAGTGTGGGCAAGTGAAATAATGCAGTGAAACTTGTTACTTTACGCTGGCGGCAAAATTCTATAGAAGCTTCTAGTAAAGTCGCCATCACTTTACTGAGGAGTGAGAACTCACAAACGTTTTAAAAGAACTCTTTATTATTTCGACTGAAGGACTTTGTTTCCATGGTCAAGAAAAATTTAAAACAACAAAACCGTATAAACGTATTTAAAAAAAAAATGTTGACAGCTGGCGAGTGGCGATGTCTTTCTGTATCGGGCGGGAACCGTGATTGCAAAAGGGCGCGCTTTTTCAATTGCAAAATATAATTTTTTTATTTTATTGTTTCAAAAGCTATTTCTTCATCTTGAAGACACCGGATGGGGAAGAAAAGGCGTAGGAGGTCGGCGGAGCTGCCAGACCTGCCGCCAACATGGTCCGACGGGTCTTCGGCTTCGGATGCGTCGGACACGGACTCAGTGGCCACAGTAAAAGCTGGAAGTAATAGGAAAACCGACAAGTATGGTATTTATAAAGTCCCAGGATACACACGCAAGTATCCTGAAGACTCAAAAAAGCAAGAATTTATCGTTTTTCTTCAGCATGCAGCTGATAATTTGGTATTCACCGATCGAGATCGCATGAATTTGTCGAAAGTATTACGAGAGCATGGTGTATCTGGAGTGATGCACTTAAAATCACTAAACAAGTATAAAGTAGGAATCACATTTGATCTCCCAAACAATGCCAACATGTTCCTCAAAAATCAAAAATTGTTAGATCAATTGTCACTCAGAGCCTCCATACCAGCTGGTGATGCTGAGACCACAGGGGTGCTCTCATCAGTCCCAGTTGAATTATCTAACAAGAGAATTTTCTCCCTTATCGGCAGTTCGAAAAATGTAATACAAGTGAGAAGGTTTATGCGAAAAGTTAAAACAAGCGATGGCATTTTTACCTTTGCCCCCACACAGACGGTTGCAGTAACCTTTGCCTCTACGAATCTCCCTGAATATATATACTTGGACTCCTGGCGGCATGAGGTACGTCAATACATACCGCCAGTCAAACAATGCCTGAAATGTTTGCGATTTGGTCATCTAGCCAAATTCTGTCGTGGCTCCGAGACTTGCTCGATATGTGCAGAAAACCATAACTTTAAAACCTGCACCACAAATCCTGTCAACGCAAAATGCGCTAATTGCAAGGGAAATCATATTGCAATTTCAGCTTCTTGTCCATTAAAAAAACAGAAAATAGAGGAGAATAAAATAAAAACACGAACAGCAACATACTCTGAACTGTTTAACGACAAGACTTTTCCAGCATTAAATGCACGCAATCTTGACGTATAAATAAACAATTTAATGAAATCCGAAAAATTTGTAAGCATACTTGTAGAAACAATTTTACAAATAGTTAATCAAAAAGATGCACCCATCAATTCGGGGTCCATTAAAGAGACCCTGAAAAAAACACTCAGCAACAAACTACCTTCCTATACATAAATGGATCATCTAAATATTATACAATGGAACGCACAGAGTTTAAACAGCAATAAGCATATCTTTACTAATTACATTTATACTAATAACATTCACATTGCAATTATTTCTGAAACATGGCTTAAAATTCATAACAACTTCTCCATAAAACATTATAATATTGAACGCAATGACTGTGGTAATGATCACAATGGTGTTGCTATTATAATCCATAAAAGTATCACATACTCTAAAATAAACACTTTTTTTGATAACTCCCTACAAAATATTTGTGTTAAAATTACAATAAATAACAAAGATTACACTATATGCAGTTTCTACAGTCCCACCAACTCTAACCCAGCAAACTTGACTCATTAATAAAGTCTATTCCAAGTCCATTTCTGTTAGCAGGAGATTTTAATGCTCACCATACCTTGTGGGGGTGTGGTCATGATTCTCCTCGAGGAAAAGAACTCTTAGAAATAATAGATAACAATAACCTTATTCTTCTCAATGATGGAAAACCAACAACAGTAGGCTCTTTAACATGGCGACCTAATGGACTAGATTTATCTATAGTTTCACCTTCTTTGGCACTTCAATGTGATTGGTCTGTGCTTGATTGTCCTTTGGGTACAAGCTATCATCTACCAGTAATTATTAAACTATCCCTTGGTGGGTGTAATCATAATAATTTGGATACAGGTCATTGTAATGGTCAACACTTGCCTATTCACATCAATTTTAAGAATGTTGATTGGAAAGTATTTAGGGAACATGTTGATATATTATTGGAGGGCTTTACATTGAATCAATCGGACCCCATTGACTCATATTCTTCTTTTGTTGGAATTTTACGTGAAGCTGCTTTGCATTCCATTACAGGCTCTAAGATCTCTAAACACCCTGTAAACAATAAACAATCATGTCACAAGAGGCTTCATAAACATTCACTTCCATGGTGGAATTCAATGTGTTCAGAGGCTGTTTTAAATTGCAAAAATGCCTATTTGACATTTAAATCTGAACCAACAGAAATTAACTTCTTAGAATTCAAAAAACTTCGAGCCATTAAAAAACTAACCTTAAAACGGGAAAGGCATAATGGGTGGAAATGTCTTTGTGAAAAATTCAATAGATGCACACCAATGTCATTGATATGGAAATATATGCGTAAATTTAATAAAACATTCACACCTAACTATATTGAAAGTGATACGTGGATACCAAAATTTTAAAAAAAATATACTCCAGATTTTGTAGGTTTTAATACTTCTGAATCCTATAGCACAAATAACTTTTCAACTGTTGACTACTTGGTTTCTTCCTTTTCTTTAAGCGAGCTTAAATCTGCTATTTCTTCCAGAAGAGACACTTCGTTTGGTCTTGATGGTCTACCTTATTGTTTGTTTAAGAATATAAGTATTGACAGCCTTCAAGTTTTCTTAAAGATAATTAACCTACTTTGGATATCAAACAAAATTCCGCTTGAATGGAAATCTGACTGCTTGGTTCCTGTCTTAAAGCCTAATAAACCTAAATTTTCTCCAGACTCCTATCGACCTATAGCTTTAACTTCGTGTGTAGGGAAAATCTTTGAACAATTGTTGAAACAGCGTTTAGAATTCTACGTCGAACAAAATGGTCTTTTGCCTTCAAATCAATTCGGCTTCCGTCGAAATCGTTCAGCTAGGGAGAGTATTTGTCAATTACAACTTGACATTCACAATTCCATGGTAGCCAACGAATATTTGGTTGCAGTTTTCTTTGATATAACAGGAGCATTCAATAATGTAAACATTGAAATACTTTGCAAGGAAATGACACTAATTGGTATTCCACAGAAAATTATAAATTGGATTAAAAACTTCCTAAGCGATAGAAAAGTCACTGTCAAATTTAATAGACATCTTTATGGTCCGAGGTGGTGTTCTAAAGGTGTATGCCAGGGTGGTATTTTATCGCCTTTACTTTTTATTTTGTATATAAGACGATTAAATTTAATTTTAGGTACAAAAATAAAAAATTTGCAGTTTGCAGATGATCTAGTTGTATATGTTTCAGTAAAAAAAATATCAGAAGCTGCAGTTATATTAAATGATGCGCTCACGAAATTACATGAATACTTTTCGTATCTAGATCTTGATGTGAATTCATCAAAGTCCAAAGTTGTTGTTTTCGGTAAACGGCGTTCCAATTTACCCGACATTTACTATAATGATGTTCCTCTAGCATTGGAACATGAAGTGAAGTTTCTTGGAGTTTTGTTCTCGTACAATCTATCATGGAAAAACTACATAAAGCACATAACTATGAAATCGAACAAAGCGTTTAATGTTCTGAAGTCTTTAACAGGCTCATATTGGGGCGCAGATCCAAAAATTTTGTTAACAATGTACAAGTCCTTAATACGAAGTCATTTTGAATATGGCTTTTTCTGTTTCTCAGCAGATGATAAAATAGTAAATAACTTGAATATTTTTCAAAACAAATGTCTGCGCTTAATTTCTGGGGCTTTCATAAGCACTCCTATAAATGCAATGCAAATCGAATGCAATCTTCCACCTCTCAGTATTCGTTTTCATTATTTGAAGGAAAGGTTTATTCTTAAATTATTTAATGTTTCCAATACTAATCTTCTATCAAATTTGTCTGCTGCTGCTACAAACTCAGTCTCAGTATCGAAGCCAATTTACATACTCCAAGGTTTTCAGAGTTTTTTAAGTTATCTTCAAAATTTGAACATTCATCAGTCGGAGCGAATTCTTCCTTGCTATAAAGGATCCTTCCTAAGTAAATTTCCGTCAATGAATATTGTTATCGACCAAACTTTATCCACTAAAGAAGAAGCTTATGGTATGTTGGCTGAGTGGACGAATCATAGATTTATTTATACAGATGGTTCTAAGAATGACGACTCTGTTTCGTATGCCATTTATGATTCACTTCTAAAGACGGGTTTTGGTCATAAAATTAACAAACACGCCAGCATATTTACAGCTGAAGCCATAGCAATTTTAAAAGCATTAAAATACATTCGTTCTCAAAATTTAGAACATACAAATTGGTTTATAGTCAGTGATAGTATGAGTGTTTTAAAAAACTTATCTAACAATAAATTGGATGCTAACACTAGCTATATAATTTATTTAATAAAACAACTATGGGTCGAATTACTAAATTTAGATATACAAATTGGTTTTGCGTGGGTGCCTTCGCACAAGGGTGTTGAAGGGAACGAGAAGGCAGATTATTTGGCCAACACCATAATTAAATTTTCAAATGTAATTCCCGACCATGATATTGATACTGGTTTTCCAATTCCATATACAGATATAATAACTCTTTTAAAACAGCGAATGTGTCAATTTTGGGGAAGACATTCTTATTTACAAACAGAAGAATTAAATAAAGGATCTTGGTACGCCTCTTTAGATGTTCAAGTTAATTCAAATCCCTGGTTTTGTAAAAAAAAATCCTTTGTTAATAGAAAATATTATTCCACGATTTGTCGTATGCGTTTTGGTCATTGCCGATTAAATCATCATCTCTTTCGTCTCAAAATGGCTGATTCACCACTTTGTAAATATTGCACATCTGGAAAGGTAGAATCTTTGCATCATGTCTTTTATGAGTGTCCGTCTTTTGGCATCCAGCGCCTTGTGCTAATGGATGGGCTCCTTGAACTCTTTGAAGATCCTGCTTTGGTCCCGCATTGCATTAAAGAGTTGCTTATGAATCCTGCTACGTATCCTTGTTTATACGCTTTTATCACTAATACTGTAAATGAAATATAGCAAATACAATTGTATTATAGTGTTTTGTAAATTATTATTGTTATTTCTATTAAGTTTGTAATTAATATAATGTGTAATTTCTATTGATTCAGAGAATATGTAAATATTACAATAATTATCAATTTTTGTAAAGATTTATAATTAAGATAGCATACATAAGACAAGGCAGTATGGCTAAACGGCCTTAGCCTGCCCGTAGGGCAAATTAATAAAAAAAAAAAAAAATCTTTCTGTATCTCTGTATTTCATGAATATATTTAAGGTTGCGTTCGTAAGCAGATAATATTTACCCGGTAAAATTTATCGGATAAATATGTGGTTTTAGAACGGGGTTATTTAGGGTAATAAACACTCTGGGCCTTACCGAAAAAAACCTGTCTGAAAATCGCTTAACATCATCCTAGCTAGCCGATGTTTAAACTCTTATGCAGTGGCTAACTTTTTTTCACCGAAAAAACCGATACACATCTGGTTAGACGTATAATACGTAGAAGACGCACAGAGAAACAAAATACATTCGGTCAGTAGAGATTATGGATAGAATAATCGGATAAAGAACGATATCGGAAGGAAATCTTATCAAAGTTATCAATTTAACGTCAGGTACAATGAAATGTCATTGTTATTTGACGTATAACTGTCAATTCCATATCGCGAAAACATAACATGAAAATAATTAATTCCCCGTTTCCCAGAGTTTAGGTTTATTTCTTTCAGGCAGAGTTGTATTCATATGAATCACAAGTAATAAGTTGAAGCTTTTTATTCCAAAATGAAGTAAACAAAGAAAAATCGTTCTCAAATTCGACATAAGAGGAAAAGTTTTTTTGTGTGAATATCGAGGTTTGTTATGCTGGTTTAGACGAAGTTGAGCGCTGACAAAACACGGTGATGATGATAAAATATAGCCTATGTCCTTCTCCAGGTCCTAAAGAATCTCTGAGCCGAATTTCATAATGATTGATCCGGTAGCGGTAACAGACAGACGATAGACAGAACTTTCGCATTTATAATATCAGAGATTTAAAGGGCATTGGGCAATGCAAATTGTTCCCGAATTCTGTGGCTTCTGCATTCAATTAATATTAGTTGAATGCTGGAGCCACAGGGTTCGGGGTTTGAAAAATAACATGTTAGTATATACTAACATGTTATTTTTCTAGGAGGTGGATGTAAGAGAATAAAAATGGATCTACTAACACCAACTATGCTAAAAAAATAGCTGTAACTAGTATCAATATTTCTAATGCATTACGTTTTTACAGATATTAACTAAAAGTGCTGCATTCCATGCTATGGCATGATAATCCATGCCATGACATGATAATGAAGTAGATAAAATATAGAGAGGCAATTATGCATCAAGAAAACAGTCCATGAATGCAACACGGCAAATGAGAGAAACGCATGGAAATGATTTAAAGACTATTATATATCCGTGAAAACATACTCAAGAAGCATACTATTGCAGTCCTGGTGATGAAAGGAGAATTTAAGCTTACTGTTCGCATGCATGGAATACTCATAATGAAAAAATTATTCATGTTTGTAAACAGTTTTATTGTGGTTATCAAAGCATACATTAAAGAATACAAAAGTACATGTTCACATATTTATTTCTTTTTTAAAATATAATTATGTAAATAAATAAATTTTGATTTTGACAAAAGTTTCAGTAAATTTAAATGATATTACTAAATTAAAGACACTTTTTACAAAATGTGCCTAATCAACAAATATCAGTTAGGCTCTAGTACATAATACAAAAACAAATGTTACCTGTAAATTTTCTCATTATTATTTTTCATTTATTTACATTATTATTTTCTGTATTCTTGGACAGTTGGGTAAAAGATAGGGTTTCCAGTAACAGGGCAGAGCTTGATTTCTATCAGGGTAATGAGCAAACATTGTATATGCATATAATAACCATTTGATACCAGCTGTGGTCCACAGTTTGTTAATATATATTATAGCCTATGTCCTTTCTAAGATTCTACACTATCTCTGTACCAGATTTTATAACAATCAGTCCAGGAATTTATCTGTGAAAATAAAAGAAACTCTGAGTTATTCAGTTTTACAATATTACTTATTTTAAATATTTCCTAGGTAACTGTTGTATCAAAGTCATCGATTATTATAGAAGATTCTGTACCACTGCCAACTTCTTCATAATCCAGAGGCACTGCACCTAAGAATAAATACAGTAATAGGTATAATTGAAAGAAAACCAATATACCCAACTGTAAAAAGAGGTTTTTCTGTGAGTGAGGCAACGAGCTCGTTGGAGTGAGGTACCATTTTTTTAAAGTAGCATACAACACTTGGAAAGTAACCTTTTTTAGCTTACAGTAGGTAAAATGGAAACATACACAGCCATCACATACACCAAAATAACCAAATAACCCTTGACCCAAAAAAAGGAGTACCGAGTATTCTAAGTAAGATGTGTACCTATATCTGTCTTTTATGTGGCATCGCAACTCTCAAACAGATGGATAGATTTTAATCTAGTTTTTTTGTTTCTTAGAGAATTTAATCGAGTATGTTCTTAGCTCTGTTTTATTGAAATCGGCCTGTTTTTTATTTCTTTGGGGGTTTTTGAGTTTTCTAAATTTAACGTGTTCAATCAGATATTCAAGAGATACCTACACACCTGTTTCATCTTTATGAATACCTAATTGCTATACCTATTATGGAGCACAGGACAGGCGACTTGGGACAATTGTACCTTTGATAGTGGCGTAGGTAGCTCTTTCATGAGGGTACACATGGCACAAGTATGTGTCATAATTACCCCTTCTAATATTCTGAATCTTTGCTTCAAGATACCAAATCAATTATATCAAAAACATTTGTGTGTTCATTGCTTAAAACGTTCCACTTCTTCAGTGTTAGGTTTCTGAACCGGTGTTATGAGATGAGAGATATATGGGTAGCCGGTATTATCGATGAGACTTCCTATAAATTACAGCTTATAGTATATTTTCTGGAGCGATGCCTCAGACGAAATTCGTCGTCGGTAAGGTCTTGAAACGGAGTATTTCTAATCTTCTAAAGTTTTCTTCTTATCCTCAAAGACTGAATTGTCGTAATTTATCGACTTCGCTTCGAAAATGTTTGAAGAAAAAAGTTCAAATATTTGCGCTAGGTTAAGTACTAACACAATTTGGCACATAACAGCTGGGAAAAAGCCGCCATACTGGCTTTTAGCGATTTAAACAACCTCCCGACGTTGTTTAAATTTGACAGCTAGTTAGCATATGCTGGGCATATTTATAACTTTCCGAAGCGTTTTTCGGTGAGATTTTCGCTAACCATTAGTCTAGCAATTGGCTAACTTTTTAAAAACTTTTTCCGGTAAGGCCGTCTGAGCGTATTCTGTTTACGAACGCTAAAATTTATCTCGCTATGCTGACGCCTTCGAGATTAATCTCGATTGTGATCTCTATTATTATGAATGTTTCGAGTGTGAAAGAGACCAACATAATCTATGTTCGTTGTTTGAGAATCAGGCTTGGTAAAAATTTGCCTGTCATGTTTGACATTATTTAACTTCGGTTTCTTCTTCTTCTTTTTTGTATTGGACCCGCATTAAAGCATTTGCCAGTGTCAAGTATTAGGATTTTTCAAGTTTTTTGAATAAAACAAGTTGTAAATGTTCTAGTCACAATCTAAGTCACGTATACAGTCAATTTATAAGTCGAGTCTTGCTTTAGTAAAGTGGTGGCGACTTTACTAGAAGCTTCTATGGAGTTTTGCCGACAACGAAAAATCACACGTTTTACTACTTTATTTCACTTGCCCACACTCACGTACCTTATCGAACACTTAATGAATAAAACACCACCATTTTTATAGCATTAATGTTAAAAATAACAAAAGTTTAAGAAAATAAAACAAAGCAACAACACGTTACTTAGACGTTCCCGCCAAAACTCAACTTCGGTTTGTTAGTTTCATTATTCTTGATTTATGACGTAGTATCCCCATACTATTTTAAGAATAGTAAATTAGATTAAATACAAAATGTTATGGATGTGTATGTAATAATATACATCTTGGGATGTGGGTGGGGTGGGGTGCGGTGCAGGCCATAATGTTTTTGGAATATTCAATTTGAAACAAAACTCTTTGTACACAAATAAGTTTTTAATTATCAATACTACTTTTCTATTAAGTACGTAATACATACTTTTACAAAAATTAAGAGAAATATTTTATTTATACAAGAGCTCTTCCGTATACAAAACGAAGAAAACTGTTTTCTACCCCTATTTATCCATTTACAATAAATCTTTACATTTATCTGTTTTGAATTACTTAAAGCTATACTTCTATGATTTGCTTTTTGTAAAATGAATGAATGTTCCTCTATCTGCTCAAAAATTATTACCCTCCAGTCTTACATATCATAAAGTTACAAAATTAAGATGGGACCATTTGTCTAGAGAATCGACAGCAAATAATTGACGAATTGCAAGAGATGTTATGATTTGTCGATTAATAGCTCCATTAATCTTTCTTAAGTATCATTGCTTTTCTTCAAAAGCCTAATTAATTCTTCATAGCGCTGCGCTCTCGCATCTTCTCATTGGCGGCCTTCATACCGAAATTCCTCTGCCTCCCAGCGCCCTACAACCCTCTCCATCCTCGTCTGTCTTCTTACACCTCGGGGTGCTGCAAAAATAATTATAAATTTGTAAGTTGATTAAATAGAATAATAGAATATAATCTTATTTAAATTTAACCTAGCTTGAAGTAGCTGTCGTTTTATACTGTCTAAATTTAGAACAGAGAACGCAGATCTGGTAATGGATCTGCTACATCAGCATCATCTCAGCCAAAAGAAGTCTACTGCGAGACATAAGCATTCCCCATAGATTTCCAAAGACTTGTGGAAGTGGCTTGCATACATCTTCCTAGCACTTGTATGAGGTTGACTGTCCACTATGTGGCTGTGTAGTCTCCATATAGGATAGGTACATATTTCATCATAGTCATCACCGTTTTTCACCAGTATTAGGAAGAAAAACGGTAAAGTTTAATGGGATTCACATAGCTATATAATGACTAAATATTACCAATTTACATATAATTATAGCTACCTATTTTAACACACTTACACGCCTAATGTTGATTTGGACGCAAATAATTAATGGGTAGTAGGAATATGGAGGCAATCGAATACATGTGAAAACACTGGCTAGCTTATCATACATAATTCACAGAACCTCACTTACACATTCACAAAACTTTATGAAAACATTGATAATTAGTGGATTTTACTTAAAGGAATGGTTACAATACCGAATTTAAAGTCTTTGGGGTCAAAAATATAGTATTACACACCATAATCTTTCGCCGTAATATAAATAGTAAAACGAAGTGGTTTTCTTCACACTTACCATAAATTTGACTAGAGAAACGCTTTTATCACGAAATTTCTGTACTCAGAGTAGCAAAAATCATGGAATTCCTGGATTTTTTGATAGAGGCGGCCATTTGTTTATTATTAACGTATTCAAGTTCGCGTTCTCTCAAAGTATTTTGACAGCCGGGTGAATTTTCTCCCTGATTTTTGTCGAGTAAATATTTACTCCTGTCAGAGTAATTATTACCCTATCTGTGCCGTTCGTAAACGTCGGAGAAAATTCTCCTGAGAGGTTTCCGAACGGCCTGGAGTAAATTTTGACATTTCTCGAGTAATATTTACCCGTTTACGAACGCAACCTAATTATATTATTCTATGAAAAATAGATTTTAATCGTAATAAAAGGAATTTCCTAGGAAGTATACCAGCTCATAGATATTTTGGTCATAACTATGTTTTTATTTGGCTTTGTAAAATGATTTATTTTGCCTAAATAAATTAGTATCACCGTTCCATTTTCACGGGAGCTTTCCAGCTAAAATCTCTATTAAATATTGGTGCCATGGTGCAACATAGTGTCTTAGAGGATCGGGCACAATCCTCGGTCTAAATTCCAACAAGAATTGACATAAACAACATAAATATGTGCGATCTCAATGTATGTCGAATATGCCTCAACACAGATGTAAGAGGCTACGAGTTCAGGCAACACAGTCTTCTCAATTATTACGAACAACTGATGCGAAAAAAGGTACCTTAAATTCATTTTCATAGCCCCTGGCTAACTTGTATGACACAGGACATGATCTTCATAACCATTGCCAGATAACAGACAGCCAATGAATATAGAAGCCCACTGTAATGAATGGTTATGGTCATGAAGACTGTCCAGAGGCATACAAGTTAACCAATGGTCAGCCCAACTTAGATTCATAGATTAATTGAATTTGATTGTAAATCCACAAGTATTTATATTATAGAATAATGATAGTTTCACTCAAATTTTAATAAAAATCGATAAAAATGTGTGCATAACTCACATAATTAGCCTATTTGACATCAGCATTCAAATGGGTAGAAATTTTCTTAAAGAAATTGTGCCAAATTTTACTTACCTGCTGTATGAATCTATGTGGAGAGTATGCAGCCTTAAAAGGCTTGCTCTGCCTTCCTCTGCCTTCACTGAGCTGGGGGCGACCTGCATTTAAAGCCTATTACATCTATATTTTTACAGGTGAACTCTAAAGATATCTTGCCACAGTGGGTCTGTTATGAATGTGCTGTGTTATTGCACAAATGCCACAAATTCAAGCAGAAATGTCTTCACGGGGAAGGCATATTAAAACAGCTCTCAGTGAGAGGCGATGTAAGTAGCTGTACACTTTTTTATGCTTGACAGTTTAGGTATTTGGTCACAGTTCACCCATTTACACAGTTAAGCATATTTAGCTTGGATACTTTGCAATACAACATCTGATACTATAGAGGTGGATCAAAAATGCCCATCCGAGTATATCCAAGTATTCCATTATTTTACTGAGCTTAGCTCACCCACTTGGGGTGTATTGTGCATTCCCCCACCAGGCTACTCAAACCAACCAAGCCACTTAAATTGACACTTAACACAACCTTAGTTCACTTGATATAGCTGTTACATGTCTATTGCATTAGATGTTCTATTACAGAGGTGATCTGGAGATATTTCAATGAATCCCAATCTCAATTTTGTTTCT
This sequence comes from Lycia hirtaria, assembly GCA_947563715.1. NCBI lineage: Eukaryota > Metazoa > Arthropoda > Insecta > Lepidoptera > Geometridae > Lycia > Lycia hirtaria. The sequence continues at coordinate 26,200,398 of OX387383.1, read as the reverse complement.
TCAGTGTTCTAACAATGCAATAGCGCACATTCCACTGTCTCATTCACCTGTAGGCAGTTTCTACACAGGGTGATATCCCTGGCGCTAATCTTGATGCACAATCACAAATGCATCCCATGTAGGATGTCATTCAATGCAAATCTGGCCTCATGATCTTTTTTAATGCTCTGCCTACACCATACGGAAAAACAGGTGTGAATATAATGTATGTATGTAAATTCTTATCTTGTATTTTTTCAGATCACATTAGAATCTATAGAATCAGTAAACCGGGACAAAGAGAACCTAATATCACCCATACAACATACCATGAAAAATACACGAGTTAAAACATACAATGTCAGAAATAAAGGAAACAAAGATATCAAATTCAAAGTGGAAAAAGAGAAAAAAGTTCCTTCTAAAAATATGGACAATGAAAATGTAGTGTCACATAATTTAGATCCATGTAAAAAAATAGATGTATTAGAGAATGAAGATAAAAATGTAGAAGCGATAGATATAGTTAAACATGAAATTGGAGAAGATATTTTAGCAAAAGCAAATCAATCAACAGATCCAATAAAAGCTGAATTTTCTGAGAGTTTCATTGAAATTGATACACAATTGAGTAATATATTCTGTATGGATACTAATAGTGATAGAGATAACGTTAATAGTGATAGAGATAACACTAATAGTGATAGAGAAAACACTAATAATTATAGAGAAAACACTAATAATAATGCAGAAAACATTAACAATGTTATAGAAAATTCTAATTACGATTCTGATATAGATTTTGAAATAGGTAATTCAGATCATGGAGATCAAAATACATCATCAACTGATGATGCTATGTCACTATTAGAACCTGTTAAAAAGGGAGGCAAAGTTAAACGTAAAACTCGTAATAAATCAGAACTGAAATCTAAAAAAAGCAATACAGATGCTAAAAATGAGGTACAATTAAAAAATACAAGACCGAGAAAACATTTTTTGAATCCGCAGTTTTGGAAGAAGATAACTCTAAGTGAAGAAGAGGCTATAAGGGAATTCAAGCAGAGGGAGTTTAATAATGACTATTATTTGAGAGCAAAATACAAGTGTCAAAATTGTTTTAAAGGTTTCTCTAAGAATGAGATGTTGGTACGGCATTTGAAACACTGGCATGATGAGGTAAGAGTCAAGTCTTTTTACCTAACTGCGTAAGAAGGAGGGCTATGTTTTTAATATATATATATATGTTTTTATATGAACGCCTATAGGCTTGGCTAGAGATTGCAAACCGGGCCCGGCCCGGCCATCCTTACCGGACCCGGTAGGTATGAAAACCGCGACGCGGGAGGGAGCGAGAAATCATAGAAAATTCGCATGACATCCGCTGGGAGCTGCCACATTGCCGTTCTGACGCGCCAATAAGTTTTGTTTTTGCTTATACCAAATATTAGCAAAGCTACCAAAGTTTATCTATCTATCTAATCTAAGTTGTTATGACAAGTTTAGTGCTTTAAGCTTTATTAGTTTCTTATTCTAATACTATGTTTCAAATGGACACTATAACGAGTAATGAGAAAGACCTGCTTGCTTAAACTTATAAAAATTTATAGTAAAATTACTAATACTAATGTTACTATTCTGTCCATAAGTAAAAGTAATCAATTCTGTATTAAAACAGAGATTTTGAGACTTTCAGTGAGACTGATTATTGATGTTGAGTTGATTTGCTAGTTTGAAATAAATATTAATTCGTAACCTTGAATCATTGTCCTTTTCCATTCTTATATAGCAAATTTTCATAAATACTTTAACGGTTTCATCGCTAACAACCCGGCCGGGTCCGCCGGGCCCGGCCGGGTTGTTGGCGACGAATGATACCGGGCCCGGCCGTGTTGAGAAACATACTGGGTTGCAATCTCTAGGCTTGACTGATTTTGATGTGCAAGGTGTAGTTTGAATTCGTCTTCACTCCCTAAGTGTCATAAACTATATTTTTTGTAATAATAATACATCTCGCAAAAATAAAAAATGCGTTATTTCGTACCTTCCAACAAACTCTTTCATAATAAACAAGTTATTTTATAAGAATTATTCTAAAGAATGCGCATTCATAATCATTTACAGTGATTTTACGTATACTTTCTCACAAAAAACTCACAGAATATCTAGCGTAACAAAATCGAAAATTAGACTTCCTTACTCCTGTGGCATTGTCAACTTGTCAATGCCCTAATATAAATAATTTATTAAATGTGTACTTACCCTGTTAATTTAAATCGGAAGGCGGTCGTGTCGTACCGTATAGTTGGAGCGCCGCGCGTAGCTCCAAACCGGTTTACGTAAAGGACGGGAGATAAACTATGCAGCGCGCTCGCTCTTACCACAGCCGCCTTCCACAACAGTCAGTCTCTTGCCGCGACCGATGAACGGTACAGGCTAATTCAATTTATTATTGTCAATAACTTGTGATCCAATAATATATAAAACTTATATTACAAACCTAATATTAACAGTGAGTGTTATTTACTCCACACTGGTGACCCCACGACGTTGAAAGAAATCAAGAATAATGAACACGTCGACGGATCAGCCACAAGCCACGAGTAACAGCGGTGCCTTTACACCATACGATTTGTGTCGTGTTGGAGTCCGGCTGCCACCGTTTTGGCCTGAGGAGCCGGCCGTTTGGTTTGCCCAAATTGAAGGAAGTTTTGCGTTATCCAGAATCAAGGACGAAGACACAAAATATTACTACGTCAGCGCGCAGTTGGATCATCGCTATGCCGCCGAGGTCAAGGATATATTAACTAACCCTCCCGAAACTGGCAAGTACGAGTTATTAAAGTCAGAACTGATAAAACGTTTATCAGCATCGCGAGAGAAGGAAGTTACCCAGCTCCTAATGCATGAAGAGCTGGGAGGCAGAAGACCTTCGCAATTTTTGCGGCATCTCCGTCATTTGGCTGGCAAAGATATTCCAGATGATTTTATTCGCACAATTTGGACAAGCCGTTTACCTACCAGCCTGCAGACTGTCATCGCGTCTCAGCCCCAGTCCACACTGGAAGCGCTCGCTGATCTGGCAGACAAAGTGCACGACCTGGTGCCATCCACGCCTCAGGTTGCATCGGCTGACAATGTTCCTGGATCTCTACTCGAAAAACTTACCAGGGAAGTCGCGGAATTGAGCCGCCAAGTGCAAGCCCTCGCCACTGGCAACGGAAGATCTCGATCACGTCGGGGTCACCAGTGTGGAGTAAATAACACTCACTGTTAATATTAGGTTTGTAATATAAGTTTTATATATTATTGGATCACAAGTTATTGACAATAATAAATTGAATTAGCCTGTACCGTTCATCGGTCGCGGCAAGAGACTGACTGTTGTGGAAGGCGGCTGTGGTAAGAGCGAGCGCGCTGCATAGTTTATCTCCCGTCCTTTACGTAAACCGGTTTGGAGCTACGCGCGGCGCTCCAACTATACGGTACGACACGACCGCCTTCCGATTTAAATTAACAGGGTAAGTACACATTTAATAAATTATTTATATTAGGGCATTGACAAGTTGACAATGCCACACTCCCATGCAACACATGAATATAGAAAACAGGACCAATTAACAAAATGTGCTATAATTCTATGAATATTTATAATTTTACATAATTATTTTATAAACAGTAGAAATATTCTGAAATGGTAGACATGTCTAAAGGCTCGATGACACAGGGCTAGTTTACGAGCTGCTAGTCGGCGAGCTTAAAAGCTAACGAATGAGCGAGTAAGCGAGTGTCGATGACACGGATGACACAACACTCGCTCAGTAGCGAACTAGCTAGCGAGTTGGAACTACGTTTTGTTTTTTCGTTTATTTTTTATACTTATTGGATGAGGAGAAAGAAGGTTTTATTTTTACTAAATCCTTCACGGTTGTAAACTTTTTAAAGAAACCTCTCTTCACCCGCTCGTTTATTTTTTTGTCAAGAATGAGATTTGTCATTGAATGTCAGATGCTTCCACTTCGAAGATTAGAAAATATGCAGATGTTTACACGATAATCCTTATCATTAGACACTTTTGCAAAGAAAAACGTGTCGGTGGAACTCTGCGATTTATAATCTGACGCACTTCACTCAGGAATACAATGAAAACAACAACAACTAGTTCACTAGCAGCTAGCAGCAATGATGACACACAGCTAGTTAACTAGCTTACAGGCCAACTCGACAGCGAGTAGCGAGTAAATTAGCCCGGCTTTCTAATTGACAAGCAGCTTTTTTACAATCGGATACTCAAAAGCAGATTGTAAAAAAGCTCAATGACACGGAGCGAGTTTACAAGCACTCGCCGGTTATAATAGTAATCTTTGTCGCGAACTCAGTAGCTTGTAGCTTGTAAACTAGCCCAGTGTCATCGAGGCTTAAAGAAAATCTTGATAAAAGGGCCATCTAGCGTCACTCGTTTATTTTTTACGACGTGTTTTTTTTTTCATTTATACTATGACAAAAACCTATAATATCTGGTGTTTGTTAATTAATTATTGATTTAAAGATACAGCCATTTAAGTGTAGGACAGACAGACTGACACTGTAGCCCCACGAACTCGCTCACTCACTCCCCACCCTTAGTACAGAAGCCTAAAAAATAGGGTCTGTTATTTACCGCTTCGGCCGCGTACGTAACTATTGTTCCGTAACTAGTTTCGTACGAAACATAATTATTCTTCGTACGATACTAGTATCGATCGAAGAAGTTTTTTTTCTTATACGTAATCACGGTGACTACTGTGTTAAGGAACCATAAAAATCGATGTAATTCCAGTCGTGCGGTCAGATGGAGTGCCGTTTCTGCCACATGCGTTTCCGGCGGAAGCACCAGCTGGTCACGCACATACAGGAGCATCTGATCGTGCATCACTGTCTACGGTGTAACCTGCAGTTTTCACGGCTGTGAGTGTAACAGAGACAGTTGCAAGTAAAGGAGACTTTCTTTACTTTCACGAAGTCAGTTTCAAAGTGATTATTGAACGTTACCGAGAATGCTCTTGTCATCAGCTGTGAAGTAATAAAAACATGAACATGTACTGTAACAAGAGCTACTTTTGCGCTGTTCCTTTGTAAAATACCGCCGGATCCGGTTGAAACTATAGTCGGATATTTTGATTTAAAACAGACGTGGGTGACCCGTAGTTTTCTATTTAAAAGTGAATGGTTTTTTATTACCCGACTGTGTAAGAAGGAAGGTTATGATTTTTGAGTGTATGTATGTCTGTATGTGGGTATCTATGTTTCTATATGATCGCAGCCTAAACGGCTTGATCAATTTTGATGTGCGAGTTGTCGTTAGATTAGTCTTCACCCCCTGAGTGTGATAGGCTATGTTCTTTTGTAATAATAATAACACATCTTTCAGAAATAAAAAAATGCATTTTTCGTAACCTCCAACGAACTTTTTCGTACCCATTTATAAAATTTTCTCACAAAAATCGTATATCTCACCAAGCGTAACGAAGTCGTAAGTTACATAAACTACATAAACCGCTTTTCTGCAGCCAGGTATATTGTTTTTCTTTTAACACGGACAATTGTTATTTCCAGAAAAACGGCATTATTTCATCAGGAGCATCACAACGGCATCAAAAGGAATTGCAAACACTGCGGGAAGGAGTTCAAGTGAGTTGTATTATGTACTAGTTGTCCCTATAGCTCACCCTTCGGCCTCGCCTTAAAACAAATCTTCCGTTTAAGGGTTCCGTAGTAACTACGAGGAACCCTTATAATTTCGCCGTGTCCGTATGTCACAATCATTATACTCAGAGACTCCAGTAACTGATTGTAATTTCAAAGTTCAAATGTTTTTTTAATATATATAGTCTATTATTATTGTATTAATATTATATTATTTATATACAGTATTATTTGACTAGCCTTGTTGGTAGTATGTCTACCTGCTAAGCTGTAGATCGTGGGTTCGATCCCCACCCAGGGCAAACGAGCTCTTGCGCAAGATAATTCTCTAAGCTCGAGGAGTCAAGAAGTCCTGAAGAGGTGAAACACGTGTCGACGAGAGTACCAGCTTGAAGACATCGAAGCCGTCAAGAGTACTAGCTAGAAGACACCGAAGCAGTACCAGCTTGGAGACTTCAAAGTAGGCAATAGCCTACTTTGAAGTCTGACTTGACTTGACTTGAAGACCTCAAAGCGGAAACACTAGATAAAAAAGTTAGATTTAAGTTTTTGAATATGAATTTCCGTAAAGTAACGCCCGATTCAGTGAATTTTCTAAATAATTGTAATTGTGATTCGTGAATGTATAACGTGATATCGGTCCAAACGTGTGTATGTGTGCGTGTGTTTGTGTGCAGCCACCTGTCTACGTACTACACACACGTGCGCATGGCGCACCGCAGCTCGCATGTGTGCGTGGCGTGCGGCGCCTCCTTCGTCTCGGAGCACGGCCTGCTGCAGCACACCAAGTTCAAGCACTTCGACAACCTGGTGAGTTTGTGTTTTACCACGCCTCGGACCAGGCCTGGAACTACGATTTTTTCGAACCGTTGCACAAACTTGATAGTGGCGCCCCTCTCTCCAACGTTTGAGATAATTACATTAAAAATCTTAAAAAAATTGTCGCGACAATTATGTTCTTAAGGGACTTCTTGGTTACTTATCACAGAAACAATTAGAAGAAGAGATCCGCAAGCGGCGCGAGGCGTCCAGCAAGGCCGAGACATCAAACGAACAACAAGCCGCTGCGCCCGCGCACACCACGGTAACCTAATCTTATTTATATTCGGTGATAGGCTTGTACTTGACCGCCAACGCACCTGATGATGACCGACATTATGATCAATGATGCAGCGCGATTACCTTAAGCAAATAGATTTAATCGCGCTTTAGAGACACTTCCCAGGTGGTGCCATAGAAATTTTATCAAAATCGGCTCAGTATATTGGTTTTTGTAACAAAACAACTGGAAAAATATGTCATCCGAGTAAGCGAATTGCGTATTTTGAAGTCTGTTTTTAACCGACTTCCAAAAAGGAGGAGGTTCTCAATTCGTCGGGATTCTTTTTTTTACTATTGCTTGTGAATGAATCTACGTTTGACCACCAACTCGCCTGATGGTAAGCGACGTTGCGTCCGAGGATGGATTACTTAAATCTAGAAGATATCTATTCACTCTAGTCTTGAAAATTCCAAGATTACTCCTGCGTAGTACGGATCAAAATGCACCTAAATTGCTGTGTATGAATTCTTTACTTTATTTATTTATTACATGCATGCACTACCCTTACAGAATTACCCTATTGCGATAGTGCGATTTAATTTATAGCTCCACAGACACCAGGGTCCGTGGTCTTTGTCATAATTACAAACTATTGTTTACTACTTATTGTTACGGGAAAATTGTTTTGTTTTAATTTAAGTATTTATTACTATGTTGCGTGCATACCAAGAGCAAACCAGCGACACGCAAGCAGCACCCGATCACGAGTATTTGTGTATGGATTTGGACATTTCAGTGTGAAATGGATGAAAAGGGAACCTTCTGCTTGTCCTGTAGTGGAACGGGGAAGGTGGAATAAGGTGATGTATTTCACATTTTATCAGTAAGATAGATAGATAAACTCTTTATTGTACACTATTAAACAAAAAACAAACAGAGACACTTACAAAACTAGTGTGACAACCGGTGGCCTTATCGATAAAAGCGATCTCTTCCAGGCAACCGTGGTATGGAGATCAATTCATAGAAAAAGTAAAGCGGGTGTGCAATAGCAGAGACACTGGATATAGCTATAATATAATCATACCAAACAATCTAATAAAATTAAACACTAAATATTTAAATAAAAATAATAATATACACTAATAAATATAATACAATAAATACAAATATTTCAAACATATATAGAAAATCCGAAAAGTGCCTACATAAATAAGAGAACAGAAATAGTACCGAAGCAACGTATTTTCGGGTAAGGCCTTAGCGAGGTAAAATAAATTTACTTGATTTTTGAAAACAGTTAGCGACTGAGCACGTCTGACAGACACAGGTAATTCGATCCACAGCTGAACTGCCTGGAATGCGAAAGAATTTCCATAAAAGGTTACGCGTTGTGTTGAAGGAGTTTTTAAAAGAAGGTTATCCTTTAGGCATGCAAGATAAAATAAAACTTAATTATAATAAACGTCTCCTTATTGAGCTGGCACACTCGTGGACACAAAATAATACTAAAGCTGTTAAATTACGATGCCACAACTATCATGTCAAAGACAGACTCGGATACACAAATAATAAGACTACATACACACGTCAGGGATAATGTTCCGTTCCAGGAAGCGCCTCCAGCACCGGCGCAGGCGCAAGACACAGAAGAGATATACTGCGTAAAATGCGACATAAAGTTTATGTCGCGGCGCGCTTACAACTTGCACTTCTTCAAGTCGGACAACCACGACGACGGAGACGCGTTCGCCGCGGTCAATAAGGACGGGTGAGTTTATATCGCTTGACGCTTCTAACTTGCATTGCTTCATATCGACCAAGACGCTCATGCTTCAAGTATGTTACAGATGGCGCCACCAATATTAGTTTGGTTTAAGCAAAGACCGTTCACATAACGACATTTTTACCCGACTGCGTAAGGAGTGTTATGTTTTTCGAGTACATAATTTAGTATATATAATCAAGTATATAATTCGTATATAATTGTGTATGAACGTATGTTTCTATATTATCGCCTACAGCATAAACGGCTTTACCGATTTTGATGTGAAAGGTGTCGTTAAATCCGTGTTCACTCCCTGAGTGTCATAGGCTAAATTTTTTTTGTAATAATAATACATCTCTCGCAAAAAAAAAATTACTTACTACTAGAAAGCTGTAATTTGGTATAGATATGCATATTAATAATGCCGAGAAGTAGGATAAAATTTTGAAAACCCGCCCGACTTCAACACTTATATAAGTGGTCGATGTACAGGTGTCCAAGTGTTTTTGGGATGTGTTATATAAAATATTATGTCATTCTTTGTTGTGGAATCCACGGTGTTGTTTTTGAAGTCAGATTTTTTATTTTCTATGTATTTAAACTTCATATTATATTTTGTTTCAGAGCCACCGGCGGCCCAGGATCTAATATAAGAGCGAAAATTCCCACCACTTGTGAACATGTAAGTTACCTTTTCAACCGACTTCCAAAAGGGAGGAGGTTCTCAATTCGTCGGAATCTTATTTTTTTTGTGTATGTTCCCCGATTTCTCGAAGACATCTGGAAAAATTGATTTGACTGATTTGAAAAATACTTATTTTTTTGTTTGAAAGGGCTATACTTCTCAGGTGGTCCCGTATTGTTTTTTATCAAATTCGGTTCAGTATTTTGGCTTTTATAACAAAATAACTGGAAAAATATGTCATCTAAGTAAACTAATTGCGTATTGTTAAGTCGGTTTTCTTTTAGTTTTCAAACGATTATTTGTATATAAATCCTTTACAAGCCATATTTACAAGCATACGAAAGAAATCATCTCAACAATATAATATTTAGTGGTAGAAATAAGTTTTTCTGTTGTTAGGAATAATGCGCAGCGTATCTACCGTCCGAAATTGCGGGTCAGTTATATAGTATAATCCGAATTGTGAATAGCCGACTATCATTTCTCCGAAAACAAGACATTTTCAAGATAATTGTCAAATAATAACCACCAAATTTTTGATTACTTTGATCGAGAATCAAATACTGAACACCCTATTGCTATAAATAAATAAATAAATAAATATTTGTGGACATTTCTATTTATTGCTAGTGTTGAAACAGTCATCCTGTATATGTCATGTGTATTTCACGTCGATTGCAGTGCGACAAGGACTTCCCGTCGCGGCAGGCGTACAAGAAGCACCACCAGGCGGAGCACGGCCACATCCCGCTGTACATCCCTGACGAGCGGGACATCTGCGAGATATGCGGCGCCTCCATACAGGTCGACGCTTGACTACCGCATGCCGCGGTTCAATAACACGGTCGGCCGGTGCTGGACGCCTGCCACATGTCAAACATGAAATGATAACAAGTATCTGTATTATAGTTCCCGTCACCTAAAAAGAACGCTGACCTTGAACCTGCGCACTGAGCGATTTAGCGGTCAAAATGGTGGATTACAGGGGAGGCGACGGGGGAACGCTCAGCCGGCCGCACGATATTGGTTTGTCACTCGATCCTCGCTTCCCGCGCTGGGATTTTGCTTCGTTTGCTCTCAAAGTACAGTCGCACACACAACTTACTTTGCAGGACGATGGTTTTATATAGGAAGGAAAGAAAAATGATTTATAGTGTTTATTGTTTTATGAAGAAAGCTGCTGAACAAGAAGCAGGTAGTAATTTAAAGCAATATATTAAACGGACTGCATTTCACGTTCCCCATCATTTTCCGATTATTTTTCTCGGAAAGTATAGGTATTCGACGCGAAAGACTTTACACGAAGCTTACCTAGGAATAGACCTATCTTTGAAAAAATATGAAGTCTCAACTCGATTGGTTCATAACTTAAATTTTCTTGCTAAACTATTTAATATTTTAAGATCGAAACAAAAAATAATGCTCATCTAAATATTATCTATATTTTAATTCCTGCTTATTCCAAAGTACTAAGTAGCTAGAAACGTGCCTGTTGTTACACTGAAATTATAAAACAATAGACTAGTACCTACCAAGAGGCTAAAACTTTAGGACGTGATTGTACACATGCGCAGACACATCCCCTCCACTGCCGCTCAGCGTTCATTTTACGTGACGGGAACTATAAAAGGATTATTCAGGATTCATTTCGGGGAATGTGCGCAAGAGCTTCACGACCTAATTCCACCCTCCCCATTTCACTACAGGTCTAGCAGAAAGTCGGCGAATTACCACCCATTTCTCGTTGAAATGCCAAAAAACCGTGCTCAGCGATATTGATCCACATTATTGATAGTACGCATCAATATGCACTGGAGTGGAATACTTTGCCGCCATCTCTGTTTCCTGAGACCTACAATCTTGGAATTTTCATCGACGATCTCCATCCTCTGCCACAGCGTCGCTTAACATCAGGCGAGTTGGTGGTCAATCGTAGATCTTGCATTAAACGCAACCTTGCAACCTTGCATTAAAAAAACAGAAAATTGGTCAAGTGCGAGTCGGGCCAAGCGCAAGGTAGGGTTACGCAGTAGTAGTTCACTATGTGCAGACTTGAAATAGAGCTACTTGTTTGATACTATGAACATATTGATTGATTTTGCGATTTAAATGGAGTCGGTGCGAAATTTGCCACTCCAAGTATATTTTATGAGTTGATTATCTATAGCTCCTTAACTTGTAAAGCGTTCTTAGCCGTGATAGTTTTCCTTTTAATTTCATCAATTTTAGCACGATGTTTTCCATATCTCCAAAGTCAACCGTTTAGCCGGTAGAGGGGGAGGGGGCTAAACTAAACTAGCTAGCTCGAAGATACACTAAACAATAACAACATAACCGACCAGCACGCAGGTGTAATCGCGGGGCGCGGCTAGTTGTATAATAAGTGTTGTGTGCTCCCGCAGCTGGGCAGTATATCGTACCACATGAAGTCCCACACTGGCGAGCGCGAGTTCGCGTGTCCCGCGCCAGCTTGCGGGATGCGCTTCACGCTCAAGGCGAATATGAAGCGGCACTACAACGTGAAGCATCTCGGCATGCCCTACCCCAAGTACATACGGAGGTACGCACCTTCTACAGTAAATAAATAAATATTGGTGGACATTTCACCTAACACCATCTAGCCCAAACAAAGCAAAGCTTGTACTATGGAAACTAGACGGATATTGGGGGCGCAAAAATCATAATTAATATGATTAAAAATAAAATAACTTGCTCCACAAAGCGCCTAGAATACGAAAGCTTGGTTGACTCGAAGATAGAGAGAGAGAGAGAGAGAGGGGCGCCACCATCAAGTTTCTGCCCGGTTCGAAAAAATCGTAGATGCGGGGCTAACGGTTGATAGAATATATATATACTTTTTTTTGTAAATACATACATATGATACATAGAAACACCCACACACAGAATAAACATCCATGCTCATCACACAAATGTTTGCCCTGGATGGGGATCGAACCCACGACCTACAGCTCAAGAGGTAGTCGTAATACTTATTAGCATTGAGCTATGAGGCCTGTCAATAATCCGTACTCAGAGATATCGGTCCACGTTATTGATGGGTACTGCACAGGAATGGAATTCTTTGCCGTCATTTCTGTTTCCTGTGAACTTACAATCTTGGAATTTGCAAGGCTAGAGTATTTTGGTATTATAAAGACCCTTTACAGGGTATAGACTGACGAGAGATGTCACACGTCTGTAAATATTGGATATTTTTGAGTATTTTACTAAACACAAATTATCTTTGGGAAATGTATCCCGCATGCGGGTGCGGGACTCAAACCAACTATGATATTATTCGATCTTTTTGAGTGTTTTACACACTGATGTATCTACTTTATAGACAGTTCCGCGCATCCCGTACCCACGTGCGGGATGCGCTTCCCAAAGAAATTTTGTACATAGACACATAAAATCACGCTTGTTTCCCTTACGGGTTAGGCAGAGTATCAAAGACCTTGAGGCCTTAACACCATGTGACTATATTCCAGGACCCCGGGCAGGAGAAAAAAGAAAACTCAAGAGATTCTCGACAACGACTTCTCGCCGTTTGTGAGGACGCGGACGGGATACTTCTTATAATATAAGTACTTACATGACAATTGAGAGAAACTTTCAGGGGGGTTACGCTCATCTTTATAGCGATGTCAAGTTGGCTCGCGCCCGTTCTTGCTTTTTCTTCAATTAAAAGTTACACAAAAGTTGAGGCGACTGTTAAAAACATCACAATTCAATTTATTTTACATTTGAACTTTTGTCTCACACTCTTAATTGCAGATTAATCAAGACAAAAACGGATGCGAGACAACTTTGCATCGGTATAAGAGATGAGCGTAACCCCCCCAGATCACAAATTCAGACTTTCTTACTAATACGATGCTTTCTACCTCTAAATAGTTTAAACATAACATAGAGGCCATACAAACATAGGTAATTTGATTCCCATAAAAAAAAAAAAAAATTGTATAATGTTTAGGGCGAATCACTAGTAATTAGATTTCTTGTACCCGACTGCCTAAGAAGAAGGTAAGAAGGAGGGTTATGTTTTTCAAATGTGTATATATATATATATACATTATACATATATGTATATACGTGGGTATGTACATATGTTTCAATATGACCTCCTACAGCCTAAACAGCTTGACAGATTTGATGTGCGAATGTGTCGTTAGATTCGTCTTCACTCCCTGAGTGTCATGGACAATTTTTTTGGTAATAATAATTAATACATCTTTCACAAAAATATAAAAATGTGTTTTTTCGTACCCACCAACGAACATTTTCGTAATAAACATTGATTATTAGTGATTTTACACATACTTTCTCACAAAAAACGTACACTCAACAGCGTATCAAACGTAACAAAATCGTAAGACTGAAAAAAAACTATTTACAGCAGACGGGTATTTTTTTATTTATTTATTGTAGACACTTGTTTTCTACGTAAGCGCGTTCCATCGTAGACCGCAATCATTAACATCAGGGCCCTTATTCCGTATGACCATCGCCGCGTTACGTGGAACTTGACGTGGATGCATCTACAATGAAAATTAGTCTTTAGTTTCTTAAACTTAAAGGCTAAATTTCATTGTCAACGCCCCCACGTCACGTGGACGTGGTCATGGAATAAGGGCCCATGCGAGTAGGCGGCCAAGCGCAAACCTATCTTGTATAAGAAAGGGGTAGAAATCAGATTTCTCGTCGTCTACAGACAAGAATACAATATATGTTTTTCTAAATACAATTTGCTTTAATTTATTGTAAATAAGCAATCAGTATTATGTATACACTGACCGTCTTACTTATATACGTTGAAGAAGCGCATTTTAGTTAAACAGTGTGTTAAAAAAAAAAAAAAAAGTATATATGTATTCTATCAGCCATCTAGTTCCATAGTACAAGCTTTGCTTAGTTGGGACTAGATGGTGTTGTGTGAAATGTCCACAAATATTTATTTATTTATTTATTTTAGTGTTTTGTTCCGTTTTCGCGCGTCATATTTCTCGTTTGACAGAAAGTGACAAGTCCTTATTCAGTGAGAATTTAACATTAGTTTATATGACGGTGAATGTATAAATTGATGACAAAATAAAGTGCTCTGTTACTAAGTTACTGACTAAAATCGATCTAGTTCAATCCCGTTGTGGAATAAGGCTGAGCCAAACGAGCACATAATTTTTTAACCCCCGACGTAAAAACGATGGGGTGTTATAAGATTTTGATTATATTGACGTGATAACGTCTTATAAATCGATGAACGCCGGCTGCACGCACGAAAAGGCTCATTGTCACGTTCACCTGAGCCGAGTGCGCAAGCGAGAGCGGGGACAAGCGATAGAGAGGCACGATCTTAGGCAGATCAGCGTTCGGCTTGTGACGCATCTATCATGACGTTAACAAGTAAAATTATCGTCCGTAAACAGACTTTACAGACAACCATTTTTTGTTGTAAGGTGAAATAGGCGTGAGTGTTCTTAGCAGCTATGTTTCATCAAAATCGGCTAAGCCGTTTTTTTGTCGGGGGATTTTGAGTTATCTAAACTTATACTTGTTTTGATTTGTGAGTCGCGCTATTCACGTCGTGTTCGGTTTCAATCCCGTATTGTGACACACGCGACTCAAAATGAGTTCGTTTACCATTTACTGGAGTGCGATAGCCGGTCCCTGAGCCAATCTCGGTAAATGAGTTTTGGCGGGAACGTCACGGCACCATATCGTTTTATTTCATTTTCCTAAACATGTGTTATTTTGAATAAAACGAGCTACTCATGTTTATTTTTGAGCCGTCCTTCGGGAGTGACTTCTGCGCTGCTCCTTTTGAAAAATACCGCCGTATGCGGTTGAAACTATAGTCGGAGAATTCGGCTCAAAAACGTGAAAAATAAACACTGATTCATTTACTTTATTGCGTGTCGGTCTAAGTGATGTACATACAATGTGAAAGTATAAGTAATATACAATGTGCAATAAATAAACTCGGATGCAAAACTGCTTACATTTGCATTCCTCCCCCACAGTGAGGAAGGGGAGCGAGGGAATCGAAACTCACTATTGAGTGGATTTACCCAGCTTTTTTTTCTGATATTGTAATCTGAATATTCTTCGTAAATGCACAATATTTTTGTAATGCAACCATTCCACGCACGAGGCAAACACCCCGTACAACCATTGAATAGCAACTCAACAAAATACGTCCTTCTGGCGCCCAGTAGAATGTCGGTCGAACCGAAATTGCGCGACTCATTTCACTCGACAGCACAATTCAAAAAATTACGCTCGTTTGGCCTCAGCCTAAAGAACTATGGTTCATGACGCGCAAGGAACGCAAATTACTTACAAAGATCTCTTTAAGCGGCTTATTCCTTTTTTCCTCTCAGCTCAGGGAATCCTATTCTCACCTCCTTAAGGCTGCGTTTCCACTGAAGCATAGCACAGTTTAGTTATGCATGAATTAACTAATCACAATGTTCGAAACTTGAACAATGTTAAATTCCGTTCCGACTCATTGGAAGCTCAGCCTTAGACATGCATTATATAAGAGTAGAGAAAATGTATGTACTGTCATCATGGGTAACTTTGATTCGGTGTCAAACATTGTAAGTAACCTTTTTCAAAGAACCTTATTTTTAGGGTTCCGTACCTCAAAAGGAAAAAACGGAACCCTTATAGGATCACTTTGTTGTCCGGGTGTCATGACCTTTATCTCGGGAACGCGTAAAGGTATCGAGTTGAAATTAAAACCATATACGCAAATCCATAATCTCTTGCTGCAGAAAGAAAAATAAAATTTCTGTTTTCGTAAAAAAAAAAGTTAAGAGCCGAATATGTCGTAAAACGCACATTTCGACACTCACAAGGGAATCAATGGTATAATATGGGGTACTTCCCGTTGACCTAGAACTATGAAATTTGTTAAGAAGCATTGTGTTAGAGTATATACATATAATATATAGTATATACTTATATATATATATATATATATAGGAAAAAATCCGAAAACTGGAAATTTTTAATTTAATCACAAAAAAATTGTGTCTTTATCCAAGGAATGAGGGCCTAAATTTTAAAGTGAATTAACCGTATCATGTGGGGTATCATATGAAAGAGCTTCATTAGCCTAAGCTAAAACAGGTTTTTAAATATTTTTACGATGTATATTTTTCGGTTTATGAAGGAACATATAAAAAATATATGATTTCCCCCTTTTATTTAGTTTGTACGGAACCCTCGGTGGGCGAGTCTGACTGGCACTTGTCCGGTTTTTTTTTCTCTGAGATAAGTAAGAATTAGTAGGTTCAAAGATTAGTAGTCGAAACTTCTGTTAATTAATTAATTTGACTACTGATGTTCTCGAAAAAAATAACTGGGTCAAAGTTACTCACGTTGACAGTATCATGACATTTTTTAGGGTTCCGTACCCAAAGGGTAAAAACGGGACCCTATTACTAAGACTTCGCTGTCTGTCTGTCTGTCTGTCTCCAGGCTGTATCTCATAAACCGTGAAGGCTAGAAAGCTGAAATTTTCACAAATGATGTATTTCTGTTGCCGCTATAACAACAAATACTAAAAATTAAATATTAAGGGGGGTCCCCATACAATAAACGTGTTTTTTTCGTATTTTTTTGCTCAATATTAAAAACGGTAACAGGTAGACGCTTCAAATTTTCACAGAATATTTACTTGTATATTACCTTTCAAAATAAATAATTAAATAACAATATAGTAAATATTAAAGGGGGGCTCCCATACAACAAACGTAATTTTTAAGCAATTTTTACTCGATCCTTATTAACAGGTAGAAATTTGAATATTTTTTGTAAGTAAATATTTAGAAATATATTAACTATAAAAATAAATACCTAATACGCGGTGCGAGCGCCGCGCCGCGGAGTGGTGGTGGCGCGAGCGCGAGGCGGTTGCTAAGCAACGGCCGCGCGGGTAGCGGGGGAGGTAACATCACGGAGCGAGCCATAGCCGCGCGTATTCGCGCGAGCGTTGTCATGCTGCCCGGATGTGTATCGAAAACCTACCTATAAGTTTGCAATTTACTACATGGAATTTCGTTGATTTCTCGTTATTTTATAAACAGAACTAAACTTTGTAGCATTATAGATGATAGTACGGAACCCTTCGTGCGCGAGTCCGACTCGCTCTTGGCCGTTTTTTTTTTTTTTACGACTCGTGTTGTATGCAATTAAGTGATCTGTTGTAATAATCAGTGTTATGTCCATGGTTGTAATTCTTGCAATTAAAACTAAATTCCCCCTATCTGTAATTTGATTATAATTTTCACAAATAATATGCGTTACATATTTTTTTATACATTATTATACCATTTAGGGATGAATTGTAGAATAAATCATATGGCATATTATAATAATTTTATTTTAATGGCTTATATAGATTAACATCATGAATATAAACAATAGTTTTAATAATAAACAGCTGAATTCACAGTATCACTATACCTATATAGCTTGACCGCCGTAAAGTGGACGCTCCTGTTGGTATACGGAACGCGGGAGCGGGGTGCGCTCGACCAATCAATCAGTCTGGTGTCGGCTGCTGCCATCGGATGACATTTGACAGAGTTCGCGCGGTTATAGCCTTGTGCCCGCTACACACGAGATTATTCCACGTCTTTGCATCCAACAACAAATATATAGAATTACAGTCTGCGTAATGAAAATTTAAAAAGTCAAGCAAAGATAATACTATTAAATGTAAAGAATTATTTTCAAAGGAACAAACTGAAATTGGCGTCTTCGTCCGGTGATTATTATTTATTTCATTTTTTAAATTATGTTAGTAAGAATTTTATAGTATTTTTCTTGTCTAAATATTATTTAAAAAAATATATTGTGATGAAGAATGACATTTACAATATTAATCATATTAAAGAAAAATAATTGTAGAATCAAAGTCTATTATTTGCTACCTTCGCATCATAACTGTAATCATATTATTATCCCCTAAATAATAACACAAAAATGTATCTTGAGCACAGACATAGATCTTGAGATATCTCGCTGTGGTGACAATGCCGTGTGTACATGCCATGCACACCCGTACACTAGCATACGTATAAAACATCCATGTTTAGCAGAAATGTTTGACTTGGGTGGGGATCGAACTTACGACCTACAGCTCAGAAGGCAGACATACTGGAACAACAAAGCTGATGTAACTAACTAATCTCGATGATGACGGTGGCTGCGTCACCGAAGACCATCATAGAGTATAACTTAGCTTAGAGATGGCCATTAAAGATCGGACCGCGGCGGTGATGGAGGCCCTGGGCCGAGAGGGATCCTTCCAATTCAAATTGCAGTCAATACTTAAACCTAAAATGTTTGTCCTATTTATAATTTCAATTTTATGTCCAGAATAATTAATGTCAAGATTATTAAATTTGTTTCTGAATGTCATTAAATTAGTTTTATTTAGATTAATTTTCAAATTATTAGATTTCAGCCATTTTATTATTAAATATCTAAATTCATACTATAATATCATTTTCAACAGATTTTTCGCTTTTGCCAGTAAACAACACAGTGCTATCATCAGCAAACAAAACGGTGGGGTGGTTTGTAGCACTAGGAAGGTCATTTATATAAATAATAAATAGCAGCGGACCTAAAACACTCCCTTGAGGTACCCCGTATTTAACTGTTCTGAATTCAGAAGTGAACACTACTTCTTTTTTCAATTTAGGGCAAATGTTGCTAATCTGTGTAGGTACATTGTTTCCGGTTCGATAAATATGATCTTATAAGATTGTTTACATTACCTTTAACACCATATGCGTCTAGTTTTCTTAAACGTACATTATGGTCTACAAAATCGAACGCTTTTGTTAAATACATGTATAGTGCACATACTGGTATTTTTGCATCAACATTTTTCATCACCGTATTCAAAAAGTTAAAAATTGCAAGATTTATTGTCTTTTTCTTTCGAAAGCCGACTTGTTCTGGTGTAAATAGATATTTTTTTCAAAATAATTGTAAATACTATCATAAATAACTTTTTCAAATATTTTTGATAAAATAGGGACAAGAGCAATCGGTCTATAACAACTCATATCATGCTTGTTATTATTTTTGAAGAGAGGCTTAATTACTGTTTTCTTAAGATTTTCCGGAAAGACACCATTAAATATACATTTGTTAATTATATGACTTAGTATAGGACAAATAGCACTCGATACATACTTGAGCACATGTGTTGAAATACCGTCATAACCAGTGCTTTTAGTGTTTTTTAAATTCCTGATTATTTTTTCTATATCAATTGGAATAGTTGGAGCCATAAATAGTGAACTAGCATTTCGCGAGTTTAGGGTTATATTTAATTTTTTGGCTTCATCTGGTATTTGGTCTATAAAAAAAATATTGGAATGATTAGCAATTGTTTTAAATCAAATCAAATTCATTTATTTCGAATATTTAAAATTCATAGCATGTCATTTGTACAGTCACATTAAAATTACATTACTTACATTAATACAATAAAAAATTAAATGTCAATTATAAAATTATAGTACAATAAAATTATAAGGCGTCCCTCTTAACTAGCTCACAGCTGCACATCACACACTGTGCTGCGAGACAATGTGCAGTTTGCAGCAATGAGTTAAAGTAAGGGCAGTCGAGCCTCTGCGATCGCGGCCAGCATGCTGTTAGGACTCCCCCGCACCCGCCGCACGAGGTAGGCGCATCTCTTACGCATTGTTGCGTAGAAACAATCGACGCGTGCCTCCGCAAACATGCCTAATGCACTACAATAGCGGGGGAGTCCCACCAACATCCTGAAAGCGTTGTTATACTGGACACGGAGAGCATTGTAAGTCCTTTGCGTATAACTAATCCACAGGCTGCATGTGTAGAATGTGGTACAATAAGCTCTGAAAGTGTTATTTTAACATCAGTTGAGCATCGTGCAAACCTGCGGATCACCATGTTCGCTCTGACCGCCAACGTCCTCCGCTCCCGGTCAAGGTCAGCGTCGTCTTTCAGGGTGGTAGTGACAAGATGTCCTAAATATCGAAATTCCTCAACCCGTTCTATAGGGGAGTCATACAATTTAATGTCTGGAACCACATCCACCCTTTTCGAGCCACTTTGAAAGACCATACATTTGCTTTTCTTGACATTGTACTGGAGTCCGTGACTTATTGCATATCTCTCGCATATACGCAGTAGCTTTCTAATTCCACATACCGAGGCGCTCAGGAGCACCATGTCGTCCGCGTAACTTATATTATTGAAACAGACGCCATCAATGTAGCAACCGACATGTTACTCATTCGCAATTCAAGCGCCTCGATAAGTGCACTAATGTAAAGGTTAAAAATAGCGGGAGAACTCAACCCCCTCTGCCTCACACCGCACTCAAGCCTGTATGGGTCTGACAACGTTCCCGCCGTTTCACGTTGTTTACCTGGTTCTCATACCAATACCTGAAGATGTGGATGACTTCTCTAGGTATATTTAGTGCTCTCATCTTCTCCCAGAGTATGTCGTATGAGACCAGGTCAAATGCTTTCGAAAGGTCGAGGAAGCAAACATAGACAGGTGATTTCCTCTTTGTGTAGTAGTTGACAGCACTCTTCAAACACAATATCGCAGTTTCCGTAGACAGACCTGGACGGAAGCCAAACTGATTGTCGTGCAACTTTAGGTACTTATTCAATTGAGAATTAAGAATACTGTCTAAAACTTTTGCAATTATTGTTGTCAACGAAATTGGACGATAGTTATTTATATCAGACAAATCTCCTGTTTTGTTTTTTGCTACAGGCACAACATTAGTTCTCATCATATCGGTAGGAAGGTAAGAGTGAGACATGCACAAATTGAACAGCATAGCCAATAGCCTGCCTATATGAGGTCCGGCATGCTGTAGGTGTTCTATGCTTAACCCATCATGGCCAGGAGACTTGCCTTTCGATAACGATTTTATTGCGTGTACTACGTCTCTGGCCGAGACGCTGGTTTGAACTTATTCACTACTCTCCACTCTCTCACTGTTATCCCTACCCAATCGTCTACCTAGTCGTCGTTTTAGGATCGTCAACTACACTGTCATTAACTATTAGTTGTATTGGTTCCTTTGGTATATTTTTTCTCTAGTATGTATTAATTTGTGTTGCCTTAGATGGCCTGCCTGTTTTGATTTATTATCACACAAGTTACATTAATATGGTTTTTCTCCAGTATGTATTAATTTGTGTTGCCTTAGACGCCCTGTCTGTTTTGCTTTATAATCACACATGTTACATTCATATGGTTTTTCTCCAGTGTGGGTTAAAATGTGTAGTTTTAATGAGTTTGCATATGCTGATGCAAAATCACAAATATCACATTTGTATGGTTTTTCTCCAGTATGTATTAATTTGTGTTTCCTTATATTTCCTGACTGTGATGATTTATAATCACATGTTACATTCATATGGTCATTCACCAGTGTGGGTAATAATGTGTAGTTTTAATGAGTTTGCATATGCTGATGCAAAATCACACATAACACATTTGTATGGTTTTTCTCCAGTATGTATTAATTTGTGTTGCTTTAGATAGCCTGCCTGTTTTGATTTATAATCACACAAGTTACATTCATATGGTTTTGCTCCAGTATGTATTAATTTGTGTTGCCTTAGATTTCTTGCCTGTGATGATTTATAATCACACATGTTACATTCATATGGTTGTTCTCCAGTGTGGGTAATAATGTGTAGTTTTAATGAGTTTGCATATGCTGATGCAAAATCACACATATCACATTCGTATGGTTTTTCTCCAGTATGTATTAATTTGTGTTGCTTTAGATGGCCTGCCTGTATTGATTTATAATCACACAAGTTACATTCATATGTTTTTTCTCCAGTATGTATTAATTTGTGTCGCCTTAGATGCCCTGCCTGTTTTGATTTATAATCACACAAATTACATTCATATAGTTTTGCTCCAGTATGTATTAATTTGTGTTGCCTTAGATTTCTTGCCTGTGATGATTTATAATCACACATGTTACATTCATATGGTTGTTCTCCAGTGTGGGTAATAATGTGTAGTTTTAATGAGTTTGCATATGCTGATGCAAAATCACACATATCACATTTGTATGGTTTTTCTCCAGTATGTATTAATTTGTGTTGCTTTAGATTGCCTGCCTGTATTGATTTATAATCACACAAGTTACATTCATATGTTTTTTCTCCAGTATGTATTAATTTGTGTCGCCTTAGATGCCCTGCCTGTTTTGATTTATAATCACACAAGTTACATTCATATGGTTTTGCTCCAGTATGTATTAATTTGTGTTGCCTTAGATTTCTTGCCTGTGATGATTTATAATCACACATGTTACATTCATATGGTTGTTCTCCAGTGTGGGTAATAATGTGTAGTTTTAATGAGTTTGCATATGCTGATGCAAAATCACATATATCACATTTGTATGGTTTTTCTCCAGTATGTATTAATTTGTGTTGCTTTAGATGGCCTGCCTGTATTGATTTATAATCACACAAGTTACATTCATATGTTTTTTCTCCAGTATGTATTAATTTGTGTCGCCTTAGATGCCCTGCCTGTTTTGATTTATAATCACACAAATTACATTCATATGGTTTTGCTCCAGTATGTATTAATTTGTGTTGCCTTAGATTTCTTGCCTGTGATGATTTATAATCACACATGTTACATTCATATGGTTGTTCTCCAGTGTGGGTAATAATGTGTAGTTTTAATGAGTTTGCATATGCTGATGCAAAATCACACATATCACATTTGTATGGTTTTTCTCCAGTATGTATTAATTTGTGTTGCTTTAGATTGCCTGCCTGTATTGATTTATAATCACACAAGTTACATTCATATGTTTTTTCTCCAGTATGTATTAATTTGTGTCGCCTTAGATGCCCTGCCTGTTTTGATTTATAATCACACAAGTTACATTCATATGGTTTTGCTCCAGTATGTATTAATTTGTGTTGCCTTAGATTTCTTGCCTGTGATGATTTAAAATCACACATGTTACATTCATATGGTTGTTCTCCAGTGTGGGTAATAATGTGTAGTTTTAATGAGTTTGCATATGCTGATGCAAAATCACATATATCACATTTGTATGGTTTTTCTCCAGTATGTATTAATTTGTGTTGCTTTAGATGGCCTGCCTGTATTGATTTATAATCACACAAGTTACATTCATATGTTTTTTCTCCAGTATGTATTAATTTGTGTCGCCTTAGATTTCTTGCCTGTGATGATTTATAATCACACATGTTACATTCATATGGTTGTTCTCCAATGTGGGTTAAAATGTGTAGTTTTAATGACTTTGCATATGCTGATGCAAAATCACACATATCACATTTGTATGGTTTTGCTCCAGTATGTATTAATTTGTGTTGCCTTAGATTTCTTGCCTGTGATGATTTATAATCACACATGTTACATTCATATGGTTGTTCTCCAGTGTGGGTAATAATGTGTAGTTTTAATGACTTTGCATATGCTGATGCAAAATCACACATATCACATTTGTATGGTTTTTCTCCAGTATGTATTAATTTGTGTTGCTTTAGATGGCCTGCCTGTTTTGATTTATAATCACACAAGTTACATTCATATGGTTTTTCTCCAGTATGTATTAATTTGTGTCGCCTTAGATGCAGTGGCTGTTTTGATTTATAATCACACAAGTTACATTCATATTGTTTTTCTCCAGTATGTGTTAATTTGTGTCGCCTTAGATGCCCTGCCTGTTTTGATTTATAATCACACATGTTACATTCATTTGGTTGTTCAGTGTGACTTTAAATGTGTTGTTTGTTATTTTAATTAATATGCATAGACTGATGCAAAATCACACTTTCTGTATGGTGTTTCTCCAGTGTGTATTAACTTGTGTTGCCTTGCCTTATGTTCTGCACGTACTGATTTATAATCACACTTGTAACCACAGAATCACAGAATTCGCCCTATTACCTAGGACCCAGAAGGATAATCTCCATACAAACCGCCTTTTAAATTCGGGCCAATTTTTTTTTTTTTTTTTTTTCTTCGCCGTACATTTTGTACTGGCAGGCAAAGGTCATTTGACCATACAGCCTCGTCTGATTTAATTATATCTCAATTATTAGGAGAGTAAGGCCAAAGCCAAGTCTTCAATCAATATTTCTATGAAGCAATATAGAAGTAAGGCCAAAGCCAGGTCTGTAACATCAATTTCATCATCATAATCAGGGAGTTTCGTCTTAGTCAAATGGTTATATAGTACATCCGGTGGAATTAATAAAATCATAAATCAAGGTATAGTTGTCAGGATTTTCCAGCAAATCTTGAACGTCGCGCGGGATGTTTGCTGGAGGTTTATAAATTATTGATAATTTATCATATGCCACATATGCCACATAATAATAATATTTACAAACTTAATCTAAGAGACCGCTACCAATTGGCAACGTACCCAAAATGCTGCCAGCATTGCCACGTTGAATGGCAATGCTTAACCTTTGAGCCAAATAGAGACCAGCATTTTGATCACGTGTTGCCTCGACCAGTCGTTCCGATGACTCTTTGAAATATAAATAAAAAAAAAAAAAAAAACGATGGCTAATTCGATATCGCTCCCGATAGGTTTATCCTGTCGGGAGTGATATCGAATACATTTTACTAATACATTTTAATAAAATAAGATCACTTTTTTGATATTTTCAATTACCATTTTCCATAATTTGACAAAATATATTCACCTATATAATAGTCAAATGTATCGATTTTACGGGTTTTAAAATTCCCCTAATTATGTTTTCCAAAGTTTCAAAATGTAATATTTTATAGTTGGAGATCTTAGTCAGATTACACGCATGGTGCCCTAAATATATTAAATATTTAATACTTGTTACTAATAAATGGCAAATACATTAAATGCGAGAGTACAGGGAGAAAATAGAAGAACTTTGAAATCACACACACATTTGCACACACACAACCAACAAGGTATTTTCGAAGCACGCTTCACTTAATTTGTTGGATCAAAG
The DNA here is from genome assembly GCA_947563715.1 of Lycia hirtaria. NCBI lineage: Eukaryota > Metazoa > Arthropoda > Insecta > Lepidoptera > Geometridae > Lycia > Lycia hirtaria. Next base: position 26,175,184 of record OX387383.1, on the reverse strand, counting down.
AGTTGATAATATTGTAATGTAACCTCTATGTCAGTGTGACATGCTGGTTAGGTATTTTGAATGAGAATTCAAAATTGTGTTGGAAAACAGTCAATGAGAAAATGTTTTTCCATCATGAATGTTTTACAATGTTTCTTGTAAATAATTAATGTTCGTTGTAATGTATTTCTAATAATTTGCATTAAAGGAGATTTGCGCATTATACTCTGCTTTGTGTTCCTAAATCTATTACCATAGTAGGAATAATATACAACTGATAGACGGAGGGTTCTATCTGGACTATCATAATTAAGCTATAAATTTACTAAAGAACTAATATGCCATAATTAAGTTGATGGATTAAGTTATATGTATATTATGCAATAAATTATATATTTTGTCAGTCGCCGGTCATAATTAAGCTTTTTTTACTTCTTTCACGAATCACATAACTAAAAACATGAAACTGACTGAAAACTAGCTTGTCTATGTTATCCTATCGGTCACACGAGGTCATTACCGATTTGGTACCGACTGGTGCCATTCGAATTTGTGAATAGGGTTATCGAATGTTGTCCATTCGATTCGGTAGCCGGCTCAAATTCAAGGCAATTTTTCGCGGGAACTTAATTAAAAAATGTCACAGTTTTCTTTTATTTTAACCGATGATAAGTTTGAGAATTTGTGTATTTCAGTGTTTATACTACATGGGTATTCTAACTCCATTCGGTAGCAGTTCCTTTCGAAATGTATCTCCATCTTGGTAATTCTGTATGAAAATGACTTAGATGAAGATATGCTTTCTATCTTTACGTTTCGGTTAGAGATAGAAAGTAACCCAATAAGGGTTTTTTAAATCTTTCTTCTTACTTCAAGATACACTAATGGTACAGTTTGCTTTAGTAAATGGTGGTGACCTTGAGCATAATATGCATGCCTTAATAAATATATTATTGTGTATAATGGTATACTTTAACTGTACATACTACTAACTGGTTGTGGGATTCAAAATCATTATGAATATTTAAAGGTAATTAAATACGTTATTTACTGTCAAATAAGTTGTTTTAATTTATTTTAAAATAATCAGGCTTCTGATTTTAATTAAGAGCATATTTGTCGCGCACGGCGATCTTCAGTAGCTTATTACGTATTTTTTTATATAGCAAAAAAAAGTGTTCATTTTTAGTATAGTATTAAAAAATGTAGAAAACAGTTTTCTGTTACTTGTTTCTCTATAGTTGTAAACCATTAAATAATACAACCATAATGACTAGCCTTTACAATTTTTCATAAATTACTATTATAAAAGCGAAAGTAACTCTGTCTGTCGTCTGGCACTGTGTCAGTTTGTTACCTTTTCACGGTTAAACAGCTGAACCAATCGTTACGAAGTTTAGAAAAAAGATTCTTTAGGACTTAGGTACATAGGAGCGAATGGTAATATACTGCACCCTTATTCAGATTACATTCGATTCGATGCGAACTTCGATATGGAGAGAGATCTCGAAGGATTTCACACGGTTTGCGGAATTAGCGATTCAGGTTTCTCGAATATCGAATAATTTTGACATTTCCATTCCGTAAGGTATCAGCTGATCATCCCAAACGGTTCCATTGATTGAAAGCGGCATGTAACATGTCGATTATCAATCGATTAATCGGAAATTGTTTTTTTGACTTGGAAAAACCGATTTTTAGATTTATCTCATGCTGCATGTCATTTTCGTGAAAGTGTAATTTTCGTCACGTTATTGTATTTTTACTACTGTAGTACCTACTTTTAAGACAGCAGAGTTATACATGTTTGATGTAATTTACATAATATATAGTATACCTACTATTATCATTTCTAATTTAATATTATTTATGTGATATTGATCCACTATTAAATATTTGCACTTGAGAAATGATCGAATGTAATGGAAAATTGTAATTAATTTCTAAGGCCTTATTTACCTACATTCTTGCAAATAAATTTCATTTCATAAGTAAATTCAAACCAAAATTTATTCATTTGTTTGCTAAATGAGCAACGTAAAGACAAACATGAACCACACACTTCTCTCCCACGCTCCTCTCTCTGTATGGTAGTTGTTTTAAACAAGCACTAAAGTGACGTAATGTTACACGATTCGAATAATATAACTAAGTATTTGCTAGGATGATGTACGATAATTAATATGATTTGGATTACAATGAACGTCCACTGGAAAAAGGATTACGGGAGTCAGTGTAGGTCGAAAGCGAGAAGGAGGAATGACACCGGATGCTCTCCAAGTAACAACAAATAAAAATATATTCAATTTTTTACAAACTATCACAGCTATCACAGAATATCAAATTCCTTTATCTATGGAGTCGATAGGTCGGTTTAGAATTTGTAATATTGCCAACAAAAAAACATACAGTTGAATTAAGAACCTCATTATTTTTGAAATCGGTTAGAAATATAAATGTGTGCTACTTCAACCCCAGCAAAATATAATAGACTTTCTTTAATAGCTCGCATTATTGACTGATCCCTGATTTAAACTGTAAAAAAATACGATTTTCTTACTTTTATTTGAAAATGGAAATTTTTAAACGCAAAAGAATCAAACTTTAATCGATTTTTTTAAATAGTGAATCGAAATCCTTAGCGGTATCAAGTCACTAAAAAAAGTTTATAAATTTGACAGTTGCAGCCGTCTAGATTTTTTTTCTTTTATTGGGACATTTGCCAAAATAATATGTTAAAGTTTCATGAAAAATACAAATAATATAAGTTTTAGTCACAATCTCAAGTTACTTGGCTTAGATTATGACGAGATACTCGGTTGATAGTGAAACAAGTTCATGTCATGACTTGGTTATTTTACTAGGAGCTGTTAAGGACTTTGTAAGTTACAACGTGAAGAAGTATGTTTCATCACTCTCATTTCAAACTCGTGTGCGTAAACGAACACTAATTGATTAAAAAACATCATCTTTACAAAATCTTTATTTGAAATAACACAAGTTTAGAATAATAAAAGAAAACTGTGACATTTTTTAATTAAGTTCCCGCGAAAAATTGCCTTGAATTTGAGCCGGCTACCGAATCGAATGGATTACCTTCGATAACCCTATTCACAAATTCGAATGGCACCAGTCGGTACCAAATCGGTAATGACCTCGTGTGACCGATAGGATAACATAGACAAACTAGTTTTCAGAGTCAGTTTCAGGTTTTTAGATAGGTGATTCGTGATAGAAGTAAAAACAAGCTTAATTATGACCGGTGACTGACAAAATATATAATTTATTGCATAATATACATATAACTTAATCCATCAACTTAATTATGGTATATAATTCTTTAGTAAATTTATAACTTCATTATGTGAAGCATGCTTCGAAAATACCTTGTTGGTTGTGTGTATGCATGTGTGTGTGATTTCAAAGTTCTTCTATTTTCTCCCTGTACTCACGCATTTAATGTATTTGCCATTTATTAGTAACAAGTATTAAATATTTAATATATTTAGGGCGCCATGCGTGTAATCTGACTAAGATCTCCAACTATAAAATATTACATTTTGAAACTTTGGAAATCATAATTAGGGGAATTTTAAAACCCGTAAAATCGGTACATTTGACTATTAGATGAATATATTATGTCAAATTATGGAAAATGGTAATTGAAAATATCAAAAAAGTGATCTTATTTTACTAAAATGTATTCGATATCACTCCCGACAGGTTTATCCTGTCGGGAGCGATATCGAATTAGCCATCGAATTTATATGTCAAACTCCTTCGGATTCGTGAATTCGTTCGTGAATCGGTCTACCCGAATCCCGGCGGATCCAGTTGAGGATGAGTGGAGATTGTCTTTGGTTTCTCGAGATTTCTATACTAAAAAATGGGACCGACGGGCATAAATTCGAATTCGTGAATACCCATTGGAGTCGAATGGAGCTTTATTCGATAGCCGGTTCATTACCGACAAAATTGACAAACCGACAACCGATTAGAACTAGAATAAAGGCTGGAGGCGGGACGGCATAAAAAGCGACGTGCCAAGTTCCATAACGTCATACGTCGTGTACATGTACTCATAGTTGATATGTATTGTCGATTACAAATTCAAACTACAAGTATAAGCATGTATTTATGAACATTTTTAACAACATGAATAAAATATCTTAAAGTTATTTTATGTAATAAAACACACTTCCAACTCCCTGCCTATTTTCCCCGACTTCTATGGGAATGTTATACAATGGTATCAATATCTCATGCCCGGTTACAAGGTTCCCCTGTCTATTCATTCTAAGTATAAGCACAACAAAAACCGATGATCTCGTAGATCCGTGTAGATCAGTCAGCTTCAACTTCAACTTTGTTATGATGGCTTCAGCAGTGTTGCCACAAATTCGCCAATTTCTAGTAGGTTGTCTGATTGTTCGGTAGAAATGATAGATGCTCCCGCGCCGATGGTCGGTCGTTGAAGTCAGAGACAAAAACGAATATAGGTACATGTCACTGTCAAGTTGACGTATATGTATTTTTTAGTTCATATTGGCTATTACAATATCTTATTCAGTAGGAAATATGACGTCATCACGATTTTAACTTTAAAAAAATATAAAAAAATAAGTACTCAACAGAATAAAAAAATATTGAAATTAGTTTTTCTAAATGATCCATTCTATCAAATAAAAATATAAAAAAATACCAAAAAAAAAAACTTTACATACCCAATTGGATATGTAATTTAAAAATATATTATTCACTTTAGTATTTCATATTTGTCCTCGTCTCTTTTGCAAAATATTAGGCTTTAAAATGATAATTTTTGTTAGGGTCAAGTGTATTTCCCTCTCTACCAGGTTCTTGTCGAATAGGTATGCTGAAAAAAATCCAGCAATTAATTTCCCTAACGAAATTGTAAGGAAAAATATCACAAGTAAGTAGGTTTTACAAGTTAACGAGTAATAGGTAGTCGATCAACTTAGCTTAACTAGAATATTCTTAGTATCAAACAACCCTATTTTAAGTTCGTATAATATTGACATAAGCATGGGCGTACCCAGCTTCTGGTCTAGGGGGGGCAAGTCAGATTTTTTAGGTCAGATCATCCGCGGCTGTTTTGTCATACACACTACACAAATACACCTACATGAAACATAGCGGGGAGAGGGGAGGAAGGGGGAGTGTAACAATTTTGTTGGTTAGTAATAAAACATAGGTAATAAACAGCGCGAGCGAAGCGATCGCGAAAATTTTTGTAATGTTTTATAGTAATATACTTTATTTCTCGTATTAGTGAGCCCACAGTACTTCTATATTAAATTAGAAAAATGTTAAACGCGAAAATTGAAAAGGTTATTTAAATTAAATCTTTGAAGTAATTTGATTCATTGATCTTGTTAGCGTGTCCTAGGTTTTTGTGGCCCAGATAAACCATACAAGTATCTGTGTTAAAAGAAAAATGAAATAACCGACTGGATAAGAACGAATTTTACGCTATACCCGAAAACTAGTCTACTAAAAACCAAACAAAAGAGAACTCAAGAAACATAAAGAAAACAATAGGTATGCTGTTCATCGAATGGGGTGAATCTTTTTAAATTAGATATTACTGACTACGTCTAAGAAGATTTTCCGCTATCGAAATGAATGAGGGTCAATTTTACCTACATTCGCGTTTAACTTTGACAAGCCATTTAAACGCGATTTTCTTAAATATTTTTTATAATAATGGACTTGTTACTTCTTTACTTTAAAATCAAAGAGCTTTAAAAATGACCACGAAAAAACACGCTTAAATAAGTAAAATACTATTAGACTCCTAAATTATTACTCTGATATCGTCAAAAATATGAAAAAGTGTGTGTAAAGTTACCCACGCTGACTGTACGTACGGGGTCGAGAATATTGGGAATATGAAAATAAGCGATCAACACAATTTACTTATTCGATATTCGTTTACAAAGTACTCTTTGATATTCGTGGTAAAAGTTGATAAAACCAGAACATGTGCGACTTACTTATTTGTCGAATTTGTCTCAACTCAAAAGTAAAAGGATATAAACTTGAAAACCATAGCCTTTGGAACTACTACGAATATGTAATAATGCAAAAAGTAAGTTTTTGTTTTGTACATATATTCGGCTCTTCTTGTACTTATTTGAGTTTATAAAGTTAATAAAGATCATAAGATACAGTATAAATTAACAAAATCTTACTTTCAAATATGCAGCTTAACTCCCAAGACGAGCTGCCACAATGGGTATGTAATGAATGTGCAATGATGCTACATAAATACCACAAGTTCAAGGACAAGTGTCTCCAAGGACAACGTGTATTACAACAGATAACATTGAGGGGAAAAGTAAGTATGCATGCTATTACATTGCGCCTGTACCCTGGAAATACTAATACAAGACAACCTTATCTGTTAGCTGACTCTGACTAACTGGTAGTGAGTGAACTTGTTGGTTTGACTTTAAGACCAATCGACTTGAAACATCATATTTTGTACAAGTTTTTATTTAGTTTCACCTGTCCCGGTGTTTGTGTCTCTCTGACTGTAATCAAATCTTGCAAGTTAAATTGTACCCACTTCCCATTTTCTGATTGATCTGAAATTTGCACACATGTGTATATATCGCGTGACAATGCAATATTATAATGGCATGGAGCTGGTCTGATGATGGAGCTGAAGGTGTCCATAATAACTCTGTAAGTTTGGTATCATTTGATTTGTCTTGATGAGTACTTTGTCTCTAGATGGTATCCAGGGTCTAATGTTGGAGATGGAAGGTAGCCACAGGATAGGTACTCTGTAATAAAATGACTCGATATCATCTTGCTTGGGCATGTTGGTTATGGGTACTTTGGTCCTAGATAATATCCATATGCAACTCCATCAGATTTAGGTAAATAAGTTCTTAAGTCTATAGAGATTGGCAAACCACGTCAAGGTTCCCCTTCAAATAACATCGATATTAATACTCTAAATAAACATTTTTCTTCTGTATCTGCTATGCCAGATGCGGTTAAGAAATCAACTTTAAGCTATCTTTCTGCCATACCACTTGCTGACTATTCTCCTTTTGAATTTAATTGTTTCACTGAGCATGATGTTAAGAGAAGCCTGGTATTGAATGATCTATAGCCTCCAATGCGGTGGGCGGTGATAGTAAAAGCCGGAACATGCTCATGCCTATCCTTGACATCATCCTTCCTATTCTCTGTGACATTTTTAATAGCTCTACCTCTAGTGGAGTCTTTCCTACAATCTGGAAAGATGCTCAGGTTATGCCTTTGCCAAAGAAACCCAATCCTAAAATCTTTTCCGATTATCGTCCCATTTCTATCCTTCCTTTTCTATCCAAAGTCCTTGAGCGTCTTGTCCACAGGCAGCATAAGGAATTCCTCTGTTCTGAAGCCCTTGTCCCTCTGCAATGGACCTCAGGGGGGATGGACTGTTTATGTCCTATACTCATATTAACAACATGATAATGAATCATAAATACTAAAAAGTTTAATATTTTTATTTTTAATATACATATTGGTTGACAACTTACATTTCGCGTTCCACAATATCCACGGCGCGTATTGTCTATTGCGTAAAAAGAAACGTGTTTTGTTTTTGAATTTTGTTTTATTTTACTAAAAAGAATAATAAAAATTGCTTGGGTTGTTTTTACCCGACTGTGTCTGTACTGAAGGAGGGTTATGTTTTTCGAGTGTATGTACATATGTATCTATGTATGTGGGTGTGTATGTATGTTTCTATATAATCGCTTATAGCCTAAACGACTTGACCGATTTTGATGCGTGAGTATCATAGGCTATATATTTTATTAAAAATAAAAATGCGTTTTTGGCCTATAACGAACTTTTTCGTAATAAACAAGTGATTTTACTAAAATTATTAAAGAATGTGCATTTATAATCTTTTACGGTGATTTTACGCATACTTTCTCATAAAAAACGTACACTCATACAGCATATCAATTGTAACGATATCTGCGGGATTTTGTATATTGAGATAAATACATTTTGTATGGGAATTTTCCGATTTGTTTTAATTTTTCTCAACTCGTTTGGATCTATACTAAAGTCTTACCAATTTGATTGTCATTGAGCTTAACATCGTCACTTTGGAGTTCCATACTCATATGATTGGTTGATTTTTCGAAATCACTATGAAATCCACCAATTTTTGTGTGGTTTTGGTAATAAGGGTTAGTTAGTTGGTAAAGCTGCAGGATGTAATGTATGTTGATATTTGAAATATTTGCAATAGGATACTAAATAGTTATTTCTTTGTTTTCATCATCATCATCATCACTATGTTTTGTATTTGATTAATTTTATTTGCCCCAAATAGAATATGAAAATTTTTCATAAATGAGTTACTTACATGGAAAATATTTCTATAATTTTTGTGTAACTTACTATTTTAATTATATGTTAATAAATAAATCAGAAAACATTTCAGATGTCACAAATCTCTTCCTCGATCTGAGTCAAGCATATATATTTAATTTCATATATGTATATCTTTCTTCAGATCACCTACGAATCCGTTTCGGAAGTTAATAGATCCAGTGAAAATTTAACATCCTCAGTGGGTATCGCAGTAACAAGCAAACGAGTCAAAACAACAGCTCTTAAATTCAATCAACAGACACATAAACCAATTATAAGGGATTCGAATAAATATGAAGACATAAATGATAGAATTGTGGCTGTAGAAATCAAAATTGAGACAACCGTAAATGAAATATCGAAAGTAGACAATGATGATACAAACAATTCATCAGATGATATTGAGAATGCTAATGAAATCATAGAACATGAAGTGAAACATGAAAATAAATCTGTGATCCCGATTAAAGCTGAAGCATTCGAGGCTCACGCACACAAACACTTGAGCGACACATCAGGTATAAAATCACAAAATACTGATATTAATAAAGAAACGAAAAGTCTAAATGAGAATAGTGATATAGAGAATGCTGATTGTGACTCTGATAACGATCTTGACATAACCGACCATACAAACACAAATTCAAGTGATGATGATCTCTTAGAGGAAGTAAAAAAAAGAGCTAAAGTGAAACGGAAACCGGCCCGTGAAACAAAAGAGCCCAAAATGAAGAAAAGCAAGATGGAATCTGATAAAGTAGAATTGAAAAACACAAAACCTAAAAAGCACTTTTTGAACCTGCAATTCTGGAAAAAGATAAGTTTGACTGAAGAGGAAGCTGTGAGGGAATTCAAAAGGAGGGAGTTTGACAATGATTATTACCTGAAAGCTAAGTACAAGTGTACACATTGTTTTAAGGGTTTCTCGAAGAATGATATGCTGGAACGCCATTTGAAGCACTGGCATGATGAGGTTAGTTTGTATTTATTACCCAACTGCGCATTAAGTAGTGTTATGTAGGTGTACCAATCATTGCTATTTTGTAACTCGTTCTACTGTAATATAATATGATGTTTCCTACAAATAACTTATGGGGGCGTGATGACATAAAAGAGGATCATCACGGCAGTCTAAAAACTCAAAAACTAACTTCAAAATGATGAGAAGATGACCCGCGCCCAGCAGTGGGACAGTTTGTAAAAACATGGCTATAAAAAAAAAACTAAAAAAAAACTTCAAACATCAAATTTAATATTATTTTTTAAGAATAAAAACAAGTTTATATATTTAAAAGAAAAAAAAAACCGACTGCAGAAGAGCGTGTTTTGCAGTCGCAACGTATGATTTAGTTACACTTGACACACTGTTGTGTGTACGTTTTTTGTGAGAAAATATACGCAAAGTCGATGTAAAATGACAATCAAAGGTCAAAGGTAATGGGCATTCTTTAGAATAACCCTTTCATTCTTTAGAGTTGTTTTAGAAGAATTAGGGAGTGAAGACGAATCTAACGACACCTCGCACATCAAAATCGGTCAAACCGTTTAGGCTGCAGGCTGTCATATAGAAACATACATACATACACTCGAAAAACATAACCCTCCTTCTTGCGCAGGCGGGTAAAAACACCGTGTAACATTGTGCAGTGTTCAGGTGCCGTGGAGTGCCGGTTCTGCCGGATGCGGTTCCGCCACAAGCACCAGCTGGTGAAGCATATGCAAGAACATCTCGTCCTGCACCACTGCCTGCAGTGCAATCTGCACTTCCCGCGCCTGTCAGTACACGTAACAATTTACCGTGACACAAGTATACGGGCGTCCTAATGAACTAGAGTCGCTAGTTTGCTGTTGCTATTTTTAGCAACAAAAACCATACAATATTATTATTATTATTATTGGGCAAACGATATTGATATTATATATATATATATTGAAACGATATTGATATAAACATTGGGGTATGTAAAGAAAAATGTAACATATGCTGATTAAATAAAACCGGCCAAGTGCGAGTCGGACTCGCGCACGAAGGGTTCCGTACCATTATCTATAAAAACGGCAAAAAAAACACGTTTGTTGTATGGGGCCCCCTTAAATATTTATTTTTTAGTATTTGTTGTTATAGCGGCAACAAAAATACATCATTTGTGAAAATTTCAACTGTCTAACTATTACGGTTAGCCTGGTGACAGACGGACGGACGGACAGACAGCGAAGTCTTAGTAATAGGGTCCCGTTTTTACCCTTTGGGTACGGAACCCTATAAACCCATTTCGATAATATATCTCTAAACAGTATTATTTACTTTAGGCTCTTAAAATGATGATATTACAACTTGTTTTATTCAAGAAACTTGAAAAAATCCTAAAACTTGCCACTGGCAAATGCTTTAATGCAGGTCCAATACATAAAAGAAGAAGAAGAATCACGATATTTGATCCAGACGAATTTGTGACGTCATCGTGACTTTTTTTTTAAATAACTACTGAACAGAATTCCAAAATATTGAAATCAGTCTTTTTTTTAAACTAAAATAAAAATATAAATAAGATACCGAAAAAAATCTTTACATACCCCAATAAGTTAGTTTTTTTTTGTCTACAAAAACCTGTATTTCAGCCCGATTCTGGATAAGATTTTTGTGAAATTGGTTTCTACGTCGGCCACACTCAAAGTCCCGAAACACCATTGTATTACTATGCTTTTATACTTGAGTCATGCTTTTACTAATATTTCACACGAATGCACAAGGCGCCATTCATTTATAACGTATGACGATTTAGGGGGAGGGGGTTATTTTTCCATACAAGGGGTTGGGAGGGGGTCTCGATAGTTCTTACTTAAGACCACAAAAATGCGCAAAGTTAAGATTTCGTACGCGCGCGGGATTGCATTAAAACAAACCAAATGTGTATTAATTTTTAACCGATTTCAAAAAAATAAAGTTATTTCCTTTAGATTCTTACATTATAAATATTGTATTCGAAATGACATAAAATATCTTAAACCGTATTAGGTATTAACTTATATTTTACAGAGGAGAGGGGGCCAAAAACTAGCAAAAATAGTGTTAATAAATGAATGGAGCCCAAGGAGGGTAGGGTTTTACGATTTTTATAAGAAGCAACTTAGTCTCGTGCACCGTCGTAAAGTACCTTGTCTGTTTATATTCTATAGGATTCATTTCGGGGAGTGCGCGCAAAAGTTTCACGACCTAATTCCACCTTCCCCATTTCACTACAGGACTAAGAGAAAGTCTGCGCATTGCCACCCATTTCTCATTGAAATGCCAAATATCCGTACTCTGCGATATCGGTCCATGTTCTTGATGCGTACTGCACAGGAATGGAAGTATTTGCCGCCGTCTCTGTTTCCTGAGAACTACAATCTTGGCATCTTCAAGGTTAGAATGAATAGATATCTTCACCATCCTCGGCTACACCGTCATTTAACATCAGGCGAGTTGGTAGTCAATCGTAGTTCTAACATAAAATAAAAACCGGACAAGTGCGAGTCAGACTCGCCCACCGAGGGTTCCGTACAAACTAAATGAAAGGGGGAAATCATATATTTTTTTTTATATTTTCCTTCATAAACCGAAAAATATTTAACACGGTTAACACGTTTTTTTTTGTTTAGACTACCTTGCAAGAAGGTCAACGACCTCAGTATTATAATGACTTAAGTATTTTACATATTGATCACTATATCTCGAAAAATTGTGATCACAGAATATTCAAAATATTTTTTATTGAAAATATTAATTATGGCCTACTGCTATGGTCAATCATGAATTTCTAGGTCCAATAGTTTGGAAACGCAGGGGGGACAAACTTTTTCAAATTTAGCGGGCAATATCTTGCACATATCACATTGAAAAAAAAAACCGGACAAGTGCGAGTCAGACTCGCCCACCGAGGGTTCCGTACAAGCTAGTAGATAAAAGGGGGAAATCATATATATTTTTATATTTTCCTTCATAAACCGAAAAATATACATCGTTAAAATATTTAAAAACCTGTTTTAGCTTATGCTACTGAAGCTCTTTCATATGATACCTCACATGATATGGTTAATTCACTTTAAAATTCGGACCCTCATTCCTTGCATAAAGACACAATTTTTTTGTGATTAAATTAAAAATATCCAGTTTTCGGATTTTTTTATATGTACATGTGCACTCTAACACAATGCTTCTTGCCAAATTTCATAGTTTTAGGTCAACGGGAAATACCCCATAGGTTTTGATTCCCTTGTGAGTGTCGAAATGTGCGTTTTTTACGATATATTCGGCTGTAACTTTTTTTTTTAAGAAAACTTGGAAACTTTATTATTCTTTCTGCAGCAAGATACTATGGATCTGCGTATAATTATGGTTTTAATTTCAACTTGATACCTTCACGCGTTCCTGAGAGGTCTTGACACCCGACGGATTTCGTTTTTTGTTATAAGGGTTTCGTTTTTTCCTATTGAGGTACGGAACCCTAAAATGATATTATACCGAAACTCAGTCTTATTTTAAGAGACCTATTCAACGATACCCCATACGATGGGGTGGGATTGAAAAAAAAATGTCATCCCTTTATATGCCACCCCATATTTTTGAAAATTTTACTACGGTATTTTGTAGCGGCTTATAGAACACATCTACGCCTACGTGCCAAATTTCGTTTTTATAGGGTTGATAGTCTCTGAGTAAATGACTGTGGCATACATACGGACAGACAAACGGACATGACACGAAATTATAAGGGTTTCTCGTAGTTACCACGGAACCCTAAAAACCCTACACTCCTTTTTGGCAGTGAGATAATTTGGCATTCATCGCATGTGTTGACTGATTTTGTTAAAACGTGACTTTAATATTCCAGGCAAGCTGCGCTTGCGCATCAAGAACATCACAACGGCATTAAACGGACCTGCGAACATTGCGGGAAGGAATTTAAGTAAGTTGTTGCCAAAAAGCCTAGTCGTAGTAGTGTCTGTATGTCTGTTTGTCTATCTGGCCGTATGTCAGTTATTTTACTCAGACTATATGCACTACATAAAATACGAGTACATTAGCAGGAAAATATGATCCGTAAAAAAATCATTTTCAGAAATTATCACAGACATAGTGGACGACGCATGCGACTTAATTTATATGAAATCCTCGCGTGCCCCATTTTTGGTATCGACTGTGATGTCACGCAAACGATTTAGTGATGGAATATTCCATCCGCGCGAAATAGATTCAACTCAATACATCCACGCGCCTGCACGATAGTAACTAGTTGACAAAATATCGAATCGAATCTATCTAACACCTGCAATTAAATAAATCTTAGGGCCTGAAGTGTGTTTTAACTTTCTGTTGACCCGCTAGGTACATACACTTGGGGTGTCTATAGAAGTCTATGGAAATTATTAACGCAAAAATTGTTTTTATGTATGAAAATTAACTTTGATTAAATTATTTTTTTGTCGAATAGTTGTGATGTTGTTTTTTACTTTTACAAACGACGATAAGTTCATTCGTCATTTTATATCTTAAAAAATGTGGGTATGCGCGAGCGAGACGGACGAAGGTCAAACTACGGACTCTTGACTCGTATGTACATAGTATCAAATAGAAGACTGTTTTAAGTTCACATAAATTATGAAGTGCAACTACGGAACCCTACTTTGCGTGTGGCACGACACGCACCCGTCCATTTATTTCTTTCATGACAAACAGTACTCTGCTCTCTTTCATGCAGGTTAAAAAGAGATAGTAGTTTTGCTTCTATAGTCTTCTCTTTCTACGGTGTACAGCCACCTGTCTACGTACTACACACACCTGCGTATGTCACACAAGAGCTCGCATGTGTGCGTCGCGTGTGGCGCCTCCTTCGTCTCCGAGAACGGGCTGCATCTGCATATCAAGTTCAAGCACTTCGTTGAATCGGTGAGTTGACCCCTTTTTTACCCAATTGCGCAAGAGGAGTTATATATTCCGAGTGTATGTTTGTATTTATGTATGTGTATGGCTTTTAGATTAACCCTTATAACCGAAACGGCTTAACCGATTTTGATATGCTAGGTGTCGTTTCGTCTTCACACCCTGAGTGTCATAGACTATATTTTTAACCGACTTAAAAAAACTGCTCAACTTCTCCTGACAAGATTAGGAACTTCTATAAGTCTCTCTATCTAATCTACTTCCAAAAAGGTTTTCAATTCGACTCTATGTTTTTTTATTCAGCGATTACTTCACCAGTTATGAATTGATTTTGATGATTATTTTTGCTTAGTAGACCATACTTCAGAGGTGGTCTCATATGAATTTTATCAAAATCCGTTTAGTACTTTGGCTTTCATAACAAAATAACTGATCCGTGATGTAGGATACAAACAACAACTTATGACTGACAAATTTTATTATTATATCTGTACTGGCATTATTAACTAGCACTTGTGACATTATTTACTTATTTTGATTTGAAGGATATTTATTGTGACGGAACAGCTGGCTGATTGTGATTGTATGTTTAATTGTTATTGTTAAAATTAATGTAGCTGTATGGGTAATTTACCTGAATTAAATTATTTTGAATTTTGAATACCATATAATGCGCCTTAGGCCTTAGGGGTAATCCGCCTCTGCGAACATGTGCGCACCACAAGCCACCGAGAGAGTGTTTTTGTTTTTTAACTGTTCTTCGGACAATCAGTGTGTAGCAGCGCACAGCATCGACGCGTGCGCGACGTCCTCACGCCTCGCCGGCCGCCGAAGAATGCGCGAGCGCACGCGCTTGCATGTATCTTTAAGCGGTGCGAGCGAGAGACTCGGCGCGAGAACGAGACGCCGCTATTAATTTTGTAAGTGCGGAGCATTAGAACCGACACAACATTTTACGTGTCGGTTAAATGTATACTGCTTACCAGTACAGCTAAGGCACATACTAATATATTCCTTATATTGGATACATTCCAAATAAATATTATTCTACTCTCAACTAGTATTTCCTTTATCACCTAATAACAAGGAAGATCCCTAAAGTGGTGACCCCGAAATTTCAACGAAAAGAAGAACACGCACTCTGAAAATTAAACAAATGGACGCAAACCGATCTGAGAAAACGGAACCTTCAAGCCTTCACCATGAAATCGCTGGTATCGCACTATCAATGCGTATTCCACCATTCTGGCGTGACAAACCTCGACTTTGGTTTATAAGTTTCGAAGCCGCTACGAACGAGTTAAAACGAAACCAGACGCAGCTCGCACAGATGGTCATCGCGCAACTGGACAAAACTGACATCGAGCAGATTAGCGATCTTCTTTTTAATCCTCCCGAGACGGACATATATAAAACACTAAAGCAACGGCTCATTACCATATACGAAGAATCTGACAGCCGACAGCTCCAGAGGTTACTAACCGATATGGACCTCGGCGACCAGAAACCGTCACGGCTCCTTCGACAGATGCAAAACCTAGCACGTGCCAAATTACCAGATTCGACTCTTAGGCTAATATGGACTAGTCACCTGCCTGCTCACGTGCGCTCAATGCTTGCTGTCAGTGAAACCTTTCAAGAACACACCTCCCTCAACGAGCTCGCCCAGCTAGCTGATAAAATGATGGAGTCGACGTCAGCTACACACGTCTCGGCTGTAGCAACAACTTCGGCCATCCCCATACACCAAGTCGATATGCAGAACCTGGCAGAGGAAGTTCAGAAGCTCAACATGGAAGTTGCAGCACTGAAACAGCAACAACACCGCCCACAGCAATGGCGTGGGCGTAATCGTTCACCTAGTAGCGCCTACAACAATAATAGCCCACGCAACGGATCACCAGTGCCGTATTGCTATTATCATAGACGATTCGGCAAGCAAGCGCGTCGTTGTACTACTCCGTGTTCGTTCAAGAATAGCACGCCGGGAAACTAGAACATACGCTGGCTGAGGCGGGACCCGGCGTAAACGAACTTTCCTACCGCCTATTCGTCACCGACAAGAACTCAAACCTAACCTTCTTGATAGATACTGGTGCCAATATATCAGTAATACCACGAACAAAAAGGCAGCACCCGCAGCAACTTAACTTCAAGCTGTACGCCGCCAATAACACCGTCATCCCGACGTATGGAGAAAAAACACTCGAGCTTGACCTCAATCTACGCCGACCTTTCAAGTGGACTTTCATCGTCGCCGAAGTCAGCAAACCCATCATAGGTGCTGACTTCCTTAAACAACATCAACTCGTAGTCGACATCAAGAATAGGAAACTTATTGATGGCAAGACTAACCTAGCTACAAGTTCCTATATTCAAGCAACAAGCACTCCAACGGTTCGCAGTATTGACGTACAAGAGCCCTATCATGACATCTTGGCAGAATTCCCCGGAACTACAAGATTAACCTCTATGAAGCTAAGTCCGAAGCTCCACGTTGAACATTTCATAGAAACAACTGGAATGCCTATATATTCACGCGCTCGGCCCATAGCACCGCATCGTTACAAATTTGTCAAAAAAGAATTCGAGAACATGATTGAACAAGGACTATGCCGCCCAAGCAAGAGCCCCTGGTCATCTCCACTGCACATCGTTCCAAAAAAGAATGGAGATCTTCGCGTGTGTGGTGATTACAGACGCCTGAACGCCATGACAATACCGGATCGCTATCCGATACCCAGAATTAAGGATTTCACGTTTCAATTGGCTAAAAAAAACGTGTTCAGCACCATAGACTTAAATCGTGCTTACCAACAAGTCTGTGTGAGAGAAGAAGACATCCAGAAGACGGTAATAATTACACCAATGGGTTTATTCGAATTCCCGAGGATGTGTCCTGGATTAAGAAACGCTGGACAGACTTTCCAACGATTTATTCATGAAGTACTACGAGGCTTAGACTGCGCTTACGTCTTTGTCGATGACGTTCTCGTGGCCAGCGAAAATGAAATCCTGCATAAAGAACATCTACGCACAGTACTACGGAGATTGGAAGACAATGGCATCACAATCAATCCATCAAAATGCGTATTGGGAAAACCTGAGGTTACGTTCTTAGGTTTTACCGTGAGCAATAAAGGGATCAAGCCGCCTACCGAAAAAGTCGCAGCAATACGCAACTACCCAAGACCAACTACAATCGAAGAATTAAGGCGTTTTCTTGGATTTTTAAATTACTACAAAGAACATATTCCAAAAGCGGCAGAAATGCAAGCACCGCTCCATGCTTACTTACACTATGTAAAAAAAAGGGACAAGACGAAGATCAACTGGACCAATGATGCCACTGACGCATTTGAACATTGCAAGACTGCGATTCAAGATGCCGCTTTACTTGCTCACCCGGCTCACAATGCAACACTCGCTATTTTCACCGATGCATCTGATAAATGCGCTGGTGGCGCCCTTCAACAATACGTCAACAACAAATGGCAACCACTCGGATATTTTTCAAAGAAGTTTTCTGATGCGCAGCGTAACTACAGCACGTTTGACCGTGAGTTACTCGCTATCTACATGGCAATACAGCACTTCCGGAAAATGTTCGAAGGACGAAATTTCATCGTGTTTACCGACCATAAACCACTGACATACGTGTTCCAGAAGCCACCATCACCCTCAGAAACACCTCGTCGTGCACGTCAATTAATCTTTATCAGCGAATTTACCACCGACCTGCGCCATATCAGCGCTAGTGATAATGTTGTTGCCGACGCATTGAGCCGTATTCCAGTTGACAGTATTATGACGTCATTGGATTACCACAACATCGCAGAAGCACAAGAAAAAGACAGCACCATCATTCAGAAACTTGCACAGCAGAGTAACCTAACCATTAAACTGGTTACCTTGCCTGATGCACAGAAGTCAATCTACTGCGAGACATCCACAAATCGAAACCGACCTTATCTCCCTGAAGAGTTTCGACGACCGGCATTCGACGCAGTCCACGGTTTAAGCCACCCAGGAATTCGAACTACGCGCAAACTCATGTCAGAGCGTTTCTTTTGGCCAGCAATGAACATAGACGTCGGGACCTGGGCCAAGCACTGTATAGAATGTCAAAGGAGTAAAGTGCAGCGACATACGACAAGTTCAATTTCTGCATTTTTACCAACAACAGCAAGATTCCGACACCTGCACATCGACATCCTCGGACCATGGGCCCCATCACCACAAGGTCATCGATACCTTGTCACAATGATCGACCGACTTACGCGATGGCCAGAGGCAATACCTACCGACGAGATATCAGCAGAGTCCGTCGCGAAGATTGTCTATGAGCACTGGATCGCTCGCTACGGCCTGCCAGAAAACCTAACTACAGATCAAGGCAGATGTTTCACGTCACAGCTATTTGCCAAACTCATGAGAACGATGGGAATCAAACAGACCCAAAGTTCCCCATATCATCCTCAATCAAACGCAATGGTAGAACGGTGGCACCGATCACTGAAAGCAGCACTTAAGGCTCGTCTGTCTGAGCAGACAACGTGGATCGCCGAGCTGCCTACGGTGCTACTTGGACTACGCGCCGCAACTCGCACCGATACTGGAGTGAGCGCTGCCGAGTTGACATATGGTCAGAACCTACGACTACCGAGCGATTTCTTCACAACATCAACAACAGACGAGCAAGACATGAACTACGATTTTGTCAATCAACTACGTGCTACAATCGAATCTGTGAAGCCACGCCTACTTACTGCGCCGCACGGTAACCTCCGTCCTATTTTCGTGCATCGAGATCTATCAACATGCTCACATGTTTTCGTGAGACATGACGCAGTCAAGAAACCGTTACAAGCTCCCTACGACGGTCCATACAAAGTCTTACAGCGAAATGATAAGACTTTCATACTTCAGTTCCACGATCGACGCACGCCCACAGTATCGATCGACCGTCTCAAGCCTGCCTACATACTAAATGAAGATTCACCGAACAACGGAACATCAATTACTCTCCAACCTACTGCACATACAAGCAAGCCTCCACCTACCTCGCCGCACCAAGCGACCGTGTCACCCAAACCAATTTTGAAGACAACACGGAGCGGACGCGTCGTAACTACTCCGGTACGCTTTCGCTAAGGGAGGAATCATGTAGCAGCGCACAGCATCGACGCGTGCGCGACGTCCTCACGCCTCGCCGGCCGCCAAAGAATGCGCGAGCGCACGCGCTTGCATGTATCTTTAAGCGGTGCGAGCGAGAGACTCGGCGCGAGAACGAGACGCCGCTATTAATTTTGTAAGTGCGGAGCATTAGAACCGACACAACATTTTACGTGTCGGTTAAATGTATACTGCTTACCAGTACAGCTAAGGCACATACTAATATATTCCTTATATTGGATACATTCCAAATAAATATTATTCTACTCTCAACTAGTATTTCCTTTATCACCTAATAACAAGGAAGATCCCTAAAAGTGTATTTTTTTCGCGATTGATCGCCAGGCGCCCCTAAAATCGTGAGCCCTAGGCCGGGCCTTTTCGGCCCTTAGGGTGATCCGTCTCAGGGTGGAACCGATGGGCGCAGCTAGTATGCCTGACTTGTGTCATTACAATTGTTGCAGGAAGAGTTAGAGGAGAAAATGCGACAGCAGCGCGAGGCGTCCAAGACGGCAAATTACCAGGGTGCTGGGCGGGACATGGTAACTAAAATTTTTCATCATCATCTCAGTCATAAAAAGTCCACTGCTGGACATAGGTTTCCCCATGGATTTCCAAAAATAACTGATGGAAGCGATTCAGCGTCTTCCCGCCACTTGTATGAGGACATCTCGTGGCTGGTCTATCTACGCTACGCTTGCCGGTGCGCGGTCTCCACTCGAGAATTTATCGGCCCCATCGGCCATCAGTTCTACGTGCTATATGCCCACTGCCACTTAACTTGCCAATCCGCTGTGCTATGTCGATGACTTTCGTACGTCTACGAATCTCTTTGTTTCTGTTTCGATCTCTACGGTCTAAGTCCGCGAGTTACAAGCGAACCTAAAAACTGATACAGAACTTGGTAAGTTTGTTTGATTTTTAAACAAACACACATACCTACTGTGTCCGTGAACAAGACGCATCCCGATTTTTTTACTTAGAAATCTCTTTCTAACTCTCACCCTATCTCTCTCATCTTCTCTTTCTCTCTCTCTCCCTCACTCTATCTTTCTTGGTTACTATTGACTCGCATAAATCTTTAGGCATATTATTTTTTTCCTTACTACAGTTGGCATAACAATAAACAAGCAAATGAAAAATTGTTTTTGTACCTTCCTTAAACGTAAAGTGGGGATGAATCATTTTTTTTCATCTATCCCATCGTGTGGGGGTATTGTTGGACAAGGGCGTCGCCAAGGGGGGGCAAGGGGGGCAGCTGCCCTCCCCCCTAGTGATTAAAAAAAATGTAGCCAACTGCAAAGCAATCAAAGTCCCAAGACCGTGCAATTGTACCTGTACCTACAATTAATATTTTTCTCATGCTCCATAATATTAACTTACCCCCCCTCTGGGCCGTGGGCTGGCGACGCCCTTGTCGTTGGATAGCTAATCAAAAAACATTGCGAGTGTGCGGAAACCATTTTTCAATTTAGGGATCAGGGATTTAGGGATGAATTGATAATTTTGGTAGTTGTGTGTCCCACCCCCCCTCTACCGGCTAAACGGTTGACTTCGGAAATTCTTTCTTGTGGAATGTATGATGAAATGTAAAGGAAAACGATCACGGCTATGTAAAATTTACAAGTTATGGAGTTATAGTCGATCAAATTAAAATAACTACTTAGATAAGTCAAAAATGACTCATATGTTTGTAGTATCAAACAAGAGACCCTGTTTTAAGGTCACCTACGGAACCCTACATTGCGTGACACGCACTTTTTAATCTTGAAATGCTGTTATATATAATACCACCTGGTCAACAGTAGTCATGCCACACGAACTCTGATAGCTAATACTGTTTTAGCCACCTACACTCATTAATTAACTGTAGTAGTTTTGTTTCCATTGGCCTCAGGTTTTTTGTGATGTGTTCATAACCATAACCTCTGGTCTATGGAAATCTATGAAAACATGAGGTTATTTTATAGCAAATTCTTGCCTAATAGATTTTTAGAAGTTAATTGTTTTCACAAAAATGCACTCATCCAGGTAAAAAATATAAGTAAAGACCGTGTGGCGCGACAAAGTTTAAATTTTGTTGTTCAGAGTAATCAGAGACGGAACCCTATATTGCGCGTGGCACGACACGCACTTGACCATTTTTTTTTTTAATCCTAAAATGGTGTTATAATTAGAATGTATTATAATGTAGAGGGCGACCATAGACCCCGACACGGAGGAGATATACTGCGTGAAGTGCGACATCAAGTTCATGTCTCGGCACGCGTTCAACATACACTTCTTCAACTCGAAGAACCACGACGACGAGGAGGCGGAGACAGACCTCAACAAGATCGGGTGAGTGGGGCTTGGGTTCACACCCGACTGCGCGAGAAGGAGGCTGATTATTTCCTTACGTTACGGTTTATGCGTATGTAAATAAAAAATATCCGTCAAAGTACGAGTTTCACTCGCACACCGAGGCTTCCGTACTCCCAGTGCAACATTATGAATACAGAAAACAGGACTAATTTGCAATGTGCGCTATAAATCTAGGAATATTTGTGATTTCACATATTTTATATTCAGTAGAATTATTCGAAACGGTAGGCACATCTAAAGAAAATATTGGTAAAAGCGCCATCTAGCGGACTGATAAAATAAGGCGACTATGTGGCGTGCGCCAATACGTCAGTGTGCGTAATGGTGCTCCCTCACCGGGAGCATTCACGTGTAATGTAACGTTACAGATTCGAGCATTACATCAGTGAGGGAGGAAAACCGAGCATTACAGCGCGCACCTTGTAATGATACAAAACGAGTATGTGAAGTGAAATCAAATCTATAATGTTAAATTACACGCGAATGCTCATCAGTCAGGGAGGTAGTATTGTAATGTAATGCTCAAAGTCGAATCTATAATGTTACATTACACGGGTTAGATAATGTCGCCAAAATTTGAATCTCTGTAATTATCTTCTTCACTGTATTTATTTTTTGACACATAATTCTTGTATACTGTAGTGTTTCTTTTTTGTTTCTGTTGCCTAATATTTACTTGATCAAACGTACTTGAACGTGTCTTCCATAAAAAAAGTAAAAGCAAAAACAAAATTTAAAAATGTCCAAACTACTTATAAACAACTAAAATGGAGGTGGACAGGGCATATGTTAAGGGACAAAAGAGAAAAATGGACCAAACTAGTTACTGAATGGCACCCCAGAGACAGTAAAAGAAGTCGAGGAAGACAGTGTAAACGATGGGAGGATGATATTAAAAAAATAGCTGGTCCCGATTGGATGCGGATGGCAAAGGATAGAGCAAAATGGAAGTCTTTAGAGGAGGCCTTTGTCGAAGGACAAACTGTATGAAGACAAACCGCTTGCTGATAAACATGATATATAATGTAAATTTGTAATTTATACAGTAATAAAGGCTTATTTTATTTTATGTGTCTTCCATAAATAAATATATGTCTATGTCTATGAATGCTGAATGAATGAGGAAGCACCTTAAAGTAGAAATATTATATCGATGAGGAACGAGTGACGCCATCTAGCGTCACTCCTTTATGTTTTACGACAACGTGAACTAATTTGTTTCATTCTTAAAATAACAAAAATATTTACATGAAATTCGTTCTTATGGAGTCGGGTAATTTGTTTTTCTTCTAATATAGATACTTGTCTATACAAGACAAGACGAGTAAGACTCGCGTCTGATAGTAAGTTTCACGCTTGCTAATAACAGTAATGCTTGCACACTACTGCTTGTAGATTGAATAACTGGCAAAAGTACTCCCTCGGGCGATCTTTGGTTATAATATAATTAATAATTATTTATTATTGTTCTGATTTTGTTTCAGAGTGGGGTCTAAACCTAACAGCAAACCGAAGATACCCACCTCTTGTCTACACGTGAGTTTTTTTTATTTTTATTCGATCATTAGGGGGCCAAATGGGCTATACTGGCAGCCCCGGCTAGTCACTGCGACCTTTTCAGATCTATTGTGACACCCCTATTAGTTACAGCACCTCTCCAAGTCCAATGCTGAGCATGTAGTCGGTGATGGCCTTGGGGGAGGAGGTTTTTATCTCATCGGGTGAGATTATGTGACCTCCAAGGTGCCGGCTTCTGCTAATGGTGCAGAGGCTCACATTCGCACAGGACATGTATGGGCGTTTCGTCCTTTGTGCGACAGAACCTGCAAGTGATGTGTTCACCTAGGCCCATAGTGTTTAGGTGTTTACACGTGAGTTACCTTTGTAACTATTTTTTTAGGGTTCCGTACCTCAGAAGGCAAAGAACGGAAGCCTTATAGGATCACTTTGTTGTCAGTTTGCCCGTCTGCCAAGACCTTCTATCTCGGGAACTCGTGGAGGTATCGAGTTGAAATTAAAACCATATACTCAGATCTGTAGTCCCTTGCAGCTGTAAGAAAATCAAATATCTAGGTTATCGTAATAAAAGTTATAACCGTATATGTCGCAAGAAACCGCATATTTCGACACTCACAAAGGAATCAGAACCTATAGGGTATTTCCCGTTAAACTAGAGCTATGAAATTTGGCAAGAAGCATTGTCTTGTAGTACACATAAAGGAAAAAACTACATTTTTAATTCAATCACAAAAAATAGGTTATATGTAAGGAAGAAGGGTCCAAATTTTAAATTAAATAAACTGTGTCATGTGGGGTATTATGATACCCCACATGTTTGTGCTAATGGAGTTCTTTCATATGTGAAAGAACTCCATTAGCACAAGCTAAAACTGGTGAACAATATCAATATTAATTTATACACGAAATAATACATGTTTAGGAAAAATAAAACAAAGCGACAACATGTTTCCATGACTTTCCCGCCAAAACTGCAAAAAATGTTTTGTCTATGGTAATTACTAGTCAGATAATGTTGATAATTCCAGTGCCACAAGGAGTTCCCGACGCGTCAGGGGTACATAAAGCATCACAAGGCGGAGCACCCGCACATCCCGCTCAACATACCCAAGAAGAGGGACATCTGCGAAGTGTGCGGCGCCTCCGTGCAGGTCGGTACATGCGATACATGTCCTTCAACGAGGACTTACCATGCTCACCTATCTATATACAAAAAGAGGGACATCTACGAAGTGTGCACATGGGGAGACCTGTATCCAGCGGTGGACTTCGTATGGCTGAGATGATTATGATGATTGTTATTATAGAAAATCTCATTGACCGTCTATAATTATAATATAATAATGGTAACCCGCAGATGGGCAGCATACAGTACCACATGAAGTCCCACACCGGCGAGCGGGACTTCGCTTGTCCCGCGCCCGCGTGCGGGATGCGTTTCACGCTCAAGTACAACATGAAGAGGCATTACAACGTGAAGCATCTCGGCATACCCGCTCCTAAATACGTACGGAGGTGAGTGCGTTGCACTCGCGCGATATGCGCATTTGCCCTTTTTAACCCCCGACCAAAATGAGTTTATACTTTTTTTTGGAAATATATACTCATGATATATAGAAACACCCAGACATAGAACAAACCTCCATGCTCATCATACAAATGTTGGCCCTGGGCGGGGATCGAACCCACGACCTAGAGCTCAGGAGGCAATCGTACTACCACTGAGCCATGAGGCATGTCATGAGCATGGATGTACATATCTTACATCTCTCTCTCTCTCTCTCAAACTCATCTATCTTGTTTTGTTACAGAACGCCGGGCAGAAGAAGAAAGAAAACTCAGGACATTCTAGAAAACGATTTCTCGCCGTTCGTGAGGACGAGACCTGGATACTTCTTATAGATAAACGCTTGCTGTCTTTAGTATTTTACTAAGATAATGTCAATCAAGTGATAATGTAAGATAATGAAGCTCCGGCAGCCTAGTCGGGAGACCGTCTGACTTGCGATCCGCAGGTCCTGGGTTCGAATCCCGCGGCACGCACCTCTGTCTTTTCGAAGTTATGTGCGTATTGTTGATTGCCGCCAACTTCAAACGGTGAAGGAAAAACATCGTGAGGAAACCTACATGTCTGAGAGTTCTCAATGATCTTGAAGATGTGTGAAGTCTGCCAACCCGCACTTGGCCAGCGTGGCAGACTATGCCCTAACCCATCTCACAATGAGATGGCCCGTTCCCAGCAGTGGGTCAGTTTGTACAAACAGGGCTGACAAAAAAAATAAATAATGTCTGTTTTCTCGCTTATCTTATAATGTATAGTCATTTCAGTTAAGAACTAATGCGGCATTGAGGGCGCTGCTGTCCTTATTTCAAATTGAAACTAGAGTTTCCATTTTCTGCCGCGGTAGTTCTTTCTACAATCAGGCCCTGTGTTACGGTTAATTAATATCGAAGAGAAAAAAACAAAAGCCAAGTATCTATATTAAAAGAAAAATAAAATACCCGACTGCAGAAAAGCAGTTTTTGCAGTCTAACTTACGATTTCGTTACGCTTGATACGATGTTGAGTGTACGTTTTTTGTGAGAAAGTATTCGTAAAATAGCTGCAAAAGATTGTAAATGTGCATTCAGTAGAATAATTCTAGTAAATTCATTAGTTTATTACGAAACGACACCTCGCACATCAAATTCGGTCAATTAGGTTCTATTTGATCGCCTACAACCGTTTAGGTTGTAGGCGATCATATAGAAACATACATACAAACATTTACTTATTTATACAACAACTGAACTGAAACACTAACTTTACATATAGACACTAGTTAGTAGATCTGTATAGAGTTGACAAATCTCTTAGAAAAATGTATACTTAAGTTGTATTTAAAACGTATTTATTGATAAATAAAATAAAATAAATCGATTCCAATAACTTGTCTACAATACATTTATTTATATAGACATCATAATGTTGTTTAATTGAATAGGCTTGTTTCCACTAATAACAAATTGCTTGGTTTATAGTTTCTAATTATAAATGAAGAGACGTAGATAAGAAAAAACAGTCTATTTCTCATAAAAGTTAAAGATTAATATTTTTAGAAAATAAATTGGTAAAAATAGGCATTAAGTCACATGGTAGCGAACACCAATCAGAAAGTGTTATGTCACGCCACGCAATTTGTTGTTGACTTTTTCCTACAACAGTAGGTTACTATGGTTACTCCGTATTGTTTTGACATTTGACACAGATGTAAACAGTTTGATTTCGCATGGATTTCGCAAACTGTGACGTCATTCAAGACGCCATGACAGTATTCATCGTTTTCAAGGGAAAATCGTTTTCATAAATAGTTTTTTTTTTAAATACAAAATACGTAATGTAAATATTACTTTTGCTTTAAAATATAGGTTTTTTGGGATAAAATAGATATTAAAGTATATGTTTAACCAAGTTTTCAAATTTAGGCAACTAACCTATTAATTATGTACAGTGATGCCACCGCTTTAGTTGTGTTATCTCGACAGAGCTTCGACATCTTGCACATACTCTCATATATAGCGAACCAATTATATCATGAATCAAGAACGGAGATTCATAGATTTCAAAGTCATTGACGTTCATATGGAATTCCTTGCTGCCATGTTTACTGAGATGTATTATAATCTTGGAATTTTAAGTTTAGAGTGAATAGATATCTTCTAGATCGACGAGCTCCATTCTCGACTACAGCCAGTGCCGTATCGTGGTTTTTCAGCACCAGTTGCCGCATAAGATTCTGCCGCCCCTTTCCAACTATTGGGCGATGAGAAGAAAAAAACGTAGTTTTGGAAGATTTTGCTAGTCCGATTGATGTGATAAGGTCGCCTTTGTACTGTTATTGTTGGTAGTAATATTCTATTCTCTATATTAAAATGAATGCGTGAACAGCAAAATAAATTATGATAAGTAGTTTAGAACTTATCGAGAGAATAGATGAACATACACATACCGGTCAAAAACAACCCTCCCTTTTGCTTCGCTGTAGTCGGGTAAAAAATAACTTTTTTCGCATTATGTAACTTTAGTGTACCTACCTTATAGTCACAGACCAGTTAGAAAACGTATCTATTGTTTTCTCATATTGGTACGTTAGATTTTAGAGTCCAGGAACAAGAATTTCTATTTGAAGTATGAAGGAAATATCGCATTTTTAAAAATGTTTTTATTTTAAATAACGGTATCATAGTCATACATCGTATCGTATTGTAGTCGCTTAGTTCACAGACAAATTAGAGAACCTAAATACAATCACAGAACATAATTATAATAATACTAATACAATGCTTCGCATAGTACAAACTTTGTGCTTCGCTCTCATTGGTCAGGGCTGAAAGTTCCGAGTAAAATCTTACTTTTCGTATCGATCGAACTCTGTTGATTCGAAGTCGAGACTTCCAGCTCTAAGGGGTTACCACAAAATCGCCACCACTTTACAGAAGCAAGACTCGAATTTGAAAATAACTGTATACTTGACTTAGATCGTGACTAGAACATTTATGACTTGTTTTATTCAAGAAACTTGAAGAAAAATACTTGATCCTCGCAAATGCTTTAAGCGGGTCCAAATCTATTTTTTTTTTAATATAAGGCCTCGACTCGAGTGCTGCTTAAAACAAAAAATATTGGAGATTTGTTTGATGTTTGTTTTCCAAATATAAAGTAATATTATTGGTTAATTAACAATTTTATTTAATAAATTGGACTATGTGCGACTCGACTATAAAAATGGTATACGTGACTTAGTTTTGACTATAATAGAACATTTATAACTTGTTTTATTCAAGAAACTTGTAGAAATCTTATTGACAGTGGCAAATGCTATATGCGGGCCCAAATCTAATTATAAAACTTATAGGGACTCGAGTGTCGAAAATGTCGAAATTGTCGAATCGAAATCGAATAGTACATTCTCTTTGGTCGAATAGAGCAAAAATTATTGGAGATTTGTTTGATGTTTGTTTTCTAAATAAAAAGTAATAACATTGGATAACTAACAATTTTAATTAATAAATCGGACTATGTGCGACTTGGACATCTGTCGAATATGTCTCAACATATCAGTGAGAGGATACAAATTAGAGGAGCACAGCCTTCGTACCCATTATGAATATGTTATTCGACAAAAAGTGAGTTGTTTTCGTATTTATTTATTTTAAACCCTTTTGATTACATCTCTAAAGAATTCAACTTCTCGCTTCTTTTTACTGATTTCTTTGCTTCTAACATAATTTCACCAATATAATGTTTATAAAGTAGTGTGAGCAGGTTGTGTCTTAGAAAACATAAATAAAACAAAAAAATAATGCTTCTCAAACTTTAAAGCTCTAAGAATTAAGATTATTTAACTACGTCAGAATCAAATGAAAATATCTCCTAACAAATATAGTACCTACATCAGTACATAATGTGCATTTAATCATTATATTCTTCTTTAAAGCTAAACGCCAAAGACAGGCTCCCACAGTGGGTGTGCTATGAATGTGCAATGATGCTGCATAAATTCCACAAATTCAAGGAAAAATGCTTACGAGGGCAGCATTTGTTGAAACAGATATCATGGAAAGAAAAGGTGAGTAGTATTTATAGCAAAAGAATTATCTATAACCGGTCTTCTAAATACAAAACAATTGCTGTTTGTTTGTCTCGAGAATGGCTGAGCCGATTTAGCTGATTTTGGTTTTGAAATGTTTGTCGTAGTCCAGGGAAAGTTTAAAAGATGAGAAAAGTTAGAAAAGTGTTCATTTTAGCGAAGGGAGAGTTTTAATGTCGTTAGGATAGGTGGTACGAAGTACACCGGGTCATCTAGTTTTGAATAAAATTATATACTTACATAACATCCCGCCTATTTTCCCTTAGAGGGGAAGGCAGAGCATCAAAGTCTATGAGGCCTTTTAACGCATTTGACTGTGGTTTAGGAATAGTTGAAAGAGGGAAAGGGTATTTGTGGGTTAAGGGAGATTAGAGGGTAAGATGTTATGTTGGCTTGCAGTGTACTTATAGGTACCTATTTGAATAAATGAATTGAGTGAAAAGGCATCCTTTAGGATATTTCTTACATAACTGCCTATTTCGCTCAGGTCCCTTAACTGACTTTTACAGTATGCCCGGGAAGAGAAGCAGGTGGCACATTCTATGTTTGAATAAAATAAAATAAAAACAAGTATCCTGTCTGCAGAAAAGAAGTTTTTGCAAGTTAACTTACAATTTTGCTATGCTTGATATGCTTTTGAGTGCACATTTATTATGAGGAAGGTTATAAAATATATATCTTTAGTATAATCATAGAAGAATTACTTATTTAAGTACCTATTACAAAAAAGTTCATTGGAATTTATGAAAACGCGAATTTTTTATTTTTGCGACTATCATATTAATATAAATACCAAAAAAATATAGACATTCAGGGAGTGAAGACGAATGTAACAACACCTCACACATCAAAATCTGTCAAGCTGTTTAGGCTGTAGAAACATACAAACATACCCACATACATACAAACATACATACACCCGATAAACAACCCTCCTTCTTGAGCAGTCGGGTAATAATATGCTGTTCATTGGTAAGCAAAGGCCTCTAAGCAAAAACCTGGCAGAGGCTGGTTTTTCCTCCTGCTAGAAAAAGAAGAAACCTAATATTTATTCTAATTTTTTCAGATCAATTATGAATCAGTTGCTGAAGTAAATAGAAGCAGTGAGAAGCTAATATCCCCACTAAGTATTGCTGTAGTGACTAAACATGTTAAAACAACTACTGTCAAACATAAAAACAAACCTGAACCCAAACTGATAGAGGTAGAAAAAATAATGCTGAACTACGACAGCGATGATGTAGAAATAAAAGAGGTAAAAAGCATGTTTGATAACATCATCACCATCGATGATAAGTCTGATGAGAAACCACTCGTAGAAGAGATTGAAATAAAAGATGAAACAAAAACACTTTCAGAACCAATGAAAACTGAAACTGATCACAATAAATTAACTAATCAGATCACTACACTTGGTATACAAAACATTGATATGAGTAACACAAAAGTTGACATCGGCAATACGAATACTGACAATGATATAGATGTCATTGACGATCTGGATAACACAGATCACATAGACAATGCCATGTCGAGCGATGATGAAAATATATTCCTTGATATAGTAAAAAAAGCGGTCAAAGGCGAAAATAAATTAGTATTCCTAGATAATGTAGAAATGAAACCTGTTAAGAAGAAGAGGAAATATACGAAAGGTTCTAGTAAAAAGTCAGAGAAGTCTGAAGGGAAAGTGCGTAAGTTTGAGAAACCTAGGAAACAGCTCTTGACGCCTGAACATTGGAGAAAGTTCAACTTAACAGAAGAGGAAGCTACACATGAGTTTAAACAAAGGGAGCACAGTGATCAATATGTTAACGCTAACTATAAGTGTCACAATTGTTTCAAAGGTTTCTCTAAAGTTGATATGTTGATGCGTCACGTCAAATTTAGGCATGAAGAGGTAAATATTTTTTTTTACCAGACTGTGTAAGAGAAGGATCATGTTTTTCGGGTGTATGTTGGTCGGTGTGTATATATGTATGTAATCATCATCATCATCATCATATATTTATGTTTCTATATTACCTCCTATAGCCGAAGTGGCTTGACTGATTTTGATGTGGGAGGTGTTGTTAGACATCTTCACTCCCGAGTATCATAGGCTATATTTTTACCTGTCTGCGTAAGAAGGAGGGTAATGTTTTTCGAATGTATGTACCTATGTTTATATTTATGTATGTTTATATATGATC
Organism: Lycia hirtaria; assembly: GCA_947563715.1. Taxonomy (NCBI): domain Eukaryota; kingdom Metazoa; phylum Arthropoda; class Insecta; order Lepidoptera; family Geometridae; genus Lycia; species Lycia hirtaria. Next base: position 26,143,997 of record OX387383.1, on the reverse strand, counting down.
GCCTACAGCCTAAACGGCTAGACCTGTTTTGATGTGCGAGGTGTCATTAGATTCGTTTGCACTTCCAGATAGTCATAGGCTATATTTTTTGTAACAAAAACTGACAAAAAAAACAAAATACTTGCCTGTAGAAAATCGGTTTTTGTAGTCTTATTTCGTTATGCTTGATACAGTGTTAAGAGTACGTTGTTTGTGAAAAAGTATGTGTAAAATCACTGTAAAATATTATAAATGCACATTCTTTAAAATCACTTGTTTATTACGAAAAACTGACTCTACGAAAAAACGCATTTTTTGCGAGAGATGTAATATTGTTATTACAAAAAATATAGCAACACTCAGCGAGTGAAGACGAATCTAACGATACCTCGCGCATCAAAATCGGTCAAGCCGTTTAGGCTGTAGGTGACCATATATATAGAAACACATACATACATACATTCGAAACATAACCCTCCTTCTTACACAGTCGCGTATAAATAAAACTGATCTTGCAAAATAGCAGATCACATCTATTTTTGCTCCTTTCAGCATAGCATACCTATGTGAGTAACCCTGTATTGCTTGGTTGCAGTCGTGCGGTCCGATCGAATGCCGTTTCTGCCGCATGCGTTTCAACCAGAAGAACAAGCTGTGCAAGCACCTGAAACAACATTACGCGGTGTATCAGTGCTTACGGTGCGACATGAGATTTAGACTCGAGTAAGTCTTTACCTGACTGCGTAAGAAGGAGGATTATGTTTTTCGAGTGTATGTATGTATGTTTCTGTATGAGCTCCTACACCCTAAACGGTTTGGCCGATTTTGATGTGTGAGATGTCGTTAGATTTGTCTCCACTCCCCAAGTGTCGTATCGCGATTACACATCATTATTAGGTTAAGTCATTTAGGCTACTTTTTTTGATATTTTTTTATCAGCTCTGTTTGTACAAACTGTCCCACTGCTGGGCGCGGGCCATCTTCTCATTGTGAGAAGGGTAAGGTCATAGTCTGCCACGCTGGCCAAGTGCGGGTTGGCAGACTTCAACACATCTCCAAGATCGTTGAGAACTCTCAGACATGTAGGTTTCCTCACGATGTTTTCCTTCACCGTTTGAAGTTGGCGGCAATCAACAATACGCACATAACATCGAAAAGACAGAGGTGCGTGCCGCGGGATTCGAACCCAGGACCTGCGGATCGCAAGTCAGACGTTCTCCCGACTAGGCTGCCGGAAACTATAGGTGATAAAGATTAGATACTTACACTCGAAAAACATAACCCGTTTTCTTACGCAGTCGGGTAAAAAAGCAAAATTTTGATCTCACACATTATTGAAATTCATGTGCAATAGAGTATGTTTCCATAAAGTTCTATCATGGCAAAAAAGGGAACTAACGTCTGGAAGTACATAATATTCTATGGTGTTCTGTGTAACAAAACGATGAAACAAGGACAGAAGCGCCCTCAACGCCACTATAGTTATTTAAAAAAAAATATATATATATTGGTAGACATTTCACACAACACCATCTAGCCCAAACTAAGCAAAGCTTGTACTATGGAAACTAGATGGCTGATAGAATACATATATATATATATATATATACTTTTTTTTATAAATACATATGATACATAGAAACACCCAGACAGAACAAACACCCATGCTCACCACACAAATGTTTATCCTGGGTGGTGATCGAACCCACGACCTACAGCTTAGCATAATTATAATATAGATTATATTTTAATATTTTATTGCTGTATTTTGTATGTTTCAGGAGTTCTGCAATATTCCATGAGGACTATCACAACGGAGTGACGAGAAAGTGCAAGTACTGTGGCGAAGAGTTCAAGTAAGTTCCTATTTTTACCCGACTGCGTAAGAAGGAGGATTATGTTTTTCTAGTGTATGTATGTATGTATGTTTCTATATGACAGCCTACAGCCTTAACGGTTTTACCGATTTTGATGTGCGAGGTGTCGTTAGATTCGTCTTCACTTCCAAAGTGTCTTAAGTTATATTTTTTAAGGCATTAGTATCTATTTAAATATATATTTTTTCGGAAACTCCATAGATGATAATACATAGACATTTTAAGATGTCAATATATAGATATACTGCAACTACAAGTATAATGTAGTTAGGCACTGTTCTCCAGACACTCGTCTACGTACTACACGCACGTGCGCATGTCGCACCGCAGCGCGCATGTGTGCGTCGCGTGCGGCGTGTCATTCGTGTCCGCCGCGGGGTTGCAGCAACACCGCAGGATCAAGCACTACGACAACTCGGAGGTACGACGAACTCTCTTCAACACTTCCGCGGCCAACTACGCTTCCCCGATCCAGAAACTACGTCAGTCTGTCTGTCTGTCCCACACTCAAACGGCTGTATCTTTCAAACGATAATATATACAAGTCTCAAAATTGGCAAAATTATAGGGTTTACTTTGATGTAAATCGACAAATAATAATTAAATAACAAATACTAGATACTAGCAGTTTTTTGTCATTTTAAAAATGAAACCTATTAACTCACGTTGTTGTTTATATAATATTTTTACTTTAGTTTAGGTAGGTATAGATGGCGCACGCCGCACAGTCAAAATCAAGCGTTTTATCAAAGTTACACTAGATTGTGCTACTATCAATATTTGCTTTAGGCCTACCATTTCAGAATATTTCTACTGTATAGAAAATATTCAACTGGACTGGCCTTGTGGCTCAGTTGGTAGTGTGTTTACGTCTACCTGCTGAACTGAAAGGTCGTGAGTTCAATCCCCACCCAGGGCAAACATTTGTGTGATGAGCATGGATGTTTGTTCTGTGTCTGGGTGTTTCTATGTATCATATGTATATATTTACAAAAAAAAGTATATATATATTCTACCAGTCATCTAGTTCCATAGTACAAGCTTTGCTTAGTTTGGGCTAGATGGTGTTGTGTGAAATGTCCACAAATATTTATTTATTTATTTATATGTGAAATCACTAATATTTATAGCACATATTGATAATCAGTTTTGTTTCCTGTGTTCATATGTTGCATGGGAGTACGGAAGCCTCGGTGTGCGAGTGAAACTCGTAATTTGCCGGATTTTTCTCCTTGATGAGATATATATTATGCTCGGATTCTATACCATTAATTAATTTGTTTCTTAGTTTCACATGATAGTAAGTAGATGGCGTACGCGTACTTTAACACACCATAATCTTTCGTTTCATGTATTAGCCTTGTACTTATGGATTTGTTAAATATTTTCTTTTTGTGCATCACCTCAGGTCTCCTACCTCCCTAATGCTCTAGTTTGTACACCTGTGTTTGTTTTCTTCTACAGGTCATATTTTCCGACCAAGCTTGATTAAACTTGATATTTGATTCCTATACTATGATTAATTTGATTTCCTGAAAACTTAAGATTCATTATCATCAATCATCTCAGCCATACGAAGTCCACCGCTGGACTTGGGCTTCCCCCATGGATTTCCAAAAAGACCGATTGGAAGCGGCCTGTATCCTTGCATTTAGTTAAGGTTGCGTGGTGTCAATTCAGGTTAGCAAGTAAGTATGAATGTACAGGACGCGCCACCCAACCCTCCCGGCACGGGCGGCGAGAGCGCTCCGGACACGTACTGCGCCAAGTGCGAGATACGGTTCGAGACGCAGGCCGCTTACGAGGAGCACCTGACTCACTCCAACATGCACGGGGACCTCAACACGTGAGTACGACACGCGACACGCGAGTATGAAACATGACACACGAACTGCTAGTGCAGAAGTACTTCCTTAGCCTTGTACCTAGATCAACATTATTTTCACCACATTTTGGTGGGTAGAATTTTAAAAAGTCTGAAAAAAAAATTAAACCGCCGAAAATACCTTTTTTAAAAGAGTCCGTAGTCCGACCATCATCCGTCTATCTAGCTCATTACATTTTTGAAGATATAAAATGACAGAATGAACTTATACAAAATAGTCGTTTGTAAAACTAGAAAACATAATCACAAATATGCAAGTTAGACTGACATTTTTATATAACCTCCTGTTGCCTAAACGACTTGACACATTTTGACATTTTATTTTTTGATGGCTGATTGCATTGTATAGAAAAGACAGCAGGGTTGGACCTGCAGCCAACATTCGAAAAGCTCAAAAACAAAATACGATTGATTTTAGCTCTTGTTTCAGGGACTCTGAAGTCGCCCGCAACAACTTGAAAGGCAAATATAAAACGGCGCCGCAGAGTTTCAAAGGGCTGAGGAAGAAAATACCCACCACCTGCCAATATGTGAGTATGTAATACACAACAATAGTGAGCTGGTTAGGTGTATCGAGAACACTAAGCTAATATTCGTTTAGAATGTCCTAATGCTAGGCAATGATAACATCGTATGTCTGACAGTGCGGGAAACACTTCGCGACACAAGGGCAGTGCATGAAGCATCACCTCGCCGAGCACCCGCGCCGCTCCTTCTACCCGCCGGACAAGAGGCACATCTGCGAGATATGCGGACAGTCGCTAGCCGTGAGTACTATCAACTACAAGTGTCTATATTAAAAGAAAAACAAAATACCCGACTGCAGAAAAGCAGTTTTTGCAGTCGTAATTTATGATTTCGTTACGCTTGATACGCTGTTGAGTGTACGATTTTTGTGATAAAGTATGCGTTAAATCGCTGTAAAAGCTTATAAATGCGCATTCTTTAGAATAATTCTAGTAAAATCACTTCTTTATTACGAAATAGTTCGTTAGAAAATGCATCTTTTTATTTTTGCAAGACATGTATTATTATTATTACAAAAAATATAGCCTATGACACTCAGGAACTATAGACGAATCTAACGACACCTCGCACATCAAATCGGACAAGCCGTTTAGGCTGTCATATACAAACATACACTCAAAAACATAACCCTCCTTCTTACGCAGTCGGGTAATAATAAATTACAATAAAACAACCAAATATATACAATCAGTACATATTCTTCCAAATTAACAACTAATCTTATACATGTAGTCAGAGTTTATTACTCTGTCTACTCAAGCATGCTGTTGATCAATCATTGATTCATAATAAATGCTTTGATCATTATAAAACTGGTAATATCAATCTAAAACAATTTTTTTAATGAAAATTTTACTGTCTGCGAAAATATAACTATTAGTTGGGATAAAACTTAAACATTTCTACATATAAATGCTCATAGATGAATTTAGATGACATTAGTGACAGGTCTCGATTGTTGACAGTTTTTTTTTGTTGTTTTAGGCGGTGAGCATAGCGTCCCACATGAACCGCCACACTCGGGAGCACGTGTATCCGTGCGCCACCTGCGGCATGCAGTTCATATCCAAGAGCAGCCACCACCGGCACCAAGTGGTGAGTACCCGCGGGCTACCTTCCTCAACCACCGTACCTGTCAATCTAACACGTAACTTCGGTAGCTTCGTTTAATTTTCAAATAAACTGCATTGAAATTTTTAGATCTATTTTTAACCGACTTCGAAAAAGGAGGAGGTTATCAATTCGTAGTGTATATTTTTATGTATGTACACGAATTACTCCGTCATTCAAGAACCAATTTTTGTGTATCCTGAATTGGTGTATAGAGAAAGCTTCCAAGTTGGTCCCATAATTATTTTATAAACATCGCTTTATTACTTTTTGAATAATCTCTAAAAATTAAAATCATTGTATTCCTGAGTGAAGTCCGTCAGATTATAAGAGTCGCAGAGTTTAACCTTTTTTCAGGGTTTTCTTTACAAAAGTGTAAAACATTGAGGATTATCTATAAACATCTGCACATTTTCTAATCTTCGAAGACGAGCATTTGACATTCAATGACAAATCGCATTCTTGACAAAAGAAAAAAAGAGCGAGTGAAGAGAGGTCTCTTTAAAAAGTTTACAATCGTGAAGGATATAGTAAGTTGCGTGAAGTCGGGTTTTTAATTAAAAAAATATTGTGATGTATGTATGCTAGATCTTTCTCGACAGTATGTGTAGTAATCCTACCAAATGTCGTTGAAGTCCATCTAGTAGTTCTAGTTTTCGACGTACATTTAGTTTACGTATTCACAGCTGAACACACCACTATTAAATATTCCAAATTTTTGAGTGTTTTACACACTGAAGTATCTACAAATTTATAGACAGTTCAAAAATTACACATCATCCGACGGGATTTGAACTTGCATATCCCGATCCGTACCTGGGAGCCTTTACCATTTTGGCCGCGGAGGTGTCACGTGGGATGGTCGAAACTTTCGAACATACTTTTTTCCTTAAACCAATCAAGCGTTGGTGCCGCCACCTGTAACACTTTTCAAACAGCAGTGGTTCAGCAGTGGACTTCTTGCGGCAAGGAAATCCATGGGGAAGGCATATATCCAGCAGTGAACTTATGGCTGAGATGATGCTGATGATAAGTATTGTTTTCGTCGCTATTTAATATTAATTATTATATTTTTTGTGCAGACTCACACGGGTGAGCGTCCGTACCCGTGTCCGCTGTGCGAGAAACGGTTCACGCAGAAGAACAGCATGCAGCTGCACTACAGGACCTTCCATCTCAAACAGCCTTATCCAAAACGGTAAATAAACCAGATAATTTCTTGTCCAAATGTTTTCTTTTTGTTAGATGGATCTACGATTGGCCACCAACTCGCCTGATGTTAAGCGACGGTGTGGCCGAGGATGGAGCTCGTCGATCTAGAAGATATCTATTCACGAAGATTCCAAAATTCTAGAAACATTGTAGCTTGTAAACAAATGTGACGATTTAAAGTAAATTTACGGGTCTCTCGCATATTTTTACTCGACTGCGCAATAAGGGGGGGTATGGGAACGAAGACAAATAGTCTTTCCACGATTTTATCCACCTTTCAAAGGAAATAAAGTATATACTGACATTGACAACTGACATAACAGTGTGGATAAAAACTGTTTATCTACCTTCCACGCTAGGCCAGCAGTAGGGCTATTCAAAACTTGTCGGATTCTGAATCGAATCGGAAACTGTATCTCCATCTCGGTCATTCTGATTAATGACTGTGAATAGGACTGGAGTACTGACATCATGATGTACACAAACATTTGGTGGGGCTGTGTCGGAGTACACGGCTTCACAGCCGTATCCACGGGCTGACTATATGTGGAATAATGACACTGCACTCATGTCTCTAACAGTAATAATACTCGTAGTTAGGGGGTTATTAAAGTAAAATAATAATAGTCAATGATGAGTGATGGATTTTTTTTATTTTACTGAAAAGGGGGCGCTTGATTTTACTCGGCCTAGGGGCGGCTAAGACTGCTAGTCCGCCTCTGGACTTGACAACCATGTTTCGGTGTAATTTTAGACACGGTTCATGCCAAAACTCTTATTCCAGAAATAGAAGAAAGAAGACAGACGTGGAACTGCCGATAATGGAGTGTGCCATAAACCGAGAGATGATCCAGATGATGGACATCCATCGCGACCGCAGCGACGTCGACAGCAACGACACGCCGCCGGCGGCGCGCTGGCGCACCACCACCTTCTGAATAGTTGCCTGTTTTGGATAATAGATGGCGCTAAACTCATTAGTTTAATGGTTGAATGTTTCGAGTAAAAGGGGCCGCTACTCTTAATAATTTTGATGATAGCGAGCTATGCATAACAGATGGCGTGAAACCCAATAAATTAAATATGTAGTTGAATGTTTTGATCACGGGAGAGCCTGATACTCGATAACTTTAGATAGTTACTTGTTTTGGATAAAAGATGTACAAAATCAAGTAATAGATGTGTGAGTGATCATCAGTGTTGATCGATCCCTAGTCTCGTCACAAATAAAATGTGTAAAGTAAAATGGATAAGTACAGAACTCTGCTGGTATAATGATCGAATCGACAAAGATTTTGTTTGGTGTCGGAAAATTACGCTGAAGAAATAAAAATAACGAAAAACTATAGAATATGACAACATAATATGCGGGCTACAGCTATAATTGAAGGATAAAAGCAAAAAGGTCACTTGGCCTTTGAAATTCTAGTGTCACATGTGTCCTTTCTGCATTTGGCTATTCAGTTATTCGGTATTTTTAAAAATGTATAAAAGTAACTGAACAGATTTTCAGCATTAGTAAACGGTTTTAGGTAATAGATGGCGTAAAAATCAATTTAAAACTCATAGTCGAAAGGAATTCAAGGAGCGAAAAAGAAATGTATTTCGAGTAGGTATATTGTAGTAAATTGGAAATCTCATGTTTAAGTATAAGATAAATTGTATAACACACATCTTCATCAAGCGTAGAACAAAATGATTTGTTAATTTTATATCTGAGAATGGGTAAGTAAAGTACTTTTTTTAGGTATTACTTGTACGATTTTATTCAAAGCTTTGAATTATTTAATAAAACTTCTATAAACATCCATTCCAACAAATTATGATAGAATTTCACATGCAAGTAAGGGGGCGTCCATAAATTACGTGAGGTGTTTAAGGGGGGGAGGGGGTCGAGTCAAATCTCATCTAATCTTACGTTGGAGAGAGGGGGGGTCTCGGCAAATATCACGCAATTTTTTTTTCTGATTGAAACAATTTTTTTTTATTACACTTATAATTAAACTCTCAGCAATATTGATTACTAGTCTTAACTAGTCGTAAATAAAAGGACGATGCAAATTTGTTTTTTTCTTTTTACAATAACAATCCAACGCGTTTACGTAAGAAACTCACATTTTGAAAAATCTCACGTGAGATTCGGGGATGGGGGAGGGGGTTGAATAAAATCTCACGACATCTCACCAGGGGGGGAGGGAGGGGCAGAAAATTTAAAAAAACACCTCACGTAATTTATGGACGCCCCCTAAGTTGGTTTAACCATTAATTATTATCAAGTAAAGTCTGGGTGGTTGTTTGGCGACACACAGACATATAAATATCAAAAATAGTTAAAAAAAATTTGTTTCAAATAAAAGTAACTCAATACCTAAAAAAATACTTTATGCTTTATAAAATTCTTAGTATTTTTATATGAAAATCTAATAAAATACCTACATAATTAACCTATAGGCACTATTGTGTACCTAATGGAAATGTTTAGATTATAAAGCTAAAGTTAACTAAACCAGCTTCCAAAATATGTCTTGTCTTGTAAAGTTAAGAGTCAATCTTTAGCGCCATGTAAATGATTTTTAGTGAATTATAGTGCTATTCAAATTTTTGCTTGCAAGTGATTATTTTTGATATTTTAAATATCTTTAAGTGGGCTCTAGTATATTTATTTCATAAGTTAAATTTAAAGTCTTAAATTGACCAAAAATTTCTCACTAAGTTTAATATCTTTTATGTGAGCAATGATTTCGGAAATTATTGTTTAATGTATTTAAAGTGATCTTTAACTGTCACAAACGAAACGAAAGATATGCAAATAAATTAATGTTTTGATGGTCATAAGCTAAATGGAATATGTTGCAAGTGATATGTAATTTATCTCAAATTAAGTTCTTAAAACTAAAATGATCCTGAATGAATAAAGTCTAGAATGTGAACTATGATATCTCACAAATTAAATTTAACTCAAAAGTCTGGAGCATCGATCGTCGCAAAGTTGCTAGTTTATCGGTTTTTTATTGCATACATTTCGGTGAGTGTGGGTCTGCTTTGCATGATCTTATGCCCATGCCCATCCGTGCCCATTTTTCTATCGGACAGCAAGAAGCACGAAAAAGCGACATCGTTACATGGTTGATATTCCGAAAACACGTACGAAACGCTCTGGCTCCACTTTCATTATGCGTACCGCCAAAATGTGGAACGCCCTTCCTGAATGGGTCTTTCAGAACAGATATAATCTAGGTGTCTTCAAATCGCGAGTGAATAGGTTTCTTCTAGGCAAGTGCGCTCCATCGTAGACCATAACTGTCGCTCAACACCATGTGAATTGACGGCAAGCAATTCACATGGTGTTCAAGCGTAAGCCTTATTTTCGAATGAAAAAAAAGTACAAATGCTAACTAGATACGAGTATTACTTGAGTTATTACATTGTTTTACTTGTGAGAAATCGCAGGCGTGTTTATGATTTCAGGATCGAAATTTGTTATTCTTCAAGTGAACTTTTTAAAGACAAGACGCGTGATATTATGTTTTTGTTAATGCGTCGTACAGTATTTAGTCATTGTTGCTAGAGTTTCGTTGTGTAAATGAAAAAAGTGCTGATTTGTTGTAAATAGCGTCAAGTGTGTAAGTGTGTGTGTATGTACTTGTTCAATAGATCTGTAGTAGCTTGTATGTGTAGGTAATGGTAGCGTTCGATAGGTAACAATACACGGTGTTCGGAAGAATGACATATATATTTCTGAGGGTACCTACTACGTGGCTCTGAAAAGTGCCATTCTTTTTAAATTTAAATACCAAAAATACATCTATAAAAATAAAATTGTTTTGAGCTGTGCATTACTAGTACTTGCGTCAAACATACGATTGACGCAAGTACTGCCCATGGTTCAACTTAATATAATGACAGTTGCTAGAACTAGCTTTTCGTTCTTTTGTATGCTATGTATTAGAATATAATTGTAGTCGTATCGTATGATATTCTTGGAAAGAAAATTGGTCATCCGTCCGAACACTCTGTAAGCATACAAGAGCCAAGATGAAGTGCATTTGCTATTTTATTTTTGTAGCCGTGAAGTTGGCCACGGATCGCAATACAGGCTGTAAATTTGATTTAATTAGATTAAACCAGGGCCATGACTTAATTGCTGAAAAACTTTGGTCTGCTTTAGAATGCAGTGCAAATGTGATATTTGACCGCAGTTTATTCCTAGGCCAGATTCCTACAAGGCTAGTTTCTTAGGGCTAATGAATTCTTTTGTGTTATTTCTTTGTTAGCGGTTTGACTTGTACTTTCCAATGCGATTTCATTTATTGTACGTATGGGTATAGTATAGATGCCTCTTTCCCACGCTTTATTTTTATTGTGTGTAGTACAGAAAAACAGGTTTATAGTAGAGTAGACCCATTCTTAAATTGAACGCCCCTCCACATGGGCGTACCCAGGGGGGGGGGCAGGGGGGGGCAACTGCCCCCCCCTGGAAACCTCGGAGAAAATGTATGAACTCGCCTAATTACTAATCAAAGTGTAAACGGGGCCTTATCTACCTTTTACTTTACTTATGCTAACTTTTAAATAAACCGCACAGTAGACACTGGCAAAATTCACGGTGCAATTATTATTGCTATAAAAAAACCGCGCAGTGAGCAAGCTCTACAGTCGCTAGTCGCCAGCCACCGCCGCGGCGACGATGGCGGACGAAGATTACCGAATCTAACTGAGCGTTCGTATTCTTGGCGGTAGGGAGTTGCGAACGACTAGCATTTATTTTATTTGACATGTTATGTTAAGGCTTTGAATCTTGAGAGCTGCGTCTTCCAAGGACAGCAAGCCGCCAATAATATAGGGCAAATCAACCAGCTGGTTCGTTAAGCGAATATTTTCGCCGATCGTTCAAAGTTATTTAATGTCCTTTGTATTTTGAGCCATGTCAGTACTGTCACAATATTAACAGCAAATCAGCATATGAATACCTAAAATTTGATAAAAAGTTTCGAGAAAATTCGCGCTTGCTTCGCTCGCGCATGACTATTTCCTATTATATTTAGCCGACTGTGTAAGATGGAGGGTTATGATTTTCAAGTGTATGTATGTATGTATATGGGTATGTTTCTATATGATCGCCTACAAGCCTAAACGGCTTGACAGATTCTGATGTGCGAGGTGTCGTTAGAACTCCAACGAGCTTTTTCGTATTAAATAAGTGATTTCACTAGAATTATTCTACATAATGCGCATTTATATTCTTTTTCAGCGGTACTTTGTCATAAAAACGTATGTTTGTAATTTTCTATAAAGTCATGTTTTTTAATTAGGAATAATAAATTTGCAATCAATGCATTCAAATGGTTGTATTTATAATTTTTGATAACGTACATTTTAAATTTATGTTTAAATTTAATCAGGAATAATACATTTGCAATCAATAAATTCAAATGGTTATATTTATATTTTTTATAGCGTAAAAGTCGTTCTTATCCAGTCGGTTATTTCATTTTTCTTTCTAACATAAATACTCGTTTGGTTCATCTTTGACACAAAACGTAGGACACGCTAACAAGATCAATGAATCAAATTATTTCCAAGATTTAATTTTAAAAACCTTCTAAAATTTCGCGCTCACTTCGCTCGCGTTTTTACTACTTGAACATAGAAATACTGTGGGCTCACTAATATGAGAAATAAAGCATATTACTTTAAAAACACAATTAAAATTTGAAAAAAAGTTTTAAAAATTATCGATATCGAATTATCTATTCGAGTAAATGTATGTATGTATGTGGGTATAATAATAATAAATATAATATTTGTGGACATTTCACACAATGTTTGTTTGTAAAAGTATGTTTCTATAAGATCGCCTACAAGCCTAAAAGGAAAGCCTAAGCTAGAATTATTCTAAATAATGCGCATTTATAGTTTTTACAGCGGTTCTGCGACTCGACAACATATTAAGCGTAACAAAATCGTAAGTTACACGTCGGTTTTTTAGTTTTTCTTTTAATATATATACTTGTTTATTTGTATTAATTATTAAAGTGCTGTGAACTTGCTAATACAATCAAATAATTCACAAATTTTAATTTAAATAACCTTTTCAATTTTCGCGTTTAACATTTTTCTATTTTATTATATATTTAATATAGAAGTACTGTGGGCTCACTAATACGAGAAATAAAGCATATTACGCTCGCTTAAAAAAATTGCGCTCGCTCCCCTCGCGCTATTTATTGCCTATGTTTTATTACTAACCAAAAAATTGTTACACCCCCCCCCGCTATGTTTCATGTAGGTGTTTTTGTGTAGTGTTTATGACAAAACAGCTGCGGACGATCTGACCTAAAAAATCTGACTTGCCCCCCCCTAGACCAGAAGCTGGGTACGCCCATGCCCCTCCACCAAAATAAATCATTTCAATGTACGAGAGGAAAATTTATTCTAATCCTTTCCTACTCCAGTATAGCCGGAACCAATCTGAGATTCATGGGATGTGTGCGTATTGTGCCTGTGCACAAGATTTGAATGTGCGTTTAATACATTGATTGAGGCGGTCAGCTTTAGAATGGTCGATCTCTACCTATTTTAATTAGAATTAATTACCGTCGAGTGTATGAATGTAGGTATTAGTTCCGTTCTACTAGGAAATTGTCCTTGCAGGAATACACCACTATTCACAACTTAGTCTAGTAAAAATAAATCCGTTTGTATGGAGCTGATCACAGTATTTGCAACTGGGGGGATTGTTTGAAAATAACTAACTAACCTGCGTTCCGCGGTTTCACTCGCGTAGTTATGAAAAACGGTGATGATTGTGATGATGATAAGTAGCTTATGTCCGTCTCCAGGTCAAAAGCTATCTCTATACTAATTTTCATAACGATCGGTTCAGCCGTTTGAGCGTGTAAAGGTAACAAAATCAAGTACATTCATATAAATAACAATATACTTAGTTGTCTTTTATGTTGTCACAAATCTTATTTTTACTAGACTAATTAATTTGGTAGAAGATTCCGATCGGAAACTATATCTCCATCATCAATAGAAATGACAGAGATGGAGATATAGTTACTGAATCTACCGAATGAGTTGTGAATACTGGCCGTATAGAAATATGACATTAGGAGCCGATTTCCAAGCGTCAAAGTAATCTTGAATAAATATTACTTTTGGCTTGTTCTCTGCTGTAAAAAGAGCGAGACAGAAGCTAAAATAATTGAATTGAGGTAGGCCTTACAGGCTTGGTTTTACAGGCAAGCTATAGGCCAGCCCTTTTTGAAAAGGAAATATGGGGTTTGTTGAAGGAAGACATTTTAAAAGTGCAATAGTGACGTATATACCTATAATTGAAATATTATGTACTAAATGAAGTATTTTACCGAGATACGTATTTAAAATAAAAAATGCAATATTATTCTGGTGTTCTTATTTTATTTGTATAAAAGCAGCATTATCAGACATTGAAAGATGGATAAAAGAAATACTGATTCTACGAAACAACATGGTTTTAATTCAAAATATCTTAGTAACACACCATTCAACAGACATAAAAAGAGCCTACATAGGGCAGTCGGGTAAAAATAGTATTAAAGTAGTTCTAAATGTTAGAACTAGAGTTGAAAAAAAAAGTCCCCTGGTTTTAAAAACTTTATATCTAAAAAAAAAAAATTAACCACAGTTATAGATGTTTTATACATTTTTAGTAAACATTATTTCGAACATTCTGCGATATTTTTCAAGATGTCGGATAAACCTATAAAACATCTATGAAGTTGTAGCTTAAATCACCTTTTTTGCAATGATAACGAACAATGCCCGCAGTGGTCAATAATAATATTTTAAACTAAAAGCTATATACCCTGATATTAGCTGCAGAATCCTACCATACGCATCTCATAACATGTTTTACCCAGTAATTTTACCCCAGAACCATAATAAGTATTTAGTCAACCGCAAAACTTTTCCAAGTTCCAACCTCAGCTTCCTAGCTGGGGTTCATACTAGTCATCATCATCATCTCAGCCATAAGAAGTCCACTGCTGGACATAGGCCTCCCCCATGGATTTCCAAAAACTACTAGTACTATAGATAAACCGCCTAACTGCGTCTGTTCCTGAGGTATGGGAGCGGCACGGGAGGGTTCACAATTTCACATGTAATAGCAATGCTTACGCCCGACTGACGTAATATAACCCCTCCCGTACCGCTTCCATACCCCAGCAACAGACTCAGTTAAGCGGTAGATCTATAGACTATTGTCCCATTCCAGCGAAGCACGACGCTCGCACTGGCCAATAGGAGAACAGTATTTTCAGCCAATCAGAGCGGGTCACCAATTATTGTGTTATATATTATAATCGCCCAAATGTTACATAGAAACTATAAAACCACGCAGTTTCGTTGAATCGTAGTTATATTTACACAATATAACATAAAATAATCGACTACTGTACCTACTTCACTCCCAATGCTGTACTTATCTATGTATACTAAAATAAAACTTATGTGTTTAATACATTCGAGGGCTTCAGAATAAAATAATAAATATTACACGGACCGTTCACAGTTATTTTACCTCCAGCAGTATGTTGGCTTATCCATCCTACCAACATCACAAAAAGTAACGAAATTTGTCGCCACGGCCTTGGGCAGTCCTTAACATTTTATCAACCATGATATAATAAATAAAATATGAAGATAACAGCCCACGTAAAATATTAAATTCGATTGTATTTACAGTAATTACGATATACAATTCATTCAAAACTGGCTAATTCATATTAGATCAAACCAGTTGTACAATAATTTCATGACAAGGTATATTTGATGGTACGCCATGGATACGCCGGGAAATTCAAACTTCGAACAGTTTATTTGTCCTTTGAATTTTCCGCCGCATGTCTGGTGTTGCCCTTAAAATGTAAGTTTTAGAGCAAATGATCTATATTTCATTTTGACTTTCGGTAACAAAATGAAAATGGACTATGGCAGTTTGAAATAGTGTAATTATAATTTTTAGGTAAAATACTGGAACAATACTTTAGTAGCAATACTTTCTGTATACACAGTAGATTATTTATTTCATTTTAATGAAATAGATATACGTTTCACCACCATCTCGCGTGTAGGTGTGCGACGGTGTGGCCGAGGATGGAGCAAGTCGAACTAGAAGATAGTATCTAAAATTAGGTATCCATTTTTGTTTATATCACCCTGTCGTATAATATAAACAAAGAGAGCGGACGAGGGACGAATGTGAGCTGACAATTTAATAAATATAGTTTAAAAAGCAAAAAAAAAAAACGATTTCTAAGTAGGCAATTGGTTTATTTTCGATGATATTTTTTCAGTTATTTTGTTATAAAAACCCAAAGTACTGAATCGATTGTGATAAAATTTGTATGGGACCACCTCTGAGGTATTACCTACCTACCTACCAAACAAAAAAATAATCATCAAAAGCAATTCATGATTGGCGGAGTAATCGCTGAACCTACAAAAAAGTCGAATTGAGAACTTCCTTCTTTTTGGAAGTCGGGTAAAAAAATAAGATCTCTGATTGGTCGTTATTCCGAGCACTGTTGTCTAATTTATAAGAATTTTCAGTGGAAGCCCTCGATACATGATCAAATCGAATAGCTGAAAATAATAATAATTTTCTTTAAACTACATTTAAACGTCTAATGTCTGATTTTTCTTACATGTCCAATAACTTAAACAACTACGACGAACGAAATGAATGGGGAAAGAATGAATGACCTTTACTTTTGAAATTACGGTCAGTGACCGCCACATTTGTTTACATTTATGGACATGTAAAAAACAATGTAAAGTCGGAATTTCCCAACCTATCCCATAATGTACACAACAATGGCGTACAAAATGATCAATCATATGCATTTAATGGCGAGTGAAAACACGGTTATTTCAAAAGTAAAATCTGTGATTTGACTGTCCTCGAAGCTCAGTTGGTAGTATGTCTGCCTGCAAAGCTGTAGGTCGCGGGTTCGACCCCACCCAGGACAAACATTTGTGTGATGAGTATAGATGTTTGTTCTGTGTCTGAGCGTATCACAAGTATGGGTTCACGAAACAAAAGTATATATGTATTCTATCAGTAATTTAGCTTTGCTTATTTAGTTTGGACTGGGTGTTGTGTGAAACGTCCACCAATATGATTGATCGCCGGTCGGCCATTGTTGTTTTCATTGTAAGACATGTACGGAAACACAGACTGTATATATAATATAGTATGTAAATAGTCGGTATGTATATTACGCGCAATCTTTTTGAGATCTCGGAGGTTAACGCAAGTGGCTGCGCTACGCATATTTTAAGGATAGCTACCGAACATTATCATTTGAAATGGACCATTTGCACATTTTTTGCGTTTGTTTGTTTGTAAGTTTGTTTGTATTTGTTTGATAATACAATCATTGATGTGGAGAAAATAATAAAATAAAATAAAAATATTTGAGCCGTTTGGTGTCGAGACTTTGGGTCCGTGGGGACCGGGAGCTCATCTCATTTTCAAAAAATTATCTGAGCGCCTGATCGATGCGACGCGTGACCAAAATGCTGCCGTGTATCTGGCCCAACGCATCATTCAATGTGACAATGCGGCGAGCATGCTGGGTACGCTGCCAACTGGTAATGGATTTGAGCATTTGGATTGTCTTTAGACCTTTATCGGTCTGGGGTAATCGATATGGTTTTTGTGTAGTAGTTTAGTTAGTTGAGTCTGTATATTGTTTTGTTGTAGTTAATAAAGGCGTGTTACAAAATCAGTGTACCATACGCTAAAACGAGAAAAAAAAGAGACGGCAATCATAAGGCTTGTGACGTAATAATCCTTTCGCTCACTCATGCGTACACATTCTGCACTCAAACACACACACCTACTAACGTAGGTTTTGTCATGTTCTGACGTCACTGACCATAACCGCGAAGTGGTCGCGTTTCAAACGAGGCAAAAAGAAAACGTCAATAACTTCGCTATTTCTCAACGGATTACATTCATCCAAAAGAATAAAATAGTCTGTAAGTCCCAGTACACACGCCACCCAGTATATACTCTATATTAGAATTCAAATATTTAACTAGCGTGCATGAACGGCATTGCAAATGATCGTGTCCACCCCGCGCGTATATATACATACATACACCTCTTATTTATTAGTGTGATTGGTATATTTCATATTAGTGTGCGTGGTCCGCTAACCCTGCGCCCGCGCCTCCAGGCTGCGCGTCCTGTCGCCGAGATCTCAACAAGAGGCGCGTTCTCTAACAGTGAGGTACGAAGGCCATGGTTTGTACTATGACATCAGTGACGTCACGTTCACGTTTACGTCCGGCGCCTGAGGCGGGGGCTTCTTTTTCTGGCGATTTCTGGAACAATAGAAAAATGTGTGTGTGTGTTGTGTTAAGACCGTACGACAGAAGTGAAAACTTTATCAAGACCACGTTAATATTATATGAAATTAGTCTAGTAAAAATAAATCAGTTTGTATGGAGCAGATCACAGTATTTGCAACTGGGGGGATTCTTTGAAATTATGATAGGAAAATAACTAAAAATTATAGATCAACAATAATCCCCGATTTATAGACTAGCTGCGTTCCGCGGTTTCACTCGCGTAGTTATGAAAAACGGTGATGATTATGATGATGATAAGCATATGTCCGTCTCCAGGTCCAAAACTATTTCTATACTAATTTTCATAACGATCGGTTCAGCCGTTTGAGCGTGTAAAGGTAACAAAATTAGCTTTTATAAAATCATTATGAAATTGTGTCAAATGTATTTCAAAACACCAGTACATTCATTTAAATAACAATATACATACTTAGTTGTCTTTTATGTTATCACAAATCATATTTATACTAGACTAAATAGCTGAATAGCAGTGATGCGTCATCTATATCTCTCTCGCTCACTTAGTCGAAGTCTAGCCGACTTTACTCGAATGAGCGTTACAAAGTGTCATCTCGCGCATGTGTCACCGAGTAGCACGCCGTTGTACGGAGGGCCCGACGTGTGATTCTGTCCACGACCATCATCAACCCAGTTTACCTTTTAGGGTAGGGCTCCTTGAGATGGAAGGTCCTGTAGTGCAGCTGCATGCTGTTCCGCTGAGTGAACCGTTTCTCGCACAGAGGACACGGGTACTTCTTCTCGCCGGTGTGAGTCTGCGACATAACAACGTACAAAATCATTTTTACGTGTAGTAATAGGTTTGCGCTTGACCACCACCTCGCCTGATGTTAAGCGACGTTGCGGTCTACGATGGAACGCCCTTACTTAGAAGAAATCAATCCCCTCGCGATTTAATGAGACCAAGATTATATTTATCGGGAAAGACCGGAGGAGACCTCAGGAAACGTATTCCACATTGTAGCAGTCTCCGCCGAAAGTGGACTTAAAGCGAACTTAAAGTATCATATTACAACATACTTCGATATCGCTAGTCATACATTTCAATAATACATTAAACTAGCTGTGCCCTGCGGTTTCACCCACGTAGTGATGAAAATCGGTGATGATGATAAAATATTTCCTTCTCCAGGTCTTGAAGAATTTGTGTCAAATTTCATAGCGATCTGTTCAGCCGTTTAACTGTGAAGAGGTAACAAACAGACAGACAGACAGGGTTACTTTCGCTTTTATTATATTGGTTAGGATAGGATATATATTATAGTTAGGATACATACATACATTCGACAAACACAACCCTCCTTACGGAGTCGGGTAAAAAGTAAAAATAAATACTGACCACTCGATGCCTGAGCAGCGACGTGGGGTAGTTGAACTGCATCTCGCATATCTCGCACGTGTACACCTTGGTGCGCGTGTGCGCATTCATGTGCGTATACAGGCTCGTCACCTACACACACAAACAAAACACACGCATTACAAATAATATCTGCGAGATCGAATCAGAGATGAAAGGATCCGTACACGTATGATTGTCGACATAGTGCAGCGGATTAGCAAGTTGAAGTGTCAATGGGCAGGGCACATAATACGTAGAGTCCGTGACTCACCTTAGTTTGATCAGTGACCACGGACGCTGCAGTGTTCTAATCGTCAGGTCATAAAATTATGTCAAATATACGCGATACATCCGTTATGTTTCATTTAGACATAGACATATATTTATTCATGGAAGACACATAACATCAAATTAACATTAAGCACAAAAACAAAAGAAAACGCTACAATATATAAATATGTGTCCGCCACAAACCGGTCCCAGCTCAGCATACTGTTGGCTGTGAACAGCCAGCGCTGGTCTTCCACTGGAACCGACGGTGACGTCACCCACGATCAACAGACACGGAAGGTACAAGTAACAAGTTGATATATAAATTTTAACAAAAACATAACAAATAAACCCAAAAAGAAAATAATGAAACAAAATAATTGAAAACAAAAAGAAAATTAATTCAATTTCAATAGTTTAGTGAGAATTCTGTGCGCCCTTTTGGTAGGGTACCAAAATCATCGTTGACATTTGACCTCCCACGGTGTGTACCTTGATGAGCGCGCGGCACAGCTCGCAGTTGTCGCGCTCGTTGCTCTCCATGCGCGGCTGATACCCTGGTACGTGTACAAGTGGTCGTTGTACTGCGGGTGCGGTACCCTACACGACGCGTACCTCGATGACAGCGCGGCACAGCTCGCAGTTGTCGCGCTCGTTGCTCTTCATGCGAGGCTGATACCCTGGTACGTGTACAAGTGGTCGTTGTACTGCGGGTGCGGTACCCTACACGACGCGTACCTTGATGAGCGCGCGGCACAGCTCGCAGTTGTCGCGCTCGTTGCTCTTCATGCGAGGCTGATACCCTGGTACGTGTACAAGTGGTCGTTGTACTGCGGGTGCGGTACCCAACACGACGCGTACCTTGATGAGCGCACGGCACAGCTCGCAGTTGTCGCGCTCGTTGCTCTCCATGCGCGGCTGATACCCTGGTACGTGTACAAGTGGTCGTTGTACTACAGGTTCGGTACCTTACACGACGCGTACTTTGATGAGCCCCGCACAGCTCGCAGTTGTCGCGCTTGTTGCTCTCCATGCGTGCCTGGTACGTGTACAAGTGATCGTTGCACTGCGGGTGCGGTACCCTACATGACGCGTACCTTGATGAGTGCGCCGCACAGCTCGCAGTTGACGCGCTCGTTGCTCTTGCCCGCGTACGTGACCGACTTTTTCATGAAGGGCACGGCGGGGTGGTGGTGCCGGTGGTGCTTCATGCACGCCTGGTACGTGTAGAACTGCTCGTTGCACTGACGGACACACAATACAATCTGTTATTAAATTCATAATAAGTTTATTTGCGTATATAGGTACAAACGGATAGAATGAACAAGACCGCCATATCCTGCCTTACGGCATGCAAAATTTGAGCAAAATAAAATTTCACCTTGATACGACCTCTCAAAAATCATACAGCTTACACAGCGAATATTTCTATTTTCTTATACATAATTTAGGTACATTGCATATTACCAATAGACACAAGATTAAAAAAATAACACAAAAACACTAAACACAAAATTCAAAGCATAATACAATAATAAATAATATTTTAAAGTTACTTGGTTGTTTACAACTAGCATTATGCTGAGCTGGGGCCGGATTGTGACAAAAGTATTATTTTGTGACCTTTTTGTGTGTATGATTTTTTATTTTCTGTGTGTTTTAGTTACAATAAATTTATGTCTATGTCTACTTTGACTGGCATTGTGGCTCAGTTGGTAGTGTGCCTACGTCTACCTGCTGAACTGAAAGGTCGTGGGTTCGATCCCCCAGGGCAAACATTTGTGTGATGAGCATGGATGTTTGTTGTGTCTGGGTGTTTATATGTATCATATGTATATATTTTACAACAAAAAAAAGTATGTATGTATTCTATCAGCCATCTAGTTCCATAGTACAAGCTTTGCTTAGTTTGGGCTAGATGGTGTTGTGTGAAATGTCCACAAATATTTATTTACTTGAAACGGGACCAATAGTCTGGGACTCTAGGATTCCGGGAAACTCCGGGACTTACATTTACGAGTACATACATCATCATAGACATCATAGAATTAATATCTGTAATGTTATGTCTTAATTAGTCTGGAAATTGTTTATATAATACCTAATCAAATTAAGCATGTTGTTATATATGTATTTATCGTAAATTACTGGATATTGAATGCCAAACTGTAATACTTAAACTGTAAGCTAAATATTGTAATACTTCCTAGCATAATAATTCACTGTCAGTTGTTCAATAAACGATTCCGTTTCATTTCGCTCATTACTGGCCTCGAAGCTCAGTTAGTAAATCAGGGCCAATAGGGAATATGCATGAATTTTATTTCATAGGAATAATAGTTTTAATAGATAACGTACTAATATGTAATACAATTACTAAAAAAAATAATTAATAGGTCAATGTAAACAATGCTGCCAGTATTCTTGCCACTTTTCCCACTACCAGTGGACTTTTTGAGTAAGTTTTTATTTTATTTGTTTTCTGTATATATATACCTAGTCTTGCCATAAATATTGTCACGAAGAAAAAAAATATTTTTTTATTGCAAATAATATTTATTACTTTTACAGTGTATTAGTTTAATACATAAATATAAAACAATTTAAAATATAAAAGCTTATTCGAAGTGGTCTCCATTGGCTGCAATACAGTCCTTTAAACGTTGAGGCCAGTTATCAATAGAAGCACGCACTCTTTCCATGGGAAAATTCTTCACTGCCAATCGTATGGATTGTTTTAGGGACTCCAAATTATCATGGCGTTTAGAGCAAGCCATACTCTCTAAAACTGACCATAAATCATAATCCAGCGGATTAAGATCAGGACTAGACGACGGCCAGTCTTCAGCTCTGATGAAGTCCGAAACGTTCACTTCCAACCAAGACTGCGTGGACCGAGCTTTATGACCTGGCGCCGAGTCTTGTTGGAAGGACCATACTTGGTTATTGAACATGGTGTTGTTAAGGGCCTTAACTACCTTCTCAAGAATGGTATTTTGATACACTTGTGCCGATGTTTTGATACCTTTTTCACAAAAATATGGCTCAGTCACTCCTTCATAGCTAACACCCCACCAAACCATCACTGAAGTCGGATAATGCCCACGTTGCACTCTGTCGACTAATTGGGAAGCTTCCTTAGAGCTTTGAGCATAAATACGGTCATTTTGTTTGTTAAAATGTTGCTCAATTGTAAAGATTTTCTCATCCGTAAACAAAATTTTTCTGTGACCTCCCTTTGCGTACCGCTTCAGTAGTTGTTTCGATTTTACCACCCTATTCTTTTTTAAATTATCAGTTAAAAAATAACCAGTGCGTCTCTTATAGGCTGCAAGTCCTAAGTCATCTTTTAAAATACGCGACATG
Organism: Lycia hirtaria; assembly: GCA_947563715.1. Lineage (NCBI taxonomy): Eukaryota > Metazoa > Arthropoda > Insecta > Lepidoptera > Geometridae > Lycia > Lycia hirtaria. The sequence continues at coordinate 26,121,004 of OX387383.1, read as the reverse complement.
GTTCTGGGTGCTATCTTCATCTCCCGAGATAAAATCTTTTGCTTTCGGACAGGATTTCTTCGAATTCTTTCCCTTACTGCTTTGACCACCTTTTTCGTACGAACACTACGTGGACGGCCAGATCTTTTTCTGTCACAAACAGAGGAGGTCTCATTGTACCTATTAATAGCCCGGTACACAAACATTTGACTAATACCAAGCGCATGGAGAGTTTTAAAAATTGCATTTGGCTCCATACCAACTTTGTGTAATGCAATCACAGCGATTCGGTTCTCTTTATCACTCCATTTTAATATCGCAAAATATTGTACAATGTATTGGCGCCAAAATTAGAAAACTCAATGAACAATCGTATAAAAATGACAGATTCCAAATTCAAATGTAATATCTTTGTTATTTTTAACTGTAACAGTATTTATGGCCAGACTAAGTATATTTAAAATTGTTTTCTTAATGTGTAGATAGTAATGTATAATTAATTTTTATGTTTTTTAAACTGTAATTATTGTTCAAGTGTAAGTCATGTTGTCATGTTGAGTTGGCGGTCAAGCGCAAACCTATTTCTATATAAAAAAAATAATAATTATATATTTAAGTTTTTGTCATAGGTCAATAAACTTATAAGATATAAACATTTAAAGTTTTAGACGAGGGATGCTGTCCCTCTCTCGCGAAACAATAGTTTGAATTTGTACGGCGAACTTTAACCATAACCTCATCATTCGCTATTGTGTGCTCTCTGTCTAACATAAAATAAAATTTCTTATAACTTTCTTATTTTTTAAGGTATTTTAAATGTGTTTGGAATGTGGAATGGATCTATTCGTGATTAGCTTTTTATATGATCAAATAAAAATAAATCACACGCATTTTCCCTATTTAATATGTCACGTCTGACACTGATAATATTTCTTAGTACTCAATCACACACATCCCACATCCGCCGGATACGAATCGAAAATTTATTAGTCCTTACATAAATGACAGAGATAGAATCATTCGAATTTAGATCTGTCAGGTTGTGAACAGCTTACAGGAGAGGATGTCAGACGTTTTTGTCATTTCCAGAAGGCTATTCGCAACCTGTCGGATGTAAATTCGATCTATTTGCTGTATATGAAGACTGACTGAGAAAAATATAATTTTCAAGATAAATCTGATATGGAACGATAGTGACTCTCTATTTTGAAGTCGGTTAAAAACTATATTTTAGTGTATTTCCTACGTGCCAAGCTTTTTTCCATGAACTTGTAGCTAATGACATGTCCGTTGATGGATTTCAATGGCCTGTAGCTGGTATTTGGCCGATCCATACCAGAGATTACAAGTTTTTTTTTTTAATACATGCTAGGTTTGCGCTTGACCGCCAACTCTGCTGATTTTAAGCAATGTTGCGGTCTACGACGGAGCGCGCTTACTTATAAGAAACCGATTCAGTCACGATCCAAAGATACTCAGATTGTATCTATCGGGGAAGAGACAGCTAGAGATTGACTCACCACTGTGCACCGCACGCACGGCTGCCGCGGCTGCATGTTCGCGCCGTTCGCGCCGCGCAGCTCGTCCGCGCTTATCGCCAGGCTGCACCAAATAGTAATGAAAAAATGGTAATATCAAAATAGTAATGTCAAAATGGTAGTGACAAAATAATAATATCAAAATAGTATTGATAAAATAATAATATAAAAATTAATGTATTTTCTATTATAGGTATACATTTGACCACCAACTGGCCTGATGGTAACCGACGGTGTGGCCAAGAACGGAACATGTCGATCAAGACGATATCTATACATAATAACCTTGAAAACTCAAAGATGATAATTCTCAGGAAATAGAGCAGATGTCTGGGTTCAGAAGTTCACTCCTGCTAAATACGCTAAATCTGAACCTACAGTTGTGTACGAATTTTGGGCATTTCAATGGACAATGGATGGTAATGTATCGACCTTTTGCTTGTCTTGTGGTGGAATGGAGAAGGTGGAATAAGATCGTGAAACTCTTTATCCTTTCAAATAAAAAAAAAAATAATGGGTTTATAAACGACAGTAATGAAATGAGGTAATAACCATAAAAAATACAAGGGAATTGATAACCTCCTACTTTGAATTCAGAACAAGTTTAGAAAACTCAAAAACGCCCAACAAAAGAAAACGGCTGAACCGATTTTTATGAAACATAGCTAAGAACACTCCCGACTAATCCACCTTTCATACAAAAAATAAAATCAAAATCGGTTCATCCGTTCGGGAGCTACGATGCCACAGACAGACATGTCAAACTTATAACACCCCGTCGTTTTTGCGTCAGAGGTTAAAAATAGATGTAAACTCACTCAATCCCGTCGGCGTGCAGTGCCGAGTGTCTGTAGTGTTCCTGGTAAGCGGTAAGTGTTGCAAACTTCATGTCGCACCGCTTACAATAGATGTTGGCGTCGGGCTCTTTGGGCATTTCCTTAAAAAAAAACACCACATTTTTAACCGACTTCCAACAAGTATGTATATTAAAAGAAAAACAAAATACCCGACTGCAGAAAAGCATTTTTTGCAGTCTAGCTTACGTTACGCTTGATACGCTATCGAGTGTACGCTTTTTGTGTGAAAGCATGCGTAAAATCGATATAATGATAAAAATGCTCATTCTTTAGAATTAATCTAGTAATATCACTTGTTTATTACGAAATAGTTCGTTGGTGGTTATGAAAACACGCATTTATTTTTATTTTTGCAAGAGATATATTATTATTATTGTTACAAAAAATATAGCCTATGACACTCAGGAAGTGAAGACAAATCTAACGACACTTCGCACATAAAAATCGGTCCAGCCGTTTAGGCTGTAGGCTGTCATAAAGAAACATAGATAAACCATAACCCTCCTTCCTTGTTACGCAGTCGGGTGAAAAGAAGAAGTAGTACCTTGTTCTCTAGCGAGTGCAGCCTCCGCTTGTGTACGTTCAGTCCCGCCTTGGAGACGAAGGAGGCGCCGCACGCTGCGCACACGTGCGCGCTGCGGTGGTGCGTGCGCAGGTGCTGGTAGTACGTCGACTTGTGTCTGGGAACACGATCGTACCGACCATCGCATCAACACACACACTAGATATATACGTTAGATTTAAGTTTTTGAACATGAATTTGCGCAAAGTAATGCCCGATTCAATAAATAAAAAAACTTAGTTAAAAAAAAACTGAATAAAAACCGACTTCGAAATACGCAATTAGTTTACTTGGTTAATATTTTTCTACAGACAGACATAAATGTATTGTAACACAACACAGCGCCATCTACCATCACTCGTTAAGTCTTACGACAATGTGAATTAATTTGTATATATTTTTAAATGGCATTAAATCTGATAATATTTAGCATTAATTTCATTCATTAATTTTCATCAAAGTAAACCCTATAAACTTGCCAATTTTGAAACTTGTATCTATTACCGCCGTGTAAGTGTAGGACAGACAAACAGACACAGTAGCCTCTCAAATAGGCACCTTTAGTACGGAAATCTAAAAAAAAAATTGTTAACCTCATTCTTTATGAAGAAAAATGTCTGGATTTCATATTAACAGACTGACAGATTTGTGTTCTAAAATACGTCACGACCACAGACATAGTAGATGAAGCATGCGACTTCATTTATATGAAAACCTTGCGTGCCACATTTTTTTGGTATCGACTGTGACGTCACACTAACGATTTTGTCAAGGAAAGTTCCATACGCGCGAAATCTATTCAACCGAATGCCTTCGCCGCGTTTGTACGCTATTAACTAGTTGACAAAATATCGAATCGTAAGTATATATCACCTGAAATTAAATAATCATAGGTTGTCAACTGCGATTTTTTATCATACTTGTTGACACGCTAGGTACATACACTTGGGGTATCTATACAAGTCTATGATCCCGACATATGAATACAATACAACATGTGATAGTGGTTTGACTATACCTGAACTGATGATTGCAAAATTTGCATGTTGTAGTGACACCCCGATGGAATTCTTCATGTTGGAATGCTAGTCCTCTGTGAACAACACATGCTTCAATTAATGACATACAAAGTACAAAAAATCATTTAAAAAACTAAAGAAAAGGAGGGTTTTCTCAGCAGTAGTCCCATAAAAAAATCATCAACTTCAGTTCAGCAGTTCTTGAACAAGCTCCTATTGCATTTTTTGAGCACTCAGTAATGGAACTAGTTTTCATAAATAATAATTATACTTTCTAAAATTAATACTTGATTAAAGAGGAAAATTAAATAGATTGCATTACCATATGGACAGACAAGTATCAGAAATTATCTTATAAAATCGTAGTCGTTATAAAATCAAGAAAGACTCACTCTCCCCAAAACAGCATGTGGCAGCGCAGGCATTCAATCTGAACATAGTGCCGCTTCATGTGTAGACGCAGCTTGCAGGGTTTCAGGAAACGGCGCTTGCAGAACCCACACACGTGAGAACCCACGCTCTGCGGAAATTACCAAGATGGCAATTAATATAACTGTATAGAAAAACATATTTGGTGGTAACATAGTGTGACCCAATTTATAACATTAGTAACATTTTTCAATTATTTTATTAACAATTAACATCTAGGAATTTGAATTTGAATAACAAATAATCATAAATTATTATAATATTGATTAATAAAATAAAACAGAAAAATGTATTTAGGGGAACCTGATGTAGCTTATATAGCATTAATAACATTTGGATAAAGTAAAGTAAAGATTAATTAAAATATATTTAAAAGAAGCATGGAGTGGCATGTGTTATAGAATTAGAAACATTTGAATAAGGGACACCAACAAATAAAAAATCAGCAAAATTACAATTGAGAGGAAAATGTAGTTAGGGGAGCATGGTGTGGCCTAATCATAAGATTAGTGACATTTAATAAAGTGCACTGCTTTATATGTAGTACAAAAATTGTTGGAAATGAGTTTCAGTTTTGGGATGGTGATAGAAATATTTATCAATTTACTTTTTAAATTAAGAGTGATTTTGAGTGAAGCTTACCTCAACATGATTTATCAAAATATGCTTCCTCAACATCTCTTCTCTTGCAAAATTTGAATAGCATTCCACACACTTATATCTCGCATTGACATACTTCGGATCAATGGCTCTCTTATGAAATTTCTCTATAGCTTGTTCCTCTGTTAACATAGTACGCTTCCAGTTAGCTGGGTCTAGAAATGAGCTCTTACTAGTCCAAGTTTTCTTCTCCTCTGGCTCTTGTGGTTCCATAAAGGAGGTTTTATTGGTCCATATTTTCTTCTCCTCTGTTTGTTCTGGTCTTTCCGATGTTGTGGATGTGTCATTGATGTCTGGTATCCATACTGGTTCAGACTCATGCTGTATGACCGTATGACCAAAGATAGAGTGATTGGGATGGAAGTTTATGGGCTCAATATAACTCGGATTGTAAGAATGTTCGGGTACAGCAACTGCTTCCGGTCGTGATATAGGAACGGCACCTGAGTTCATCATATCAATATCAACACTAATGCTCTCTGTTTTGATGTCAGACCCTTGTGGATCACCCATATTATCATCTATTATATCATCTAAATCTACCTCGTCATTTTGAGACGTTGATGCTTTCTCTGCAGCATCAACAAGGTGTTGGAAACTATTCGTTAGCTTTCCGGTTTCATTGCCAATGTGCTCAATTTTGATGTTGCTCCGTTTTTTGTATGGGACCGAGGGTGATAGGATGTTGGTGAAGGTCTTCCCGTCATCAGACTGTGTGATCGTGAGGGGCGATTGTAGATTCCTACCGTCCCTGTCTACTTTGCTTACTGCTTCATATGATAACTGTGGAGAATATTAATACATGATTTTTCTACATATTTGGCACAAAATTTTACACATTGACAATATATGTTATTGCAACAAGCAATAATATTAGAAGAAATTTATTAATAGCAATAAAACCGGACAAGTGCGAGTCAGACTCGCCCACCGAGGCTTCCGTACAAACTAAATAAAAGGGGGAAATCATATTTTTTTTATGTTTTCCTGCATAAACCGAAAAATACACATCGTAAAAATATTTAAGCCCTGTTTTAGCTTATGCTAATGTGCTCTCATTCCTTGCATAAAGACACTATTTTTTGTGATTAAATTATGTCTAAAAATGTCTAGTTTTCGGATTTTTTCCTATATGTCTACTCTAACACAATGCTTCTTGGCAAATTTTATAGCTCTAGGTCAACGGGAAGTACCCCATAGGTTTTGATTCCCTTGTGAGTGTCGAAATGTGCATTTTTTACGACATATTCGACTGTTTTTTTTTTTACGAAAATGAGAAATTTTATTTTTCTTTCTGCAGCAAGAGACTATGGATCTGCATATATGCTTTTAATTTCAACTCGATACCTTCACGCGTTCCCGAGATACAGGTCTTGACACCTGGACAGACGGACAACAAAGTGATCCTATAAGGGTTCAGTTTTTTTCTTTTGAGGTACGGAACCCTAAAAAAGGGTATAGATGGCTTTAACCTTCAAAATTTATGATGTGCGGATCTATAGATTGATTGAATTATATTAATCTGTATTATTGTTATTAAATTAAATTGCAGATTTCTTTCAAACAGTAGTTTGTGATTAATTCATTTTTAATTTTGCATTCTGAAAGGTAGGATATGGCTGGATAAGGAATTAGGAGGATATTGGATAAGGTAGGATTCTCTTATAAATTTTATTACCACCTTCGTAGCCCACATGTATAAATAAATGTATTAAATTTAAATTTAGTAATTTTAAGATTAAAGAATTTAAATTAATATTAAATTTAGTATTAAATTTCACTATCATCACCATTTTTAAATGGTTTTATTTACCTTACTGTTTGTTTGGGTCTTTAGTAATTTATTACTGTGGGATGAAACCGCAGGGCAGTTAGTACTCTATAATATTTTGTACAATGGGTCTTATCACCCCCACTCTAAATCCAAATCAAAAAAATTGAGATATTTTGTCTAACAGCCCATGTGCGACACTAAATAACTTTACTCACCATACCATTCCACGCAATCTCTCGCAGGGTGTTCTGACCGGTGTAGCACTTCTGCCTGAATTTGTGGTACTTGTGGAGTAATGCTGCGCACTCAAAGCAGAACCATTTCGGCAGGTGCTCACGGTCGTTTACCTGCACACATGTATGGCGCTGATAATGATATGGTTAATAACATATATGATAAATTAGTTTACAATTTTATAGCCTCAAATCTTGGGAACATCGAACTTCGGTATCTTCATCTGGGGGTATTTTAAGGGTGTGTTGAATTAAATAAAAACCGGACAAGTGCGAGTCAGACTCGCCCACCGAGGGTTCCTTACAAACTAGTAGATAAAAGGGGGAAATCAAATATTTTTTTATATTTTCCTTCATAAACTGAAAAATATACATCATAAAAATATTTAAAAACCTGTTTTAGCTTATGCTAATGAAGCTCTTTCATATGATACCCCACATGATACAGTTAATTCACTTTAAAATTTGAACCTTCATTCCTTGCATAAAGACACTATTTTTTGTGATTAAATTAAAAATGACCAGTTTTTCGGATTTTTTCCTATATGTGTTTACTCTACTTACCCTACTCTAACACAATGCTTATTGCCAAATTTCATTGTTCTAGGTCAACAGGAAGTACCCAATACGTTTTGATTCCCTTGTGAGTGTAGATATATGCGTTTTTTACGATACATTCGGCTGTAACTTTTTTTTAACGAAAACTTAGAAACTTTATTTTTCTTTCTGCATCAAGATACTATGGATCTGTATATGGTTTTAATTTCAACTCAATACCTTCACGCGTTCCCGAGATAAAGGTCTTAACACCCGGACGGACGGACAGACAGACAGACAGACGGACAACAAAGTGATCCTATAAGGGTTCCGTTTTTTTCCTATTGAGGTACGGAACCCTAAAAACATCTAATTTACACATATATCTAGTATGTTTTCTATTTGGTGTCTTTAAGCTGATATTTGTCTGCCTAAAAGTCTTCAATCTGCTTTGGGGTGTTCAAGCTAATGAAGACACCAAAGCAGAAAAGAGTGCCAGCCTAAAAAAAACATTTCACAATATATCTAATATACCATCTGGCAAACATAAAGCTAAACTCGTGAAATGCATCCCCAGTTCGTTTTTATATACATCCTATGTTGATTTCTGAATTTATTTATCCTATTTAGTCTTTAATGAGAGAAAACAAAGGAAAATCTAAACATAGATAGATTGGTTTTGTGAAAATTTAAATCAGATTGTGTTTTTTTGCCTAAGCAATGGTACCTGGTAAAAAGTAATCATCTCTGTCAGTTTGTTATCTTTTCATTAACAAACAACTGATTTGAATATTATAAAATTAGGCAGTAATATTAACTTAGAACATATGTAGAGATGAACATAAGCTACAATTTATCACAAACACTATTACTGCTTTTTACTGTATAACTGTAACTGCTGCACACATATGGTTTCTAAGACAATAACTGCCGATAACATACACCTTTTATTTTTTCTACTTCTGCTGCTGCAATATAATGCATAATACAACGGGACGTCAGTGCAGGACCCATCACCCCCACCTCAAACAGTTGCTGCTACACATGCCAGGCATGTTGGCCCAAGTTTCTTTACAATAGTGCGAAAAAACACACAGTGATTTGCGCGCATTTAAAAAACACCTCAGCAGTTATTGTACTATTGTAAGAAATGTATAATTTTCAGTCTATTTTTTTCATTTATGCTGTGAGACAGTGCATTTTGCCAAGCTTATTGATTTTTTTATATGTGAATGTGTCTGTTAAGTAAATAAATAAGATCTAATTTCAAGTTGCATGTTAAAATAATATTGCAAAACTAGATAGATCATACATAATTATACCATACACATGCAATATCATGAGTAATGATTAACATAAATACAAAACTAAGCTTTTCAGTTCTTTTATTAGTAATACATAATATTTATAGATAACTTGAAGAAAGCTGGTTAACTACTACTAAAAATTATTTAAAGAGTTCTTTAGGCTAATTAGTAGTTTTGTACTTATAAATTAAGCAAGGTGCACTTACCTGTGTAGAACCATCACACAAAACTTGCTACAAAGAGTCTAAAATCTACTTAGACCTATGATAATCAATCTAACTACACTTTGACTTTCACTTATACGAGACCTATGGAAAGGCAGCACTATATGTTATTGCAAACAACTTAAACAAAGAAAAAAAGCGTTTAATTCTTACTCTAAGTTATTTCTGCACAGGTTTCAAGGCGTAATTGTGATTCAAAATATCGGCACCATTCGCAATCGGGCTGACAACAGCCTGAGAGCTTCGGTTACTCACTTTGCAAGCCGTAATTTGTTCATAATAATACTTGAGATTAAACTGATCGTAGTGATAGCTTTTTGTATCAGTACGCAGGCATATCCTACAAATAACTAGATCAGACATAATCACACTTACTTTTTCAGTTTTACAATGGAAAAATCAATTTTCTTTTTTCTCCGTATTCAATCCAACCAAAGCTTTCCCTTTAATTTTTTTTTCTTGATTGATTTGATTGATTCATAGAGTAGGGAAAGTAGCTTGATTCCATAGGGATGGATAAAAGATTTGTTGAACTGATTGTTCATAATCGAAATCAATCCAACGAGGAGTTTTTACCCGACTGCGTAAGGAGGGTAATTTTTTTAGAGTGTATGTAGATATGTATGTATGTTTCTATATAATCTCCGACAGCCTAAACGGCTTGACCGATTTTGATGTGCGAGGTGTCCGTAGATTCGTCGGATACAAAAATTTATAAAAGTGGTATTTGCCTCTTTATTTGCGCAGACTATACGCAGACGAGTACTAGTTTCTAAACGTCAATGCTTTTATAATTATAATCTTTATATAATTATAAGTTATAAACATTTAAATACACGAAAATTAAATTACGGACAAACGTATAACTGTAAATAAAGTGTAAAAGTAACGTCGGAACAATATAAATTCATATTAAACTAGAGGTACTCTATGATTTCACCCGTTTTAACGAGCGCTCAGCATTTGCATGACTCAAGTAAACAAAAACATAGATAATAAGCATACGCGAGTGAAGCGAGCGCGAACATTTTAGTAGTGTTTTTATAGTAATATGATTTATTTCTCGTATTAGTGAGCCCGCAGTATTTTCATGACAAAATAGTACCTAATAAAGCGCGAGCGAAGCGAGCGCGAAAATTTTTAAGGTTTTGAAAATTAAATCTTGGAAATAATTTAATTCATTGATCGTGTTAGAAAGATGAACCAGGATGGCCCAGATGAACCAAACAAGTATAAAAGTGTAAACAAGTAAAAAAATGAAATATCCGACTAGATGAGTAAGACTGACTTACGCTATCAAAAAATATAAATATAACCATTTCAATGCATTGATTTCAAATTTAAGAACGGCATTGTAAGAGTCTTTTTCGAGTTTTTCGAAATTATTAACGCAAAAATATTTTTTATGTAAAATTGGCTTGGATCAAATTGAATTTTTCATGGAATATTTGTGTTTTTTTTTACTTAAGATAGATCTACGACTGATCTCCAATCTACGAATGATCTCCTCGTTGCTCCTCCAGATTCCATTTGATATACGCGTTTGTAGTATGCGCGGTCGAAAGACGAACATGGGTTATACTGCATCTCTTTAACTAAGCTGTAGTTATGAACACACATTACCGCACATCAGGTTTTTATATATATTTTATAACAAGCGTGCCATCCGCGATACCTATTCCGGAATTTTGACAGCATTTTTTTTTTCGGCCAATGCCATGGGGGTCCGGACCCCCTGGACCCCCCCTTATATACGCCCTTGGCTATAGGGGTCGTATAGATGACAGACAGTGACAGGCACGTAAAACTCTATGAAAGTTGGTTTCAATGTAATACTTTTTAAGCCCCTCACCTTGAACAGAATGAAGTCAGAGGCTTAATCGTAGATTACAAAATGAGACTGATACAAATTACAATACAATCTCTGGATTTTATAAACCAAAGGCCTTACCGAAAATCATTACTTAACTTTAACCAGCGTCTTAAATTTTCTGTCTTCTTTCCGCAAGTATCTTTACGTGTCAGAGAATTTAGCGAATCGATCTTAACGATAGGTGTACTCGCAGCGTGCTATCGGGATTTACAATATTTCTTTGTATTTATTAGAGTTGGCAGCATCGTTTTATTTTCTGAAATACTTTTTTTATTTATATAAAGCCTCTGTAACACTCTATGGTAAATCAATGGTCATGACATGAAAAGAAAAAAAAATATGTTTGTTTACGTTTGCAGTTTGTTTAGGTTTTATTTGTTACAAAAATAATATTGATTTCTAATGTTTACGAACGTTTTTGCAGTAAATTACACATCTTAAATGTCTACGTTAAAGATCTGTAGAATTTGTCTTCGCACTGAAGCAAAAGGATACAAATATGAGCAGTATCAGTTAAAATATTTTTACGAAGAAGTCACAGCTCTGAAAGTAAGTTTTCTGCTAAACAGGATTACCTTGTTCTAAAAACTTACCACAATTACAGTGTAATACATACGAGCTATGACTGTATTTCTACGGATCTGTCTGGTGTCATTATATGGTTACCATGATTAAGGAAAATTAACGCATTTACAGAGGCAGAGCTCCTATAGGCGTATTTTCATTAATAGAGATATAAGTAATGTCTAGTAAAGATGTCAGCTGTAGAGAGACCTAGGTTTGTCTAGTAGTAGTGGACTATGTTACATATAGTACATTCAAGCGCTTAGTTGATAATTTACCATAATAGACTGAAGTAATAAGTAAATATGACAAAGCTCATTGACTCCAGTGTAAAATGAACTATAATTACCTCTTTAACAGTGATCATAATGCATAATATTTCCAGGTGGCCACCAGAGATGAGTTACCGCAATGGTTCTGCTATGAATGTGCTGCTATCCTTCACAAGTTCCATAAGTTTAAGGAGAAATGTTACATTGGACAGAAATGCCTGAAGGAACTGTTATGGAAAGGACCTGTATGCTTACTTTAAATTATGCTTTAAAAATACATAGTAGACTATTGTCACCACTAAGCCTGATATTGTGATCAAGCTGCAAATTTTACATTTATGTCTTAAATGAAATATTTGTTTTTCAGATCACATATGAATCAATTTACAAACTAGATCAAGCAGCAAAACTCCAGTCAACACTAAAAACAGTCACTATTACTGATAAAGTCAAAACTTTTATTGTAAGAGATTATGAATTTGAATCTAACAACAAACAAGAAAAAACTATACAGGAAAATAACATAAATCCAAGTGAACATATAGAGTTTAATTATTTGGTTAATGATAAAAACCAAATTAAAATAAACAAAGAAAATATATCCAAAGATGCTGGAAAAGTGTCCAATTTAGATATAGAATATATTGGTAATATAGACACACAGCACAGTAATGTGGATATACAAGACTTACATACAAAAAATATCAATGAATTAGATATGATAAATGTCACTGACTTGGACACAAAAAATATTTACATTTTTGATACATGTAATGACTTAGATATAGAAAATGTCAATAATTTAGAAGTAAGCAATAGTAATAATATTGTAAGAGAGGCCGGCAAATATTTTGCTAAAGATGATATAAAAAAATTAAGCACAGAAAACTTTAACAGCACAAAACAAAATGACAAAAAAATAAATACTATTTGTAATATAGAAGACACTAGCAATAATGATCTGAGTCTATGCAATAACACATCAAGTGGCCTGACCAGTCCAATATCAATCTTAATACAAGGTGATAAAGTTGTTAGTCAGAAAACTGAAGAACTAAAGATTAGAAAAAGTAAAAGCTTAGAATTAACTAATGAAAAAGAATTAGGCAAATTTTTAAGTGAAGAACATTGGAAAAAGTTGATTTTAAGTGAAGAAGAAGCAGTGAAAGAGTTTAGAGGGAAATCAGAATATCCAAAGTATTTAGATGCTCCATACAAATGTACAGATTGTTTTAAGGGATTTTCTAAAAAAGAAATGCTGACTAGGCATGTCCAATCGAGACATAGTGAGGTAGGTATTTACACTTGCTCCTTTGCTGTCAGTACCTGAGATGACGCGTCTGTTTTGGACCCTTCAAAGGGTTCAGCTGAGTACTAATACATGCTTCAAGCACTTGTTAAGGTTCTTGTACATTAGCACGGGCCGCAACGGAGTGGAGCGGGCCGCAACAGGGCGGAGCGGGCCGGAACGGGGCGGAGCAGGTCGCATTACAGTTTGTAAATCAAATAGCTCTTTATGTTCTGGAATTAAACTTATCAGGAGCTCATCAGCCATGAGGCCCTGCAAATGCGAATCGAGAATACAATACAAAACTATGATAAATATCACTAGTAGTTCTGGAAACAGTAGATATAAGTTATTAATATAGCAGGAAGACAGGATGCAAGCTGCTTCCAATCGGTCTTTTTAGAAATCTATGGGAAGGCATATAGTTAGCAGAGGATTTCTTGTTGCTGAGGTGATGATGAAGATGATTATCACAGCAGTTTATTGATACACAGACATCTGGACATATGAAAGCAAATTTCAATTGTGACATTTGCTTGCTTTGCTTGTTCAGTTACTAAGTTAAAACACGTGAGTTCGTGCACTTAAATCCGCTTGGTACAACATTCTGACGGGCCGCATCGGGATGGGTCGGGCCGCACCGCATCGCCAAAATCCGCCCCGCTCCGTCCTTTTTCGCCCTGGCATTATAAGTGATAGTTTATATAAATGTATGCAAGCGATGAATTTAATCTAAGCGAACCTTTATAGGTGGCGCTATCCACGCGAACGTAAATTTTTTCTTAATGTTGGCCCCGTGCTGTTTGCACATTGTCGACTATGAAAACATTGATATAAGCCTAGCTAATTTCAGACTACGCTATACTATTGTGCTATATAGTATAGCAAAGAAGGACCTAATGCTATACTATATAGCATGGCGTTCACATTACGCGATATTATCGCAAGCATTTATAGTATATACCAACCTCAGTGGACCGCGATGGCCGGGGGTGAGGGAGGAGGAAGAGGGCGGCGCGTGATATAGCACATCATGAACTCAGCGCATCGCACCATTTTATAGAGTATAGTAAGCCAATAATATATAGTACAGAACAGTGTGGACGTGTCCATAACAATGTATGGTGCGCGATATCGTTGTGCTATGAGCTATATAATATATGCTATTATATTATAGCGTAGTCTGAAATCAGCTTTAAACTTTAAAGGATAAAGTCTATTCCGAATTATCTACATCCTAAGGAACCAATAACCATGGCTAATTGAATAAATAAATAAATAAAATAAAATAAATGGCTAGCTAAAGGCGTCTGTACAGATTGTGAAGGTGCAGGTTCGAGTATTGTTGGATGTTGCAATTCTTAAACTGTGCATTCTTATAAAAAAAATAAAAAAATGTGTGTGCTTAGACCACACGACAGAAGTGAAAACTTCATCAAGGCGATGTTAATAATACGAAATAACAGCATAGCAGTGACGTGTCGACTATATCTCTCTCGTTCCCATTGTCGACTCGAGCCGACTTTACCCGAACGAGCGTTACATAGCCGAGCGTGTCGGCTCGGGTTCATTCAATACCCACAAAATAAAGTTCTCAGCGCGCAGAAGTTAGTCCCTTTTAAAAGTATTAAAAGAAAAACAAAATACCTGACTAGAGAAAAACTGTTCTTGTAGTCTAACTTGCTAATAATTGTCTAATTTCGATACGCTTGATACGCTGCTGAGTGTACCTATTTTTCTGAGAAAGTATGCGTAAAATATCTGTAAAAGGTTATAAATGTGCATCCTTTAGAACAATCCTAGTAAAATCACATATTTATTACGAAAAAATGTTGTTGTTGGAGGTTACGAAAAAGCGAGTTTTTAAATTTTTACGAGAGTCCTATTATTTTTAAATAAAAACTACGGGTCACTCACGTCTGTTTTAAGCCGAACAATCCGACTATAGTTTCAACCGCATTCGGCGGTCTTTTTCAAAGGAGCAATGCAATCGTCACTCGGTCGGCTTAAAACAGACGTGAGTGACCCGTAGTTTTTATTTTAAAATGTGTGAAAACCACGTTAGTTTCCATAGTCCTATTATTATTACAAACAACTATATATATAGCCTATAACACTCAGGGAGTAAAGACAAATCTAATCACACCTCGCACATCAAATTCGGTCAAGCTGATTAGGCTGTAGGAGGTCATAGAAATAAACATACATACCCACATACGTAATATATATACATACACTAGAAAAACTTAACCCTCCTTTCGTACGCAGTCGTAAAAGCAGTGTTATGTTCAGGAGCTAGGCGGCTTCGAGTGCCGCTTCTGCCGCTTGCGGTTCAAGTGGCGATGCCAGCTCAGGAAGCACATTCAGCAACACTACACCAAGTACGAGTGTCTGCGGTGCCATGTCGTCTTCAGTTTGGAGTGAGTGCCGTGAGATTATAGCTCTTACGTTATCTATATCTATATTTTAGGGTTCCGTAGTAAACAAGGAACCCATATAGTTTTGCCATGTCTGTATGTCCGTCCGCGGCTTTGCTAAAAGACTATTAGTACATACTAGAAAACTGTAACATGTCATGGATATATTAGTTGTGCCGATAAAGTTGTAGAATAAAATCTTTAGTATTTTTTTTTGGGTACCTCCCCCGATAAAACAATGGGGGTGTACGAAAATTATTTTTCAATTTAGGGATCCGTTTGCGAAATACTAAGCTTTAAAGTTATAGTTTTTAACCGACTTCCAAAAAGGAGGAGGTTCTCAATTCGTCGGAATCTTTTTTAATGTATTTTCCTCTATTACTCGAAGACACCTGACACCTGGACCGATTTGAAAATTCTTTTTTCTTCCCACGTGGTCCCATAAAAATATCAAAATCGGCTCAATATTTTGGTTTTTATAACAAAGTAACTAGAAAAATATGTCATCCAAGTAAACGAATTGCGTAATTTGAAGTCGGTTTTTTTAGTTTTTATAAATGTTTTAAAATTAAAAGGAAAATTGTCACAACTAAGTAGACATTACAGGATAACAAGTAATGGTCGATCAACTTAAAAAAAATACTTTTACAATAATACTTATATATATATATATATAAGTTAATTACTTAGACAAGTCAAATATGAACATTTCATTTAAATTAACATAAGTTAACTCGTATGTTCGTAGTATCAAATGATATACCCTTTTTTAAGGTCACATAAATTATGATATGTAAATACAGAACCCTACATTGCACGTGCCACGAAACGCACTTGGCCATTTATTGTGTTTGTTTTGCAATTTGTTATCATTATCTTAAGAATTAGCTGTCTATGACTATTCAAACTGTATTGTTCCAATAACTAAGTGAAATAGATTTAATGGAATTGAAATAAAATCGTGAACTATAACTAGTGTAGGTATTTTATTTGCAGTTCGTCAGCGCTCCTCCACGAAGAATACCACAGCGGCAGTTGTAGACAGTGCGCCCAGTGCGGCGAACAGTTCCGTCACGTGACGACGTACTACACACACATGCGCACGCACCGCAGCGCGCATGTGTGCGTGCGGTGCGGCGCGTCGTTCGTGTCGCGCGCCGGCCTGCGGCAGCATGCGAGGATCAAGCATGCCGACCAACTGATGGTTACTGCATCATTTAATTATATATTTTTTACGTGATTGTCTTTTAAATCGATGAACGCCGGCTGCACGCACGAAAAAGCATGACTCATTGTCACCTTCCGCCTGAGCCGAGCGTGCATGCGAGAGCGCGGGACAAGCGATAGAGAGGCACGATCGGCCTAAGCGCGTTCGGCTTGTGACGCATCTATCATGACGTTATCACGTAAAATTGTCGTCCGTAAACCGACTTTACAGACAACCAGTTTTTAGGAAATATCACAGCCATAATTATAGTTCAAAAAACTGAAAAAAAACCGACTTCAAAATACGCAATTCGTTTAATTGGATGAAATTTTTTCCGTTATTTTGATATAAAAACCAAAGTACTGAACCTATTTTGATAAAATTTATATGGGACCACCTCCGAGGTATTACCTACCAAACGAAAAAGAATGATCAAACACAATGCATAATTGGTGGAGTAATCGCAGAACAAACATAAAAAAACACAGTCGAATTGAGAATCTCCTTTTTGGAAGTCGGTTAAAATTCATACATACATAAAATGATGCCTGTTTTCCCTTACGGGATAGGTAGAGCATCAAAGGCCAACAAGGCCGTTTGACCTTGATTAGAGGGTTGGATGGATGGGAGAGGGTTTTAGGGGATAAGAGGGTAGGACGTAATGTTGGTTTGCAGTGACAGGGGGTCAGCACATACCCCTACATAAACGCCAATTTCCCTCAAGTCCTTTAATTGACTTTTAGAGTATGCCCGGGAAGAGAAGCAGCTGATATGATATGATATATTATATGTTTTTATTTTTCTCCCAGTCCAGCCAGGGAAGTCTAGCTTGGAGCCAAAACACCTACATAATTTAGACAATTTCAAGTTTTCGCCTGTAGACTGGAAACATGATATAAAGTTTCAAACTCAAATATTTTTTTTGCGCGAATATAGGTAATATACAGGTTATAAAATAAAATATAAGTAGGTATCACTATATTCTATCCCTTACTGGACGTGCAAAACTGGCGTATTTATATTATTTATTGTACACTAGCATTTACTCGCGGCTTCGCACGCGTGTCTATTTCCTTAAAATTGAAAAAAATAATAGTAAACCGTAAGACTTTTTCATAGACCGGCTGTGCGTGTAGGTTTCTTCTAATGACGATACAGCTGACATTAAAATTAACTGCGTCATAATAGGTACATATGTAACGTCAATAGAATAATTGTAATATACTTGGTTTTGACTCGCGAGATAGTGTATGACGCTCACGGTCGGTTGTGAGACAAATCTCTCGCTGTGTGAACGTCTCTGACTCGCATCGCGAAACAGAGAATGCGGCTCGCGATCAGCAGATGGACAGACGCCTTTCTTTTTGTAATAGAGTCTCTGAAGTTTGGGCCTCTGAATTGTGCACACGAACAGAAACTAAACTTGTTGCTCGTCACTCAACACTTTCCTCTGATTAGAGACTACTACATTTTCTTTACCTTTGATCTCGGTATTCTTTTTCTACTGCAATTTCACGACTTCCGGGAATGGTTTGGTGAACACTTTGACGGCATATCGATAAACTACTCACCGTTAAGACAACATAATCAACATGGACAAATAAACCCTTTAGTCTATAAAATGCCTCCAATAGCATTCAAATAATCATTATCAGACAAAACTGAACAACTCAACGTCAACTTATGTTTTCTGATATCAGACCCAAAAAGTAATAAAGACCTCAAAAATAGGTTTAGGTAGGTACCTACTTAGGTAGACACCCATTTTTGATTTTTTTCTTGTTATTTCTCCCTTTTAAGTTCATTAGATTGTTTTGGAGTCGGTTGTTTTTTTTTTTAAATTCGTTTTATTTATTAATTTTTAATTGTTTTTACTCTTTTTGTTTGAAACTAAATCCGCCCAGTAGTTTGTTTGTATAGCGTCGTTGAAACACTCTTATTATAGAAATAAATAGTCCATATCTTGAAAACTACTACACCGATTTTGATAAAAATTACAGTGATTCCTAAGTTGAGAGGTACTTTATTCAATAAAAAAAGACGTGTGACAATCGGAGACTGCCGCGGTAAAGCTATTGCATAGCATTTTTTATCAACTTATGTAATTATAATTATTTATTTATTTTATTTATGCAGTATTCCTAACACCCCCCACTCCGACCGGCACAGCGGTGATACTTTTTAGTTTTGCCATCTATCGATGAATAGCAGAACTTTTAATGACTTTTTGAAATATCACGCTTGTCTCTTTAGTTTTGCAAATCGCCTCTAGGTGGCATTGGTTGTATCGGCGTTACTGCGTTAGGTTATTTTCGTTACGGAATTTCTGAATTCGGTCTCCACGCTCAAGGCCCGCGATAGAAGCTATGCAATAGCTTAAAAATATTTTTTGCAATATCACTTCTAGTTTCTGCGTAATACGTGGACAAACATACAAATATACAAAAATACAAACACTTATGAAATTTGGCACACATGTTTAGAAGCTGGTATAGACTAACATATTCAAAAACTGTGCAGTTCTGACAATATTACATACATACAGGTCGAATTGATAACCTCCTTTTTAGGGTTCCGTACCCAAAGGGTAAAAACGGGACCCTATTACTGAGACTTCGCTGTCTGTCTGTCTGTCTCCAGGCTGTATCTCATAAACCGTGATAGCTAGAAAGCTGAAATTTTCACAAATGATGTATTTCCGTTGCCGCTATAACAACAAATACTAAAAATTTAAAAAAAAATATTAAGGGGGGTCCCCATACAATAAACGTGTTTTTTTCGTATTAAAGCAGACTAAAAATTAGTATACCTACAACAAACGTGATTTTCTATTATAGATGATAGTATGGAACCCTTCGTGCGCGAGTCCGACTCGCACTTGGCCGATTTTTTTAAGTTAGTAAAAAAGATAATAGAACGCTATGCTGTATATTGATAGCGTGATTTTTTATAGAGAAAAAATCTATATAAATCTATAGAAGATAATTTCAAATTTTGATTTCACTCGAAATGTATGAAACGGGTGTGAAATTCTGTTCGAATTTGATAATATGTTATTACTTAAGCTATCATTGTCAACTTGATTATTTTTATTCGGCCTACAGTAGGCTAAAACTGTTTGGCCATACTGCATTTGTCACCTTAAAATAAATCGTTCAATTTCATCTCCATCTTTTCAATTTCATTAATCGTGATGGTACAATACCAAGGAAACAGCCAAATAACATTTGTTTGGCAAATTTGAAGAAAGTTTATGTCTGAATTTCTTATAATATTTGTCTTCATTAGATCTCGTTACTTTGATTCTTAATTAAAAAGTCCGTATCTTGAAAACTACTGAACCGAATTTAATCAAACTTACGGTGACTCCTAAGTTGAGAGCTACTTTATCAATAATAATATATAGAAAGATTTTTTGCAATACGACTTCTAGTTTCTGCGTAATACGTGGACAAACATACAGACTGGTATAGACTAACATATACAAAAACTGTGCAGTTCTGACAATATTACAAACATACAGGTCGAATTGATAACCTCTTTTTTTTCGAAGTTGGTTAAAAAATATACCTATACGCTACGAATTGATGACCTCCTTTTTTGAAGTCGGTTAAAATACTCGTAGAACTATTACCAAATTCTGGAGTATCTTGTTTGCGCGTTTTAAGCCATCTCTTATTTTTTTGTCGAACTACAGGTAACAGCAGATTGCTTATTTATCATTCCATCGAAGTTATTTATTGGAATAACTCTGCTATTTCTAAACCGATTTTGATGAAACAAAGCCTATGTCCTCCGCAGAACCTTAGAGAACGCGTTTAATATAACAGAATGTTAAAATACTCAGTACTTTAAGAGCCTATAGCGGACATACAGACAGACAGACAGACAGACAAAAATTTTAAAAGCTATATTTTTGGATTCTGCTGCTTTCATATAATCAAAAAATGTTTTTTTCTTAATTTTATCTTCAATGTACAGACGCGACTTCGTTACAGTTTTATTATAGGTATAGATATGTTCTGTCATTCTATTAATTTTCATAAAAAGTCACAAAGAAATGTTTACCACACCATAAACGTAATAATTATAAACCCAAAAATTAATGTTATACAAATGTCAACAGTTAAAATATGCCAATCGCAAATAAAATGGAAAAAAAATCAATATTATTATTAATATCAAAATTTAAAGGCGATTTATAAAATGTCAAATATGCAAAAAGATCTGTCATTGTAGGTTCTCTTACATTAATACATGAGCATAAACAGTTTTACAGGTTTTTAAGTTTGAAGCTGTACGCGCCCATCTATCAAACAAAAATGCATCTAAATAAATAAAATAAAATAAAATAGCCTTTATTTCCCAACAATTAATTACATTTATAAATTTATCATACAGTGTTCTTGGGCACCCAAATCTGATAGATAGATAGATAGATAGATAGATTCTTTATTTGCATACAACATGAGGAATTTTTATACAATATATGCACAAAAAGATGGAACAAATGTATATGTAGCTTAATCATGTTGTGCCAATTAGGCGTACAAAATGTCAGGGCAAATAGCATTCTGCTCAAGTATTTGATTAAAAATAGCGTTAAATGTTAAACGTTAAAATAAATCAGAAAATATAGACAACATTTACAATAACAATAAAATTCAATATGTACAAAGTCAACGTCAAATAAATAGATAAAAAAAATTATAATAATAATGTCAAAAATACAATAACGATTTCAAAGCCAATACTAAATTATCAATCAAATATATAAAATGTAATATGTCAACTTAAAATTTATCATTTAGAAAATCATTGATTGTGTAGTAGGATTTCTGTAACAACAGTGATTTTAATTTCTTCTTAAATAAATTAACGTTTTCGTCCCTTATTGACTTTGGGATCTTATTGTAAATGATAGGTCCCATACACACTATACTATTTCGTATAAGAGCTGTCTGTCCTTTATGTACGCGCCGTTTGTCCTGGTCTCGTCTATTTCTTTTTATTGTGTCAGACAGTGTAGGGAATCGCTCTCGATTAGTTTTTACAAATATCGCTGTTTCCAATATGTACAGACACGGAAGTGTAAGAATTTTATAATTTTTGAAATATGGTTTACAGCTATCTCTATTTCCAAGTCCAAACATGGCCCGAATACAGCGTTTCTGTCTTAAAAAGAGAACCGTTTTGTTAGTCGAGTTGCCCCAAAAAATAATACCATATCTTATTATGGATTGAACCAGGCCATAATAGGCGGTTAGCAACGAGTCTATGTTTAAGGTACGAGCTAATTTTTTTAGCGCATATGCTTGGCTGCTTATTCTCTTTGAGAGATTTTCAATGTGTGATTTCCAGTTTAACTGTTTGTCGATAGTTAATCCGAGGAATTTAGCGCTATCCACTTCTTTTATTATTCTGTTGTTATGTGTTACGTCAAAGTTACATTTATTTTGTCCTCTTTGACTAAAGTGCACGATATTTGTTTTGTCCAAGTTAATTATTAAATTATTATTGCCGAGCCACAGTATTACGGATGTCAAGGAATTCATTATGTCATCTTTATACGAGTTAGATGTCTTACATGCTATTGTTATCGTACTATCATCTGCGAATAATGTCATTGGTTGTGAAGTTGCAGTAGGTAGGTCATTAATATAAGATATAAAGGATAATGGGCCGAGGACACTACCCTGAGGAACACCATACGTCACTTTGCGCTTAGTAGATCGAGATACTTCTTCAATTTTCGTATCAATGTTAACTCGACTGATTTCAGTCAGTTGTATTCTATCAGCCAAATAAGATTTCATTAAGTCCGAAACATTTCCTCTAATACCGTAAGCTTCTAATTTACTAATTAATATCCCATGATTGACATAATCGAACGCTTGCGTCATATCAAGGAATACTGCACATATTGGAGAGCTTCTATCCATACAAACTAAGACTTTTTCGATAAAATCATATATAGCCATGTTTATGGTCTTACTTTTGCGAAAACCTTTTTGCTCTTCACATAGTATATTTTTTTCCTCTAAATAATTATTGATTTCATTGTAAAAATACTTTTCAAAAATTTTCGAAAATATTGATATGAGTGCAATCGGTCTATAGCACTCCGTTTTCTCTTTATTGCCTTTTTTAAATAACGGCTTGATTATTGTCGTTTTTAAAGAATTTGGAAATGTGCCTGTTGATATGCATAAATTAGTGATAAAGCTTAGTGGTGCACATATATATTCATTTACGGACTTTATTATTCTAGTTGAAATTTCGTCCTCACCTACGCTATTAGTGTTTTTGAGGTTTTTAATTATTTTTCTAATATCTTGCGGCAAGCTTGGAGCCATAAACATGGAGTCTTTGCTGTTTTTTATATTTAAATTAATTTTAGTGCCTGCATTTGGAATTGGATGTATTTTATCCCCAAAAAAGTTATTGAAAGTGTTAGCTATATCTGTCGGGTTTGTTATTTCTCTATTATCAATTTTGATTTTTGTTATTGCTTCTTTCGGCAAGTTTAATCTAGTTTTATTGATAATTTGCCATGCAGTTTTCTGTTTATTACAGGAGGATTTTATCTTGTAATTATTTTGTGCGCGTTTTGTTAATTCTATTATTCTTCTAAGACGTTTGGAATATCTAAAAAAAATTGTTTTATTGTCCTTAGTAGGGTTAAGTCTAAACTTCCATAGAAGCCTTCTTTTATTTTTACTGCAAACTTTTATGCCGCGTGAAAGCCATTTTATAGGTTTATTGACTCTAATGGTAACCATTTTTTGGGGAAAACAGAGGTCATAGTACAGTTTAAAATTAGAAAAGAAATAATCATATGCTAAATTTGCATCAAAAAAGCTGTATAGTTCCTCGAATGAAATATTACTCATACACATTTTAAATTTATTGATATTTTCTAGAGAATAATCACGTTGCTTTTTACGCCAGAATTTGAGTAATGAGTTTCTATGGACTGGAAACTTCATTACTAAAGCACTGTGATCTGACAAGACTAATTCGTGCACTTCCGTGTTGCAAGTCTTTTTATTATTGTATGCCATATTATCAATACAAGTCTGACTTAAGAATCGTGTGGGTTCTTTTACCGCTAGTTTAAAATTGTAGTTTCTTAATATAGATTCGAAATCAGATGTTAGTTTTGTGTTTTTCAATATATTGATGTTGAAGTCACCAGCGATGACGACTTGTTCATTGTTTTTGTTATTAACAAAGCTTAACATCTTATGAAATCTGCAAAAAAATGTTTCCAAATTTGTGTATTTTGGAACTCTATATATGCATATTATCACTAAACCATGTTTAATCAATTCTAATCCGCAACATTCAAATATACTTGTTAGGGACATTTTCTTGAAATCTACAATTTCTCTCCATTCGTGTCCATTCTTAACTAAAATGCAGGATCCGCCTTTATTTACATTTTTTCTGCAATAAGATGTGGTTAGTGTATAGTTGGGCACATTTACATATTGCTCATAGCCATCCATTATATTATGTTCTGTTATGCATAGTACATCAGATGTAATCTTTTTTTCCGCTAGTTGGTCTAGAGCCATTGCCAATTTGTCAGTCTTATTGATGAGACCCGATATGTTCTGATGGAGAATGTAAAGGTATTCATTCACGAAAAAACATTGACTTATTCGTATTTTCATCGTTGGTAATTGGTGATTTAGGATCATCCATTTGGGGTTTTCTCATAGTGTTGAGTATGCCTGTAATATAGTGTTTCAGTGTCGTGAAGTTTACTCGTAGTCCATTATTGTTAATCGTGCCATGTTTATTGTTGAACATAGTTTGGTCATATTTTAATTTCTTATTTGAGTCAAATATATAAGCGTATTCATATGATAATGCGTCCAAATGTAGAAGATTATTGAAGTTTTCGACTCGTTGGTTATATAGTAGATTATCTGTCATTGGTCCATATTTATATGTAGGCAGGCAAATTACTATGTTTGTATTATTTACTGTCCTTAATGTCTCTCTTATGGCCACGACCAGGTCAAAATAGTTATTTGTAGTTTTAAAGTCATCTTCCCCTATAAATATTACGCACACGTCATTATATGTAAATTCTGCTAATTTTGTATGTAATCCCCTGATAAGGGATTTAATATTCCCATTTGGTTGAAGATAGTGGTATATGTCAGTGCCATTATCCCATGTGTCCTTAGCAATTGAGAGAAGGTTATTTCGTTTATTATTACTCAAAATGAACATTTTTGCTGGTTCGGTTCGTCGTTGTTGAGTAGGTTTAATATTTTGTAAGTTTTTTGATTCCGATGTTTTTAGTTCATGCTTCGGATGCATTTTTGGCGATACAGAACTTTCATCATAAACTAAGGATAGTTGTGTCGCTGTAGGCATTGAATTTTTCATTATATTTGATTGCTCTGCCAACTCGTGTTCTTGTTGTTTATATGTTTTTTTCTTAGGTGTTATCTTCCTTTTAGCGGGACTAGTAGTATTTTTTTTAAGTAGTTCAATATTTTTTAATAAATCTTCATTCATTCGCCTAAGGTTAATATTCTCTGACGACAAAACGTCTATTTCGTCGTGAGCACTTTTAAGTTCTAATTCAAGAGTTTCAACCTTGTCCTTAAGATTTTTGTCCTCTAAGCTTTCGTCCGATATATCCGGTAGACTATTATTAGTCCTGTCGAGTGTCTGTGATAACAACTCGTTATCAGTCTGACTCATGGAATCGGACTTGGTACGTGTACGCCGAAAAGTTATGTTCTCCAAAAAATTCATTGTGAGCACCAAATAGTATGATTTGTTCAAACTGTTTAAAGTTAGTGATTAAAAATGAAAATATAAAAAAATCTGGTAAAAGGCCTCCTCCTTGCGTTGCCATTCGAAGCGGTCTCGAGCCAATCTAGTCCAGGTTGCGCCTGCTACCTGGACTATGTCATCTGACCATCTTCGTTTAGGCCGTCCTACTCTTCGTAATTTGTTTTTGGGGAACCAGTGGACAATTCGCTCGCTCCATCTCCAAAATGCATCTACTAATTGTAATTGTGTGTTGTTACAGGAGAGTTCATCTGATTCTGAGCACGGTGACGAGAGTTACTGCGCGCGCTGCGACATCACGTTCCAGTCGCGGCGCGCGCACACGGAGCACCTGTTCCACTCCGACATGCACACGGAGCTCGCCAGGTGTGGATACATGTGTATAGATGTGTACAAGGGGTAGATACATGTACACGTATATAGATGTGTACACAGGGTGGATACATGTTCATGTATAAGTGTGTGTAAGTGTGAATTACGAAATAAATGAATATGAATATATAGATGTATACACGGGGTAGATACATGTACATGTATATAAATGTGTACAAGGGGTAGATACATGTACACGTATATAGATGTGTACACAGGGTGGATACATGTTCATGTATAAGTGTGTGTAAGTGTGAATTACGAAATAAATGAATATGAATATATAGATGTATACACGGGGTAGATACATGTACATGTATATAAATGTGTACAAGGGGTAGATACATGTACACGTATATAGATGTGTACACAGGGTGGATACATGTTCATGTATAAGTGTGTGTAAGTGTGAATTACGAAATAAATGAATATGAATATGAATATATAGATGTATACACGGGGTAGATACATGTACATGTATATAAATGTGTACACGGGGTAGATACATGTACATGTATAATATAGATGTGTACACATGTAAACGTATATAAATCACTGTAAGAGATTATAAATGCGTTTTTTTTTGAATAATTATAGTAAAATCACTTTTTTATTACGAAAAAGTTCGATGGAGGTTATGAAAACAACGCATTTTTTATTTTTACGAGATATGTAAATTATTATTACAAAAAATATCATATTACAAATAATATGACACTCAGGAAGCGAAGACGAATCTAACGACACCTCACACATCAAAATCGGTCAAGCCGTTTAGGCTTTAGACTCATATAGAAACTATAGATACATACACACCCACATACATCTGTCAATTTGTCACTGCTATAGTGCTATTTCGTATTAGATGAAGTTTTCATGTCGTGTGGTTTTAACCACACACATTTTTTTTTGTAACCCCCTAACTCGTCATATCTTTTATAAAAAAAAAAACCGATCGGGCAAGATTAGTTTTTCAAATTTGTATAGTTTATATGTATTTATGTTTTCTATTCCAGAAAGGAACTTGACGCCACGCCTACTAAGAAAATTATGGGCAAGAGGCTACGAGATAAGGTTTGTTTGTTTGTGCATTATAATTGTTTATTTTATTTTGTTAACCAAATTTAATTTACAATGACTGTATGTTTTTTTTTCAGATTACCAAAGATTTACGCAAACGGTGAGTTTTGAATATCTTTGATCGTTTTATTTTTTTACCCCCAACTCGGGAAGAGTAACGGTGAATGAGTTTATTGTATATACAGGACACACTTAGGTGCTTTACAACAGATTCTCAACTGTGGCGTGGTAACTAGCGAGCTGGGCACTCATAAGTACTTTTCAATTAGGCTTACGCACACAAGAGATGACTAAATTCTATGTATATAGCCGTGTACACTAAGAATTAGTCTATTTTATTCTTTTGGATGAGAACAATACGCTAAGAAATAGCGATGTTGTTGTAGTTTTATTCTTGCCTCGTTTAAAACGTGACAGATTTGCGGCTATGACCAATGACGTAATGTGTCAGTACACTCACTCACACTACGTTAGTAAGTGCATGCGTGTTCATAATATACATCAATAGTATGTACGCGTGAGTGAGCGAGAGGATGACTACGTCACGATGGCATGGTTTGATATGATCTGTCTCTTTTGACAGCTTTCGCAACTTTATATTCACAAAAATAGCTTTATCTTTGTCATTTTTATTCGATTGTAATATTTCTTTCACATAAATGATTGGATTATCAATTGCTACAAATCTGCATTGCAAAAAATTGTACTTGAACCTAATTTTGATGTTATTAATCTACGTCCAAATAGAAGGAGGATATTCTTAATTCGACTGTATGTTTTTCTTTGTACGTTTGTCCAGTCGTGAATTGATTTTGATCCTTGTTTTTGTTTGGTAGGTCATAATTTTTATCAAAATCGATTCTGTACTTTGGTTTTTATAACAAAATAACTGGAAAAATGTCATCCAACTAAACGAATTGCGTATTTTGAACTCACTTATTCAAATCTCAAGTTTATTATTGGAACTGGAACCCGCGCCCGCGGCCTTCAACATTGAAGATCGTCGTGCAACTTACCGAGCCACCATCGCTTCAAACTTTTACTGACTGACAGATTGACAGATCTGCTTATATTTCAGGAAGTCTGAGTCGGACACATCGGCGCCGCTGAAAGCTAAACGAAGGAAAAGAATTAAAAGGAAACACAGGAAACCGAGCACATGTTATCAAGTAAAATAAACATTTTTATCAAATGTACTTCAACAATTAAATAACAAAAAAAATAATGGTGTTGTAACCGAGCGAGACAGCGATGCCACCCTACTCTCTGTCTTAATAATTGTGCTTGTCGTTTGTGTTAGTGCGGCGAAGAGTTCTCCACGCAGGCGGCTTGCATGAAGCACCACGTGGCGGCGCATCCGCGGACCTCCTTCCACTCGCCGCACGACAGACACATCTGCGAGCTGTGCGGCGCCTCGCTCGCTGTGAGTACACACTATACACACTACATCCCGACATCTTCAATGATACACTATATGTTTTTAAAAACAAACTGGTAAAGCCTCTATGTAAACTAGACTGATTTTTAACCGACTTCGAAAAAGAAGGAGGTTATCAATTCGTACCGTATTTTTTTAAATGTATGAACTAATGTATGAATTTCTCTCTCATTCTTGAACCAATTTTTGTGTTTCGCGAATTGACATATAGATAAAGCTCCCAAGTTGGTCCCATAATTATATTAGAAACATTGCTTTATTACTTTTTGAATAATCTCTAAAAGTAAAAATATTTTCATTGGATTCCTGAGTGAGTGCGTCAGATTATAGAATCGCAGAGTTCCACTGACACGTTTTTCTTTACAAAAGTGTCAAATGTTTAGGTTTTTCGTATAAACATCTGCACATTTTCTAATCTGCGACGACGAAGCTTAAAACATTCAATGACAAATGTCATTCTTGTAAAAGAAACGAGCGGGTGAAGAGAGGTCTCTTTAAAAAGTTTACAATCGTGAGGGATTTATTGCGCTTGAAAAGTAAAACCTACTTACTCCTCATCCAATGTGTATAAGGAGACAATAGAGTTACTTGCTTGAGCGCCTTGTTTAATTATTATCCTTACTAATATTACAAGTAAACGAAATAACGTACTGCGAAGGCGGTTGTTTCAGTTTTTTAAACTATAAAATTATTCAGATTTGTATCCATTGATTTTATCACTTTTTGATTTGGCTCATAGATTTATATATAATGAACAAACTTATTTTAACTAATGTAGCAATAGTGTAACCATTGTTATAATGAAAGTTGTATGCCTGTAATAGGTAATCATATCAGATCTATGTATCAACGAACTAGAAAATTAAGAATGTATAATATGTTCACTGTTGGCGTATCTAAATAAATAAATACATCTGCGAGCTGTGACTACACACCACACAGACTACACCCGCGAGGTGAGTACACACTGCACACACTACACTTGCGAGATGTGAGTACACACTACACACATTACACCCGCGAGTACACACTATACTTACGAGCACACACTACACCTACGTGCTGTGAGTACACACTACACACACGACCTGAGAGTACACACTGCACACACTACACTTGCGAGATGTGAGTACACACTACACACATTACACCCGCGAGTACACACTATACTTACGAGCACACACTACACCTACGTGCTGTGAGTACACACTACACACACGACCTGAGAGTACACACTGCACACACTACACTTGCGAGATGTGAGTACACACTACACACATTACACCCGCGAGTACACACTATACTTACGAGCACACACTACACCTACGTGCTGTGAGTACACACTACACACACGACCTGAGAGTACACACTGCACACACTACACTTGCGAGATGTGAGTACACACTACACACATTACACCCGCGAGTACACACTATACTTACGAGCACACACTACACCTACGTGCTGTGAGTACACACTACACACACGACCTGAGAGTACACACTGCACACATGACACTTGCGAGCTGTGCGGCGCCTCGCCACTCCAGTTCCACTCGAGTTCAGTGGTATCAGCAATGTGATTTTGAGTGACCTTGAGGCCACAAAAATCGCAGTAGCATGTGCATTTCAATTATGAGCTTTTATTTAGTTTCACCTGTACCCAGTATTTGAAATCAAAGAATGTAATCCAGCTAAATTTA
Source organism: Lycia hirtaria (assembly GCA_947563715.1). Lineage (NCBI taxonomy): Eukaryota > Metazoa > Arthropoda > Insecta > Lepidoptera > Geometridae > Lycia > Lycia hirtaria. The sequence goes on along the minus strand of OX387383.1, from coordinate 26,090,852 downwards.
ACCCAGTTCCCCGTTTCCGATTGGGCTGTTCATATATCTGCTAAATCGGTATTTTATCGGATTTTTATACGATAGAGCAAATTACTGTGTCGTGGTTTGAACCAAGAGAATAACTTTAAAAAAAAGATATATCTGTAAACATATATGTAGGCATCGATAATAAATCGAGCCTTGAACGCAGCAATTATTCGATGAATCGGAACGCCAGTGCCAATCGGGGTTGTTTAACTGGGAATATTTGTTCAGCCCGGCAGCGTTGCGGTGCACCAGAACATGCATTCCCGCGAGCGGGTCCACACGTGCGACACCTGCGGCCGCCAGTTCCACTCCGCAGTAGGACTCAAGAGACATCTCGTGGTAAGACTCGCTTCTATTGGCTCTGTTGTCGTTTATAATTTTTTCGCCTGCGGAATTCCCGATTAGAGAATTGAAGTGGCAGTGGGCAGGGCACATAGCAAGCAGAAAGCAGATGGCCGATAGGCTGCTCTGTTCTCGAGTGGAGACCACGCACCGGCAAGCGCAGCGTAGGAAGACCAGCCACGAGATGGACAGATGTCCTCATACAAGTCGCTGGATTCAAGCCGCTTCCAACCGCTCTTTTTGGAAATCCATCCATCTATCTATACTTTTGTAGATGATACAAAAGTACAAGAAACATTTTTAGCAACTTCATATACATAATTGCGTGTAAACACCGAGTCTGTTATTAGTTTGTAGTATTCCATTGATTTTCCATTCTCGAGCGCACATTTTCGAAGATTTCCAGGCAATGCGCGCCGTATCCAGGATGACTGCCTTTTGTGTGTAATCCGCGTCAACTACGGAATCCTAACATGCGTGTGTCGAAACGGTCATCGCCACTTATTTTAGAGTATCTTGTATATATTTTTATACTAATTTGCACCTTATCTGCAGACGCACACGGGCGAAAAGCCGTTCTCTTGTCCTCTGTGTGACAAGCGGTTCACGCAGAGCAACAGCATGAAACTCCACTACAAGACGTTCCATCTCAAGCAACCTTATCCAAAACGGTATGTACCTAATGTTTTAGAAACAGTGTTAGGAAAATCGTTGTGTTCGTTTGTTTTAGCTCGTACATTATGTATAACTACGGAACCCTTCACTGTAGGTTGTTGTAACATATACAATTATGGAACTGTCCACTGTAGGCAGGCATACATACACAACTACGGAACCCTCCACTGTAGTTTGTTGTATATGTACAACTATAGAACCCTACCAACCTACAGTGGTAGGTTGTTGTAACATGTACAACTACGGAACCCGCCACTGTAGATAGATGTACATGTACAACTACAAAACCCTCCACTATAGGCAGTTGTACGTGTACAACTACGGAACCCTCCACGGAACACTACAGAACTCCACCTATGTGACTCACGCAGTTATTATATTTGTAAGAGAAAAGTTCTGTAGTCGAAAGATTCAAATACGAATTACTGTCGGCGAACCATCCATAGGTGAACAGTTCTGTACGCGAAACCGTAATAAACAAAACGTCCCGTTGGCGAATAGTCCCAAGACGAAACGAAGAACCCGAAGCCGAAGTCCGAAGTTTCAAAGTCGAAGGCCGTCGAAGACTGGTGGCTCCTTTAATAGCAATCTGACTTCCATATTATTTATATATACTTTGTCTTGCTTTCTCAATTGTAGACAGAGCAAGACAAAAGGCAAAGTTAAAATATAAGTCAAAATAAGACCACTTGGACGCTTGTGGTATTGTCCCTTGTAATAATTGATTTGATTTGCAGTTATCTCAAGTAATTATGTTTATATTTCAGAATCAGAAAGAAGAAGAAGGATCAACCGGAGCAGTCGACTGAACACGACACGTATGAAGAAGAATCAGACAGTGTCACGGAAATGGCACCGGAAGTGCACGCGCTAGTGCCACCGGCACCGGAAGTAACCCTGCCGGAAGTGCCTTCTGTTTTGCATGCGGTGGAGGCGAGTCGGGGTGTGGAGGAGGATAATATACATTATTTGACGCTCAATTAATTTTTGTGTTACAAACAGACGTAATTTTTACGATTCCGTGCCCGAAGTCACAACGGAAATCATTACTAAGCGTTCGCTGTCTAAATTACCTTTAAATTTATTTTTTTATATACATATATATAAATAAATGTTGGTTCACACAGCACTAGCTCTGACCTAAGTAAAGCTACTACTTGTACTATGGCAACTAGATAACTGATAGAAAAATATGTATATATATATATATAGATATTAATATATGCATATATACAGACAGGGTGACTGTTTGAACACTAGCAATATTGATACAGGTGTTCAGTACTCGGTTCTCGTTCAAAATAATGAAACAGAATAGTGTATGGTTTTTTATTTGATGAAATTAGTCTCTACATACTCCGGGGTCAGTGCCTTTTATAACTAGGAATAGGTGAATATTTGACCTAATTATCCTGAGCAAACACAAAAGTTCCGGTCACTCGTGCCACGCGCGTCGAGAGTACATGCAAGTGTCGCGGTCACTGCGCAACTTACCGTCGCGTAGTTATGTGACTTGCGCTCGCGCGGTGCGTGAGAGTGCGTGACCTACAGATTCTGGAATCTTGGCGAAAACTTTAACCAAGGTTTTTTTTTTTTTTTTTAAATAAAAAAAATTGTTATTATAACCGAGGCTATAATAACAAATATATATATATATAAACGTTTCATGATCACTAATTAACATGTCCTTAAATATTGCTGTAACAGTCAGTCTGTATATAGATATATGTAGAGCTTTTTTCTGGGAATACCCGCAATCATTTTTCTAGTGATGAAAAACGGTGATGATGATCATGAAATGTAACCTATGTTCGTCTCCAGGTTGTAAACTACCTGTGAAATTAATTTCATAAATCGGTTCAGTTGTGAAAAGGCAACAAACAAGAAGTACCTAGTTGCTTTTATAGTAGTTAGGTATTTAGGATTAATTATCGCTTACAGTAAAATTTTAGGTAAAATTATAAATAAAACATATTCTCAATTAAAATGACTTTTATTTCTACACATGTTCATAAAATAACTTATAAATACAGCAGGTAATATTTTCAATATAAACCTACGATGAAAACCCTCAAAACAAATTATATTTCTTAAATGTTGCTAAAATTGTAATAGATTATATTAATTATCATCATTATGGCGAATTGCTAGCATGGAAAGTATATACGATATAAGGTATTTATTCACAATATGTTAATTGTCAATGTCATAACATTTTTACTAACGCCAATAAGTGCGCGGAAAGAGATTACAATAACTACAGTCCACGTTTGACCACCAACTCGCCTGTTAGAAAGCGACGATGTAGTCGAAGATGAAGCACGCAGACTTAGAAGATACATATTCACTCTGACCTTGAAAATACCCACGCTGTAACTCAGGGAACAAAGAATCCGACAATACATTACTTTATTTGCCCTGAAACGCCTGTTTTCCCTTGCGGGGTAGGCAGAGTATCAGACCAATAAGGCTGTTTGACGCCACTTTTGGCCGTGATTAGAGGGTTAGATGGAGGGAAGAAGGAATAAGAGGGTAGAATGTAATGTTGGACTGCAGTTACAGGGGATCAGCCCATCGCCTACGTTGTACATAAATGCCAATTTCCGTCAAGTCCATAGACTTCTATAGATACCCCAAGTGTATGTACCTAGCGTGTCAAATACGATAAAAAAATCACAGTTGACGACCAAGATTTATTTAATGTCAGGTGATATATACTTCCGATTCGATATTTTATCAACTAGTTACTAGCGTACAAGCGCGCGGATGCATTGGGTTGAATAGATTTCACGCGGATGGAATATTCCATCACAAAAGCGTTTATGTGACGTCACAGTCGCTACCAAAAATGTGGCACGCAAGGTTTTCATATAAATGAAGTCGCATGCTCCATCTACTATGTCTGTGCTCAAGTTCCTGAACTTTTCCAGTATGCCCGGGAAGTCGCTTAGGCTGTAGGTCATATAGAATCATACATATACTCGAAAAACGTAAATCTCCTTACGCAGTCGGGTAAAACCATTATTTATAATTTGCAATCTTGTAAAATCTGTTTAGTTTTCACGTTTGACAATTCCAAACTGACAAATATTTAAGAATACTACCGAAAATGGTGCTATCAGCCGTCTATTGTAGGTATAAGACTAATGACAATGTATTTATAATTACAATTAATAGGGGGTTCGTTATTTACATGTATTCTTCTTTTCGAGGCCATTTATTTTAGAAATTGCAAGATCTGATTGGTCACCTATATGCCATTGTTGTTTGCATTATAAGACAGGTAAAAAAAAAACTTACGACTAAGTGAAGCAATTGAGCCACATTTTGCAATAAAGTAAAACAATATTCCTTTATATACCTAATTTAATGCCTGGTCAATTTATTCAAGAGTCATATATGACTAATGCGAGCATTTTGAAGTTTGCCTATGAGTCATAATTATATGACTTATACATGCGACACTTTTCACTACCAAAATTTTATAGTCGATGAAAAGTCTCAATGATTGATTTACAAACATGTTTTACACACATTGCTTTTATGAATGATTTTACAATCCAACCAGACACGATAGAACACAAATAAACATAAAATAACTTTTTTTATAAGTTCATTCGTCATTTTATATATTGAAAAATGTAGGTATGTGCGAGCGAGACGGAGAATGGTCGAAGTACGGACTCTTAAATATATTAGATTCAGCATCTAATGCTAACTACACCAACCACAAACTCGCTCTGTACTAATCGACAGGGAGGATCCATACTAGCTTATCGTTCAAATCGTCTACCTTTATAGTCGAGACTAGCAGTCCAAAACTTTAAAAACAATACTGTTATCACAATTCAAGTGTCCTACAGAACATAAAAGTGCCATAGAGTTACAAAGGTATCAGAGAGGGATAGGGTCTCAACATTGGAGCACCAATATAGAATTTGCATGATTTTTTAGTTGCTCATAAAAATATTGATAGAATAGTTCAGTAATACAGAATCAAAATTAAAATATCTACACTAATAAGAAACAAGCAATACAATGCACAATACACCCCAAGCGGGACGTCAGTGCAGGACTTATCGCCCCCATCTCGAATAAGAAGAATAAGAAACAAGCATTTCAAATGCATGTTAGACAGAGACCACACTATCAAGTAGGATGAAGTCATCTGTTTGGTGCGCCATGTTAAATTTATACAAACAGCCGTTTCGCGGGAAAGGGACAGAGTATCTCCTCCCCATAATAAACTTTAGATAGCAGATTTTTTTGTTGTAAACGGCGTTAGGTGAATTCTATTCTTATTACAATAGCGTTGTACAGTTGGTTTCAGTAAAATGGCCCGTATTACCACACTGTTAGGTTCAATATTCGCTAAGTGATGACTGGTGCAGTTTAGCTCTTGGCTTCTTCTTTCCGCTTGTCGGTTTCCGGCAGCCGCCCGAGGAGGTCCCGTTTGCAGCACTTGTCCTGAACCATAAACTGATTGTGAAAAATCTAAATATCCTCTACTGGCTGCAGCCGCGACTTCGGTCACCGTGCGTGATCCTAATCCTGTTTCATCAAACTTCACTTCAAAAGTTTATATGAATTTTTAAGTAAACTACTAAGTAACGTAATTTACGTAGTAACTACGAGAGCCCTTTATAATTTTGTCATAGACATCAAAGGTTAGTGAGATAGGGGCTGAGTTTGTGTGGTGAAAAGTCAGTGAGACAGAGGAGCTGAGATCGCGTGGTGAAAGATCAGCGAGACAAAGGAGCTGAGTTCGCTTGGTAAGGACCAGTGAGAGATAGGAGCTGAGTTTGCGTGGTGAAAGGTCAGTGAGACAGAGGAGCTGAGTTCACGTGGTGAATGGTCAGTGAGACAGAGGAGCTGAGTTTGCGTGGTGAAAGGTCAGTGAGACAGAGGAGCTGAGTTCATGTGGTGAATGGTCAGTGAGACAGAGGAGCTGAGTTCACGTGGTGAATGATCAGTGAGACAGAGGAGCTGAGTTCACGTGGTGAATGGCCAGTGAGACAGAGGAGCTGAGTTCGCTTGGGAAGGACCAGTGAGAGATAGGAGCTGAGCTTGCGTGGTGAAAGGTCAGTGAGACAGAGGAGCTGAGTTCACGTGGTGAATGGTCAGTGAGACGGAGGAGCCGAGTTCACGTGCTGACACTTACAGACTCGGTGTCGCTGGAGTCCTCCCCGCTCTCGCTGGTCGAGTCCGTGTCGTAGTGTCCGAGTCCGGGCAGCACGCCCACACACCGCCGCGTCCCTTTCTCCGCCGTCGCCGACGTCAGACCGTTCTTGGCCGGAGGGGCTGCCTTGACTTCTTTGTCTTTGTCTTGTGTCTTTTCGTCCATTTCGCTTGCCTTACGTTTTCGTACAACCACCTGGAAAATTGGTATATATTAATTCAATAAGGGTTGTAACTCGTGTGGGCATTTCATCCATCATTCTAATTGAGTTAGAGAAACATATTCCGTCTTGCTTATGAACGCTGGATAAGCTCATTTATGTTAAACATTGTATTGTTCCGTTTTCGCGCGTTACAGTTCCCGTTTGACAGAAAGGGACAAGTCATTATTCTGTGAATAATATTTTAACATGCGTTTATAAGTAAGACGGATTATGTTTAATGGTTATGGCAACACTCAAAATTCATTATGAAGTATCTATATTTAAAGGAACACAAAATACCCGACTGCGGAAAAGGTCACTTACGATTACCAATACGCTTGATATGAATAGAATAGAATAACTTTATTGTACAGGCGTATGGCTGTACAATAAAGTTATAATAGAGTTACTTAAAGATAGATATTGACTGATTAGATGATAAATGTTGACTGTTCGTTTTCTTGTGAGAAAGTATGCGTAAAATCGCTGTAAGAGATTATAAATGCGCATTATTTAGAATAATTCTAGTAAAATCACTAATTTATTACGAAAAAGTTGAAGGATACGTAAAAACGCATTTTTTTAATTTTTTGCGAGGATTGTATTGTATTTTTTATTACAAAAAAAAATATAACCTGTGACACTCAGGGAGTTAAGATGATTCTGACGACACCCCGCACATCAAAATCGGTTAACCCGTTTAGGCTGTACGAGTTAATAGAGAAACATACATACCTACATATTGTACATACACTAAAAAACATGTCTTCTTACGCAGTTGGGTAAAAACTAAATAGTATTGAGGAATGAAGCATACCCCGTGCAGTTTATTTTTGTGCGCCGCCTGCGTGTTGTTCTGCGGCGCGCGCGCAGGAGCGAGCTGCGCGCGCAGTCGATTCATCTCTTCACTCTCTGCCAGGTTCGACACTCGCTCTCTGAGTAGGAAATATAAATAACTAGCTGTGCCACGCGGTTTCACCTGCTTAGTGATGAAAAATGATGGTGAATGGTGATGATGATAAAATTTAGCCTACATATGTCTCCAGGTTCTCAGCTATATTTGTACCTAATTTCATAACAATCAGTTCAGCTCGTGAAAAGGTAACAAAGAGACAGAGATAGACACAGTTATTTTTGCTTCTATTTTTTATGTTAGTTAGATATACGATTGACCACCAACTCGCCTGATGTTAAGAGACGGTGTGGCCGAGGATAGAGCTCGTCGATCTAGAACTTGGAATCTTCAAGGCAAGTAAATAGATATTCACTCTAGTCTTGAAGATTCCAAGTTTATATGATTAATAAGGATTTTTTGTAAAAAAAATCTTACAATAAACAGAGTGATTCTACAACAAGATACAAGTTTAGAAAAATTTAAAAAGCCATAATGTAAAAAAAATTCTACAAATTCTGTTGAAACATACATAAGTAAACTCTTAATTAGATCCACTGTCAAACAAGAAAAACTAGTCTTTGTGAGCAGAAGAACTTGCGAGCACATCGATGGGCCTGGAGACTCAGTAGAACTTCTAAACTATTGATTGTGGGTCAATCCCCAACCACGACAAACACTTGTTTATCTTGTTTTTTTTTTAACAGTTGTATCACATATATTTCACATAATTTTATGACCCATCGTTAAAAATTCATTAATTTCACACAGCAACACTCGCGAGAACTTTAGAAAACATTTGTTTGTTCATAAATATGCAATAGTTGGTTTGGTGCTATATGGAAATGACAACCAATGTTTAATTTTTCGTGACAATAAAATTACAAACAGTACCTGAACTCTCTCATCTCCTTCTGTTCTTCGAGGGAGATCAACTGAGCTGCCTTCGCCTTGGTCTGCTCCACGAGGTCCAGGAAACCCACCTCGTCATCATCCAACCCTCTGATCATGTTCTCTAGTGAAATTATTTATTTATTTAATTCATTTTATAGCTATCTTTACAGGATTACCTAATACAATAGTGCAAGTCATCTTATACACAAATTATCAATTATTCAGTCTTAATTTAAAAAAAATACAGATTTGTCAAATATTATCATCTTATTACAAATAAATTATACATTAGTATATAGCATAGAACAAGAAACACACAGAAGGGAACATTCTATTTGATACTCGAAGACACCTGGACCGATTTTAAAAATAAATTTTTTGTTTGAAAGTGTACACTTCCCAGGTGGTCCCATTGAAATTTTATCAAAATCGGTTCAATATATTGGTTTTTATAATAAAGGAGTCATTCATTTATTACGTAAGACGAGTTTGCCAGTCAAAAACTGGCAATAATAGTCTTACGTACAAATGGCCCCAAAATAGCAGGAAAATGTCGTCCAAGTAAGTGAATTGCGTATTTTGAAGTTTTTTTTTGTTTTAAAAACAATTGCTTGTTTGTGTACTGAAGGGGAGGCTTCCCTTAGATTCCTTGTATCATCAGAGTGACAGGTTGCTTTATGCTTACTGAGTTTGTGAGCCTCTTCATACTCGGCTTCCTTCTTCATCCTCTGCTCTTCCAATCGCTGGAATAATGGCCTGTTGTCATACACCTCCTCTGGTGCTTCTGTAACATTTAAATTTCACATAAATATTACAAAGATGAAAGTTTGTGAGTGTATTTCTATGTTTGTTACAAAAAAGTGTTTTTTTTTTTGTTTTTTGAGAGAGTAAATATAGAAGGGAAGTTATGTAAGGAGCTTGGCTGGTTTGAGTAGGCTGGCAGGGGGAAATGCACAATACACCCCAGGCGGGACATCGGTGCAGGTCTTATCGCCCCCACTTCAAATTAGAATTAGAAGGGAAGTTATACATAAATAAATATTGGAGGACATTTTCACACAACACTGTCTAGCCTCAAACTAAGCAAAGCTTGTAATATGGGAACCAGATGGCTGATAGTATACATTTATACTTTTTTTGTGAATATATATGTACATATGACAAATAAACACCCAGACAGAACAAACATCCATGCTCATCAGAAATGTTTGCCATGGGTGGAGATCGAACCCATGACCTACAGCTCAGAGGCAGACGTTCTACCACTGAGCTAGCAGTTGAAGCAGTTCAGTGAACACATTTATCAGCCTAATTATTCATTCATATAGTGCTAATAGTCCCTGACTAGGATTGCTGTGACTGAGGGATTCTTTTAAAATCATTTGTATTAGAAATTAAGAAATCTATTCATATATAACATTGATATAATCTCTTTAAATGTTATATTTAAGCAACTAATTAGACAACAAATTGTTGATCAGTTGTGTGTCTATGTCAATGACTTTTGGATATCTATGGATTCATTTCTGAATTAATATTTTAGATGATTTTCTGAAATTTCGTATGAATTTATAAGTGCCCTGTCGTAGTGATACAGAACTCTAACAATAAAGAAAAGGTTTAGCAGACATATTTTAATATTATTGAATTATCAATTATTATTATTATCGAAGACTCATAATTATTATACTACACTGTTTATTGAATTTATTTAACATGTAACTATGGAGTTATAAATAAATATTTGTATTTGTATCCGATTGCAGTGACCCCATGAAACAATAAATAACAAAAGTGGAAGGTGGTTACTTTTGTGGTGTTCATTTCATCAAGAATCAAGGGAAAACCTCTATTTTGCTATCGATTTTGGGAATTCAATTTAAATTCTTATACAAACGGAACTTGAAGCGTAAACTTCAAAGATGTCTAGGAGATTAATAATATTATCCTAACATGACTTGTAAGATTAAGATATACAAGGTTATATCGTTAGCTCTAGGTCTTTATTTAGTAAATTTTTGATTCCTTGTTCTCTAGAAATTAGGAATATTCCAAATAAATGGTCATAAAAGTCATCGATAATAATCTACCATGATTGTCAACAAAATGTACCTTTTGGCTGGTCATCTGTGCGGACTTTTTCCCATTCTTCCTGGCGAAGGCGTCTCGCCTCCAGTATTTCCGACTCAGATATAAATCCAGAACTCATTATGTGTGTTTTGAGTTGAATTCTCAAAATAATTCACAAAATAAAACGGGGAATAAATCTATACAAATAAACGTATCCATCAACTGTTGCGTTTTGACAGATTTCTAACCTATCTTTTGCTTTATCGATTTTATTTAGCAAAAAGCAATAACAAAACGTCTTATTTGATTTTTGTATCTCTTTTTCTACATTGGATGGGAAACGAAAAGAAAACAAAACGGTTTTATTGTTATTTAACAACTGTCAATGTCGTCATCATCAGTCATGATTTCGTTGATTAAGCAACTTTTGTCATTGTCAATTTTGTGAGTGAAGTCAACTTTGCTCAACTTTGCTGTGAACCGGCTGAGTTCGCTTTTCTTTGCAAGAAGAAATTGTAATTTTTAACTTTCACCGTTTCACCGATTTCTGAGAGTATCGGACGCTTCAAAAGTATTCCAGCATGTCTCAAACAGAAGTTTCAAACGTATTTGAGAGCCAAGACTGTGAAAAATACGTGGAAGATGGGAAGAACAAATACATACTCAAGTGCCCTCGATGTGGGTCTAAAATCTTGGAAAAACAGAGCGGACGCTTCGTCGTAGTGGAGGTAATGAGTCTTTTTAGATCTTATGACTCGTTTAGCGCTTATTTAGGGACCGCTAGTTCTAATGTGTTAAAAACAAAAGTGGCGAAGGAAATTAAGGCTATGAAATAGCATAGTAGTAGGGGATTTTGCAGTACCCGGCTAGCTATCACTTCACCCTCGAATCGAGTCATCATCTTAGTATCCTACCCACTCAAGTGGGGTCGATTTAATATGTACGCGTCTTTTACAAATACATAGGCACAAATTACAGAGGCATTTGAAAGATTGTGAAAACTATTTAGATTTTTCGCCGACTGATTAAGAAAGAGGGTTATGTTTTTTGAGTGTATGTATGTTTCTATATGATCGCCTAAACGGCTTAACCGATTTTCATGTGCGAGGTGTCGTAAGATTTGTTTTCACTCCCTGAGTGTCATGGTATATTTTTTGTAATAATAATAATAAATCTTTTGCAAAAATCATAAAATACATAGTTTTTTTTGTAAACTACAATGAACTTTTTTGTTGTATTTATTTATTTGATGATAGGCAAGCAACAGAAGCTGATGAGCCTATATCCTGCAGTGCAGAAATTTATTGGTTGTCTTTTAGTATAATTTCTTCCTTTTTAATCCATTGATCCAGTTTATTTTATAAGTAATATATAAGTAATTTTAAGTATTATATAAGTAATTTTACTATAATTACTGTATAAAGAATGCACATTTATAATCTTTTACTGCGATTTTACGCATATTTTCTCACTAAAAACGTCCACTCAACAGCATATCAAGTGTAACAAAATCATAAATTATACTGCAAAAATTGCTTTTTGCAGTGGGGTATTTTATTTTTCTTTTAATATAGATACTTGTTTAATGTTACAATTAAATCAGGCATATTGAAGATCAAGAACAACCCCATCAATTAACAATAAAGCTAGCTATATTACTTTTTTATCACCACAGCCTGTCCGATATGAAATGTAATATTAATCTTTTCAGAAAAACTTACCGCAGCCATACATCAGTAAAGACAAGACAATATCTACACCAGAAGAGCTTGTCAAAGAGTACTATTATGTGGAAAACATGTACACATTTGAAAATATAGGGTTCACTCATGCTGTGAACAACTTGAAGTACTTAACTTGTGCCGACTGTGAAACGGGACCACTTGGATACTTTGAAATAGCAACCACACATAGCTACCTAGCCCTATCTAGGGTTACGCATAACTGAATAGGATAAAATTTTGTGTATAAGTTACTTTTACAGCAGACAACAAGCTTTTTATAGACTGCTAAAATTGTGGACGGTGGCAAAGCCATGTTACATATATGAATCTATCATTGTCCTTACTCAATCTACACTAGTTATCTCTGTGAAAGTTGTAAAAATATTGCAATAGGTTTGTAAGACTTACGATGAATATTGGATTATGTATAAGTATTAGAGTCCATTTAATATGATTTTTCTTATAGTAACTAACCTCTGACTTAGAAAGCTCAGGTTTGGTTAACATCATAGATTAATAAAAATTGTATTGGTCTATGGTAATATCTACTGTCAAGATCCAATACGGTTATAGCCCTAGTCAAAAAATAATAAAACCATTTATTTTGCCACAGTTTATAGTGAGCACTTTATTTATTTATTAATTATAGGTATATTAAACCAAACTGACCGCCAAACTGTGGAATGCACTTCCTGAATGGGTCTTTCCGACTGGATATAATCTAGGTGTCTTCAAATCGCGAGTGAATAGGTTTCTTCTAGGCAAGCGCGCTCCATCATAGACCGTAACTGTCGCTTAACACCAGGTGAGTTGACGGTCAAGCGCAAGCCTATTTTCGAATAAAAAAAATATATTAACTAAAACGGAAATATCGCCAATTATATTAGCTAAGTTAAAAAATTATCATCCCCAAATCTATTTTCAATAAAAACTACGGGGCACTGACGTCTGTTTTGAGCCGAAAAATCCGACTATAGTTTCAACTGCACTCAGCACTCTCGTCACCGACCGAGAGTGACGTTTGTGCTGCTCCTTTGAAAAAGACCGCCGAATGCGGTTGAAACTAGTCGGATTTTTCAGCTCAAAACAGACGTGAGTGACCCGTAGTTCTTAAAGTGTTTTTAACGTTAGTTTCCCCGAATCTATCTATATAGTATCAATTCTTTATGATTCTGTTCTTCCCAGTGAGTATTGACCAAAAAATCTAATTTATTAAAAGGTTGGGCTTTCCTAGCGAGATTGCATTCAATTTCATTACTGGTATCTCAAATGTTCTATGTTTGTATTATCAAAGATAAAACTAGTGTGGACTGTGTAATGACTACTAAGATTAGTAAATTTCTTATCTCAAATATTAACTTACTACTGATATCACATAGTGTGTATTGAATTAACAGAAAGGAATATTTGAGAATATGAAAATTCGACGCTTGTTCCAAAGTTTTGTAATATGTAAAATCAGAATCTATGAAGTACACTGTTAATATTTAAGTATTTTATATATTTAAGTGCTTTTTTATCACAATGAATTGTAAAGCCTAGAATACACTAGATTTACAACTAGCCTTTTCTATATTCGTATTCTAGCGACAATATGTCTCAAGACAATTAGGCATGTCTAGCTACATAATGTAGCGATACATCCTTCTTCTTTTCGTGTCAACGGTTCGTTTTTTTTTTTGCGTTTCATTGATCCTGGTGTACCCTAGGCTTTATGCAGAATTATTTTTATGGACATTTTATTTATGTTTTGAACAGCTTATTTACTTAGAAAATTTAGATAGGAGAAATGGAAATTCCAGAAATAAATATAGGACAAGTGCTTTTAGGTGTAACTATTAAAATATGCTCATTATACAAATCTTTCCTTTTGATATTAGACTTTCCTTGATAGTATTTAAGCGATTTATTTTCATATTGCTTTTTTAGCCTGACTATACAAGAAGGCTAGATTTTCTTTACCTGACTGCGCAAGGAGGATTATGTTTTTGGGATATGTGTTGTATTTGTTTATGTGGGTATGTGTGTATGTTTCTATTTTACCTACAGCCTAAACGGCAGGACCGATTTTGATGTCTGAGAGAAGAGTGTTTCAGATTCTTCTTTAGTTTCCAAGTGCCATCTGCTACAAAATTTGTTATTGTAATAATTATAATCACCCACTTTCCTCCTAACCTTTCTTGCTATTTAAAACAAATAATAATATGAGATCTTAGTGTGTCTACATATCAAACACTTGAAATGGACAAATGTATCAACGGAGTCCAATATTTTCAAGAGAGAGTTTTTTTTTTTATATGAATCAGAGGAAAAATAGTATGGCGCTAAAGATTATGAATCTAATTGAGGTATTGAATTCAGGTGTAAAGAAAAATATAATTTGTAGTTATTGCACGATATTTTTTGAGCAGGCGTGCTACATATTTAAAAATAAGTAAGTTTAAAAAAAACGACAAAACAGCTGGACGAATTTTAATGAAACAGCTAAGAACACTCCTTCAAATCCATTTTCAAATAAAATAAACAAAGACTTGTAAATAGGGCAAATTCTGTGAAAATAAATTAGATCAAAATCGGATTTGTTTACTTGTAATTAGCTAACGGTGATAAGTATACGCGACTTGCTCTTTACTTTTATACAGGCACTTGGATGCTTGAATAAAAATGTCTATGGGACCACCTCTAAGTATGACCTACCAAATACAAACAGAATCTTGATGATTTCTGGTTCACTTAAGTAATCGGTGAACGAACAAAAAAAACAGACAAATGATAACCTTTTTCTTTTTGGAGGCTAGTAGAAAGTGAAGTTGTTTATATAATGAGTATGAACTTGGTTTTATACTGTATTTACAACAATGCCAATATCGTTTCCGTGGTGTAGCGGTTATCACATCTGCCTAACACGCAGAAGGCCCCCGGTTCGATCCCGGGCGGAAACATAGTTTTGCAATTCGTGGATAGTGACTACTCTCGTTCAAAATTAAAAGGTATTGGTACAGTGGCAGTTTGGTTTTTGCTTCTGCACCGTTTACTAAAGCTCATTCTTTGTTTGTGACAACAACTACGAAAATTATATTTTAAGTATATAAATAATATATATTTACTACTAAATAAACTACAAATACCTACCTACCTACTTGCTAAAATTGTGGCCGCATTTGTCGCTTCAGCTACGAGCGCAAATACAATTCAATTTATTGAAGTTGAACAATTTTTTACGGATTTATCGCGTATAGGTACTATTTCGCATAATTTTATTACCTGACGTTTCGAATACCTAGAAGTGCGACTAGAATAACAGATGCGATGCATAATATTTGAAACAGGTCATAAAATTATGTAAAATATACGTGATAAATCCGTTAAAAATTGCTTCATTTCAATGAATAACAATCGCGAAAACCTTAGAAAACATTACAATCAATTTACATTTGTATCATTATGTTCGAGAGTCTCATACTGTGACGTAAAGTAAAATGTGTTAAAATTTCATACTAACTTCCACACATTTTGTCCTAGTGTGGAGTAGCATAACTAAGACGTCATTCGCTTTTGTATTTAATTTTCTTTTACCTTTTTGGTTCTACTACTCGTCCCTAGATGTCGCTACTGAAATATCACAGAAAAAAGGTAATACATTTCGTTTGCTGGTATGTATAATTTTAATATAGGTACTAACGGACAGAGATTTTACACTCATCTCTTAGACCCAGCGGTGCAATGTTTGTTCGTTCGCAATCTTGCTTTTTCTGCAAAAAAGCACAATGTTCTCATCTATAAAGAGATGAGAGTAGTATTATTTTTAACCCCCGACAAAGGAGATGGTTGTTATAAGTTTGGCGTGTATAATCTTTGTATCAGTATAACTGTGTGTCTGTCTGTGGCATCGTAGCTCTCAAACGAAGGTCCGATTTTGATCTAGTTTTTTTTTTGTTTGAAAGAGGATAGATGTAAGATTTGCGCTCAATTGTCGAGTGTTCTTAGCTTTGTTTCATCAACATCGGTTTATTCGTTTTATTTTTTGGTGGGGATTTTTGAGTTTTCTAACTTATACCTGTTTAGTAGTATTTTTCAACCAATCTTTACGAAATTTTGTATTTTGGGGTATCACCAAAAACGGGGAAGTTTAATGTTGCGCCATTTAATGACCGATTTTGATAATATGTATTTGCTTAAAAAAATGTTAGGTACTCAATTCTAAGCTATTTAACTCAATTCTAATTCAAAATTTAATACGAGCAAAATAGGTTAACAGATCGCTGAGACAAAAGGTTGTGAAATCTCGGTCGGTAGAGAAGTCTGCTACGAGGCTTGACTGCACTTGATAAAAAGAAATCGTTGGAGGAAATGACCATTGCAATTTTTAACCTTTACTAGAGTTATATTTGTCATCGGTCGGAAAGGGGGGGCTGGACCCCCTAAGCCCCTCCCTTACAAAACAAAACCCTCCTTCTTGCATAGTCTGGTAAAAACATTATTCTTTAGCGTATTATTTTATGGTATTATTTATTATTATAATTTTGTTTATGTGAAATGGATCTATTTATGCTTTTTTGTGACCAAATAAAACTAAATCATGCATATTCCCTGTTGCGAGAATTTTCAACTTATTTGCCATTATATTATATTATTATAATTATATCTAATTTTAATCCTTCAAGTAACATTTAATAGGTTTTTATTTGCATAGTCTTAAATATAAAATTGCATCAGAGCTATGAGAGTCTCAGTGGCCAAGTAAATCGGTTATGTAAGCTGGCTTGTGCTCATTTTGAGTTTGTAGGCTTTTCCGAGTGCTTGCGGAAAGTTACTTTTATTAGCTAGTTTTAACGTAAATTATTTTTACTGACTTTTTAACCGACTTCCAAAAAGAAGAAGGTCAATACGGTCTACAGACCGTATTGACCTTCTTGACAAACTGACAAACATACATGTTTGTTCACTGATTACTCAGGCAATTGTGCATTGATTTTGATTATTCTTCTTGTATTTCAGATTCAAATATGCAATACAATACATACGCGACTTGCTGTTCACTTTTATGCAGGCGCTTGAATGATATTTTAGCAGTTATTTTGTTATAAAAACCAACGTATTGCATCGTTTTTTAGGGTTCCGTACCTCAATAGGAAAAAACGGAACCCTTATAGGATCACTTTGTTGTCCGTCTGTCCGTCCGTCCGGGTGTCAAGACCTTTATCTCGGGAACGCGTGAAGGTATCGCGTTGAAATTAAAACCATATACAAAGATCCATAGTATCTTGCTGCAGAAAGAAAAATAAAATTTCTCAGTTTTCGTAAGCAAAAGTTACAGCCGAATATGTCGTAAAAAATGCACATTTCGACACCTATCTCAATAATCAAAAACATTGAGGAATCAAAACCTATGGGGTACTTCCCGTTGACCAAGAACTCTGAAATTTGGCAAGAAGCATTGTGTTAGAGTACACACATATAGGAAAAAATCCGAAAACTGGACATTTTTAATTTAATCACAAAAAAATAGTGTCTTTATGCAAGGAATGAGGGCCCAAAGTGAATTAACCGTATCATGTGGGGTATCATATGAAAGAGCCTCATTAGCATAAGCTAAAACAGGTTTTTAACACATTCACTTCAGCTGGGAACCAAAACTCTTTAGGCGAATTTTGATTACGTACAGAGTGGCCGCGCAAAGCAACGTTGATTGCCTCAAACGCCGCCGGTTTACTGACTACTACAAAATTAACGGGACGCTAACTCGGATTCGAGTGGGAAGCGCCACTCTACTCGGATCCGAGTGGTGAGCAGGGAATGTGTTAAATATTTTTACGATGTATATTTTTCGGTTTATGAAGGAAAATATAAAAAAATATATGATTTCCCCCTTTTATTTAGTTTGTACGGAACCCTCGGTGGGCGAGTCTGACTTGCACTTGTCCAGTTTTATTTACTCATATGGGACCACCTCTGAAGTATGATCTACCAAATACAAAAATAATCATCAAAATCAATACATAATTGGCTGAGTAATCGGTACAAAAAAAAACACATACAGACCGAATTGATAACCTCCTTCATTTTGGAAGTCGGTTAAAAACTTACACTCAACAGCGTATCAAGCGTGACGAAATCGTAAGTAAGACTGCAAAAACTGATATTCTACAGTCGGGTATTTTGTGTTTCTATTAAACTTGTTTTTTTTTAAATACATTATAGATCTACGATTGACCACCAACTCGCCTGATGTTTTATTTTTATGTAGCAAAAGCATAGCTATTAACTCTTGATGGTAAGCGACGCTATGGCCGAAGATGATACCGCAGACCTAGTAGGTTATTCACTCCTTTTGACATCTTCCTAGCTTCATGGTTCATGGTGGTAGTATGTCTGCCTTCTGAGCTGTAGGTTGTGGGTTCGATCCCCACCCAGAGTAAAAAATTCGGTTAAAAATCTACGATAATCAATCTGATTTGATTCCCATTTTAAGCACCGATCCAAAAAGAGGGGTGTTATAAGCCTAACGTGTGTATTATCTGTATAATCTGTATAATCCGAGCGTTCTTTGCTGTTTCATCAAAATCGGTTCAGCCATATTTTTGTCGTGGGTTTATGAGTCTAAACTGATTCTTGTAATTAGGTATGAAGGCCGCTGTATGTAATATTCAAATGACGTATGTATTTAGTAGGTATATTCCAATACATTGCATTTAGTAGCGTCTCACCTATTTACCCAGCGCTGGGTCAACTTCCCAGATACATAACTTACTGACTCACTGTTTGGCTATTTTTAAAAAGTTTAGTAACATGTATCTATTTGATATTTAACGAAAAACAAAATATTTTACAGCAAAAGAGCGATTTTCTTGGTATAAGTACCTAATAACTGGGCGACCGAGCTCCACTCGGATTTTTTATGACTGAAAAAACGAGCTAACCCGGGTTCACTAAAAATGAAACCTAGCAAGACCGATTATTCGTCCCCTTATCTACCCATAAACCAAATTTAATTAATTAAAATCATTGTAGCCGTTTCCGAGATTCAGATTATACTATATATACATACATATATACAAGAATTGCTCGTTTAAAGGGATTTTGTTAATTTTCATGAAATTTCTATGGATCTAATCTGATAAGGGTTCATTTTTCCTTTTCTGTTACGTAACCGAAAAAGATGTTAATACAGATTTAAAGTTTTATTTTAGACCTACATTTCCTGAAAAAAATGTCATGCAAACAAAGTTAGTCAAAGATTAAATCACGCTGTTAGTTTTGGCGGGAACGTCTTAGTAACGTGTTGTTGCTTTGTTTTATTTTCCTAAACTTGTGTTATTTTGAACATTAGTGCTATAAAAATGGTGGTGTTTTATTCATTAAATGTTCGATAAAGTGCGTGAGTGTGGGCAAGTGAAATAATACAGTAAAACGTGTGATTTTACGTTGTCGGCAAAACTCCATAGAAGCTTCTAGTAAAGTCGCCACTACTTTACTGAAGCAGGACTCGACTTATAAATTGACTGTATACGTGACTTAGATTGTGACTAGAACATTTACAACTTGTTTTATTCAATAAACTTAAAAAAAACTATTATTTGACACTGGCAAATGCTTTAATGCGGGTGGTCCAATACAAAAAAGAAATCACGCTGTTCTCCTCTTCGCGCCAAAACCGACATAAACCAATATAGTATCTATTTAATGGGGAATAAACACAATATCTTCGGATGTAAAGCTATCTGCAGATTATAAAGGTGTGTTAATGTGTGTGTGTACGACTGGACGCACACATGCAGCCGGTAGGGTATGTGACCCAAAATTGTAACTAAAAGATGCAAACAATTTTAGGTTTTTAATACCAGGACCGGACTTCATAGTTCATTCGCTAAATTGTTTTCTTTTTCCGCTATAAGGTAATATTGGACTTGCGCGATTTGCGCATTTGCTATTTTAAGTGATAAATAAAGTTACTTGTAAAAAAAACATGCAACATGTAATTTATATTTAATTTTCTTATCTATGTGTCCAGTTTATTATTAATTTTTGTGGTGTTAATAAAGTGTTATTGATTGATTGAAAAAGTACCTACTATGAAAATATGTACATATAGTTATTTATGTATTTAAATTTGTGTTTATGTTATTACTCTTAATATAAGTTAAACAAGTTATCCTTTTAAAAAACTTAAAAAAACGACTTCAAATTACGCAATTCGTTTACTTGGATGACATATTTTTCCAGTTATTTTGTTATAAAAATCGAAATATTGAACTGATTTCGATAAAATTACTATGGGACAACCTGGAAAGTATATCCTTTATCAAACAAAAGAACAGTTTTTTTCAAATCGGTATAGGTGTATTCGAGCAATCAGGGATCATACATAAAAAAGATTCCGACGAATTGAGAACCTCCTCCTTTTTGGAAGTCGGTTAAAAATAAATAATATGAAAAAATATTACTTACTAGCCGCACCCTTTGGTGTAACCCAGCTATGTGCGATTTTCGTCACTATTGACGAAAAATGGTGACGATAATGATAAAATATAGCCTATATGCTCTTTTCCAGGTTCTGAAGAATCTCTGTGCAAAATTTCATAACTATTGGTTCTACCGTTTAGTTGTGAAAAGGTAACATAGAAAGAGAGAGAGAGAGAGAGATAGACGGAGCTCTCGCTTTTGTAATGTTAGTTATTACGATTATGATATATTGTGTAGTTTCTTACAAACATGTACTAGCGAAATCCTGTGGTTTCATTCACAATCGAAAATTCTTATCATAATGGATACTTATACTTTGAAAGCCACCCTCCAAATATCAAGTCTCCAAGACCAGCGGCTAAGGTCAGTCAGTCACCAGGCCAAAGAGTTCATCATTGATGTTCTCAAAAAAAAGTAGCTATATTTTTAAAAGCTTTTATCGCATAGCGACTTCAGCCCCAAACTAAATACAGATAAAAAAAAGTCATTGCCTAGCAAGTAAGTACATATATTACCAGAAATAGTCATATCGGGTATTAACAATAAACGTAAGTTAAATGCACATTTCAAAATTCAGTCACGCATTAAACTAGAATAAATAATTCTCATCAGGTATAACATAACCCTTTCTCCGATGCTTATCACACTAACCGCAAGAAGAAAATTGTTTTTGAAATCGTTTAACATCACTATTTTGCTGAACATAAAATATACGGTCCAACAATATAGTAGGTCACGTCGAGTTTTAGAATACCTCATAGCGAAGTGTAGCCCTAAATCTTATAAAACCGACTTTCCCTTATTTTCGTAGAAAAGTTTGTATTCTTTAATTTTTAACTTAGGCTCAAAGTGCGCACCTATCTCTTTCGCGCATCACAACATTTTTAAAGGGATAATAGAAAAGTGAGAAACAGACTTGATTATTTATTTAAAAGTTTTATTCAGATAATTGTCATTTACTAGCTGTGCCCCGCGATGTTACCCGCAGTTTCGCATAAATTATATAAAAAGAGATATTTTAGATATTTTATATTTTCGGGATAAAAATAGCATATGCGTTAATCGAAAATGTCAGCTACCTTCATACCAAATTTGATCAAAATCGGTTTCGCCGATTGAGCGTGAAGAAGTAACAAACATTCAAAAACTTTCGACTTTCTAATATTAATGTGGAGTAGTGATAAAACATATATTTTTTAACTCGTCTGACATGACAAATAAATAAAAATTGTTTATCTAATTTTCATGTTAAACATGCTGTTGTATGAAAAATGCACTCTGTTCTGTTAAATTTTACACTTAACAAACACACTAACAAACAAATACACTTAACAAACTTCTGTACACTTACTATATTTTCACTAAGTATGTAATAAAAGTGCGAGAAAAAAAGTAACCGCGAATCTTCCTTACTCCGGCCCTGTATCTTTCTATTAGTGTCTACTCGACCTATTTAAGGGATTGCAACATAGGGCGTAGCACACACACGCAACGTCCGTGTATGTGTACGCATAGGGCTCCGCGCGTGTGTGAGTGTGCGCAGACGCAGATATGCGCGTAGTTTTTTCATAGCGATAATGTTTAGAGAGCATTGGATAAGATTATTTATTGCTCTTTAAGTTTTTGATACGGCGATCACATTTCTTTTATAAATGTGGGATGTGATTTAAATAAATTATTTATGTTCGTGTGGCGTTTGATTCTTAAAATGGCAGAATTCGACCACGCGGACGAGTTTATTGCGGCCGAGATGACTACCATCTCTATTATTCAGTCTTAAAACCAATATCCGTTTTAATAAAAAGCAACCATTTCAATCAAGCCACCTTTAATACTATAGCTGGCCTCGTGGCTCAGTTGGTAGTAGGCTGCTTGCTAAGCTGTAAGTCGTGAGTTCGATCCCCACCCAGGCCAAATATTTGTGTGATGAGCATGGATATTTGTTCTGTGTCTGGGTGTTTCTATGTATCATATGTATATATATAAAAAAAAAGTATATATGTATTCTATCAGCCATCTAGTTCCATAGTACAAGCTTTGCTTAGTTTGGGCTAGATGGTGTTGTGTGAAATGTCCACAAATATTTATTTATTTTAGATTCCGAATGAGTTCTGAATACCCCTTACTGGACTGTAGCCACCCTGAAAACCCTGACTGTTGTTTAGTCCGTCTGTAGGTATCTAGCACAGCAGCCCTTAGTTTCGTAGCCGCGCGTATGGCGTCAAGGTCTACGGGGCTGCGGGTCAGTGTGCCTCGAATTGACCAACTCATATTGTGTGCTAATCACCAAGTCTCATGAATTAATTGGTTTTTTACTAGAATGCGTTATTTTGTTAGACAATTGGGGCAGATGTCGCATAGACACTATTTCGGTCTGCTATAGGTAGATAGATAAATTCTCTATTGTTTACCAATTGGACAAATACAAATATTACAGACAAACTTAAAAAGATTAGAGCGGCCTTATAGCTAAAGCGATCTCTTCCAGGCAAACGTAGTACTACAATATAGACGTTTTTGAGGACTGACGCTACATCCCGTTGATACTTTCTGAAAGACTAATATTTCGCTTACCGATCTTTGTACCGCATACCAGCAATATTCTTGTATTTATATCTATCCCGGCCGTACGTACCCGCTCGCTCTCATGGCGGGGGCACGGCCGTGCCCCCAGATCCAACTACATCCCACACTATGGGAACATCATTATCTCAGCCACTAGAAGTCCATTGCAGACTTAGGCCTCCCCCATGGATTTCCAAAAAGACCGATTGGAAGCGGCTTGCATCCAGTCCAGCGTCTTCCCGCTACTTGAGGTCATCCGTCCATCTTGTGGCTGGTCGTGTGGTGTATGTATACAAACATCAAGAAAAGACAAGAAAAAACATTTCTCTAATTATGTGTAGGTTACTTACCCTAATTTTTTTTTAAGATATAATAAATAATTAATTTACTAATAATTGAATTTAATTAAAAATTTATTATTAATCATTATTATTATAATTTTTATTTATTAATTTAATTATTAATAAATTTTTCGGCGTTATATGTACACTCATACCAAGTTACAGCTTCATCATAGTAGATACTAAAAGTTTTTGAAGCTGCTGACAGATAGATAGACGGACAGACATGGGCAAACTATAAGGATACCTTTACGACTATGGAACCCTAGAAAGACATACGTAAACTTAAGAAGGCTGATCATAATGGTCAAACTGCCATAGTCACGATATGGCAACAAAGTTGTTGTCCCAATGAAATAAACAAATAAATCAGTGCAGAATAGGATATTGTCGAGAGGTGTCGTCGAAATGGGACAAGGTCGTTTTGTCGGTGTGTCCAGAGCAAACGATTCATTATACATATACCTACACACGATTCTGACGAGTGATTGAAAAATTGGACAAGAGCCCTTTCGGACCTTCAAGAATTAATCTAATCTAGTGGCAATGATAAAGAAAGGCACGCTTAGATGGTTCGGCTATCTGGTGGGAATGGACGAAAGAAGACGCAACAGACAAGTAGAGCTTTTTAGGACTTTCAAGAATTAATCTAATGCATGTATTGTATGACATGTATTTTAATTGATTGTTTTATTGACATTTAATTTTCTCGTATATTATTTTATTTGACATATTTGTATTGGTTTTATTTTATTTCTTTAATGTGTGTCAATGTGGGTTAATATCAATCAATCAATCAATAACACTTTATTGACACCACATAAAGTAAAAGTAAAGTAAAGTAATACCTGAAATTAATTATTTGAATTGAATTGAAAGGTAGAGAAATGGACGCTTCGATGAATCGGCCATCTGGTAAGAAAGGATGAAGTTAGGTTGACGAAACAGACGAGTCTCATAAGAGTCTCATAAGGCCACTGAACTAAAACTTCCGTGAGTATTCATTTATATTATTTAATTAACAGGAAAAAACTCACGATATAAATCGGTCAAAAGAACTTGATGAATGACTTTCAACTGATTTCGGGACTGTCAGAGTCCCATCTTCAGGGTACACATGGATCTGAGGAGTCAGAGGTCTTTTAAGGCCATCAAGAATTAATCTAATCTAATGTAGTGACAAATATAGAGAAAGGGATGTTTGCCGGAACCATCTGTTCCGGCATAAGGAGAGAATGGATGAAGGAAGGTTGACGAAATAGATTTATTTGACGAGTGTGAATGGCCGAGTTGGTAAGGGTTGACCAAGGCGAACCTATCACGACGAAAACGTCTTCGATTTGGTCGTTGATAAATAAAGTAAGTACTTTCTATCTCAGTTATGGGTGAGGATCGCGCCGTTACCCAGGCTTAGGTACTTGGGACTGCCGACAGGACGTAGACCCGTCGGCCGTCGTAAGTACAGATGGAAAGATGAGGTCGAGAAAGATCTAAAAGAACTGGATATCTATGCCTGGCATGGACTTACATAAGATAGAGATGGATGGCGCCGCTTAGTAGTATTATATATGTATTCTATCAGCCATCTAGTTCCATAGTACAAGCTTTGCTTAGTTTAGGCTAGATGGTGTTGTGTGAAATGTCCACAAATATTTATTTATTTAGTAACGGAGTCACCACATTTTGGGTCGCGGCGCCAACATAGTAGTTATTTATCTATCTCCCGTTGCATGCATCTATGCATGTTTGTCTGGAAGAAATCGCTGGGGCCACACATTAGAAATCAAGCCACAAGTACTTATTCTCGTTCTGTTTGAATGGTTTGTTGGAAAACATTTCTCTAAGAGATAAGGCCGCACATTTGAAACCTACCCATAAGTAGTTAAGTACTTATTCTCGTTCTGTTTCCTGTTTAAAATGAATAGCTATCTATCCATTTTAAATACCAGAATCGTGTAGACAGCCTAAAAACAAAGGCTTAGGACACAGCCTACTCAGAACTCAAAACGGAACGAAAGTCCCCACTCCTGCGCACTGAGGCAGTGGGAATCACCACACCCCCCTCTTACCGCCGAGCGTGTGGGCATGACATACTTTCGCTTCTACCGCCACCAAGCTATACGCCGACGCGGCTGAATCACGAACTAAACTGAGCGAGAGATTAGTTTACGGTGACGCTTTTGTGCTATGTTCACCATAATTAATCCATATTTTTTCGACACTAAAATTTATATTTTATTCTACGTGATTGAATAATGTAATACAATTAATTTGCTAACTAAGCAATGTTTATATTATTTTTATAGATGTACTAGACGGCAGTAAGTTATCAGTTTCGATTATCGCCGTGCGAAGACGTGCACGCTGTCTAAAATATTTCACTTACGTCAGTTTAGGAAACGCGATGGTGTCGCCTCTATTGAGCTGTAGATGTGTGTTGGTAGATCTACCTCCTCGTTTGAATACCGGCATTGTATATTTCGGCTGCTTTAGTCCATCCGAATCGTAGTGGATTTAGGAAAGTTTTGAATGTTTGTTTGTAATGGGTGTTGCTGGTATTGCGTACAGTAGTTTTAAATTAATAAGATCAACATAAACAAATCTCGTTTTAAGCATAAGAATTATTTATTATCTAAATAATTAAGACTAAACTAATGGCAAATCAACCAGTTCTGCAAGTCTAATATTTGCTAGATTATAGATATACATTTTTTGGCCACAGCAAATAATGTAAACTCGACAAATGGCAAATGTGCAAGCATGATGCCAACATCAAGCAAAATAAAAAAAAGAAAATAATCACGTCAGAAATCTAAGATCAAGAATATTTTCGCTATACATCGCCATGCCTATCATTTTACTGTTAAAAAAAAAAAAAAAAACTGACTCCAAATTACGCAATTCGTTTACTTGGATGACATATTTTTCCAGTTATTTTGTTATAGAAACCAAAATACTGATCGGATTTTGATAAATTTCTATGGGATCACCTGGGAAGTGATCCCATACCCTTTCAAACAAAAAAAAAATTTTCAAATCGGTTCAGGTGTCTTCAAATAATCGGGGAACACATATAAAATAAAACCGGCCAAGTGCAAGTCGGACTCGCGTATGAAGGGTCCCGTACAATAAAAAAAAAAACACGTTTGTTGTATGGGAGCCCCCCCCCCCCCCCCCCCTTAAATATTAATTTTATTTTAATTTAATTATTTATTTTAAAAGTGAATTATATAACTCAATTTTCAGTGAATATTTCAAGCGTCTACCAGTTGCCGTTACCAATATCGAGCAAAAACGAGCAAACGGTAAAAATCACGTTTGTTATATGGGAGCCCCTTAAATATTTATTTTATTCTGTTCTATAGTATTTGTTGTTATAGAGGCAACAGAAATACTTCTGTGAAAATTTCAACTGTCTAACTATCACGGTTCATGAGATACAGCCTGGTGACAGACGGACGGACGGACGGATGGACGGACAGCGGAGTCTCAGTAATAGGGTCCCGTTTTTACCCTTTGTGTACTGAACCTTAAAAAGATTCCGATGATTTGAGACCCTCCTCCATTTTGGAAGTCGGTTAAAAATTTAACTTTTGAATCTTTGTAAATCAGATATTTTCCGTAAAGAATATAATTATAAGTATTTTGAAGTGTATTATTAAACTGATTATTAATTATATTCACTCTGAACAAGACACTAAAATTATCATAAAAACATAATAATGTAATCACCGTTATTATTGTAGTCATATAGCAAAAAATAATTATTATTTTATATGCTCTACTTATTATTTTTATTGTATACAAAGTAAACTACCAGGGCAGCAGCGCGCTCAGTAGGTTGATGATATAAGCAAAGCTCTGCGCGACTCGCGAAAGTGAGAGTTGCGTTGCGTAACCGAGCCCGCCCGGTTGCCTACATTCAGCAAAACGGTTCGGTTTTGTCTAAATTCCATGGCTGTTGGCGCGAATTCGAGCTGTCAGTTTTGAAAATGGAAACTATACTTTTAAAAAGGTTTCTCTTCTGAAAGTGGTGACGTGGACCTTTTTTGTTTAGGATACGCACCTATTACGAGAAATTAGGATGAATAAGCCTATTTATGGTAGCATGTACTGTTATATTATACCTAACCTACAAACGTACAATATTTATATGAGACGCAAGTTTTCGGTTTATGTCTTAAAAATAATTGCGTATGACATATTTTCGTGATTAATTAATACCAATATTTTAATTAATAATTTATTTGATGATCGTCACGTCTTTTTTTCTCGCGGGATTGGCTTAGCATGAAAGGTCATTTGAAGGTTGTTACAGGGTCACAATATGTACAAAATGTCGACTTGTCGACTTGCAGTGACAGGGGGCTATTCTACATAAAAGCCAATTTCCCCCACAAACTGCCAACTCAGTGATGCTGCAGTCTACGATGGAGCGCGGTTACCCAGAAGAATTGTATCAAATACTGGCTATACTATAAGTTTAAAAAACGGCTGAACTGATTTTGTTGAAACATAACTATGAACACTATCGATCAATTGCTATTATAAACAAAACAAAAGGTAAATCAAAATCGGTCAATGCGTTTGAGAGCTACGATGCCACAGACATACAGACACACAGATTTACAGATGTACAGATATGTGGTTAAAAAGAACGCTAATATTGCACCGGATTGCTACAAGGTGTGAAACGTGAAGGAATTCTGAGTGTCCATGACTAAGTGGAGCTGAGAGGATATATGTAGATACTAAAGAACTCTTTAAGGTTAGTATGTAGTCAACAAGGAACCCTAATTATTCTGAGGTTTTTGCGATTGTTTACTCATTGAAATTAAACAATTTTTAACGGATTCATCGCGTATATTTAACATAATTATTAGCCGACTTCCAAAAAGGAGGAGGTTTTCAATACGTCGGATTTTTTTTATGTATGTTCACCGATTAAGTAAAGGCACCTGGGGGGCAATTCAGTTATTCAAAACCGATCCGTAACTGAACCTTGTGCGAAGCATTTCCTGTCGGCTGCTAACATTTTTTGATTTAGTAACGAGCGAAGGACGTGTTACGTTTCATCAAATGTGTCAATTGTATGACATAAAAGTGACTGAATCAAAAAAAACTATGGCGGCCGACGGGAAACGCTCCACATATGGTTCGGCTATGGAGCGGTCTTGAATAACTGAATTGGGCCCCTGGACCGATTTGAAAAATTCTTTTTTGATATGAAACAAATTTAAGCGGATTTAACGCAAAAATTTATTTGATAATTTTTTTTTGTTTGAAAATGTCCAAAATCTTTCCAAATGGTCCCATAGAAAATTTACCAAAATTCGTTTGGTATTTTAGTTTTTAATAAAATATAACTGGCAAAATATGTCATCCAAGTAAATTTCAAGTCGTTTTTTTAGTTTGAAACGATTTCTTGTAAAAATAACAACTTCAACAACAAGGAAAATATTTATTATGGTCTGTCCGTGGCTATGCTGAAAGACTCTTAGTACTAAAAAGCGGTAATTTAGCACAGACTTAATCACGCTGAGAAAGTGGATGAATAAAGTAGCGAAAAAAAGAAGTATGTACGTAAATAGGGCACCTACCCTACACGTATAGTGAAAAATAATTATTTTCAACCGACTTCAAAAAAGGAGGAGGTTCTCAATTCGACTGTTTTTTTAATTTATTTTTTATGTTTGTTACCTCATAACTTTCGACTGGGTGAACCGATTTTGATGATTCTTTTTTTATTTGAAATCTGGTGCTTCCCGTGTGATCCCATTTCAATTTGGTCCATTTCTCACAATGGCATCCATGAGAAGTCGGTTGCTTCAGTTGCTTAAACTATAATTATTTACCCAATGGTGTGGGCTGTCGTTGGACACGTGATCCTAAAATACTGTGGGTTTGCGAAAACCATAGATACTCGTACTCGTTAATTTCCGGTAAAATGGCCACGCGCGTGAAACTCAGTT
Source organism: Lycia hirtaria (assembly GCA_947563715.1). Lineage (NCBI taxonomy): Eukaryota > Metazoa > Arthropoda > Insecta > Lepidoptera > Geometridae > Lycia > Lycia hirtaria. The sequence goes on along the minus strand of OX387383.1, from coordinate 26,061,515 downwards.
TTCCTCGAAAACATTCTGAGGCGTAAAAGTGCTTATGTGCAGTAATGACATGCCATCTGTCATACGCGGAATCGGACGTGATGGGTCACCTCTCTCGGGTTCATACTGCCCTGGTGTTTTGTACCAGGAGAGCATGGAGTTGAAATCTTCAAAGTAGATTCATAGTTTGTTTGGCTATGAATCTACTTTGAAGATTTCAACTTCATATACCTAAATTCAACTCTAGCATTAGATACTAAACTACAGACCACAGAGAAACAAGTATATATTTTAATTATTATAGTTTAAATAATATAAATTACAGTTTAAAAAACTAAAAAACACGCTACAAATTATTGTGGTCAAAGTTCATTACAAGATTTTTCTAACAAATCCAAACACACATACGATGTTCCATCATCAAGTTCTAGTTCATATCTTCCGGCTCCATCATCAGATCAGTTCGACAGTACCATATTATTGTATTGTCATCAGAATTACATACAGCTGCCAATTACTGCAGCAGATGACGCTGCGATCCTTGGAAGATGGTTAAATTTGTTACCTTAGAATTCATTACATAGTTACATACAGGTCGACCTAATAAAAGCGTGCTAAAAACTGAAAAATCGACTTCAAAATACGCGATTTCGTTTTAAAAATCAAACTACTCAACTGATTTTGTCGGCGTCTTCGAGTAATCGGGGAATATACATAAAAGAAATCAAAGATTCCGAGCTTATGCTTGCATTACGCTGATATGATGTGTACATTTCTGTGTATTTAAAGATAATCCAAATATAGGAATTACATAGTATGCAGGTTGGCAGCGCACCCAGCATGCTTTGTAGCATTGCCACGTTGAATGAAAATCAATGGGTTATGCTTTAGATGGGTTATAAAAAATAACCTCCAAGTTTCCACTTTTCTTTAAGACAAGCAATCCTCCCAAAAGTACCAGGAGCTCATACGCCAGCAGGATATTACACGTATGTACAAGATATAGGTTGACCACCATCCCCTGAATCTCCGGCACGGCACCGAGTGCCGGTGACTGGGTTACCGGCGCGGTTGCATCACCAACCACTTTCTGCTGTCGTTCGCCTACTTACCCAGTCACTGCGACGCGGGTACGGCGAGTATTGGTCGCTGTGTGGCATATTGGCGGCGTTCGATTTAATACCAGGCCAAATAGCAAATAACAGCCTCGAGGAATACTTACGGGTATTTTCGTAGGAACATGGCAAAATAATGTCGCCCCTCTGTTTTATTTTTCGGAATTTATTTGGTAACTAAATGTTATATCGGTAATGTTGTAAGTGTTGATATTTTATTCAATAAGTGGTTAAATATTAAGGGAAATAAAAAATACGTGTGGCACTCGGAGACTGCCGCGGTAAAGCTATTGCATAGCATTTTTTATAAACTTATGTAATTATAATTATTTATTTATTTTATTTATGCAGTATTCCTAACACCCCCCACTCCGACCGGCACAGCGGTGATACTTTTTAGTTTTTAGTTTTGCCATCTATCGATGAATAGCAGAACTTTTAATGACTTTTTGAAATATCACGCTTGTCTCTTTAGTTCTGCAAATCGCCTCTAGGTGGCATTGGTTGTATCGGCGTGACTGCGTTAGGTTATTTTCGTTACGGAATTTCTGGATTCGGTCTCCACGCTCAAGGCCCGCGATAGAAGCTATGCAATAGCTTAAAAATGGCTGGTCTTTTTGTTTGGTAGGCACTAGGCACTCATAAATAGAAGGAGTTTTTATAACTAACTATTACCATACCATTCCTTGTTCCAGTTCTATTCTTGATCTTCTTTCAATGTTGACTGCGAATGTGATTTGAACTGGATTGATAATGATCCTTATAATTATTATATGAAAAAGGAAAATGTATTAATTGTATCTGTTACTCTAAAAGCCCGAATATTGGTAAATCTTAGGTTTTACCAGTAAATCTTAGGGTTTACCAACACGAGTCGGTAAATGTAAGAATATGTAAAAAAGAAATGATTTTATCGGGCTTTTACCATTAGAATTTAATACATGCTAGGTTTTACCAGTGACGGTTGGTAAATGTTAGTTTTGGAAATAAAACAATGCATATGTTACTGTATTCGGCTTTTACAGTAACATATATAATAACATTTGTTTGATTGAACGATGTAGCTTGGTGCAACGCAGTCTTAGGTATAAGCAATAATTTTTTCAGAGATTAGGTAACCTAATCTCTGAAGAAATTATTGCTTATACCTATACCAAGATCAACTAGTTTGGCCTAGCCTAAACTGGTCTATTATGCATTGTTTTATTTCCAAAACCAACATTTATCAACCGTCACTGGTAAAACCTAGCATGTACTAAATTCTAATGGTAAAAGCCCGATAAAATCGTTTCTTTTTTACATATTCTTACATTTACCGACTCGTGTTGGTAAACCCTAAGATTTACTGGTAAAACCTAAGATTTACCAATGTTCGGGCTTTTACAGTAACATATCTACTTGTTTATTTTTTTTGGAGAAAAAAACAAAAAATTAAGTTATCTCGAACTTTTAAATTGTGTGCGCGATAAATATATTCTCAAAATGTTCAAATCATGAGGAGATAGGTTTCTTCCAGGCAAGGTGCGTTCCATCGTAGACCATAGCGTCACTCAGAATCAGGCGAGTATAAATAGTTTTTATTTTATTTATGATTGTACAGGAGTAATTCCGACGGTTCTGAAAATATTGGATTATTTGAATATTTTCAAATCTTCCTTCGCAAAATAGACCAATCCGCGTCATACCGACTACAGGCACAGTTTATATCACAGTTAGTTCGCAACAGCGCCGATTCGGTTGCGTCACAAACCGCTCACTCCCCCCTGTTACTAGGGCTCAAAGACCAACTGATTTACCTGTGCTACGCGGCCAAATATTGTAACTAGACAAATATTTGCCAATTTACTAAAGAGTATGCGTATATGGCGCCATCAGTAGATGCCAAAATAAAGTAAGACATAGCGTTTGCTCGGGGGAAATTCGCATTCGCATTGCGCCTGCACAGGTAATAAGCATAACTTCGAAGTAGTTTAGAGTCTGCACCACCACTTAAGTCGCACGCGCGGCGCTTTAATCGCATTTCGGTCATACATCATCATCATTTCAGCCATAAGAAGTCCACTGCTGGACATAGGCCTCTCCCCCATGGATTTCCAAAATACCGATTGGAAGCAGCTTGCATCCAGCGTCTTCCCGCCACTTGTATGAGGTCATCTGTCCTTCTCGTCTCTGGCCTTCCTACGCTGCGTTTGCCGGTACGTGGTCTCCGAGAACTCCCGAGTGGTCCCATCGTGATCGTCACGCCCTAGTGCGACTTCAACTTGCTAATCCGCTGTGCTATGTCGGTGACTTTCGGTCATAGATAGATATTAACTCTTTATTAAAAGATCACAATACAAGCGAAAGTTTTGTTATGGTGAATGAGAGATATTATCTGCCTACAAACTGCTACTTCTGCTTGGCAGAACTGTCATTATAAATTTTCGTAATGTAATTATAGTCTTTTTTTTTTTTTTTAAGTCACGTCTAAAATGTAGCTATGTAGAAGTTGTAGGATATTGGTCCACACATCGATGACGTCACTATCGGCTACTCATTGCCTCAGTGCTTGTTTTGTCAGTGCTATCTACCACTGGTAAAATTTCACAGGAGAAGAGTTTAATACTCATTTTTTTTCTTCAAAAAGCTATAATTTTAAGTCTTGAAAGTCTATATTAGTATATATAATTAATGTATAAAAAAACAGACAAGTGCGAGTCACACTCGCACACCGAGGGTTCCGTACAAACTAGTAGATAAGAGGGGGAAATTTTATATTTTCCTTCATAAACCGAAAAATATACATCGCAAAAAATATTTAAAAACCTGTTTTAGCTTGTGCTAACGAAGCTCTTTCATATGATACCCCACATGATACGGTTATGTTTTTTTGTGATTAAATAAAAAATTACCAGTTTTCGGATTTTTTCCTTTATGTGTACTCTACACAATGCTTCTTGCCAAATTTCATAGTTCTAGGTCAACGGGAAGTACCCCATAGGTTTTGATTCCCTTGTGAGTGTCGAAATCTGCATTTTTTACGACATATTCGGCTGTAACTTTCTTTTATGAAAACTGAGAAATTTGATATTTCTTTCTGCAGCAAGATACTATGGATTTGCGTATATGGTTTTAATTTCAACTCGATAAAGGTATCGAGTTCCCGAGATAAAGGACACCCGGACGGACGGACAGACAGACTGACAACAAAGTGAGTCTATAAGGGTTCCGTTTTTTCCTATTGAGGTACGGAACCCTAAAAATGTAGAAGTCTGTGTCAAACAGTGTAAATGTCAATTTCGGACCAAACTCCATACATTAGACAATTTTCTATGGAGTTGCGCCACATGACTGCTCAGCGAATACCACGTGACTGATCAGCGACTTGGCGTCGCCGTCGTGACGTGTGCGCATGAAATTTTAAGCTGATCCGTAACTCCGTAGCCTGTCCTGAATCCGCACTATACCTACAACGAATGATTAGTAAACATCGAATAATTATTCTGAATTCGCGGCCGAGTCTCATGTTATGCTGCGCACGGAGTTTAGTTTGCGGATTGGTGCAAAAATCCGCGGATAGGTATTAGGTCAGAATACACGTGTGGAAACTGCATTATTTATGATTTAGTGGGTAAATAAGATTTTTGGTTTGTTTTTTTTAGGTTTTTTAGATCTCGTACTTCAAGAATAACCGGGTAAGTACAAAGTAGGAATCCGTAGTTGTACATCATAATTTATGTGAATTTAAAACAGTCTCTTGTTTGAAACTATGCACATCGAGTTAACTTAATATGTTGGTTTAAGCGAAATATTTATTTCTTACTTCTCTAAGAACATTTTTTAAGTTGATCAACTATTTCTCGTTTACTTGAGCCTCCTCCTTTTCGAAATCGGTTAAATATTCAGTCTTCAAAATTCAGGATGGTTTTAACCTATGGTTTTATGGATTTTGTAATATTTTTTTTAGTAAAATTTTTTTTTACGAAGATAATAAAAAAATATTACCAAACAGCATTTCTATCGATATGTCCATAACAATCGATTGGCCACGTCCGTCCGTGTCTCATCTCGATGCCGAGTCGATTGTGTCGCCGATATCGAGTATTGCTATCGAGTGATAAGGGGCGTCCGACTGATAACAACCACGTGAACTGTACTCACGAGATATCACTTTTTGAAAGCACGTATTTTTTAATTGCTGCAATTATTCGAGATAAAAATATCACTATTGTTTATTCAATATCAATCTTAAATTTAAGTTTTTTTTTACAATAGAAACACAAAAATATAAATATTAAGCTCAAGCTGCCGGTGGTAGGGGCTACAGAGAGAGAGGAACCTCCTGAGTCCTGACAATACGCGCCGTGTCCACGATGACAGCCTTAAAATATCATTATTATTAATGTTTAAATAACATAATAAAACTGGCCAAGTGCGAGTCGGATTGGCGCACGAAGGGTTCCGTACCATTATCTATAAAAACGGCAAAATAAGGCAAAATAAATAATAAAAATAATGTCTGTTGTATTTTTTTTTATCAGCCCTGTTTGTACAAACTGTCCCACTGCTGGGAACGGGCCATCTTCTGATTGTCTGTTGTATGGGAGCCCTTAAATATTAATTTTATTTTAATCTAATTATTTATTTTTAAAGTAGGTAAATAATATAACAATATTCTGTGAATATTTCAAGCGTCTACCTATTGCCGTTATCAATATCGAGCAAAAAAAAACACGTTTGTTGTATGGGAGCCCCCTTAAATATTTTGGTTTTATAGTATTTGTTGTTATAGCGGCAACAGAAATACATCATCTATGAAAATTTCAACTGTCTAACTATCACGGTTCATGAGATACAGTCTGGTGACAGAAGGACGGACGGACGGACGGACAGACAGCGGAGTCTCAGTAATAGAGTCCCGTTTTACCTTTGGGTACGGAACCCTAAATATGGACTACCGAATTGATTATCTCCTCCTTTTTTGAAACCGGTAAAAGTAACATCCTTCTTGTGCAGTTGGCAAAAAAAAAATACAACTATAAAAGTATGAAACTATGCATCCAAATATGTATGCATCACACAAATGTTTGCCTTGGGTGGGGGTTGAACCCACGACCTACACAGCCAAGTCCAATCAACATCTCCAAAATGATTTAATACAGGATTCAACCATGCGAATGTTACAGCTTTGGGTTACAAAAGCACCAAAATGGCCGCAAAGGACTCGCTTTTACAAACGATCGCTGAATGCAACCCGCCCACACCTCGGCTGCATGTGTCATACAATATGACCAATCAATAGAATATAATAGAATAGAATATAACTTTATTGTACAGATAATAACTTAAAATAAATTACAGTTTAAAAAAAATAAAAAACACGCTACAAATTATTGTGGCCAAAGTTCATTACAAGACTTTTCTAACAAATCCAAACACAGCTATGATACGATGTTCCATCATGAAGTTCTAGTTCATATCTTCCGGCTCCATCATCAGATCAGTTCGACAGTACCATATTATTGTATTGTCATCAGAACTACATACAGCTGTCAATTTTCATGACGCTACGATCCTTGGAAGATGGTTAAATTAGTTACCTTAGATTTCATTACATAGTTAGTTACATACAGGTCGACCTAATAAAAGCGTGTTAATTAAACAATAAACAGGTGGCTTTATCGCATGGAGCGATTTCTTCCAGGCAACTTTAGGGTGGATAGAAGTAAGTAGTATAATTAGAATGAGGAGGTGTTTGTGGTTACATTACATGTTTAACAATAAAATGTGTATGACACTATAATATGTACTAATAAAGATTACATAATTGTAATACATAAATACTTAATAAATCAATAAATTAATACATAACGTATATTATATACAATATAAATAAAATACATATAATATAATACCATAACTAACTTAGGGTAAGGAGAGATAATGCTTATGAACGAGGTTCTTGAAAATGTTTAAGGATTTAATTTGTGAGATTAATCTGCGACTGCCAGTTATTATACACCTACTGGATAAAATAATATCGATCTGATTACTATTTAAAAAAATAATAATACAATTTGTGTTAAAAGAAACTTAATTCCCGAGTTCAGATATCAGACATCGATTATCATGTATAAAAAACACTGGACAAGTGCGAGTCAGACTCACCCACCGAGGGTACCGTACAAACTAGTAGATAAAAGGGGGAAATTATATATTTTCCTTTATAAGCCGAAATATATGCATCGTCAAAATATTTAGAAACCTGTTTTAGCTAGTACTAATTAAGCTCTTTCATATAATATAACCCACACTTATACTTTACTATATGATAATGCTTCTTGCCAAATTTCACAGTTCTAGGTCAACGGAATACGGACAGACGGACAGTCTGTCCGTCAACCGTCTGTCAAGCCCCGTCACTTTGTTGTCCGTGTGTCCCGGACAGACGGACAAACGAAGTGATCCTATAAGGGTTCCGTTTTTTCCTTTTGAGGTATGGAATTCTAAAAACTGTCATTGATAGCTGGTTTTTTTTCCAGTTTTGTTACATAGAATATACTATTTTACTCTCTTATTTTTTTTTTATAAACCTACTTACTCGATAAAATGTAATAATCTGATTATTTCTAAATATTGTAACAAAAATAAATATATGTTAAAATAAAACTTTTTTTTTTTATAGAAGATAGATCTACGATTGACCACCAACTCGCCTGATGTTAAGCGACGGTGTGAACTCCCCGAATTCAGCAAGTCAAGACAAAAAAAGATTTTTATTTCAGGTTTTTTATATAGTATCTTACACTATATTATCTATCTATATTAATAAAATATATTATCTATCTATCTTATCTATATTAATAAAATTTAATTCCTGAGTCAAGTCAGGAAATAATTATTATTTTTCAGTTTTGTTACATTAAATTATCTATGCATTTAATAGAGAAAATTTACTCTAAAAACTACACTTGCTTATATATTTACTGAAAAAATATAATAACCAGCTGATTTCCAGCTGATACTAACTATGGTTGCAAAAAAATTGTGTTAAAATAAATCTTAATCCCCGAGTTCACCTAGTCAAGACAGACAGGCGAGTTGGTGGTCAATCGTAGATCTATATTGTATAAAAAAAAAAGAAAAGAGATTTTTTATTAAATTTTTGTTAAATATAATTACAGTTTAAAAAAAATAAACAAGCGATTTCAAATTACGCAGTTTCGTTTACTTGGATATCATATTTTCCAGTTATTTAGATTAAAAGCCAAAGTACAGAACCGATTTTGATAAAATTTACATGGGATCACCTCTGAAGTATGACCTACTACCAAACAAAAAATAATCAATTCATAATTAGCGAAGTAATACAGTCGAATTGAGAAACTCCTCTTTTTTGGAAGTTGGTTCAAAATAGAATAACTTACATCCTTTCATTGTTTGAAATGAACGATGACATTTTGATGATATTTTTATATTAATGTAGTTATGAAATATAAGGAAAACAAAATACTCCAAAAAGAACTTTTTAATACACGAAAAAAGAAAAAAAATACAAATTCAAGTAGTTTTTAATATTCTTTAGAGAAATAAAATAATTAATTATCTTAAAAAGATATTCCTTTAAATTATTAAATATAAATAAAACAGGACAAGTGCGAGTCAGACTTGCTCACCGAGGGTTCCAAAACAAACTAGACAAAACAAAACAAACTAGTAGATAAGAGGGGGAAATCATATATTTTTTATATATTATTTATATCCTTCATAAAACCAAAAATATACATCGTAAAAATATTAAACCCCTGTTTTAGCTTATGCTAATGAAGCTCTTTGATGATGAACATGATACAGTTAAAGTGGACCCTCCTTCCTTGCATTAAGGCACATTTTTTTGTGATTAAATTAAAAAACCCAGTTTTCGGATTTTTTCCTATATGTGTACTCTAATACAATGCTTCTAGCCAAATTTCATAGTTCTAGGTCAACGGGAAGTACCCCATAGGTTTTGATTCCCTTGTGAATGTCGAAATGTGCGTTTTTTACGACGGACAACAAAGTGAACCTATAAGGGTTCCGTTTTTTCCTTTTGAGGTACGGAACCCTAAAAATGCTAACAAGTACAAGAAAATAATGAAACAGATAACGCAACTTATCTGTTTTTGTAAAACGATTATGCAATTAATTATTTGTATTAAAAATTGTGGTGAGACCGTCTGACTTGCGATCCGCAGGTCCTGGGTTCGAATCCCACGGCACGCACCTCTGTCTTCTGTTTCGAAGTTATGTGCATATTGTTGATTGCCGCCAACTTCAAACGGTGAAGGAAAACATCGTGAGGAAACCTACATGTCTGAGAGTTCTCAATGATCTTGAAGATGTGTGAAGTCTGCCAACCCGCACTTGGCCAGCGTGGCAGACTATGGCCTAACCCTTCTCACAATGAGAAGATGGTCCGTTCCCAGCAGTGGAACAGTTTGTACAAACAGGGCTGATAAAAAAAAAATATATAATTGTAAAGTGCGTGCGGAATGTACGGCCCAAGTGTTCAACAGGCTCGTATCCTCGCGTCGGCTGCGCAGCCACAGAGCAACAAACTTTTACTCGCGAACTTTCAGCATTTCAGCGCTTCCTTCCGGGCAACCTTGCCTGCGCGGCGGCCGGCAGTCCGCGCCCGACCGCTGCCGCGACCGCACGCGTCTGTCTACCTCGCGACTACACCGCACGAGACTCGATCACACGCCGCGCGATCTGTGACACGGTGCATGTGTTTTAGTGACGGCTACTCAGTGCTTTGAAGTGGAGGCTCGGGCCACAGGGGCCGCTGGGCCAACTCTCGGCCCGAGCGGCGGCATGGAGTCCCCGCAGATGTACGACGCGGCCGCGGCACCGCCGCCGCCGCCGCAACCGGAACAGCTCAAGAAGAATGGTGAAGACAAACGGCAGGCCTTCCCGCCGCCGGACTTGGACGAGCTTAACGGACAGGAGATCAGCCTCGACTTGCAACACCTCATCGAGGACCAGTTCAGAGGCGAGGAGACCATGGCGCTGTTCCAGGAGATTCTTCCTGGAGGCAGGTCTCCTCAGCCTCGCTCGTTCCAGAGAACCACGCTCGCGTACATGCCCCAGCCGGTGCATTCGGGAGTGTCTTACGCCCAAGTTCAGTCGAACTCGGGACACGAACAAGGCGGGCCCCCGATCAAGGAAGAGCCCCCGGAACCGCACGATTTTCGTAGATCAGTGACTTGTGCTCAGTACACCGGCCAGTACAACCCTCAGCCTCCGGTCGGCGTGAGCGGTCCATACGGGGGCGGGTTCACTCCCTTACCCCCCCTGGGCGCTCCATTGCTACCTCCACTACTGAAGCACAAGACCGCTCCCCCCCGGCGATCATCTTCCGGGAAATCGGTAGACAAAGGCACTGACGAATATAGAAGGCGACGCGAAAGGAATAATATAGCCGTTCGAAAATCGCGCGAAAAAGCTAAAGTGCGCTCTCGGGAGGTGGAAGAAAAGGTGAAGACGCTCTTGAGAGAAAAAGATGCGTTGCTGAAGAGGCTGGAAGCGGTTTCGGGGGAACTGAGCCTGCATAAGCAGATGTACGTACATCTGATAAATTTGAACCTGCCGGAGATTACTGAGCTCTGCCGCTCCATGCTGCAGCTGGGAGCGCCGCATGGCCAAGACCACACGCTTTGACTATAGGTGAGTGTGTGCTCCTTCCAGCTGTTTTGTTTCGTGCTCGTGTACATGTGTGCATCTGGATGTGTGGTTTTGTATTTGATTGTCCGCTACGTTCAAATGTGTGCGTGTGTGATTCGGTGTGCGTGAGATAAAATTCGTCAGTGTGAGGTTCCGTGTAGTAAATCACACGGAGGAAAGGGTTTTTGTTATTTTGATGTGTAGTTACGCAATGGTTATTGTTTATCGCTACGGTTTCAATAAGTGAGTTTGACAGTTATGTTTTGAAAGTTCTTTTGTTTTTCCTTGACCTCAATTAACTTTCTGGATGTTTCTTGTCTTTGGTTAGTTAACATTTCTTTTCATTCTTGTGCGTTTTTTTTTAACCCTCGGTTTGGCTTGTTTGCTTGATATTTCAACAAATATGTAAACAGAATTGCTCTTATAAAATATTTATTTGGAGTCAAAATATAAATCATGTCTGAAATGTGTAATTTGTGAGAAAAGTAAGTTCATTAGTTCTAATAATATTTATAATTTATTACAAAAAGCTATCATTGAGATCTCTAGCAGGTATTAATCTCTAGTAGAATTTTAAGACTGAGACAGTGGTTAGTCAATAGTGTATTTTATGATTGAAATAGATTACAAACAGAGAAAAAGCTACATAAATTACATGGTTAAATAAACGATTTCAAAGTTAACTACTTATAATAACAAATGTCAGACTAATTAATTACAAATAACATTTCAATTTCTCTCCAATTCCATTATCATCATCATCATCTCAGCCATAAGAAGTCCACTGCTGGACATAGGCTTTCCCCATGGATTTCCAAAAAGACCGATTGGAAGCGGATTGCACCCAGCGTCGTCCCGCCAGTTGTATTCCATTATCATTGACATTAAATTTGATCTCTTTCATATTATTACTGACATTAAATTTAATTCTTTTGACATAAGCATTAAATTATTACAATTACAGAATCGTTATAAGTAATAGTTAAAATTATTCAATTATTTATTAATTTCAATTAATTATTAATTTTAACTATTATTACATGTTCTAGAAATGATTGTCCACTAATATGAATGTGTTAATCCATGTAGTTAAATCAAGTAACACAATTTACGGTCAAGCCCTATCACGTGTTGACTTCTGTAGATTTTGAAGTTTGCCAATAACATTGAAAGCCGACATTTTATTTCACTTGCACACGTTTTCATACTGTATCCGAACACTTTCGACATTACCGAAAAACGTTACTTAACTTTGATCAACGTATCAAATTCTCTGTCTTCTTTCCGCAAGTGTCAATACGTGTCAGCGAGAAGTTGACAAAGTATGTTGAGCATTGCTCAAATTTGAGTAACGTTTACCGGTAAAGCCGTTAATGACTTCACCATCATTTTTACCCGACTGCGTAGGAGGGAGGGCTATGTTTTTTGAGTGTATGTATGTATGTATAATTCTATATGATCGCCTACAGCCTAAGAGGCTTGACTGATTTTGATGTGCGAGGTGTCGTTAGATAATGATAATAATGCGTATTTATAATCATTTACAGCCATTTTACGCATACTTTCTCACAAAAAACGGCCACTCAACAACATATCAAGCGTAACAAAATCGTAAGTTAGACTGCAACAAGTGCTTTTCTGCAGTCGGGTATTTTGTTTTTTTTTTAAACATGTATCCATGTTTAAAAAAAAAAAGTATTAAGTAAAACTTGTTTAGGTATTAAGCCTATTGCTTGTGACAGCTTAGATGTTAAAATTGAGTTTGTTTGCCAAAACCAAACATTCATTTGCAACATTTCTTTTAAAATTCTCTATGCCCTGAATCATCAAGCATCTACGCAGTTAGAATGAAATTTTAATCTAAGCATTAGTAATACGCTTTCTTTTTCAAATCACGTTCCTAAACTCACGTGCTTTAATTTAAACTAACCATTGTAAGAAATAATTCTTACAATACGTAATCATTACAAATGGTTTATTAATCATTGTTTAGAGAGAACTTTAATAATATTGTCACATGGGTACAGTTATAAGCTGTACTAGGCTGGAAAGTTGTATTCACCGTTGAATGCTTGACTGTTGAATCCAGAGCAAGCGTTCTGGGTTTGAACCATGAGCGAAGCGAGCGATTCTAGTGTAGAATCGCGTAGCGATGCATTCAAGAAAACAAAATAACTTGATAGCCGAGTTAATAACTATTTTGTGTTTACACAAAATGTTTCAACTCAAGATGAGTGAGGAGAGCGAGAGGGAGGGCTCGCTCGAGGAAAGAAGAAGGCGTTCATAGTTATGCGTGAACTATAAACGCCTTCTCCTTGAAGGCCTTTTCGTTGAAACAGAAAGATCAATTTAAAATTTTGTAGTAGTTATGCGAGCACAAACTTTTGCAAAATTACTTGTTGCATAAAATATGTGCTCGCAAGGTCTACTGCTCCTATTAAAAATTCTTATCAATCAATTAAATTATGTTAAAAACTACACTGTTTAAAACTCAACAATGTATTTTTTATTTTTTAAAGTCGCTTATACTTAATTGTTTATATTTGATAAAAATGAACGTATTTCTAAGTTATTGATTACCTATTTTAAGACCAGAGTTTCCTAGGTCAAGTTGTTTTTGTTTTCGGTACTGTACAAAAAGTTAGGAAAGTATAGTACGTACCTACTGAAAATAAACAACTTTTCCTTGATATTGCTATTTTGGGGCTTCCTAGCTATTCGTTGAGTTTTAAAATGTACAAATTAAGTTCTTTAAAGTTTGGAAATTATTTTCGGGCGAAAAATCAAGTTTAATAAAATAGAAACTAAGCAGAGATCTTTCTTCCACACTCCAGACTCCAGCTTTGAACTCTTCAACTCCAAACTGTCAATTATTAACGTCAATTGATTTTTTTGTTTGATGTTGGCATCATGCTTGTACATTTGCCATTTGTAGAATTTATATTCAATTGACTTATTCTCAAGATTCCTTACATAATTAAGGATCAAAATTAAATAACCATGAACCGTATTCCTTCTACCTCTGAGGTGATATTTGAATTACAATTTTATTATGTACCTACTTTGCAAGTGAATTGGCTGCCACTGTCACTTTCGACGCACGTGGTCTTGAATAATGTAACCTGCTATAGCTGCATGTTATCCTGTTACCTACTATATCGTGGAAGAAAGCATAGTACTCGCTTTAATTTCCTTACTAACCGACTTCCAAAAAGAAGGAAGTTCTCAATTCGACTGTGCTATTTTTGTATGTTTGTTCAGCGATTACTCCCCCAATTATGAATTGTTTTTGATGATTTTTTTGCTTAGTAGGTAATAGCTCAGAGGTGGTCCCATATAAATTTTTTTCAAAATCGGTTCAGTGGTTTGGTTTTTATAACAAAGTAACCGAAAAACATCGGCCATGTAACCGAATTGCGTATTTTGAAGTCGGTTCTTTTTTTTTTTTTTTAATAGAAATATCTTTTTAAGTTACAAAGGGAAAGGAAGAGAGAGAGACAGAGAGAGAGAGAGAGAGGTTTTGTGCCTTTAAGAGGACAAAAACATAGGAAAAATTAGCTTAAAGTTTGAGTATCACTGATGATAATATTGCAACGGACAATAGACGGTGACGTGCGTAATCAAAAGTATTTAGTAGGCATCTATGACGTATTAAAAAAAGCATTTTGGCAGGAACAAGCTCGTTAATATCATTTTGTTCACCACAAATAGTAGTGCATCTGTCAAAATAATTAGACTGTCTTTTCATTATTAAATAGTAATCGGTTTTAAAATCAAACTAATTTGCTAATATTTATGTTAAGTGCTTTTACTATTCATCAATCATGACGTCATAATCGATGACATCATGACTACGAAATAGGAATAGTCATTTTTCGTTTCTTATATGAGGATATAAGAAACGAAAAATGACAAGTGAACGTTGGTGCCATGTGTCTTTAATTTAAGTTTTTTGAGGTGATAACGTCTTGAATAGATGAACGCTGGCTGCATGCATGAAAAAGTGTCACGTTCTGCCTGAGCCGAGCGTGCAAGCGAGAGCGCGGAACAAGCGATAGAGAGGCACGATCGGCCTAAGCGGTTCGGCTTGTGACGCATCGTTATCACGTAAAATTATCGTCCGTAAACCGACTTTACAGACATTTTTTTTTTCGTTTAAAGGTTTTGTCGCTACGCGACCACATCGCCCTGTATACCTAAGTTTAAACTCTAAGTTTATGTCAGTGTTAAAATCTCTTTGGATAAAGAAAATAGGTCTGTAACACTTACTTATTTGAACTAGATATTGTATGGGGAGTTTTGGCGGGAACGTCTTAGTAACGTGTTGTTGCTTTGTATTATTTTCCTAACCTTGTGTTATTTTGAATATTAATGTTATAAAAATGGTGGTGTTTTATTCGTTAAGTGTTCGATAAAGTGCGTGAGTGAGGGCAAGTGAATTAAAGCAGTAAATCGTGTGATTTTACGTTGTCGGCAAAACTCCATAGAAGCTTCTAGTAAAGTCGCCACCACTTTACTGAAGCAGGACTCGACTTTATAAATTGACTGTATACGTGACTTAGATTGTGACTAGAACATTAACAACTTGTTTTATTCAAGAAACGAAAAATTCCTAATACTTGACACTGACAAATGCTTTAATGCGGGTCCAATACATAAAAGAAGAAGATATTGTATGTGAAACGCCCCATACTGTGTGATTCAGGCTATACTGTAGAAAATATGTGGAGTTACAAAGATTCTTAGATATAAAGCACATTTTGTTGAGTAATTAGCCCTGGTGTTATGTTTGTGTTCATGTATTGTGTCATGGGTAGGAGTACGGAAGCTTCGGTGTGCGATAACTCGTACTTCGCCGGATTTTTAACATACTTTAAGCGTTTTACTTGATATATGAAAAAAAAGGCGTGTGGCACTCGGAGACTGCCGCGGTAAAGCTATTGCATAATAGCTTTACGCGCGGTGTGTTAGGTTATTTTCGTTACGGAATTTCTGGATTCGGTCTCCACGCTCAAGGCCCGCGATAGAAGCTATGCAATAGCTTAAAATATCGTTTTTATGGCTGAAGTTAGATGTCTGTCTGTTTTAGATAAAATATATACGAAAATGACATAGATATTACTTATTTTTCTCACGCCTATTGAGAATATTGTCCTCTAGCGGCAGGCGTATTTGCCGTTTTCTAATGCCAGACGTATTTGTTTAATATGTAGTGATGTCTGACGTGTGAGTGTTGAGGATGTAAAGCCAGTTTGGTGATATTTAAACTACTTTCGCTTTTCAATGTTTTGTCATCTGCGTAAGGCCGGTTTTAGACTTTAACGACGTTATGCAATTTAGAATTAGCCAAAGATTTCAGTTTTTTTATGTCACAATAGATCTGGAAAGGTCGCAGTGACCAGCCGGGGCTGTCAAAGCCCATTTGGCCCCCCAATGATCGAAAAAAAAGGCTGGTCTTACACTTTAACAATGTTATGCAATTTAGAATTAGCCAAAGATTTCTGTAGTTCGCTCTAAGATTTTTCAGAAAGGATCATTACCAAGAGTATTTTCATATAATTATATTTAGTCTGACAGCCTAAGGAAGATATTTTTGTGATAATATTTGAGAAGATTTGTAAGTTTGCTAGTCAATAAGTTTCTTTAATACAATAATTATAGTTTAAAAAACTGAAAAAAACTAAATACGCGATTTGTTTACTTGGATTAAATTTTTTCAGTTATTTTGTTTTAAAAATCAAAGTGCTGAATTGATTTTGATAAAATCCACTTATAGTGAACTACGGAGCCCTGCCCTGTGCATGGGCCGACGGGCACTTGGCGTACATTTATAATAATAGTCGTATATAAAGTGTATGTTCTTAATCCGCTGCTCCATACCTGAAAGTGAAAATGAATTCTGAACTTGTGGATAATCGAATCCTGCTTCGCGACACATGCGACCTGATTCTGATACATATTTCAAACACAGACACGTTAGCGTATTTAGAATGTATACCTTTACACAACGCTCCATAGTGTTGAGTTCGGATATATAATAAAAATATATATAGCCATATTAAGGATTTCAAAGTATACCCGACTGCAACATTTTTTTGGGGTATACTTTATAGCAAAATGGAATGTAGGACATTCCATACTGTAATCTATACCGACTCGCCCACCGAGGGTTCCGTACAAACTAGTAGATAAAAGGGGGAAATCACATATTTTTTATATTTTCCTTCTTATACCGAAAAATATACATCGTAAAAATATTTAAAAACCTGTTTTAGCTTATGCTAATTAAGCTCTTTCATATGATACCCCACATGGTACTGTTTAAGAATTTATTTTATTTATTTATTAAAATTTGGATCCTCATTCCTTGCGTAAAGACACAATTTTTTTGTGATTAAATAAAAAATGTACAGTTTTCGGATTTTTTCCTATATGTGTACTCTAACACAATGCTTCTTGCCAAATTTCATAGTTCTAGGTCGACGGGAAGTACCCCATAGGTTTTGATTCCCTTGTGAGTGTCGGAATGTGCATTTTTTTACTACATATTTAAACTGAGAAATTTGAGTTTTCTTTCTGCAGCAAGATATTATGGATCTACGATTCTGCGTATATGGTTTTAATTTCAACACGATACCTTCACGCGTTCCCGAGATAAAGGTCTTGACAGCCGGACGGACGGACAGACGGACAACAAAGTGATCCTATAAGGGTTACGTTTTTTTCTTTTGAGGTACGGAACCCTAAAAAGTAAATAAACTTGATTTACTTTGCTGATCTATTAAAATCGATACGTTATATTCTAATGTAAACTATGACCAGGTTTAAAAGAAGCATATCGATACCGGATCGAAAATTCAGCATACAAAGTATATCTGCAAACGTTAAACTGCAACTTTCATTTTCACCACGTGCAAAACAACACGAAACACAACCTTATACCAAGGACATAAGGTTACATTTCAAGTGTGTGTGACAGCATTTTCGCCTGTCGTGCCCTACATTGCGGCTTCCGCTGACGACTTGTTGATTTTAACTATTTTAATGTTTTGTGGAACAATAGTTCGGCTTACAATTTGGTTTTGTCTATGACACGTTTAGAAATTGAAACAAAATCGTAGGTCTATGAGTTTATATCTTTTTAGGTTATGTTAGGTTAAGTTACGGCTACCTAAAATATAAATTAATAGAAACGTTAATGCTTTGTTTTAAAATTATTTTTTTGGTTCTTTCTTAGGTTTATTCCGGAATCGTATTCGTTATTGACTAGGATTATTTCTACATTTTATTAAAAAAATGCCGCCATTTTGAATTTTTTGCTCACTTTCGTTGGTGGAGCTGATCCTTAACTAAAAAAAAAAACATTTTTTTTTCTCAAATTAAGCTTTTTTTATCAGCCCTGTTTATACAAACTGTCCCACTGCTGGGCGCGGGCCATCTTCTCATTGTGAGAAGGGTTAGGCCATAGTCTGCCACGCTGGCCAAGTGCGCGTTGGCAGACTTCACACATCTTCAAGATCATTGAGAACTCTCTCTGAAAACGGAATTGTGAATAATTATTCATATGAACACGTAGGAATTCCTTTTCCTTTTGATTTCAATGCGTAGAAATCGCTTTCAGTCGCTAAGATGGAAAATAAATATTTGAACGTGGCACACAGTCTCAGTACCTATTGAATGTGGCACACAGTCTCAGTATTGATAACCGATGTTTTTGAACAACATATTTGCAAAAATCAAAGATACCAAATAGGCTAAAAATTCTATGAAAAGAAAATTATTTATGTCACAAGCTTCGTCAACAATAAAAATAAACAACAAAACGAAAAACAAGTATCGATGTTAAAAGAAAATCAAAATACCCGACTGCAGAAAAGCAGTTTTTGCAGGCTAACTTACGATTTCGTTACGCTTGATGCGCTGATTAGTGTACGTTTTTTTGTGAGAAAGTATGCGTAAAATCGCTTTAAAAGATTATCAATGCACATTCTTTAGAATAATGCTAGTAAAATCACTTGCTTATTACGAAAAAGTTCGTTTGAGGTTCGTTTTTTTATTTTTGCGAATGATGTATAATTATTATTTAAAAAAATATAGCCTATGACACTCTGGAAGTGAAGACGAATTTAACGACACCTCGCACATCAAAATCGGTCAAGCCATTTAGGCTATAGGCAATCATATAGAAACATACATACTGAAGATATCTCGTATCTTGGGGATATTAATAAAACACGGTACGTCCGCACAGAAAGACATTTATTTCGCGACAAGCAATTGGTGCAGCTACCCACTTTGACAGGGCAATGTTTTATATACAATATCTTACACATACATACCCACATACATACACTCGAAAAACATAGCCTTCCGCAGTCGGGTAAAAAAATGTCTGTGGCTAATAACTATTATGTAAAGGCTTAAGCATTAATTATTAATCACACAAACACAGTTTTAGCTTGTAATTCATGTTCATCTTTCGTTTAGTCTTTGTAATCAGCCAATAAATCAAAGCATGCGAATTCTCGTAGTATTTCGGTCGTTAAATCAAAATGAACTGACAGGGGATTTGCATTCTCCTAGATAAATAACGTCCTACAGTCTATGATTCAGATTACAGTCGCGCTGTCATAAGTTGAACCTTTGATACGGGCTTTGGCTATAAAACCAAGTTGTACTATATTTCTTGAAGTATTATTTACGACTTTTAAAAGTCCGTATTGCGACCATTGCATTGCACTGACCTCGCGCATACCCACATTTTTGAAGATATAAAATGACTGCATGAACTTATAATAAATTCGTCGCTTGTAAACAACAACATCACAAATATTCGACAAAATTTTAATTTAATCCAAGTTAATTTTCATACATAAATATAATTTTTTGAGATTTTTAATGCAATATACATACGTACATACATACACTCGAGAAACATAAACCTTCTTCTTACGTAGTCGGGTAGCTGTCACAGGACGCCTGGCAGATGTGAAACATCTAAGCTGCTTTGTATAGAAAATATACATTAAAGTAATTCTTTTATTTTAAAATAATTCTTTTATTTTAATTGCCACGCGACAAATATATATATTGGAAGTATTAAAATGTTACGCATTCTGACCGCGGTAACTCCCATTAGTTCTCTAGAACTGTGACGTCATAGAACTGTTAAAACTTTTGACGTGATAACGTCTTATAAATCGATGAACGCCGGCTGCACGCACGAAAAAGCATGACTCATTGTCACGTTCCGCCTGAGACGAGCGTGCAAGCGAGAGCGCGGAACAGGCGATAGAGAGGTACGAACGGCCTAAGCGTTCGGCTTGTGACGCATTTATCATGACATTATCACGTAAAATTATCGTCCGTAAACCGACTTTACAGACTACCATTTTTTTATCCCTTTAGTTCTATGGTAGGTCTATTAAAACGAATTTTGTCGTATACGTAGCGCGTACGTCAGTGTACATCCCTGAATCGCATTCAACTTATGATAGGCATAACGTATCCGTGAGTAGATGTCTATGGCTCGGCCTAATGTAGGCATGATGTGGGCGTGCGCGTGCGCGCCATCACACTTTCACTTTTTTCGACGATATGCCTTTGTGTTCTGGTCGGTGTTATGTCGGATGTAGTCACGAGTCGCGAATTTAAATTAGGAATTGTCGTGATGAAAGTATCATAAAAAGTGACATTTTGTTGGTTTGTTGTTGAAACTACTTTTTTGTCCGATTACGGCAAAGATATGTGAGATATGGATGGTTACTATTGTAACAGCTACTAAGTTCTCATAGTACAAGCTATGCTTAGTTTGTTTATTTCAGTCCGTGTATGTGTATTTATGTATGTGCATCTGTTCCCACTTAATTTTTAAAGTATTTATCATTATTTCATAAATAAAGTAAAGTTAGAGCTGTTTTGGTCATTAGCTAGTTAGGCTTGTGACGTCACTCTAAATTCAATATTATGGCGTCCGCTTTCTAGTGGACATAAAGTCATGAATTTAAAAAAAACCGGATAAGTGCAAGTCAGACTCGCCCACCGAAAGTTCCGTACAAACTAGTAGATAAAAGGGAAAAAACATATATTTTTTTATATTTTCCTTCATAAACCGAAAAATATACATCGTAAAAATATTTAAAAACCTGATTTAGCTTATGCTACTGAAGCTCTTTCATATGATACCCCACATGATACGGTTAATTCACTTTAAAATTTGGATCCTCATTCCTCGCATAAAGACACTATTTTTTTGTGATTAAATTAAAAATGTCCAGTTTTCGGATTTTTCCCTATATGTGTACTCTAACACAATGCTTCTTGCTAAATTTCATAGTTCTAGGTCAACGGGAAGTACCCCATAGGTTTTGATTCCCTTGTGAGTGTCGAAATGTGCGTTTTTTACGATATATTTGGCTGTAACTTTTTTTTTTTACGAAAACTTAGAAACTTTATTTTTCTTTCAGCAGCAAGATACTATGGATCTGCGTATATGGCTTTAATTTCAACTCGATACCTTCACGCGTTCCCGAGATAAAGATCTTGACACCCGACGGACGGACAGACAGACAGACGGACAGACGGACAACAACAAGGATCACTTGATCCTATAAGGGTTCCGTTTTTTCCTATTGAGGTACTGAACCCTAAAAAATATTGCAAAGTGCCGTGTTTGGTGTCAAATGAAAATGCTTATTTAGCACATTCCAAATACATAAAGTATACGTACCTATATAAATACACTCATATAATGAAAATGTGAACATAAAAAATATGGACAAGAATTATTACTATCACAGTGGGTAACTTTGACTCCGTATCAAACATTGTAGATACTTTTTTGACAGTTCTTGATTTTTCCCAAAAAAAAAAATGTTGTCAAATTCTTAAAGTAATTAATTAGCAGTCGTTTTGATTACTAATTACTAATTAACTAATAGGAAAAAATCGAGAACCTTTGAAAAAACACGTTTGACATGAAGTCAAAATTAGCAACGTTGATAGTACAAGAAATTGTTTTAAAGATTGCTAATTTCAATAAATTCCACAGAGGTTGTGTGCATACTTTTTTCAAAGGTTTCTTTCATATTAGCAGCATGGTCCAGATGTTACGCTTATCAACACAATAAAAATCTGAGGGCTATTCAAATTCAAATTCGTTTATTGAGATAAAACCAATACATTTATCTCACGATGTAAACAAAACTACTACAACTTATTAATGAGGGTAGGTGGCTAAAACAGTAGCTATCAGAGATCGTGTGGACTAGTCAAGCCACACGAACTCTGATAGCTAATACTGTTTAGCCAGCTTGACCAGTGAAATCATACAAACTTACCGTATGTAATTCGCAGTTCGGTGATTGAGAGATATGTGTTCACACGCTATGTGTGAGCGAAGTCGCGGTTACAGCTAGTAATAAATATGTGCTAATCAAGCTATCAGTTATAATGGCTTAGATAAACCACTACCAGTTACGTGCTCCCAACATTTGATGGTTTAATGGCATTTCATTACTTCAGCTTTGTAATTGACCGATTGAGCGAAGCGAACTGGCATCGACTGGCAAAATTTTCTTAATTCTGCGCAGATGTTTCTTGGATGTTTGCGTATAGGTCGTATTTTTAACCGACTTCCAAAAAGGAGGAGGTTCTCAATTCATCAGTATTATTTTCTTTTTATGTATGGTCCCCGGAAACGCGAACACACCTGGACCGGTTTGAAAAATTGTTTTTTTTGTTTGGAAACGTATACTTTCCAATGTAAATAGGGCGAATTCTGTGACTTTCCAGATGGTCTCGGAAATTTTATCAAAATCGGTTCCGTATTTTGGTTTTTATATCAAAATAACTGGAAAAATATGTCACCCAAGTAAACGAATTGCGTATTTTGAAGTCGGTTTTTCAGATTTATAAATTATAATTATTATTTACCTAAACATGTCTAAAAGCCAGCAAACTGAGACTTTTGTTAAAAAATGCAATAGAGCAATGGTTAAAAATTCAAAGAAAACATAAAATAATGCTTACTAACTATAAAAAAAAAAATTGCAAGAAAAGGTCACGTGTTCGAGTGGTGAATCATTTGTAAAATATGACAATAATTTCACATTATTTGCGTATCAACAATTTGTTTACAACAATGCCGGCTTTTATTTGTATATTTACAAATATGTATATTAAAAGAAAAACAAAATACCCGACTGCAGAAAAGTGGGTTTTGCAGTCTAACTTACGATTCCGTTTTGATACGCTGTTCAGTGTACATTTTTGTGACAAAGTATATCGTTAAATATGACAAACAGACAGAGAGATAAAGTTACTTTCACATCCTAAAACAGTTTATCTGCATTCTATCAGCTATCTGGTTTGCATAATATTGGCTTACATAAACCTTGGCTTAGTTCGGGGCTATGGTGGATATATTCAGCAATATTTATGTGAGTATTTAATGTGAAAAGAAATGTCAAAATAAACAAATCCCATCCAAAACATAAATGTGAAATGAGAGCCAGTTAAGTAGTTGACTTCAAGGACAAAAGAAGTAAGATCTAAATGGGTGCCAAGTTCAATGGTCAGTCCTGAAATTTATTTAAAGCAACGTAAAATATTTTATAACAATTTCAAATATAATTTCTTCTTATGACTTAGGATAATATATTATACCTAAGGTCTGACTTGGCTAGTTCTCTTATATGAATTATTATTAAGTACCTACTAAAACAGTCATGGAAGAGCCCTATGTTCGATGGCTAGTTTCTACCAGCAAGCCAAATTTTCGGAAGAATAAAATAAGAACAAACTTACAGTTTTAAAATTTGCAAAGGCTATAATATAATTCGTATATGAAAACTAGCCAACTGGATCTGGATGCCAAATTTGAAATTTCTAGGTCATCTAGAACTGGGTCAGAATTTTGATCTATAGGTCAGTCAGTGATAAAAATGGCGATTTTTGGACGTTAATATCTAAATAACCATTTGAGGTGTGCTTATGAAATTTGGAAAACATATGTATCTCGCAAGTCTCAATATACGAGCCAAATTTGACATGTTTATGTGAAGTAGTTTTTGAGTTATGAGAAGGTCAAAAGTGGCTCCAAATGGTTCGAGATAAATTACACACGGTGCTGCACGCCAGTTCTGTTAGCTTGGAGTCGGCTTGACACGCTACCGCGTGTCTAGATGTTATGAAATATACAACAGACCCTAAAAGTAAACTACTCGAACATTCTCCAGCGTGACATAAGTAGTGACACACATTGGTGTTGCGCCACGGTGCGCGCGCGCGCGGTCTGGCACCGGCCGCCGCGTCGCTCTGCGCATGCGTGTTGCAACGAGGATGTACGAGGATTCTAGTCTTCTTGCTACACTTTTTTTTTTGTTTCCGGAGGATATCCGCTTGATGTCAAACTTTTTAGTGGAAAAAAACTTTCTTCTTCTTTTCCTTGTGCTCTCGTGCGGTTAGAGCATTTGCCTTTTTCAAGATAAAAAAAAAACGTAAATAAACTTAGCTGGCTACATGTTACACAATACTTGCTCAAGGATCGGCCAGTGGCGGCCATGTTGGAAAGTATATAGTGAAAATTTTGCCTCATTGTGAAAACTCCAATAAGGATTTGAAAATTATTTTCGGTAACTAAATAGTAGTAGTTTTATTTAAGGCATTTCTCATCAAATAATAGCTCAAGAACATGCAATGAGCTATGGAGAGGGAGTCTCTCGGCGAGATCGAATCAGAAATGAAGAGATACGTAGACGTACGAAAGTCACTGACATAGCACAACGGATAAGCAAGTTCAAGTGGCTGTGGGGAAAATTCAAAGACATTGAAATATTATTAAAATGATTATTGTGGGTCTACGGAAACCTCAGCTTATAAGCTAAACTCGTACTTGGCCGGTTTTATTTTAAGTATTCCATAATGGGTCGCAAGTACTGGGTGTACTTGATCTTATTTTCACGACCGCTTCAATAGCACTTCAGGTAATCGGCGCAACTTAGTTTTCTAGGTCAAGTGTCCAATAATCAAGTGTTAGTGATTATGATACACTGCTGAGCCTGCTGTACATAGTGCTCTCAGTTGAGGTACTCGCTAAAAGATCGGTCTGGAGTTCATGCAAAAAAATCCCATATAAAATATTATATAACAAGTAGTATAAGGATATTCGAAATTCAAAAACTTCCGACAATAAAATAAGTTCAAAAACTAAGACCCAACTACTGAAAAATGCATACATACTTAGATATCCCGATCAACAAACATTATAACCCTCGCTTTTGCTTCTTTAGGACGCTGTAGTCGGGTAAAAAATAGTTTTCATGACTTTGACCGGACATATCTCGCAAACGGTACGCTTGACAAAAATATAATGTAACAAACCCTACCTTCATTAACCGACTTCGAAAAAGGAGGAGGTTATTTTGAAATCCCTGTTAAATGATACCCCACGTGATGGGGCGAAAACAATTGTTTTTCTTGACTTCGTGCCCCTTAGAGGGCGCCATAATATTGAATTTAATATGACGTCACATAGCCTATAGAATTCTTTGCCGCCGTCTCTGTTTCCCCAGACCTACAATCTTGGAATTTTCAAGGCTAGAGTGAACAGATATCTTCTAGATCGCTTAACATCAGGCGAGTTGGTGGTCAATTGCAGATCTATCTTGCTTAAATAAAAATTATATATTTTTTACTTTTTCGGTGGTTAGTTAAATATAGTCAAATAGTTAAATAGGTATAAGTTTGACCCACTGTGCTGACTGCTGATCTAACCTATCAACTATGCGACTATTTCGCGCAGAACTCGCGATAACAGAATCGACAGGAAGTATTGATAACGACTCAATGACACAAAAAATAATTATTTCCTATTTAATTACTTACCATTTTGCGATCGTACTCATTAACTAAGTGTCTGTGGGATTTAGTATTTTTTTACCCGACTGCGCAAGAAGGAGGGTTATAAAGTTTAGAAAACATTATAACCCTCCTTCTTGCGGTTTTCGCGACTATTATTTATCGAAATGAAATAAATTTTAACAGATTTATCGCGTATATTTTACATACATACCTTATTTACCTACATTCTTGCAAATAAATTTCATTTCATTTCATTTTAATTTAAATTTTTTTAGGTCATAAAATTAAGTAAAATTTATCGATAAATCCGTTAAAATTTGTTTCATTTCAAGGAGGATTGCTTTTCGAGTGTATGTATGTGTGAGGGTATCTATCTATGTACATATGTTTCTATAGATTATCTATAGCCTAAACGGCTTGATCGATTTTACGATACGCGTGGTGTAGTTTTAAAGTCAAAGTCAAATCATTTATTGGTCTATTATGTTATGTATATACATTGTTAGGTATAACATAATAACCCCATTAGAGGTATCGCAATTTTAAGTGTCTGCGTGGAGCGCGAGCGGCCCGATCTGTTTCTTATTTATAACATTTTATCGTGTAAAAACTCGTCTAATGTATAATAACTTTTTTCAATTAATATTGTTTTTAGTTTATTTGAAAAGCTACGATCATTTTCATCACTTTTTAGGTCTTCGGGTAGTATTATGACTCTTTATTCATTTTAAATCTCGGGCCGCAGCCCGGTCCTTTGATGGGCATCAGTGGAGCCGAAAGCCATCACTGAGAGGCCCTTTACATGAAATAAAAAAAAAAACAGATATTTGGTATGAGGATAGATGATGGCACTATTGTACAATATGGAATTTAACAAATATGGACTATTGAGATGAAGTGATTATGACTTAAAAACTAGTTTATTGGCTGATGCTACCACACAATGAGTAAAATAAGGTACGTCTATGTGGGAGCATCAGAATGAGAGCACGGCATTACGTTTTATGTAATTATAATAATAAAACTTTCGCAAAAATAAAAAATAAAAAACTTTTTCGTAACCTACAATGAACTTTTACGTAATAAGTAGGTGACTTTGCTAGCATAATTCTAAAGAATGCCCATTTATAACCTTGACAAAGCGACTTTGAGCATTCTCTCTCTGAAAAAACGTACACTCAACAGCATATCAAGCGTAATGAAATCGTAAGTTAGACTGAAAAAATCGTTCGTCTGCAGTCGGGTATTTTGTTTTTCTTTTTAACCCCCGACCCAAAAAGGGGGGGGGGGGGGTTTATAAGACTGACGTGTGAATCTGTGTATCTGTATATATGTGTGTCTGTCTGTGGCATTGTAGCTCGCAAACAGGTGGACCGATTCCTATCTAGTTTATTTTTAGTTTGAAAGAAGATTTCATCAAGATTGTTCTTAGCTATGTTTCATCAAAATCGGTTCAGCCGTTTTTTGTCGGGGGGTTATTGGATGTTCTAAGCTTATACTTGTTTCTCAAAAAAAATACCAATCTCCGAACATGTAATTGAAGTCAGTTGTTCAGTTTAGACATAGACATAGACTTATTCGTGGCAGACATAACAGCAAAAATACATAACAAAAATAATAATTTAAAAAAACTGTGTCCGCTACAAACCGGTCCGAACTCAGCATGCTGCAAACAGCTGGCGCTGGTCAGTTTTAAACTATAACATTTGTTCCTGTTGTATGGAAGAATGCCATGGGAAAATGTGGGATTTCTTAAGAAATAAAGGTAACTGCGCAGTCTTAGAGGTTGGCGTTAGAATGTTAGACACGTATAGACATGGCATACCTAAAGTCAACGACCTCGCCGTACCTACTGACATACTGACGGCTATCATTAGCGTATTTCAATGTTAATCGCTTAGTTTAACTTGTATTGCATATTTTTTTTGGAAAACACGAATAAGTTTATTTCAAAATTCAAAATCCCCGACAGAAAAAACGGCTGAATCGATTCCGATGAAACGTAGTTAAGAA
Source organism: Lycia hirtaria (assembly GCA_947563715.1). NCBI lineage: Eukaryota > Metazoa > Arthropoda > Insecta > Lepidoptera > Geometridae > Lycia > Lycia hirtaria. The sequence goes on along the minus strand of OX387383.1, from coordinate 26,033,865 downwards.
CACAATATACCTACAAGTCATCAAGTGGCAGGAAGACTCTGGATGCGGGCCGCTTCGAACCGGTATTTTTGGAAATCCATGGGGAAGCCTTTGTCTAGCCGTGGACTTGTTGTGGCTGAGATGATGATGATAGATAGAACACTCGATAAAATCTTCATCAAATCTTCATTAAAACAACTAGATCAAAATCATTTAAGAGCTATGATGCCACAGACAAACATAGGTACATGTAGATACAAACTTGAAATTACCTATCTTAAGTGACCTTATTTTTGGGTTGGGGTTAAATAAATAAAAAATATAGCCTGTAATACTCAGGGATTGAAGACGAATCTAATGATACCTCGCACATCAAAATTGGTCAAGCCGTTTAGGTTATTGTTAAATACATACATACTTGTCCACCTACATTACTATTTTTTCTAAAGAATGCGCATTTATAGTCTTTTACAGCGATTTTACGTATAATTTCTCATAAAAAACGTTCACTTAACAGCATATCAAGCGTAACGAAATCGTAAAATGGTAAGATAGACTGCAAAAATCGCTTTTCTGGAGTCTGGTATTGTTTCTTTTAATATAGAAATTTGTTTTAAAATAACACCTCAATTTGTTCAGTTTTGTTTCTTAGAGTTAAATAGTCGGAGTAAAATGACAGTGACGTACGAACATACATACAGGCAAACAGAAAGACACGGCAAATTTATAAGGACATAAACATATTCTTACTTTGTGATAAAAACAACTACAATTATAAATACAAATAAAAAATTAAGAAGAACAACTAAATTGAATAATAATAACTTATTTGACTAAGAAATACAATAATATTCAATTGAATACAATTAAAAGAGTTACAAATTATCATAAAATCAATTGCTATGGGCCCCAAACTAGGTTCGGCTATCTTGCGCCCAAGAAATTGAATTTAGCAGATGGACTTCTCATTTGCGCTGACGCATGATGTGAACAACATATATATTTTATACAATTAATGTTTTTTAACCGACTTCCAAAAAGAAGAAGGTAATTATTTATTTGTTTATCAATTCGACTGTATGTTTTTGTATGTTTATTCACCGAATACTCCATCAATTGTGCATTGATTGGTTGTTTGGTACTTCAGATGTGGTTCCATATAAATTTCATCGAAATCGGTTGAGCACTTGGACTTTTATGACAAAATAACTAAAAAAATATCACCCATGTTTGTAAACGAATTGCGTATTTTGAAGTCTGTTTTTTGAGTTTTTTAAACTATGGCACAATTATTATTATTATTACTTTTTAAACTATGGCACAAGCCTATTCCAACTTATAGTGCTGGTAAAAATAACCAAAGCTGCGGGGTCACGCTCTACTCTTATTATAGCGATGCAAAGTTTTCATAACTTTTTATTTATATTTATTTATTTATGCCGATGTCACGTACTCATAAGAGCTCGTAGTACTAAAGAACCCTAAAAACAAGACGTTGTGCGCAAAGCATTTGTGTAGTTTTCTCTCATACATAACAGAAAAAACCGTTATATTTTAAAATTGTATTACGAATGATTTCGTCGCGAAAGTTACATAAAAATATTTTAAAATTAAACAATAAAAAGAAAACATTACGAAATAAGCAACATTTAACTGTACTTATTTTTATTTGGTGCTGCTCCAGAAACTTCTGAACATGAATATGGTTTCATTGCCAGAGTTCACCGTAAAAAAAAAACAAAAAGAAAAAAGTTTGCAAGTTGTCACGTTGAGCCGCGGCAGGCGGTCTAGCAAGTGCTTCGGCTTTGAAAAACACGTGGGATTTAGCAAGCTTTTTGAACTCATGGTACCCTGGTACTAATCTACATTTGCAGTTAAAATCTATGGATTTAGGGTTTAGTTGTCGCGCTATCTCCCGTACAAATAGGAGAAAAACTGTTTCTACGCCGATTTCAATGATTCTTTCATTTATCCATTTTTTCAAATTTCGTTATAATTCTGAAGTTTAAAATTTAAAAGCTTAAATTTTGAAAAGTGCAAACCATACAGGTTGATGGTTCCAACCAATTTTTTTTTAGGGTTCCGTACCTCAAAAGGAAAAAAACGGAACCCTTATAGGATCACTTTGTTGTCCGTCTGTCTGACAAGACGCAAGGGAATCAAAACCTATGGGGTACTTCCCGTTGAGCTATAACTTTGAAATTTGGCAAGAAGCATTGTCATATAGTACCTACTCATAAAGGAAAAATACCGAAAATTGTTTTTTTTTTAATTTAATCACATAAAATAGGGTCTTTATGCAAGGAAGGAGGGTCCAAATCTTAAAGTGCTTTAACCTTATCATGTGGGGTATTATATGAAAGAGCTTAATTATCACAAGCTAAAACAGGATTTTAAATATTTTCACAATGTATATTTTTCGATTTATGAAGGAAAATATAAAAAAAAAATATCATATCCCCCTTTTATATACTAGTTTGTATGGAACCCTCGGTGGACGAGTCTGACTCGCTCTTGTCCGGTTTTTTATCGAAATCGGATGCTTAGGGGCAGAAAACAGTTTTCTACTGGTGTATGAAAAACAGTACTAATTTTCTGGCAAAGATTGCGTGACAACATCTTTATTAAAAGGTAGGGAATACCTAATTATATCACTGAAATAGGAAAATGTAGCGACCGCGCGAGTCTACATCCCTGAAAGGGGAAAAAAGAAAAATGGTTATAATAGCCCGTAGCCTATTTAAACGATAATTTACCTTAAGTCCCTTATCTGACCTTAACGTACATACATTATCATGTTTCAATTAAATCTAGTAACTTTTCAGCTACAAAGGGTTAGTAAACAAGCAAAAGTTCAAAAATCAACGTAAACCAACAAAGTAAACATTCAAGGTTCCACGTTGCGTCGGCTCGGTCACATGTCTCAGAACATGGCGACTTGGCGAACTTTCCAGAAGTTGGGAAAAATCTGAAGCACATGTTGAAGGCTTGGTTTTGTTGGACCGTGGGTTTTCACGTGGACTCTGTTACTAGGAAGGCAGCATGGTTTTGGAAGTGAAAACTTCTATAGGCGCGCTGAACACTTTGGGTCTTACTCAAAAACGTTACTTAATTTTAAGCGTCTTAAATTCGCTGTCTTCTTTCCGTAAGTGTCGTTAGGTGTCAGCGAGAAGTCGACAAGATATGTTATGCTTCATATTTTTACTTAAAGTTAAGAAACGGTTTTCGGTAAGGCCGTTTATTTTGTGGTATTGAATGAGACGTCACGCTTGGCTGTGTAACCCTCGTTCGGGTAAAGTCAGCTCGAGACGACTATGGGAACGAGTGAGGTATGGTCAAAGCGCGAGCCGAGCGTGCAAGTGAGAGCGCAGAACAAGCGATAGAGAGTCACGATCGGCCTAAGCGTTCGGCTTGTGACGCATCGTTATCACGTAAAATTTTCGTCCGTAAACCGACTTTACAGACAACCATTTTTTAAAGCTTTTATGCTTTTTATGCGACTTCTTAATTAGTACGGTTATATGGTGCTCAAAACATAAGCTACCTGGAAAGTCTTCAAGAAATTTCGAAAATTTCCAATTTTTTACTTACATGTTTCCTTTATTAGCCGCTTTATATGTCTGTCTGTCCGTATGTCACAGTAATTTTACTCTGATACTATAAGCCCTACATAAACGTAATTTGGCGTGTAGATGTGTTTCATGAACTCCAACAAAATACTGTAGTTACATTAAATAAGCTACCAAGTGAGTGTGGTGTCACGCGCAAAGTAGGGTTCCGTAATTACACATAATTTATGTGAACTTAAAATGGGGATACTATGAATATACGAGTTAAGTTATGATAGTTTAAATGATAATTTTGCTAAAAAAAAAAATTTTTAAGTACATTTTTTAGGTTGATCGACAGTTACTCGACAACTTATAAAAGCCTACTTAGCCGTGTTATGTCGTTATGGTAGAGAGGTCATTGACCTTTTTGCAAATCTGTCTTAATAATACTCGGCAAGTAATCTTTTATATTATAACATTAGCTACGGAACCCTACCATATACGTGTCTGGTTACGGCCTTAATAATCTATAGTACTAATTATTTAGTATAGATTGTATACTTGTTTGAGCTTCTAGGCATCCGATAGTAAAAAGACTATGGGGAAGTTTGCTTCACTTTCCAGTTCTATGTGCTTCGTCTGCCTATTTCTCTAGTCTACTAGTAGGTATGCAAGTGAGTCACCCTTTCAAGTTTCAACTTGTACTGACAGAACAAAACAAATTTCACTATTGTGTATTCTGCGACACCAGTGAAAGTGTGGTTAAAAAATCTATTAGCCACTCGAAATATCCAGGACAGGCGATAACAGTGACACAAATACAGTATCTATTATACAAACAAACAGATATGGGATTCAATGGCCACTTATAGTAGTACAACTTAGGAATTTAGCTAGTTATGATATTTGGATGCGCTCGCGCCTCTTAAGAAAAACGTTGTGACCGCAGTTTTCACACAATTTTCTTTCAAAAGCTGAAAACTGACTTCTACTCTTAAAGGTTATCTGATTTTAATGAGTTTTTGTCTGATTATAATAATACATTTATTATCATCATCATAATCTCAGCCACAAGAAGTCCACTAGTTGATATAACACAACAGATCTCAATATTTGACACCGGCAAATGCGTTAATCGCCGGAGTCCAATACGAAATAAAAATAAATACCACTACTTAAATTAAACACTTAATGGCCAATGTGCAAGCATGGTGATAACATCAAGCAAAAAAAAAAAAAATGAAACACTTATCATAATAAGATAATAATTGAGTCTGTTCGTATAGAGAGCTAATGTGACGGTCCTATGTAATAGGGCGAATTCTCGAGTTTTGGCGGGAACGTCTTAGTAACGTGTTGTTGCTTTGTTTTATTTTCCTAAACTTGTGTTATTTTGAACATTAATGCTATAAAAATGGTGGTGTTTTATTCATTAAGTTTTGGATAAAGTGCGTGAGTGTGGGCAAGTGAAATAAAGCAGTGAAACGTGTGATTTTACGTTGTCGGAAAAACTCCATAGAAGCTTCTAGTAAAGTCGCCACCACTTTACTGAAGCAGGACTTGACTTATAAATTGATTGTAGGTATATGTGACTTAGATTGTGACTAGACATTTACAACTTGTTTTATTCAAGAAACTTGGAAAAAATCCTAATACTTGACACTGGCAAATGCTTTAATGCGGGTCCAATACAAAAAAGAAGAAGGGCGAATTCTGTGAATGTGACATTGAGGGCGCTGCTGTGTTTATTTCATTATTTTGTTCAATCGAAATTTTAGTTCCCATTTTTGCCGCGATAGATCTGTATCCAAAACAGTATATAAAAGAATATGATGAATCAATGATATTACCTTACTACAAACTTCTTATAGGTTTTAGTTTTAAATTATTATAGTTTTAGTTAAAGAATGATGTAGACGCCTGTTAAAGGTATGCATATCAGAACCTATATTAGAGATTACCTACTAAGTCAATGTAATATGTATACTATTGGTGTTTCTAAAATAAATAAATACACATAAAAGCGTACAGCACTGGTGATTCTTAGGTTTAGGTACAATTTTTCATTCACAAATGCTATCAGTAAAAGTAGAAAATTGTCGATACAATTGATAATACTATCGGACCGATAATTTGGGATTTTTTACAGTTTCTTTATCTATTGAACGCGTGAGAAAATTGCAATAGATTAGGTATTAAGTTAGGTATAACCCATGAGTCATGTTTTAACAATCTTAAGAGTTAATCTTTTGGAAAATATTTTATCTGCGCCGGAAACTGTGTGGGCATTTTCTTTGATAAACATTTATTAGTCATTCTTTTATTTTTTATCCTGGAATGATTATGGTACCGCACGTCTTTTACATTTGCCGGTGTCAAGTAAACTGTTGTTATTAAACGATTTTATTAAGCTTGCTCTGTTTGTTGTTTATGTTTTTTGGCTCAATTTAGTAATCGAAATTTGACCCCCTTTCCGTTGACAGATTGATCTGATAAGTATTTGGTACACGCCTTTAGTTTAGATGACAATACAATGAAATATAATTATATTAGTCGGGACACCGTCTGACTTGCGATCCATAGGTCCTGGGTTCGAATCCCGCGGCACGCACCTCTGTATTTTCAAAGTTATGTGCGTATTGTTGATTGCCGCCAACTTCAAACGTTGAAGGAAAACATCGTAACGAAACCTACATATCTGAGAGTTCTCAATAATCTTGAAGATGTGTGAAGTCTGCCAACCCGCACTTGGCCAGCGTGGCAGACTATGGCCTTACCCTTCTCACAATGAGAAGATGGCCCGTGCCCAGCAGTGGGACAGTTAATAAACAGGGCTGATTTTTATTTATTTTTTATTTTGAATGACACCGGGAATATTTATTTAACTTAATCAATTTACCTCCTCCGTTCTTGAAGTCAGTTAAAAATATTTTTCTCTCGTAGTATGAGAAAATTCGCGATGTACTTTCAACAAACATACCCTCAATATTTTACGAACAAATACACACACAAATACTAGATTAACATGTGTAATATTTCTATGAATGGATTGTAATCAATTAATATTGGATTATCGATTCGAACGTGGAATTTTTATTTACTTTTCTATGCAGCGTCTTATCAGTTAGATAGTGTAGAAATTCCACCAGCACGACATCTAGACAAATAGGTTAGGTTCTAATTTCACAATAATACTAATTTGGGTCAATGGTAAACCTTTTCGCCCTGTTTTAGAGTTCCGTAGTACAACGTGGAATACTATTAAATTCGTCATGTTTGTCTGTCCGTCCGTATCAGGCATTTTTAAACACCAACCCAAACAGAGAGGTGTTTTATGTTTGTACTTGCTGTATGTTTATTGTTGTTACTATGTATCTGTGTATCTGAGTGTCTGTCTGTGGCATCTTAGCTCGCAAACGGATGGACCGATTATGATATTTTTTTTATTTATTTGATATATTGACTTGATCGAAAGTATTTATTTATATAAGTTCATTTAGTTTATTGGTACACAAAACAGAATTCAGTCTATACACATATTTCACAAATGAATAACTTACAATTTTGACATAAGCTATATTCCATAAATGTAACAATACGATATACAGTCAACGTGGGTAACTTTGACTCTTCGTGAAACATTGTACGTAACCTTTACAGAAGGTTCTCGATTTTTTTCCCAACAGATTAGTACTCAAATTACATGGTTAATTAATTTATAGTCGCTTTGACTACTAATGTCTTGAGAAAATAATCCAGAACCTTCTAAAAAGGCCACGTACAATGTTTGAAGCAGAGTCAAAGTTACCTACGTTGACAGTAATTACTTCTGGGGGCACGGCAGTGGCCCGGAACTGGCAGTGGCAGTGGTTTCGGAAGCTTAGATCACGCCTGTTTTCCCTTACGCCTGTTTTCTTTCTTAATATCGGTATCGCACGATTTGTACAATTGCGGAAAAGTTTTGAAGTACTCCCGTCATTTAATTTCAAGTCGTTGTTATACACGTGCTCGCCTTCCTCTTTGTGAAGTATGCGCGCCTGGTCATTGTGCCCGTTACGTCATACGGGCGTGCCCTTGATTCCAAATACAAAATACACTGGCGTTTGATTGAATCAGATGAAAGTTGTAATTTTGACAACTATAAAAAAAAACATATTATGACTTAAACTGCATATATATTGCGGTAACCTATTTTGTTTTGTATTTTAAAAAGCAAAATACAGAGACGAGTTTGATGAATTTTATAGGACCAATTTAAAAATATATATATATTCTTATATATATATATATATATATATATATATATATATATATATATATATATATATATATATATATATATATATACTATATATATTCAAACCTGTTAAAAAAGACGGACTTACGCGATAACAAACAAAAAAATATAATCAAACTATTGATCTCCTACTTTTTGAAGTCAGTAAAATTTTCGAGTTTTATTGAATTGAACGACCTCATATTTGGTTGATATCGGCAGGTACGCGAAAATTCGCGCACGCGTTGATGTCTTTTCCACGCAAAAGTTCGCTAATCTATTCTTAGATTTTTATCTCGGCGTTGTGGCAGCGGTACATTACGATAACCGAACGTTACGATAAATTACACTTATTATTATTAGTGATCGTTCAGTTGGCGACATTAGACCGTAATTTATCCTAGTAGTTCCACGAACAATAGACCTCGCGAGCACAAACCCTTTATAACAATGTTTATGTTAAAAAGTCTGTCCTTGCGAAATCTTTTATTCAAAATTCTCGTTCAGAATTGAGTATCTAATGTTTATACAAAATCTGAAATTAATCTCAATGTTCAAGTGAGATTCTAAATCTTAAATTCCATATGTTAGAATCCAATCGATTTTGGTCTCATGTTTTTAGTTATGTTGAGTAGTTTCCATAATGATAAGTGTCTAAAGACCTTTTTTCTATATTTCGTGTTTCATCGTCTGTCCGTTCCAACGTCCGCGCGTCGACTGCGGGTGCACTCAACACTTTCACTGGCCAGCGTGCGCGGGCGCACGCGGGCGGCCGTTGTTTTTTATTGGTGTCCCACATTCTGGGAGTGCGTTACGTCACTCCGATCTGGATGTAGGAAACACGCGATGCGTTACTAGTGGCAATGTCATGTTGCATAATAATTGGTTTGTGTGCAGTTGGATTATGTCTTTAGCGATGTGTATAATGTATGCAACTAGTGTAGTTTGTGAAATGGCTTACTCTGGTCTCGTTTTTATGATAAACTTTTTATTGATCTTTTTTTTTTTTCTAGTTCTGGCACCTCTAATGTAATTTTTTTGAGACTTTTCTATCCTTCGAATCTTCTATTCCAGTTCTCGCTTATTTGCTTCTTGTACTTTCAATCTCGCTCTTTCATGCTGACCTTTCGACCTTTGATAATTGATATTTATGTCAAAGATTGATAGTTATTGATCTTATTAAAAATGTGTGTGCTTAAGACCACACGACAGAAGTGAAACTTTCATCAAGGCGACTTTAATAATACGAAATATCAGTGATGCGTTGACTATTTCTCTCTCGCTCCCTTAGTTGACTCAAGCCGGATTTATCCGAACACATAGCCGAGCGTAGCGTGATGGCTCAGTTTTTTAAACAGTTTAAATTAGCTTACCCTGTTTGTTTGGGTCAAATTTAGTAACCACCCCCTTCCCGTTGACAGATTGATCTGATATTTGGTACACGCCTTTAATTTAGATGATAATACAATGAAGTATATTGAGTATCATTCTAAATTCGCCACGAAATGGTTTTCATATTTTTTCACAACCCCTACCATATGGGAATTGAATGAAAGAGCTTCTCTAGTAAAATACAGTAAATACATTACCTATAAAAAGTTTTTTAAGTACTTATTATATTAAATACCTACAAAATAAATAAAGTGCTCAGTGCGTAGACGCAAGGACTTTATTTTGTAAAGAATTTTCACTTCAGAAACGAGAGATATAGTGCGATATAAATTTGGAAAGAAATTTATTTCACTACGTACTTATTTACAATGAAATAATTGAAGAACATTTTCACACATCTAGCCTCAAACTAAACAAAGTTGGTGTTGTGTGACTTGTCCACCAATATATATTTATTTATTAATTCTTTTGTAGAACAAGTAGGCACAAGCATTTTTCTGTGTTACACAGATTATCTGCAACTTGTGGTAGTCTTATGGGTCTTTATTTCTCCATGTCAATTGCCTACAATTGGTGTCACACAGTCGGGCCAGTTAAGTCACATGCAGGAAGCTACTATGCGTTACCAGTAGCAATGTCGCGTTATGCAACAAGCGGATTGAGTTGCAGTGCAGGGGTTAAGATTATATACATGAATTTAATGGCATGTTGAAACTTCTGTTACTTTTAGTTGTTTTATGAAATATGTATTAATTTTGAACTGTTTTTACACGACTGCGTATGAAGAGATGTTAGGTCTTAGGATAAATGGGTCTGTATATACCTACATATATTTTTATATAGGAAACTCCTAAAACCTAAAAAGCTTGACCGATTTTGATACACGAAATATCGTTATACGATTTTCATGAAATCGCATGCAGGGGGTTTCTACCGAACTACGATGCTACAGACAGATACACAGATACACACGTAAAATTTATAACGCTCTTCTTTTTGTGTTGGAGGTCAAAAACTAAAATAAAATGTTTGTCCTGGATATCGGATCGAACCCAAAACCTACAACTTAGAAGACAATCGTACTACCAACTGAGCTGTGAGGCTAGTCACGTAGACCAGTCCCATCCTTATTGTAGGAGGATGCCATCTCCACCCGAATGGTAGCTTCTTGTTTATGTCATACAGTTCGTCGTGGGACGGAGTAACATCAAAGCTCATCAAAACAGAGCTCTATGGAAACCGTAGTTTATTTTAATTGCACATACGCATAATATACGAATTATCTCCGATGTAAATAATTATAATTTGATTGAATTATGTGTATATTTGTATACTACAGTAAGATATAAGACTACTTGACTATCGGTCTATATGTCAAGTCTCTTTTTTAACCGACTTCAAAAAGAAGGAGCTTCTCAATTCGGTTGTCTCAATGTTTTAAATGTTTTTTCCTCATAATTCCGTCATTTATAAACCGATGTTGAAAATTTCTTATTTATTTCTTATATATTTTATACTTTTAGATTTGCCCCATAGAAATGTTATTAAAAAATTGGTTCACTAGTTTGGTTTTAAAACCTAATAATTGGAAAAATACGTCATTCAAGTAACCGAAATTGTGTATTCAACCGACTTCCAAAAAGGAGGACGTTATTAATTCGACTGTTTATTTAGTTTTTTTTTAAATGTTTGTTACCTCATAACTTTTGACTGGGTGAACCAAATTTGATGATTCTTTTTTTATTTGAAAGCTAGTGCTTTGCTTCGTGTGGTCTCATTTCAATTTGATCCAGTTCTGACAATGGCATCCATGAGAAGTCGGTTGCTTCAGTTTTTTAAACTATATTTATTTAAGTCAGTTGTTTCAGTTTTTCAACTATAATTATCTTAGGAACGTATGGTGTTAGAATATCGAGTTGAAATAATTTTAAATATTTAGGTTTTCAGTTCCTTATAAAAAACTAAAACTTCTAATTCAACCAAAATAAATCTGTTCCTCGCAAATGCCACTCACAATTATTCGTAAGAACGTCATCATCTTTAAGAACGTCATCATCTTTATCATCTCAGCCACTGCTGGATATGTCCATGGATGACATGTCATTATCATCTCAGCCACAGCTGGACATAGGCCTCCTCCATGGATTTCTTCCTCCATCTTCCTGCCACTTTTTGTAATCGGTAAAAAGAAAAGCATTTCGTGAATATTGTTTAACAACTACTTTAAAATAGGGTCGATGACCTTTGTACTATTTTTACATACATATTTATCTATAGCTCGAAAAGTTGTAATCACAAAATATTTTTCATTTAAAGTTTTTAATAAAGTAATACTAATAAGTATTAAAATAAAAATTATTCTTCTCTATTATAATTGTTCTATTAAAAAAAAAAACAATTCTGTTAAAATGTGTATGGGACCAATGTAAAGGTATATAATTTCAAAATAATATTTTTTCAAATGGATTTATAAATAATTAAGTTATGAGATAACAAACATAAAAAAACAACCGAATAACGTCCACCAATAATGATAACTCCTCCTTTTTTAAAGTCTGTTAAAATTGCAGTTTGAACCACATTTTGATGTCTGCTAAAACTAGAAAACTTGATTGACTGGATAAAAATAGGGCTTAATGACACAAAAACCATGTTTATTAAGCACTTAAACCTTTCTATGATCATCACTGTATGAGATTTTGTTAATTATAGTACTCAAATTTTAATTACAACTTTAAAAAAATCAAGGAATGTCTTATTGTTTCTACAATGTTTCTTTCTTTCGAAATTTACATCAATAATTTTCCCTTCAATTACAAAATTTATTTTATTGGAATTTTTAGTTTTTTCTTCGATTTCATATCGTGAATCCACCGCTTAGAACGTACTTGTATGTACACAGCTTTTATTACTAGAGAGTTCATAAAAAAATCACAGTGTGGCGGGTTCATTGCCCCCTAGGCACCCGAAACGCAGGGTAAATGCACTCTGCTGCATCTGTGAGCCATGTAACCTATTTCGACTGTGCCTGTGTGTGTGTCACGAAACTTTCTAACTCCTAACATCTGATGGGAGCCTGGTACTTCACTTCCACTTTTGGATATTTGGCTGACCTTGGTTTATTTTTGAACTTCTATTTTGGGAAGTTCAATGAACCCCGGAAAGTTATTAATTATGTTTTGAAATAACCTAACTTAAAAAGCTGCTTGGAAAACTGAAGAAATTTCTATTGAAAATTAGTCATAATTTTATGTTATTGTCATGAGAGGATTATAACGTCGCTATTTTGTGCATTTGCCGCCGATGCGGTTTGTATTTTTTAGTCGATTGCGCAAGAAGGAGGGTTATGCGTTTCGATTGTATGTATGTTTGTATATAAGCATGTGTGGGTATGTATGTATATCCTTAACGGTTTGACCGATTTTGATGAGCGAGGTGTCGTTAGATTCGTCTTCACTCCAGAGTCACAGGCTACGGGTTTTTGTAATAATAATAATAAAACTTTAGCAAAAAAAAACTCCTTTATTTGAAGTTGATTAATAAAAAATGGATTCATTCAGTCTCTGTATCAAATAGCAAAATTTGTTTTCATGATCCAGACGTTTGTTTGTTTGTATAATGTTGGTACTCGTGTAGAGGTATTTTTAAACATATCTTTTTTTTATGTAGAAATAAGTTCGCGCTTGATCGCCAACTCGATGAAACTGGTTCTATATTTTTTATCTTTGGGGAGTTTTGATAAGCTTCTTCCCTTTTTGGGGAGAAATATCTTCAAAAAGTCTTTTTCAAAAAGGGAGAAAGATTGCTGCGGCGTTATAAACTGATCGAATTTGATTTACAAATATATTTATTAACAAACAATTTTCGCAAATAATATTACATATAAATATTCAATTCTAAACAAGAAATCAAATATCAACAAAATCCAGCAAAATTAATTTATTAGGTATTTTATCAGAATTATCTTAAAATTTTGCCAATATTAGTTGCTAAACCATTAAATCTATGGCTAAACCATCTTAAAATATCTTGCTCATCATTATCAGATCATTATTTATTTATTTTTTTATTCGATGATAGGCCTGCGCTTGACCGTCAACTCACCTGGTGTTAAGTGACAGTTATGATCTACGATGGAGTGCGCTTGCCTAGAAGAAACTTCACTCGCGATTTGAAGACACTTAGATTATATTTATCTATTCAGAAATACCCATTCAGGAAGCAAAAAAAAACTTGATCTTGGACAAAAAAAGTTGCAGACATGAATGCGACTGCTCAATTGCAGACTCGGTGACCCAACAATTTCATGTTATAGATCTACCGCTTAACTGATTCTGTTCCTGGGGTATGGGAGCGGTACGGGAGGGGTTATATTACGGTACATCAAATGACGCGTGACGTCAGTCGGGCGTCAGCATTGCTATTACATGTGAACCCTCCCGTGCCGCTCCCATACCTCAGGAACAGACTCAGTTAAGCGGTAGATGTGCGTGTTGGGAGCTATAGGTCCCAACACGCACTTGAAAAAACATTTACGCGACCCTAATGACCTAAAATAATTTCACTGGAAATGTCATACACTCTGACACATTTTGACATAACTTAAAGTTATAAAGTTATATCTTAAAGTTGAACTTTCAATGTGGCTCACTCTCACGTGCCACTTCCACACTGACATTAAAGACTGCAACTAAAAAAAAAAATGAAGAGTGACGTAAGAGCGTCAGTAGGACAGCACACTGGGACATTGGGTCTGGGTCTTACGCAAACAGTTTTTGGACTTACATAATATGGAAAGTCGGTCGAAGTGTTTCCGAGAGTGACGCAACAGCTCTCGAGCGGTTTCTGACATAGTTTGCGGACCGTGAAATGCTGTAAGAAGGGCAATTGTGACATACGACTATTGGGGGGACAGCCCTTATTGACCTCTTTTGTAAACCCTTCGAGATTTTTCTATATCTATGGCTACAGACAAATCGTCGCGCTCGTGGCGTAGCTTGAATAGGTGCTCTCGAATCGATCACCAATGTCAAGCAACGGACTGACCGGTCAGTCTTCGGATGGGTGACCGAGAGTGGCATTTCTTTCTGAGCGTTACCGTGGGTGGCATGACACGTTACTTGGAGGTCCCGGTTGTTTGTTCTTAAAAATATAATCGTCAGGCCAGGTCAGAGGCCTATCGGCGGCTTAATAACTCTTACACTAGGACACAGTTCTATACGAACTTACTTACTTTTTATATAAATAAATATTTGAGGACATTTCACACAACACCATCTAGCCCAAACTAAGCAAAGCTTGTACTATGTAACTAGATGGCTGATACAATACATATATACTTTTATTTTGTAAATATATACATATGATACATAGAAACACCCAGACACAGAACAAACATCCATGCTCATAACACACATGTTTGTCCTGGATGGGGATCGAACCCACGACCTACAGCTCGCTAAGCAGACATACTGCCAAGTGAGCCACAAGGCCAGTCATATGACGAAGGTTTTATAACTGACTTGTAAATACCTAAGTTTTTCTCTAGATCATTATTTTTTCATGTAATGATATAAGGTCGTAAGAAGTATTTTGGTATAATAATAAGACTTATTTGACCTCTGTTAGGGTAAATACTTCTTTATAATTAAAGTAGCTGCGCCCCGCGGCGTCACGCGCGTTGTGATGACAAATGAAATAAATGACTTCAGAGGTGGTCCCATATAAATTTTATTAAAATCGGTTCAGCATTTTGGACTGGCCTTGTGGCTCAGTTGGTAGTATGTCTACGTCTACCTGCTGAACTGAAAGGTCGTGGGTTCGATCCCCACCCAGGGCAAACATTCGTGTGATGAGCATGGATGTTTGTTATGTGTCTGGGTGTTTCTATGTATCATATGTATATAATTACAAAAAAAAGTACATACCTATGTATTCTATCAGCCATCTAGTTCCATAGTACAAGCTTTACTTAGTTTGGGCTAGATGGTGTTGTGTGAAATGTCCACAAATATTTATTTATTTATTATTTTGGTTTTTATAACAAAATAACTGAAAAAAATTGTCATCTAAGTAAAAGAATTGCATACTTCGAAATCGATTTTTTTCAGTTTTTAAACTATAGTTATTATCTTATTTAATCTATAATTATTTATTTCTACGTGTACTATTGAGATTTAAGAAATAAAAAATTATAATATTTTTTTCTTTGTTCCAGGTGACACAAAACAGTGGGCGCTGCAATCAAAACGTGTGATAATTGTGAAATAACAATACAGTGGGAGTAAGGATAGGTAGAGAAATTACATTTGTGATTTTATACTGTTTACTTTTATATAAATATACACTTAGGTTAGAATAGATTAGAGAATTTCACATTACTGGAGTTTGGATAAAATTTTATACAAATTGCGCTCTAAAATACGAGTATATGTAATATAATGGAACCGTTTTCTTAAAAATAAATAAAGATCGGAAAACTAAATTTATTTGCCTTCAAGAAAACGTCCTATTCATTATATTATACAAAGAAATTACATCATAAATTTATAAAAAAATATGAAATTGTACGTGTAATTTTGAGGTTAATTCTAACGGTTGAACAATGTGTGATCTTAGGTTTATAACTTATAACACATACTTCTTGGTGAAGTTGTGTCCTTTTCGAAAATGTGCTTTTTGAAGTTGTATCAATTGCTTTTAGCAGCTTCAAACGGTGAAAAGATCGAGAGGAAACAGTATGCCTGAGAAAATGTAATATTAGTATTGTCGGACTAAGGTCTTACCTTTACCACAACGATATATCTTGTGCCCAGCAGTGGGACTGTTTGTAAAAATAGGGCTGACTCGAAGAATTTATATTCATCATGCATAATAAATTACATTACAAATAAATTACTGGTTATTGAAGTCTAATTATATTAGAATTTGATAAAAATACTATGAATTTGAAAAAAAAAGTTAATTTGAAAATTATTTTATCTAAAATCCGGTGTGTATATAATTCTGTCTCAAATATCTATTGACGCGTGGTTAAGTTAAACTTGAGTAAATTGATAATTAAATGAATTTGTTTAAAATGTGTCTGGCCGTGCCGCTGTGATTTTGAGACAGATTGTTTTAGTTTGTTATTTATGTTTATATCAGCATGTATAAGCAAGTTTTGGCCGCAAAGAAGTGATCTCAAAAGCAGCGGCAGAAACTTGCTAAAATACGACACTGCCAATTTTTCCCAAATATCTTTATTTCTTACAAGAACTTATTGATTATTATTTAATAGTTTGGAAAAACTTAACAGATCTAAAGCCTTTTTAAGCCTTCACTTTCCCTTTGTAAAAATATTTATATGTATATATATATAAATATTTATATGTATTTATATATTTAACCCTTAGAAAGAAATATTTTTTTCATAAAAATCGACTCAACTTATTTTACTAAAAAAATTATATGTATCATTTTCTATAATGCACCCAAACATGTCACCTATTTAAACATTATATTTTCACTTAATTATTAATTTATGTATATATATACATTTAAATGATTATTTTTGCAAAATTATTCTAATTATTATCTTTTCGAAAAACCTGCCAAACATTTTGGTTTTATTTTTCACATAAAATGCTTATTTTATAAAACACAAAAAAAAACTGTTATTGTATGTAAATGACTGAGTAAGACAATTTTTCGTTACGTTTTCTTTCTGTAGATAAGAGTTTAATTTTAGTTTTGTAATATACATAGTTTAAGCTAATGTATATTGGTTGTATATAATTTTCGGATCAGTAATCGAATGTGTTAGATTTAATTACTAAATTTCTTAACTCTTTGGACATTTTGATGTACAAAAAAGGGGGAAAAATGAGTGTGCATATTTGGAAATTTTCCTTTTTTTTGTCCCGAATAAGAAAAAATCTTTTTTTAATATTTAATGTACATAATAAATTTATTATAAGTGAAACGCAGAGCGAATAGAATTACTTAATAAAAATAATGTTTATATTAAGTTATTTTTTGTTGATTTCTAAAATTTTATTCCTATAAAAGTACCTTTTTACTTTTTTTTTTGTTAGATGCTTTTTGTCTACTTGTAATGTTAAGTAATGTGTTTTTTAGTTAAATGATAAAATCATGAGGGGAAGTACAAGGAGTTATTTATGATAAAAATGTCGATTTAAATATTTTTTTCTACGCTACTTAATATTGCGTTTCTCTAGCTACAAGCACGGGTTTATAGGCTGCTTACAGAATTATATTATAAATACAAAAGATCTGAGTAGCAACCCTGTACTTATTTTTGAAGGTTGAGAATTTTAGGATTGCTACTCAATTTTATAAACGGGTCTTGAAACATAAAGTTACCAGATTTATCCTACAAATATAAGTACATAATATGACTTCTACACACTTAAATATTATATGAAATAACAATTTGAAATATTTCATTAAAAATATCAGTTAGTTACATTGATATTATAATAATTATAAATATACTTTAGATTATAACAAATACGAATGAAATAAAAGTGTGTAGTGGTCAATAAATAATATACTCCGTCCCGTACATACCTGCGTTTATATTAAAACTAAATATACTGTAAGGAAATTTGTATACAATATTTATATATAAACATTATATGTATATTTTCATAACTAAGTCTTGTGTGATGTCTAGAAAAAATTGTAACACTTGTTTGTGTATTTGAATATAACGTATTTTTATTAAAATTAAGAAAACAGGAACTGAAAATATATTCTGTACGGATGTACAATAAAGTTATTCTATTCTATTTGTCGATGTTATCTACACGAGTATACAATTATAATATAAAATTACGGAGATAAAAATAAGTACGTGTACTAAGTGTAATTTTCTATTTGTTGTATTAAAAAGAAGGCTATAAATTTAATTGTTTTTCAATAGTTTTTATATAATTATAGATTCACTAAAATTTCATGAAATTATAGTCTCAATTCATAAATGCAAGAACAAAAGTGTTGTAAGTTTTACGTGTATATCTGTGGTATCATAGTATAAGCCGATTTTGATTTAGTTTTGTGTTCTTAGCTAAGTTTCATCAAAATCGGTTCAGCCGTGTTTTTTTTGTCGGGGGTTTTTGAGTTTTCTAAACGTATACTTGTTAAAGTCTGCTTTATAACAGTTTTTGAAAATGGTCATTTATTTTGTAAAAAAAAATAATATTGAAAATTTTAGGAATCTATACTTTTAAAGATTTTAAAAAGTTTTCTGTTTTTTTTTTCGGTTTTTGTTAATTTGTTTTTTAAGTTTTTTTTATCATTGTACATCGTCCAGATGGTGCTAGATGAAATCATTTTTATTTCTTGAGCCAAAGACTTTCTTTCAGCATTTCTATTAATTTCATTGTATTTTTTTATATTTTTTTGTAAAATTGTTAAATTTGAGTTATATGTACACCTACTTGAACAATAAAAATAATGTTTTCAACGATAATTTCTTAAAATCACAAGGTTAATGTTGCCTTGAATATTTTTTCTACTGTTGTTGAATCAAATTTGTATTTATATTATATATGTATATATATATCCGTTTGCGATTATGTAGAGGCCTTCGAACTGCGACAATAAATGTAAGTAGTTGGTTTGGATGGGAAAACCGTTATTTCGATGTTATAGGTGCAATTAAATTTAATATATACCTATTTAATATACTTTATATCGTCTTTATTTTCAACCCTAACCCCTAAATATTAACAAATTATCCAAAAAACTGCCTCGTAGCAAACTTGGGAGTAGTTTTATTTACGCAAGATAGATCTACGATTGACCACCAACTCGCCTGATGTTAAGCGAGTTTGCTTTTAGCCCCGGACCTAAAAAGAGAGGGGGTTAACTGTATCTGTCTCTCTGTAGCTTCGTAGCTCTCAAACGGACGGACCGTTTTTACCCGACTGCGTAAGAAGGAGGGTTATGTTTTTCGAGTGTATGTATATTTCTTTGACACGCCCTAGAGCCTAAACGGCTTGACCGATTTTGATGTGAGTGGTGTCAATAGATTCGTTTTAGTTGTGACAGTGACATTGAAAACAAAAAAAAACACATTAGTTAGGCTGCAAAAACCTCTTTTCTGCAGTCGGGTATTTTGTTTTTCTTTTATCATTGATACTTGTACATAACATTGAAAGCGTTGCTATGTTACAACATTTCAACAAAATCTGTTCGCCGTGTTTTTGTCGGGGATTTTCATTTTCTTAACTTATATTTGTTAACCGAGATAATTTCACGACCTTTTTGTCTTGACAACCTCTTGACCGATTATGATCATATTTAAAAATCAAGTTTAAAATTGAGCACTTAACGCATATATAAACTTTCTAGCATATTATCAAAATCGCGTCACAGCAAACTTCCCCTTTTTTGGGAGAAATGACCTCTTATTGTATAATTCCCGACGAAAAATTAAGTAAAATTATACAATATAACGCGAAAGTTGGTCGCAACAATTTGTACGCGAGTACAAAAACATCCGTAGGTACATACGAAAGAAAATTTTGCCAGCTGCTACAGAGACCTTCTTTCGCTTCGCTCACTCAGTCAATTAAATAGGCCCCATTATTGCCCACCCACCCTAGGCAAGCCCAGACACACGGTCCCGACAGACAGACGAAAATTCGTAATTAGTTGAGGCCAATATAAATAGATATCAGTCAAGGCGAGTACAGAGACAGTACTGGTATTTGTGTACCTGCCAATACCTACAGGTATAATGCACCAAGATAAACTAGTCTTACATCGGGACCGACCCTAAATAACAAGACGAGAATTTGTATTAAAAGAACAAGTATCTATGTTAAAAGGAAAACAAAATACCCGACTGCAGAAAAGCAGTTTTTGCAGACTAACTCACGATTTCGTTACGCTTAATACGTAAAGAGTGTACGGTTTTTTGTGAGAAATTATGCGTAAAATCGCAGTAAAAATAAATGAGCATTATTTAGAGTAATTTTAGTAAAATCACTTGTTTATTACGAAAAAGTTCGTTGGAGGTTACGAAAAAATCCATTTTTTCAATTTTTGTGAGAGATATAATTAATATTATTACAATAACATGATACTAAGGAAGTGAAGACGAATCTAACGGCAACTCGCACATCAAAATTGGTCAAGCCGTTTAGGCTGTAGGCGATCATATAGAAACATATATACATACATACACACCTACAAACATATAAACACTCGAAAAACTTAACTTTCCTTACGCAGTCTGATAAAAAAATAACCGACTCCCTAACTTTTACGAAATCAATTCACCCAAACGACATTTAAAGAAAACATCCGCTGCTGAACATGAGCAACGTGGATTTAAAAAAAACCTGATGGAAGCAGTTTGCATCCAGCTACTTCCTGCTACTTGTAGTCTAGTAAAAATAAACCCGTTTGTATGGAGCAGATCACAGTATTTGCAACTGGGGGGATTCTTTGAAATTATGTGGAAAATAACTAAAAATTATAAATTAACAATAATCCCCGACTTATAGACTAGCTGCGTTCCGCGGTTTCACTCGCGTAGTTATGAAAAACAGTGATGATTATGATGATAATAAGTAGCTTATGTCCGTCTCCAGGTCCAAAGCTATCTCTACACTAATTTTCATAACGATCGGTTCAGCCGTTTGAGCGTGTAAAGGTAACAAAATTAGCTTTTATAATATCATTATGAAATTGTGTCAAATGTATTACAAAACACCAGTACATTCGTTTAAATAACAATATACTTAGTTGTCTTTTATGTTGTCACAAATCTTATTTTTACTAGACTATTTTAAGAGGTTTGGCCATCTAGTTGCTAGTCTCTACGCTGCGCTTATCAGTGCTTGCATTTAATGCATTTTTAAAGATTTTTTATAATTTGAATGTATACAGTGACACTGGCGCAATAAAAAAAAACCAACGAAATATCATTCATCAAAATCGGGCTAGACATTAGCGGTTTTACCGAAAAACGTTACTTAACTTTAACCAATGCTTAACATATTTTGTCAACTTCTCGTTGACATGTAATGCCACTTGCGGAAAGAAGACAGAGAATTTAAGACGATGGTTAAAGTTAAGCAATATTTTTCGGTAAGGCTACAGTGCCATAAAGAAATAATCTACAAACATACATTACTTTCCTTTGGATCATGCAGTCATGTAAAAAGGGAGTCGTTTGGAAGTCGAAATTCTTTTTTCAAATTAAGGTTTTGTTTTTATTTTAAAAAAAATTGAGATCCACAGACTCCAGGGTCCGTGCCTTTTATAAGCTACATTACATTTGATTTTGTAACTAAGTTAACATTTTTTTTAAACTAGCATACAAGAGGAAAAAATTAAATTAAGATTTGCCCAAGACTAGTATACAGGGTCTGTGAAGCCGGAGAACTGATAAAACAAATTCTGTGTGGCTATAAACTTTGTAAAACACTACAATTTTCAGAAATAAAAATATTATTATTATACACTTTATTCAATTTCAATCTTAAATCTAAGTTTTTTACAATAGAAATACAAAAATATAAATATTATAAAAAACTTAAACCTAGGGTGCCGCCGGCAGCGGGGCGGGGCTCAAGCTGCCGGTGGTAGGGGCTACAGAGAGAGGAACCTCCTGACAATGCGTGCCGTGTCCAGGATGACTGCCTTCTGTATCAGAGCGTTGACCCAACCATATTATTATTATTATTATTGAATATCGGATGTCTGTTATGGTAAGATTATACCCCTATACAAAAATAAATGTTGAAGGAATGAAGGGACTAGAAAGATTGAGAGCATTCATGGAACAAATAAAAAATAATATAAATTATCATGTCAATGGAGGTGGAAGATGGCAGAGCATGAAAATAACTCTGGCGACATGAAATCATATTACGGAAAAAATATCATACAATGTTTGAGAAGGTAATGCCAAAAATCCGTATTCAGAGATATCGATCCACATTCCTGTTGCTTACAATCTAACAATTTGAAGAAGATCTGTCACTCATTCTATATCTATTATTAGAAATATAATTCTATTTTTATTGCTGAATAAAGAAACTGTGCAAAGCCATAACAATGCGAGGAAACATGTTAAGGCTAAACATTACTTGCACCTAGCTTACGTTTAAAAAAACTCAGAGAAAACCTTCCACGAAAAACCCGGAAGAAAATCATTATCCTCGTTTTACTATTCATAATAATTGATAGTAAATTGTTAAGTATCATAACAATGGACGAGGTTTTTTTCTTATTATTTAGCACGCGAAGTGACGCTACTTGGTCTATGGAAATTCTAGATTATCGAAGCTTACGTTTCCTCTTTGATGCGTTCAACCGTTTGATTTTATTACCTTTGTTTGAAGATCTGAGAGAAGTGTATGTATCCTTCAGTTACGAATGTGCTTCCGTAAATATCTATTTCAACTGATTGCGCGAGAAAGATGGTTAGGTTTTTCGGTAGTATGTATATGTGTATGTATAGTATACATATAATATACGGTGTATAGTATACATGCATGTATGTATTTTTTTACGACAAACAAGGCCGAACTTGGCCGCTTATATTTGTAATATTAATCCAATTCTCGACAAAATTGTATTTTTACTTAGCTCCCTGTAACAAATTATTTTACAAAAAAATGTATCTAACGAATGTTCATTTAAATGAGTTTGTTCAATAATAAGTTTACACACCCTAAAATATTTCCCTCCTTTTTACGCATTCGGATAAAAAAATCTCCTAAGACAGTTGGGAAGTAAGCACGAATGTAATGCGCATTTAAATCGCTTATTCTTGGCTTTTGGCTTGTACCTGTATCTGTGTAATAAGAAAGAGATAGTCTATTAATCATAATTCAATTTTGCAATCCGAAATTTATAAACACAGTCCACAAAAAAAAACGCAGATATAGTGTACATCTGAAAATTATTCTATTTGCTTGTTTGGTAAAAATAGTAAAGAATAAAACCAAAAAGCTACGTTCGAAGATTGTAAGAAAATTCTGAATTTTCGGAAAGTGTAACTAATCAGCATTAGCACTAGGATTACACGAGAGTGGAGAGGTGGCGAGACGCAGGCCTGGCCCACAAACGCATCCCAGTTTAGTATTTGGGCCGCCTATAAATACGCACTGCACTTGCACTGCGGGCGCCGCAAGGGCTGACGCGGCGGAAATACAGTGAGACATTTGGAAGGTAAATGGTAAGTAAACTCTTTCTATCTTTCTCTAAGCAGTTTTGAAACGGACGATTAAACTTGGTTGTATTCTGTCAGTTGCACTTCAACTAACACACAAATAATTGTACCTACAATTATTTGTGTGTTAGTTGACCTGGCGAAATATGGGGCCTTACCGAAAACCGTTACTTAACTTTAACCAACATCTTAAATTCTCTGTCTTCTTTTCGCAAGTGTCATTACCTGTCAGCGAGAAGTTGACAAAATATGTTAAGCATTGCTTAAAGTTAAGTAACGTTTTTCGGTAAGGCCGATGGTCTTTGTATCAACTGGAGAAAGTATCTTTTACTACGTTTTAATGTTGATGTGTTGACCCATAAGTATGAAACCTATGGGTCGATTTTTTGATAAACAGATCAATTTTATAGTTTTTTGCTGTCTTTTGAATGGAGGGTTATTTCCCTCAAAATTGAGTGAAGTTTGCTACAATGCCATTTGGCGGCTGATTTTGATAATACCGTCTGCTTATGGTAAAGAGTTCTACTTCTAGTAGAACTACTAGTTATTAAAACTTTAGAAGAGGAGAGAAGGAGCGATGGCTGGCACATGCGTCAACTCGTGAACGGGTGCTGCTTGCGGGAGCTGGACTGCTCTGCGTATACACATAGGTATCTTACTTAAGTGTAAATAAAATTTTTATCTTCCTCTTGCATAACTTAATAAAAATGTAAGTAGTTATAAATGCATATATTAGTTTATAAAAGACACGGAACCTGGAATCTGTGGAGAATAAATTTGTTCAATAAAAAAAGTCTTTAGAAATCTACTTTGTCGAGAAACAAGTTTGGACATGTTTTGGATAAAAGTTACAATTATATCGATCCAAATGGCACAAACTGCCTCACGCTAGCTTCCTTGTTTTCTGTTAGATCATAATTATGTTCGATAGACAGACAAACTCTTTATTGTACGCACAATAAAATTTACAATCAAGATAAATTAATTAAGAACTAGTGTAACAACTAAATATATATAAATATATACAAATAAATATTTAAATATTTGTGGACATTTCACACAACACCATCTAGCCCAAACTAAGCAAAGCTTGTACTATGGAACTAGATGGCTGATAGAATACATATATACTTTTTTTTTGTAAATATATACTTAAGATACATAGAAACACCCAGACACAGAACAAACATCCATGCTCATCACACAAATGTTTGCCCTGGGTGGGCATTGAACCCACGACCTTTCAGTTCAGCAGGTAGACATAAACACACTACCAACTGAGCCACAAGGCTAGTCAACTGGCAGTCTTATTCCTAATAGCGATCACTTTCAGGTAACCTTAGGATGTAGAGGAATGAAAATAAAGTAAAGTAACGGGCGTGCAGTAATAGAGAGTGGAGAAAAAAATTATAATAATCTTCTACATACTATATGAGTCTTTTCAATATTGCAGGTAATTATAATAAGTAACGAGCTGATAGTCAAATTTGGATTCTTCTTCTTTTTTGTATTGGACCCGCATTAAAGCATTTGCCAGTGTCAAGTATTAGGATTTTTTCAAGTTTCTTGAATAAAACAAGTTGTAAATGTTCTAGTTACGTATACAGTAAATTTAAAAGTAAGTCGAGTCCTGCTTCAGTAAAGTGGTGGCGACTTTACTAGAAGCTTCTATGGAGTTTTGCCGACAACGTAAAATCACATGTTTTACTGCTTTATTTCACTTGCTCACACTCACGCACTTTATCGAACACTTAATGAATAAAACACCACCATTTTTATAGCATTAATGTTCAAAAAAACACAAGTTTAGGAAAATAAAACAAAGCAACACGTTACTAAGACGTTCCCGCCAAAACTCAAATTTGGATTCATTCACGTAGAAACTGTTGATTCTAAATTGTAATTTATTGATTTTTAGTAAAATATTTTATTTTATACGAAATAGATATATATATATATGTTTATGTATTTTATATGAAATAGATATACATATGTATGACTATAAATTTGCTTAATGGTAAGCGATGGCGTGGCCGATGATGATGCATGGATGTTTTTTATTGTTTATAAATAGTGGATTTATTTTCTCCGTGTGGCAACCCTGAGTGCTACAGTTTCGCCGGACGCGTCGGGCCGCACAACCGGTTCAGTTAATATTTTATTGACATAACTATTGCATACGTTTGCTACTTCTGGTGCTCTGGTACTTTATATTTATTACGTGCATAACCAAACATAAAAATGTCGAGTTTTATATGCAATAAATTAAATTTCATCATTATCATAAGCCACAGTCGTTGTTAAGTTGGTCAGACACTCGCTTTTCGATTCTAGGTGAGATTGGTGAATCAATCGCCAAGCAGTAGTGTGCATAGCTGTTGCACACACATCAATCTGTTTCTCCTTTTTGTAAGCGAAAAAGAGATAGACATAATATTGTAAGTTGTCCTGTTTTCACACGACATTTTTTTTTAATCTGCATTTTTTGCACACATTATAGATAATTAACTATTTTCATTTATTTTAATAATTAACTATTTTTTTCTTTAAATAAACACTACAAATTGCTTAACAGATCTGGCTAGTCAGCTCAAGTAATGCTAAGTGACCATGATAAATTTTATTGGAAATATTTCCCTTCAAACTGGACAGTCATGTTTGCCTGGAAGAAATCGCTTTTAGTCATTAAATCGCCTGTTGATTAAGAATAGGAATTTTAACCGACTTCAAAAAAAGGAGGTTATCAATTCGACCTGTATGTTTGTAATATTTGTATAGTTACGTTAGTCTATACCAGCTTCTAAACATGTGTGCCAAATTTCATAAGTGTATTTATGTTTGTATGTTGTAGGTTTGTATGTTTGTCCACGCATTATGCAGAAACTAGAAGTCGTATTTGAAAAATTTATTATCTATATTGAATAAAGTATCTTTCAACTTAGGAGTCACTGTAAGTTTTACCAAAATCGGTTCATTAGTTTTCAAGATATGGGCTTTTTTATCAACGACGCTATACAAACTACTGGGCGGATTTGAACGAAATTTAGGTAGGTTTATCACTCATACTATGTAAAAGGATCTGGCATACATTATAACGCAAAATTTAGGCGTTACAATAGTAGTGAAGTGTGTTTGAAAATTAAACGAACGTACCCAGTGAAGTTTTGTTAATATAAATTTTAGTTTCAAACAAAACAATTAATAAATAAATACTATTAATAATAAAAATGAACAAATAAACCACAGGGAAGGTAAGCTATTTGTCTATTTAATGGCCTACTTTATGACATTGACCCTTTAACCCTCTAATACTCCTTTCCATGCCATCTAACCCTCTTGCAAAGGTCAAACGTGTCGTCAAACGGCCTGATGGTCTTTGATGCTCTGCTTACCCCGTGAGAGAAAACAAGCGTGATTGAGGCAGGCCTCATGGCTTAGTGGTAGTACGACTGCCTCCTGAGCTGTAGGTCGTGGGTTCCATCCCCACCCAGAGAAAATATTTGTGTGATGAGCATGGATCTTTGTTTTGTGTCTGGGTGTTTCTATGTATCATATGTATGTATTTACAAAAAAAGTATATATTATGTATTCTATCAGCCATCTAGTTTCCATAGTACAAGACTACAAGCTTTGCTTAGTTTGGGCTAGATGGTGTTGTGTGAAATATCCACCAATATTTATATATTTATTTTTATTTATGTGTGTATGTGTTGATGAGGCTGTACAGACGAGAGCACAGAAAGCTATGGAGCGAACCAAGCTCGATCAAATTACACGATGGAGTGAGAAATATAAAGATCAGGCATCATAGTAAAGTTTGCGATATTGCAACAACAAACACGAGACGCAAATGAAGATGCGCAGGACATGTTGCCAAGCTGAGTGATGGCAGATGGACTAAAACGTCAACGGAGGCCATATTCTTATAAATACGCTCGCCAGCTCGTTATGTCGATGATGAGGCCATATTCTGATAAATGCGCTCGCCACCTCGTTATGTCGATGATGAGGCCATATTCTGATAAATGAAGCGTTGGGCGCTCGGCAGCTTGGGTCGATGTTTTAAGGAACGCGGGTCGAATCTGGACATTGGCACATACCCGAGATGAGTGGAATACAAGAAGAAAGGCACATGCTCAGTAGTGAGTGATAATAGTCTGAAAATTATGATGACTATTATAAATAAAGAAGTTTATAAACAAAATAGTTTTTCAAATACCAAAGGGCCAAAGGCATTTCAAACTCAGGGTTAATCTTTTGGCAAGCTTCGTCGGGAAGAGCGGTTATTTTTAACCGTCAGTTAAATAGGACATCGTGCGGTTAACTCAACTTTATGAGAGAAATCATATTTTAATAGCGTTCCTACCGGGAGTGGATCAAAGATTTTTTAGTGACACCGTTTAGAATGATCGGGTGTGGTCTGAGAATACGATGCCTCGGGAGTAAGAATAAACCTATAAACTTGTAGCCTTCTGTTTGCGTTAAGGATGAAACAAGTAAAGGTGAGAGTGAGACAGCAACAGAAGCGTGGTGCTTTAAGGCCACGCTTACTCGCAACAGTAGCAAAAACAGCTTTTGAAAATTCACATATCATGAATATCTAATATAAATGTTGTATTGTATATAATATAAATGTATATCTAATGTAAATGTTGCATATCTAATATAAATGTTGTATTGTATATAACATAAATGTATATCTAATGTAAATGTTGCATATCTAATATAAATGTTGTATTGTATATAATATAAATTAAGGTCTCTTGGATTAAGTTTGTAAATATTATTATTATGTGGCATATATGTGTATTTACTAAACAAATAAAGTATTTACTTCGATATTTAAAAAAATAAAAAAATATAAATGTATATCTAATGTAAATGTTGTATTGTATATAATATAAATGTATATCTAATGTAAGTGTTGCATATCTACTTAATATAAATGTTGTATCTAAGATTTTCGCGATTGTTAATTATTGAAATGAAACAAATTTTAACGTATTTGTGTATTTTTACGTATTTATGGCGTACATTTTACATATCAAATCCGTCCGTGGTCACAAGTCTCACCTGTGACCAGTGACCACCCACGCTGCAAAGTGTTCCAAACGTCAGCTCATAAAATTATGTAAAATATACGCGATACATCCGTTAAAATTGGTTTCATTTTAATGGGAAATTATTGTGCGAGATAAACCCTTTTGTTGATTCCACAAAAAATGACAAGTGGACGTTTCGGACGGACGGACTGCGAAATCTTAGTAATAGGGTCCCGTTTTACCCTTTGGGTACGGAACCCTAGAAAACGAAATAAAGAGAGTAAACGGTAGTGTTAAAATATCTTTGGATACAGAAAATCGGTTCGGTGCAAGAGAAACTCCTACTTTGCCGGATTTATTAGACTTTGGTGAAAGAGCCATGAGAAATCACAGCTTATCATGACAATTCTTCCAGGAGGCATGCATATAATAATATCCTCCATTAAAATGATTGTATCGCTTTTTCTTCAAAATATAACATAAAAAAAACAGTATCAAAGAAAAAAATATAAAAAACAAATAGTAATGAGATGTAAATCAATAAAACAATAAAATCTAATGCAAAAGCAGATTTCATTCTAGTTTTATGTTATTTGTTATCGAAACTATAAATCAGAATTTCTCCGATGTTAACCGGCCGGGCTCAGCTAAACATACGATCAGATTTATTTTATAGTTTAGAATAACATTGTCTTTATATATCTTTATACTTAACTACCTAAAGGCGGTAATGTTTTTCGAGCGTGTTATTCTGTTCCCGCATAGTTTCTAAACTACTTATCATTTGTCAAATGGAGTACCATTAGATTCTTCTTGATTTTCTGCTGGCTGTAAGTGACGTCACAATAAATTAAAAAGTTTGAGTTCTTAGTTAACAAGTATATTTAAAAGAAAAACAAAATACTCGACTGCAGAAAAGCAGTTTTTGCAGTCTAATTTACGATTTCGTTACGCTTGATAAGCTGGTGAGTGTACGTTTTTTTGCGCGAAATTATGCGTAAAATCGTTATACAACATTTGAAATGCGCATTCTTTATTTTAATTCTAGTAAAATCACCTGTTTATTACGAGGTTACGAAAAAACACAAATTATTTTTATTTTTGCAAGAAATATATCATTTTGTTAATATGGAAATTAACGTGGTTTTCACACATTTTTAAATAAATAAAGGCAAAACTTGAGTGCAAGGCGCGTCACCGACCGAGAGTGACGTGTGTGCTGCTCCTTTGAAAAAGACCGCCGAATGCGGTTGAAACTAAAGTCGGATATTTCGGCTCAAAACAGACGTGAGTGACCCGTAGTTTTTATTTAAAAATATATCATTATTATTACAAAAAATAAGTATAGCACCGTACACATCAAAATCGGTCAAGACGTTTAGGCTGTAGGCGATCATATAGAAACATACATACATACATACACTCGAAAAATAACCATCCTTCATCCGTAGTCGGGTAAAAAGAGGAGATATTTGGCTACAGGGCCATTTGTCATATTTGGCAAAAACATTCGTTATTCAGTTTTGAATAAGAATTTAAAAATAATTACAATTTTGTTTTTATAGCAGTTCGTTCCAAATTGACTTATCTTGACAAGATGTTGACAAAAAATCGGTCAAATCGATCTACAATGGAGTACGCTTGCCTCGCAGGCAAAATTTTTCGCTACGCGTTCGTCTATAGGAAATAAATCTGGCAAAGTACTAGTTTCACTCGCACACGGAGGCTTCCGTACTCCTATGCATAACACATGAAGATGAACACTGACACTAGGGGTGATTACTCAACAAAATGCACTTATTATCTAAGGTTATTTTGCAACTTCACATATTTTCTATACAGTTATATACTACTTTTCTAATTCTATACAATATTTCTATGCATTTCTAGTATATTTCCATTGAAATATAATAGGTAGATAGATAAATAACACTGTATTAAAAGACCACAATACAGAAACACAAATACAGAGAGAATAATATTACAGCTAGGTGTTTTAATTGGAGGCCTTATCGCTTAGAGCGATCTCTTCCAGGCAACCTTGCACGGATAGGAAAATAATAATAATTATAATTTGTGTTTCTATTGTATGTGTCCAGTTTAGTAAACCAATAAAAAAATACAGTAGGAATAGCCTGAAATGCTAGGCGTTCACATACCAAGTTCAAATAAGTAATCGTTATAGACCTATTTTCTTCAAAATAGATTTTAAGTTTATGTCATATGACACCAACTGTCAATAAACGTTCTCTTGTCATTTTTCGTTATTTTTGTGGAATCAACAAGATTGTAAAATTATATCTCGCACAATAATTTCCCAATTTGTCAAAAATGAGTTACGCAAGCTTATCTCTGGACCTGTTTTTAATATTTGTAGATTTATAGCAAAATAAACTGTTAAATCTTGTCAATTTTGAGACGTGTATCTATTACCGTTCAAAAGATACATTCGTTTAAGTGTAGGACAGACAGAGAGTCATCGTAGCCTCACAAATAGGCTTCCGCATCCTAAAATGTACGGAATCCTAAGAATCACAAAAACAAGACTAGTTATCGAAAAGTTAGTCACCTATACTACCTATAAACTACTAGCACTTCAGCATCTAATAAGAGTTGTGCCCAAGAAATCTACTATAGATACTAAAATATTGATACCCATATTTTACAGTCCAAAAATTCAAAAGAAAACTACAAAGCCCACATGGCGGGAATTTCCTCCTCGCGCGCACACGCACACTGTTTACTCCAAATTCGACGCACACGCATGTCTTTCCCATGCGTAAATGCACCGATGCAAGTTATGGTGTTTGTGTGGGTGTGTGCGAATGTGTGGGTAACTGGGTCACAGAGATAGGCGAGACACGTGTTAGAGGGCCGGGCGTTTGTTGCTGTGCATCGAAGGGCTTGGGAATTATCAGGCAAAATATTAATTTGAAAATTAATGATCCTGAGAGACGTTGCCGCGCGACCTCCGAATCGAATTAACAAAAAAAAGTAACTAGAGTAGTTTATACAAGTTTTAAATATAAAATATCCAATTAATGTGTGAGGTCCGATTAGGCAGGTCCAACTTTGCGAGAGAGGTCAATCTTTGTATCCAACTCGGCTGGGCAGCGTTCGGGAAACTTAAAAGCTTCTTCTCGTCCAATATACCCCAGTCCCTCAAGTCGAAAGCTTACGACCAGTGTGTGTTACCAGTGACTACATACGGCACTGAAACGTGGTCCCTAACTATGGGCCTTATAAGGAAGCACAAGGTCACGCAACGAGCTATGGAGAGGGCTATGCTCGGAGTCGAATGAGAAATGAAGAGATACGTAGACGTACAAAAGTCACCGATATATCACGGCGGATTAGCAAGTTGAAGTGGCAGTGGGCAGGGCACATAGCACGTAGAACTGACGGGGCCGAAATGTTCTCGAGTGGAGACCACGCACCGGCAAGCGCAGCGTTGGAATGAGATGGACAGATGACTTCATACAAGTGGCGGAAAGACGCTGGATGCAAGCCGCGTCCAATCGGTATTTTTAGAAATCCATGGGGGAGGCCTATGTCCAGCAGTGGACTTCTTATGGCTGAGATGACGATGATGATGAATTAATGTGACGTGTCTGACCGGCTAGGCGGCTGTTAGTTTGGTGACACGTCTCTAACAAAGGCTCAATTGTTAAAACAGAGAAAGTGCTTTTACAAAGGAATTAGAAAGATGTATGCATAATATTTTCTATACAGAATAGTAGCGCTCGTGACGTAGCTTGACTAGGTGTTCTTGAACGATCACCAATGTCAAGCAACGGACGGACCGGTCAGTCTTCGGATGGGTGACCGTGAGTTGCATTTCTTTCTGAGCGCTACCGTGGGTAGTATAACACGTTAAATTGTAGGTTCCGGTTGTTTGTTCAGCAATCGTCAAACCAGGTCAGAGGCCTTTCGGCGGCTTAAGAACTCTGACACTAGGGCTGGCCACTCAGTCTATACGAACTTACTTACTTACAAAATAGTTTATTTAAAAATAGTTAATTATGTCATTTTAATATGAATCATAAGTAACAGAACGTACATTGCCCCATTTAAACATTGTCCCGAGGTGAAATTGAACCCAGACCCCTCTAATCCTGCGACAGCTAGTCCACCGCTACGTCGCGGCAGTCGCGTCCCTTTCTGCACAGCAGTCGTTGCGCTGCGCGGGCGCACCGCGGATGATAGCCGAGAGCGTTCACCCGCCGCGCGCCGCGCCTCCAGGGAAATAGGTAACCTATACAATGTTGTACTTAAAGGCCTATACGAATCTAGCTGTCTCGCTCACTCATTTCAAGAAGCACTAGTAGATCTATTATCAGTAGACTTCATGAGCACAAACTTTGCAGAACTCAGTTTCTTCTTATTCTATAATGGGCTATTTTAGAATCCATCGTGGTAATCCAGAAGAATAGCCATCACCTATTAAGGATACGCTCAACGCGCACGCGCATCTCTTTCGCGCATCACATAATTTTTAAACATATAAAATCATTGAATAGGGATATTAGAAAATAGAAAAGTGAGAAATTGATTTGTTTAATATGATAGGAAAAATATTTAAAAAAGTTTTTCTTTGATATTTTTTAAATTGGCTGAAGAGTAGGAAAGTATATTTATAAACATTTTCCTCGCTATGTTAAGATGAAACATTTTGTTTTGCACTCAGCTGTAAAGTTATTTTGTCTCGTGTCTTCTTGAATCCATCGCTACGCTCAGGAATTCTACACTAGAACCACTCGCTTCGCTCGTGGTTCAAACCTAGAATCCTTCACTTGTTGTAATATAAATTAACTATTGACAACCTCTTGACCGATTTTTTTTATAGTCGAGCGGGACCCAACCCTTCAATTAAACGAGCCGAGGTGGACGTGGATTGGCTCACACGGCTATAGACCGAAAAGAACAGTTGTTCCGGGAGGAGCTATGTCGTACTGCTCCGGTATGAGTTCAGCAGCAGAACCCAGAGTCCTCCGCTTAACAGTAAGACTGGACACCGGGAGATTTTAGTGGGTACACTCCCACATAACCCGGCGATCGCAGTCGGATATCTTTCTCGTGAAAGCAGACTTGACGTAACTTTTCGGGCTTGCTTCACTTCGTCAATAAGAGGTTCCTTCTTTTTAAAGAAGCTTGTTCCGCCCTTAGTCTAATTGACAATATGAACAAACAAATCTAACAAAAACAAATTCTCGCGTTCCACACAAACGAGGCTTCGTTTCATTAATTTATTTAATTTGCTCTATCAACAAATTAAACTCATTAATTAGTTACCTAAGAGTTTAACAAAAATCTCCACTTTTTCTATCCACCACACCCACCGGTACCAGGCGATCATGTATCGAAGGTGGTTCGAAAGCGGCGCGAAGGCCGTCCGCCGAATTTCACTGCGGTCACTCCGGACAACGCCCCCCGGTGATGCACTCCTGGTGATCAATGACCGCTACGAAGGCTTTATTTTTTTGTATCGGTCGGCTTTTAAACGAAAGTGGTCATAAATCAGAATTACTGAACGGGTAACGATGAGGTTGTTCACTTTGGGTAGACAAGTTCATCTTTATTTGATTGTAGGGTGAAAGTTAAGGGTCTACAGACTCTGATGAAAATTTAATGCATCATAATTCTTTCCTGTAACCCTTGTCTGAGATGTGAGATGCGTTGGAAAGAAACATAATTAATTAGAAGAAAATTTACAGGCTCAATAAATTAAAATGCAAAGCATATTTTATACCAAGGTCAATTTATTAATGTTTTGGGAAGTCCGTATACTCAGTTGTATCTGTCTTTCTAACCTTGGAAACTAACTTTGTTTTCACACATTTTAAATAAAAACTACGGGTCACTCACGTCTGTTTTAAGGATTCGCTCAACGCGCAGCTATCTCTCTCGCGCATTACAACCCTTTTAAACATAAACAATCATTAAATAGGGGTATTAGAAAAGTAAACACGAGAAATATTTAATTTTAAAAACTAGTTTTTCCTCAATATCTTTTAAATTGTCTGAGGAATAAAAAAAATTGTTTTTTTCTAATTCCGTCACTAGTATAAATTATATCTGATTATTTGATATCTGATGATTTTATATGTTTAAAAATGTTGTGATGCGCGAGAGAGATAGCTGAGCACTTTAATCTCGACCTTAAGCCTATAAATCCGACTATAGTTTCCACCGCATTCAGCGGTCTTTTTCAAAAGAGCATATTTTCAATTGTTTTTTTTATTAAATTCATTAAATTTAAGGAGCGCAAACGTCACTCTTGGTCGGTGACAAGCGTGAGTGCGAGGCGCGTTACCGACCGAGAGTGACGTTTGCATTGCTCCTTTGAAAAAGACCGCTGAATGTGGTTGAGACTATAGTCGGATTTTTCGGCTTAAAACAGACGTGAGTGACCCGTAGTTTTTACTTAAAAAATCTATAAAACCGTGCTCATTTATTCATTATTCCTTCTGAGAGAATTACAGCATCACGCATCTTTCAACGACCTTATCGAAAAACGTTACTTAACTTTGGTCCACGTCTCAAATTTTCTGTCTTCTTTCCGCAAGTCTCATTACGTGTCAGCGAGAAGTTGACAAAATATGTTGCTTTGAGTAACTTTTACCGGTAAGGCCCCAAGTGTAAGTTAAGTTGTTTTTTTTTTAAATAAGTCATAGTCACAGTCAGATTCAACCAAAAGGACACGTAGTCAAGTCGTTGTGACGTCACTGAAAACTACTACGGAGTTTTCTGAAAACATGTACTTTAACACGTTTCACCGCTTAATTCACTATTTTACATTGTTACAATGAATGAATCACTGGATAGAATTTAAAAATATGTAGTGGCTACATCACTTTTCCCACGTTCTCGTCGATATTCTTTGAGTATTAATAAAAGTGACATTGGCAGACTTTGTCATTTAGTAAAAAAATGTGTGACCTTGCACACACATTTAAGACCACACGACAGAAGAGAAATCATCAAGGCGACGTTAATAACTATGTCTCTCTCGCTTCTTTAGCACAGACCCTTGTCGACTCGAGCCGACTTTACCCGAACGAGCATTACATACCCGAACGTGACGGCTCAGTAATTCAATACCCACAAAATAAAAGTACTCAGCACGTCTAAAGAAGTTTTCATTTCAAAAAATACTGGTGTTACCAGCCGTAGTCCGTGCATTTATGAGAGTACTTACGTAAGCCAAAAAGTTATTAAAAACGTACTAAAACACTTAATTAAAAAAAACACGGTTACACAATACTGTCACCTACTAACACAGAAAATCTCCATAGCTTTATCATTGATCTTTGAGCTTATGTAACGTTGTAAAAAAATTAACAGTTGAGGTCGGTCATCGAGGTAGATTTCCTGTTTCGTGACGAATGTGTTTAACTTGAAGTGCTACGTTTTCAAACGTTTAATAAAGGCTTGCGCTTGAGCACCAGCTCGCCCGATGTTGACAATGTTGAATAAAACAAAATATCCGACTGCAAAAAAAATGTGTCTTGCACGCTGTTGAGTATACATTTTTGTGAGAAAGTATGCGTAAAAGATTATAAATGCGTATTCTTAATTTAGAATAAAGAAATCTAGTAAAATTACTTAT
The DNA here is from genome assembly GCA_947563715.1 of Lycia hirtaria. Lineage (NCBI taxonomy): Eukaryota > Metazoa > Arthropoda > Insecta > Lepidoptera > Geometridae > Lycia > Lycia hirtaria. The sequence continues at coordinate 25,997,819 of OX387383.1, read as the reverse complement.
TTATTACGAAAAAGTTCGTTGGAGGTTACGAATAAACGCATTTTTAAATTTTTGAGTGGGCTGTGTCATTATTATTACAAACAATATAGCTTATGATACTCAGGAAGTGCAGACGAATAAAAAAACACCTTGCACATCAAAATCAGTCAAGCCGTTTAGGCTGTAGGCGATCATACAGAAATATACATACATACTCACGTAAATACAGACATACATACACTCGAAAAACATAACCATTCTTCTTACGCAGTCGACTGAAAAATCAAATAGAAGCCGATAAAATAAATGCACTCTAGCATTATAGTCTAGTAAAAATAAATCCGTTTGTATCGAGCAGATCACAGTATTTGCAACTGGGGGGATTCTTTGAAATTATGATAGGAAAATAACTAAAAATCATAAATCAACAATAATCCCCGATTTATAGACTAGCTGCGTTGCGTGATTACACTCGCGTAGTTATGAAAAACAGTGATGATTATGATGATGATAAGTAGCTTATGTCCGTCTCCAGGTCCAAAGCTATCTCTATACTAATTTTCATAACGATCGGTTCAGCCGTTTGAGCGTGTAAAGGTAACAAAATTAGCCTTTATAATATAATTATGAAATTGTGTCAAATGTATTTCAAAACACCAGTTTTATTCATTTAAATAACAATATACTTAGTTGTCGTTTTTGTTGTCACAAATCTTATTTTTACTATACTATTAAACAAGTAATTTGTGACATTAAATACATTTTTGAAATCTACCCTGCACTGCCGTTACATAAGTTTTTATTTGAATGAAGTTGATAGCTACATAGATGTCATGCAATTTTCAAACGATGTTTTATAAGTTTGTAAAATTTGCCTAAAAACCCGGTAACTGTGGGGGTCAACACGGAGCCAAGGTAAGGGGGTACATTTAATATTTTTTTTATTAACCGACTTCGAAAAAGGAGAAGCTTCTCAATTCGTCGGAATGTCCTTTTAATTTTTTTTATGTATGTTCCCAGATTACTCGATTCAGGTGTATTCGGTATGAAAAAATATTTTATGTTCGTTTTTTTTTACACTCTAATGTAACTAATCTTTATTTCTCGTAGATTGTAATTACATATGTAGGTACTTAAATAAAACTAAACTAAAATAACCTAAACAACTTAAAAATACAGATATACAAATTAAATAAACTAAAGAAAACTGAAATTTTGAATAAAAAATAAAAAATGTGTTGATGCCCGTGTGTGTATATATGTTTTATTTATTTATTAAAGTCCATCAACATTATGTACAATAACAATATTCGCAATAGTTTACGTCTTCTCAGGTGGTCCTTTAGAAATTTTATTAAAATCAGTTCAGTATTTTGGTTTTTATAACAAAATAACTGGAAAAATATGTCACCCAAGTAAACGAATTGCGTATTTTGAAATCGTTTTTTTTTTAAAGTTTTTTATGAACTAGTCGTTTCCGCAGTTTCACCCGCTTAGTGAGGAAAAATGGCCATGATTATGATCATAAGATGATAAAATGTAGCCCAGGTCTGTCTCCAGGTCCTAAGCTACCTGTATACCAATTTTCACTAGCCTCACAGCTCAGTGGTATGTCTACCTGCTAAGCCGTCGGTCGTGGGTTCCCCGCCCAGGATAAGCATTTGTGTGATGAGCATGGATGTTTGTTCTGTGTCTGCTTGTTTCTATGTAATATAAAACATAAACGTATTTTTTTTTACGAAAAAAAGTGTATATGTATTCCATCAGCCATCTGGTTCAGCTTTGCTTAGTTTGAGCTAGATGGTGTTGGGTGAAATGTCCACTAATATTTATTTATTTATTTCAAAACTACCAGTTGAACAAGTATAAGCTTAGAAAACTCAAAAACCTGCGACAAAAAAAACGGCTGAACCGATTTTGATGAAACATAGCTACGCTCCCGATTAATTCACCTTCCAGACAAAAACAACCAAAATCAAAATCAATTCATCCGTTCGTAATGGCAACAATCATTGGAGGGAGATAGAGAGATATAGAGACAGAGTTGTTTTAGCTTTTTGCAAACATCTCTGCCTTTTTTTTTTGTTACCCAGGGGAAACCCTTTATGAGTACCACTGCGCCCCGGGGGAGGCTGCGTGGTTATGTGGGAGTCCCGCCCAGTATCTCTGCCTGCATCAACTGGCAAAATTTTAAGTTTTCTAAGGTTTGAAATGAAACAAATTTTAACGAGTTCATAAAATTATGTAAGTTGTACGCGATAAATCCGTTAAAATTTGTTTCATTACAATGGCAATGTTTACTTTCCTATGTCGGGATGTTTAATGGCTCAATTTTTATAACGATCCAAAGTTGGCTCACTCTCGTTAGGGTTCCGTAGTTAACAAAGGACCCTTATAGTCCATCCGTCCGTCCGTTTGTCAGTCATTTTACTCAGAGAGGAAGGCTTATAGACAAATTTAATGTAAAGTTGCAACTGATTCAGCAAACTATAGCAGCTCCCCACCATCTTGCTTAGTGGGGGAGAGTGGGGAACAACGGCGACTAGCCTGCATTCCTCCCCCCTCGCGGTTTGACGTTTGATGTCGTAAAGAGGGGACTGAGGATCGGTGCCTACTGTGGAGATGCTTCTGTGAGGTTGTGTTATTATGAGAGAAGTATCTATATTTAAAAAAAAAACGACTGCAGAAGAGCGCTTTTTGTATTTACTTACTATTTTGGTACGCTTAATACGCTGTTGAATGTATGATCTTCAAAGATAACATGTAATCGCCTAAAAAAACTAAAAAAACAGACTTCAAAATACGCAATTCGTTTACGTCGATGACATACATGTTTTTCCAGTTATTTTGTTATAAAAACCAAAATTCTGAACCGATTTTGATAAAAGAATTATGGGACCACCTGGAAAGTATACCATTTCAAACCAAAAATCGGTCTAGGGGTCTTCGAGTAATCGAGGAACATATATAATAACATAAAAAAACCGATTCCGACGAATTGCGAACCTCCTCCTTTTTGGAAGTCGGTTAAAAATAATATTACATTAATATTGAATTAAAAATAACATAGGCTCTCCGTAATATACTCTCTATAGGCAGTCGGACGAAGACTTGCACTTGTTTTATTTCCGATTGTAAATCAATCAAACAAATCGAAATTATTCAATATTGCGTTATATTTTCTACAGAACTCTCGAGGTGATAAGCCACGATCTTCAAGCGCGTACAATTTCTTTTAGATTACTTCCCACGTTGCATCAAGTACATAAAATAATAGATAGTGCACATATATTTTATCACCTTATACGTGTTGTTTTATTTAACCGACTGCCCAGGGAGGAGAGAAATGTTTTACAAATTTACACGTGTATGTGAGGTGTGTACAATAAAAAAGTTTATCTATATAAAAACTTTCATGTATAGTATAAGAAAGTTTTTATATTCTTTTTCCCGCCCCGCTCCGTCCCCGCTTCCATCTCGCTTCTGTCATGCTCCCGCCCCGCTCCCACCCGTACTTACTTATTTTTCCTTTGTTATATCTATACTTAGTATATATACGTATAATAATACTGTAACGGGTCAAGATCTGTTTTTTTACATTTTTAAAATAACAATTTTCAAATGTTTTGTCTGTATGTCTGTCTATACGGTGTCCGATTGATGCAGAAACTACTGAATGGATTTGGACATAAGCTAGCTCGTATGTTCATAGAATCAAGCCTATTTTAAGTTCACAAAAGTTATGATGTGTAACTACTAGGTTTTAGTTTTAAATTAATATATTTTTAGTTTTAGTTTAAAGAATGATGTAGACGCCTGTTAAAGGTATGCATGTCAGAACCTATATTAGAGATTACCTACTAAGTCAATGTAATATGTATACTGTTGGTGTTTCTAAAATAAATAAATGAATGAACTAAGGCACGACACGCACTTGGCTATTTGTTATTGTAATGTTATGGCGTGTTCAATAAAGAGTCTATCTATCTATGCTAGGCTGACAGGAGTTTTACTATGGAAACTAACGTGGTATTCACATATTTTAAATAGAAATTACTGGCGACAAACTGCACTGCGACCGAAAGTGACGTTTCCGCTGCTCCTTTAAAAAAATAAACCGCCGTATGCGGTTGAAACTATAGTCGGATTTTTCGACTCAAAACAGACGTGAGTGACCCGTAGTTTTTATTTAAAAAGGGCGTCAGGAGATCTCTCCAAAGAGAGTTTCCCTCTACACGCCCCCCTGCTCTTTGGCGTGTCGCAAGCGCAGACCTCATCTCGGCGGTTCTAAGCAGCTTCTTATGCAACCTTTCTCTCTTGTGTAACACTTTGACCGACATACAGACGGAGGGGGTTATGTAACGTCAATTGTTTTTTACTACCCCAGTTTTGGAAGTCAGGAAGTCGGATCTAGTTTTTTAATTTGGAAAATAAGAGCACTGTTATATGAGAATTAATTTGTGGGTCGGTTGTTTTGTTATGCATTTTGTTTTTGGGTTATAGGTAATTTTTTTATTATACTTAAAGAGTATTTTATTTTCCTTTTAATGTAGGTACAAGTATATATATTAAAAGAAAAACAAAATACCCGACAGTATAATAGCATGTATTGTATTTTACGCTTGCGTTACACTAGATATGCCGTTGAGTGCACGTTTTCGTGAGAAAGTATGCAAAGTTTATTGTTTTCTTTAGGCCGATCGTTTATAGAATGACTTCTTTATTACGAAAAGTTCGTTGGAGGTTACATATATTTTTTTTAATTTTACGAGATTTGTATTATTATTATTACAAAAATGTAGTCTATGACACTCAGGAATTAAAGATGGATACAAAGATACTTCGCTCCTATTTTTACGCACATACATACATAGATACAAACATACATGCACTAGAAAAACAGAACCTTTTTTTTGCGCAGCTGTGGATAGAAATACTCGACTGCATAAGAGCGAATTTTGTAGTTATAAATGTTACAAAGTTAGTCTTGATAAAATGTTGAGTGTACGTACGTACACTCATGCCGCCAGCCCATGTGGCCCAGGGGGGGGGGGGCAAGTTTAATATTATGGAGGATGAGGAAAATATATGTTAAGCGACGGTGTGGCCGAGGATGGAGCTCGAAGATATCTTTCTAGCTTTGAAAATTGGTTGCTCTGCAGTTGGATACAATTTTTTAATCTTTGGGGGGGGGGGGGGGGGGGCAGTCCTAACCTCCCTTGGCGACACCCTTGTACGTTTTGTTCGAAAAACTTACGCATTCTGTTTTTCTTTATTTGATTATACCATTTTGTCGGCTTATTAATATATACTATATATTGTATAGTATATATAATTAATATATACGCCTGTTCAAAATTACAGCTTTCTAATACTTTTTTTTTATATTAATAAAGAAATACTAAATTAAAAAAATAATTAGAAATGTTGTGTTATTAAAAAGAAACTATGCTACCGTATACGGTGACATTAGAATCTGACATAATCCGGCCGAATACTCGAGTCGAGGGTATCTTTATAAGATTTCCCTTCGTTACAAAAGCCTGTTTACTTTGTACTAGGCGTTATTTTATTTAAATTGTTTTTAAATTACCGTATTCCTAGCTCCAGTTCCCTCCAAGGGTAGAGAAGCCAGAGGAACTTTTGAAACTTTCCTCTAAGTTTGAAATCACGTTTCAATGCCGCCTCACGGTTACTTGTTTGGTTTTTTATGTTGCGAAATATTTGATAGTCTTAGCGTTGGAGCGCAAATCTTGGTGGAAATAAAACCGGCCAAGTACGAGTCAGACTCGAGCACGAAAGGTTCCGTATCATTATCTATAAAAACGGCAAAAAATCACGTTTGTTGTGTGGGAGCCCCTTTAAATATGTATTTTATTCTGTTTGTTGTTTTTTTTTAAATCTTTATTATTTAAAGGGGTTTAGTCACCCAATGACTGTGTCACCCCCGTAACAGAATAATTAATTATTAAACATTTTTCTTCTTATATATTTATACTTATCTCTGCGGAAAACGCCATCTACTGCGCTCGCCAACCCGCATGCCAAGTGTGGCGAGTAATGGCAAAACCCCCCCTAATGAAATCCATGGGGGAGGCCTATGTCTAGCAGTGGACTTCTTATGGCTGAGATGATGATCTATACTTATATCCCAAATATTTACAATAATCGCTTATACAATTGTAACAGCATTCTGGCCTGCCCTGATGTTGGCGAAGCCAAAATGCTGTTACATAGGCCCACATTATACAACTCATTAAAGAACATAGCCTGCCTCTGAGGCTCGTTCCGGACACATTCCATCAACACATGGTAAACATCGTCTACCGTATCACATTCCTCGCAGTTCTGTGAATCAGTTATTCCCATTAGATGCTTAAATTTATTTGATATGATGTGTCCCGAACGAAGTCTCATCAACAGCACCACATCTAGCCTATTCAACTTAGCATCCTGAAACCACGGGTACCGAGGTGGATGGCTTTGATTTGTTTTGTACCATACACCTTTAACGAGGGAACGTTCGTCAAAATATTCATTCCAGTTGTCTTTACAGGTTGCTTTACATAATAGTTAGCTAGCTAACTGCAAGCAGAAGTAGGGCGTTCCGTCTGTTAACGCTTCTCTGGCCGCTTGGTCTGCCTCCTCGTTACAACAGAAATACATCATCTGTGAAAATTTCAACTCTCTAACTATCACGGTTCATGAGGTTCATGAGAGAACAGATAGACGGATACACAGACACTGGAGTCTTAGTAATAGGGTCCCGTTTTTACCCTTTGGGTACGGAACCCTAAAAAGCATTTTTCTACTTCACAACGACTTTTTATGTAGGGAGACGTAAAATTGACGTAAATAGTGCCTTCTTTGAGAAGGAAAAGGTATTGCAATCGCGGGTAGACTATTATTTACCCGACTGCGTGAGAAGGAGTGTTATGTTTTTCGAGTGTATGTATGTATTTATATATGTACATATGTACTCGTATGTATGTGGGTATGTATATTTCTATATGATCGCGTCCAGCTTAAACGGCTTTACCAATTTTGATGTGCGACGGGTCGTTAGATTCGTCTTCACTTCCTGAGTCTTATATTATTAGGCTATATTTTTTTGTAATAATTATTATTATTGTCTGTATAGGACATAGTTGATGATAGCTTAGGGCCTGACACCGACTTAAAAAAAATAATTGTTGGTGTACGTACCAACAATAGACGCCCAGTTTTGATTTTCTTCCGGTTATTTCTTTCTTTTCAGTTTGAAGTCGGTTTAATTTTTTTAAATTACTTTTACTTAAGTTGTTTAGGTTATACATCCAGCGTCTTCCCGCCACTTGTATGAGGTCATCCGTCCATCTCGTGGCTGGTCTTCCTACGCTGCGCTTGCCGGTACGTGGTCTCCAGCTCCACTCGAGAACCTTTCGGCCCCGAATAATTGTATACTACTAATTAACAATGATAAATTACCATATAACAAAAAAAAAACTTAAAATTTCGCAAACGATACGTTAATATTTTCTGAAATTGGTAAAAATATGACACGTGAAAACTTTCGCATAACTTTTTGCATTTTAATTAGCTAACATAAATTATGCTACGTGAGTAAAATCACGTGTTACACCATGGACTTTCCACGTCTCTCGTTAACGGATCTACAAATCACGTGTTACACCATGGACTTTCCACGTCTCTCGCTAACGGATCTACAGAACGTTGCTCACCGCCGTAACTGATAACCGATCACAATTCTTACACTAATTTTAATCTAGGTCAAGGTTTATTTATAAGGAAAAATGGCGAATATAAAAACTGGTCGCATCCTGAATCCGGCGCGATGTGAATATGTGTGACTCTATACTAATGCGTTGGCCGTCTCTCACACCGTCACCACACGACTTTTAAATTACATACAGAGCGGACATTCTCCGCCTCCCGCCAATCTCGGGTTCCTCACCCGCCCCCCGCGCTCGCCCTGGAGAAGGAGGAGTTTACCTATACGGTGGTCGAGGTACGTATTCTGTTGTCGAAGTAAGCGTTGTGGCCTTTAAGTACACGAATCTCAAATGACGTCAAAAAGCGACCGACGATGATCATTTTTACATGTGTGTGTGTGTGTGTTATATATAGATGTCAATGTGCCGTGACGTAAAAGTGGGTGTTATTTATTTATTTGACGCCTTTTCTCTTTTCTGAGAACTAATTTTGGAATTTTCAAGGCTAGAATGAATAAATATCTTCTAGATCAACGAGCTCCATCCTCGGCCTCACCATTGCTTTACATAAGCAATCGATGATCTATAATATTCACATTAAAGAAATATATCTATATATATAAAATAGTTGATTTTTTTATATTTTCTAAATTGGCTAAGAAGTAGGAAAATATGTTTTTAGGGTTCCGTACCTCAAAAGAAAAAACGGAACCCTTATAGGATTACTTTGTTGTCCGTCTGTCTGTCTGTCTGTCCGGGTGTCAAGACCTTTATCTCAGGGACGCGTAAAGGTATCGCGTTGAAATTAAAACCATTCTATAGTATCTTGCTGCAGAAAGAAAAATAAAATTTCCCAGTTTTCATTAAAAAAGTTACAGCCGAATATGTCGTAAATGCACATTTCGACACTCACAAGAGAATCGAAACCTATGGGGTATTTTCCGTTGTCCTAGAACTATGAAATTTGGCAAGAAGCATTGTATTAGAGTACACATATAGGAAAAATCCGAAAACTGGAGAGTTTTTATTTAATCACAAAAAAAATAATGTCTTTACGCAAGGAATGAGGGTCCAAATTTTAAAGTTCTTTAACCGTATCATGTGGGGTATCATATATGAAAGAGCTTTATTAGTATAAATTAAAACAGGGTTTTAAATATTTTTATGATGTATATTTTTCGGTATAAGAAGGAAAATAAAATACGATGTCCCCCTTTTATATACTAGTTTGTACGGAACCCTCGGTGGGCGAGTCTCACTCGCACTTGTCCGGTTTTATTTTACTATTCCGTCACCAGTATACGTGATATCTCAATAAAACTATTTTTTAAATATTTGTCCTTGGTACATAAAAAAAACCCACTTTTCTAATATCCATAACCAATGAATTTACTTATATGTTTAAAAATACGCGCGAATATACATATATATTGTAATATATAATGCGCGAGAGAGATAGCTGCACGCTTTGAACTCCACCTTAAGTGAAGAACGTACAATACACTTTACAAATGAGCATTACGTATCGGTGTGACTGGCTTCCAGGCTATAACGGGTTTTTTCTGACTCACCCTTGCCCGTAAGTAGGCCGTCTTCACTTTCTGTTTCGACGTCGCAAATTTTTACTTTTATTTTCATTTATAAGTTAGTGAAAAGTATCCGGTATGACCCATTTCGTTCGTATATATTAAAATTTGGGGGTTTCAGGTGTAAAATTTAATAAATTTAGGATTTTCAGCTGGTGAATTTTATAATTTAGTTATGGTTTTTGATTGCCACTGGAACTTCTTGAGGGAAAATTCTGAGATAGTAGAGTTTGTGCTCATTTTGTTAGTCATAGTAAGCACTTTACATGATATTTATTTAAGCTAGGTATTTTTTTTCTTGTTTATTGCATAAGTTTATATACTTTTAAAATACCAAACCGACGCACGCCGCACGAAAAAACATTTATTTTTTTATTTTTGATTTAGATGTACCTATTATTAGTACAAAAAATACTCGGTCTATGATTTTCAGGAAGTAAAGATGAATCTAACGTCACCTCGCACGTCAAAACAGACTTTGTAGTTGAAACAATGTATACATTTCTCATCCATTTCCCTTCCTTCCATTTTCCTTTCGTTCATACATTTTCCATCCATCATCCATACATTTTCCTAGCCGTCGTCCGTTTGTTATCTAAAAATGTGATCTGACTATAAATTGATAGTTTCGGACTTTTTTAGTCTAGTAAAAATAAATCCGTTTGTATGGAGCAGATCACAGTATTTGCAACTGGGGGGATTCTTTGAAATTACGATAGGAAAATAGCTAAAAATCATACATCAATAATAATCCCCGATTTATAGACTAGCTGTGTTCCGCGGTTTCACTCGGGCAGTTATGAAAAACAGTGATGAATATGATGATGATAAGTAGCTTGTGTCCGTCTCCAGGTCCAAAGCTATCTCTATACTAATTTTCATAACGATCGGTTCAGCCGTTTGAGCGTGTAAAGGTAATAAAATTAGCTTTTATAATATCACTATGAAATTGTGTCAAATGTATTTCAAAACACCAGTACCTACCAGTAGTATTCATTTAAGTAGCAATATACTTAGTTGTCTTTTATGTTGTCACAAATCTTATTTTTACTAGATTATATTCGTTTACTTGAAGATTGATGATTTTACAGCTTAGAGGGGCTGTGAAAGTTAAAAACATATCCAAAAATAGGGATGTTACAAGTTTGACGTGTGTGTCTGTGTATCTTTATATGTATCTATGTGTATATCTACTGCATCGTAGCGCTCAAACGGATGGACTGATTATGATTAGTTTTTTTTGTTTTGAAGAATATTTGATCGGGAGTGTTATTAGCTATGTATCATCAAAATCGGTGCAGCCGTTTTTTTATATCGGGGGAGTTGTAAGTTGTCTAAACTTACTTGTGATGACACACGGCACTGAAACGTGGTCCCTAACTATGGGCCTTATAAGGAAGCTCAAAGTCACGCAACGAGCTATGGAGAGGGCTATGCTCGGAGTCTCTCTACGAGATCGAATGAGAAATGAAGAGATACGTAGACGTACAAAAGTCACCGATATAGCACAGTGGATTAGCAAGTTGAAGTGGCAGTGGGCAGGGCACATAGCACGTAGAACTGATGGCCGATGGGGCCGAAAGGTTCTCGAATGGAGACCACGTACCGGCAAGCGCAGCGTAGGAAGACCAGCCACGAGATGGACAGATGACCTCATACAAGTGGCGGGAAGACGCTGGATGCAAGCCGCTTCCAATCGGTCTTTCTGGAAATCCATGGGGGAGGCCTATGTCCAGCAGTGGACTTCTTATGGCTGAGATGATGATGAAACTTACTTGTTAGACATCAAACTTGATCTTGACATATCTATGCGTTTTTGAGAAAAGGCTCTTGACGACCTATCTGACAGACGCAGAACAAAGTGATACCTATAAGGAATCCGTTTTTTATTTTGGGGGTAGAGAACCCTAAATAATATACGGATTTGGATTAGTACATATTAAGCCCTGTCTTTGGATACCAAATTTAATGCGAAAAAAATCCAGTAAAATTTGGTTACGGAATCCGCCATATTGGGAATTTCAGTGACGTCATATAGCTTGTCACCCGGACAATAATATAAAAATTCATTGATACTACTAAATGCATCGAAATCAGACAAGCAGCTTAGATAATAATTACGGTCGAAAATATATTATGTAAATCCAAACATACACAATGTATTTAAATTACCTACACAAACAAGTATCTATGTAGGTATATTAAAAGAAAAACAAAATATCGACTGCAAGAAAGCAGTTTTTGCAGTCTAAGTTTAATTTAGCAAGTTTAATCTAAGTTTAAATTACACTCAGGGAGTGCAATCAAATCAAAACAACAAGACATCAAAATCGGTTAAGCCGCTTAGGTTGTAGTCGACCATAAAGAAACATACACACATACCCGCATAGTTATATGCATACATTCCCACATACATACAAACATAATATACACAAAACCGTCCTTCTTATACAGTTTGGTAAAAAAGGAAACATGTGAATTAAGTTTAAAAAATATTATTGCACTTAATTACCCTAGGTGAATTAGCTCAGGTGAATCATGTCTACGGCGCCAAATTTTATGTCAAAAACATGACCCTTCCTTATTTAATTGCTTTGTCGGAAAAAAAAAACATGTCTAAAAAGTTACAGCAGATTGTGTAAGAACTAGACTTAGTCCGTTACCTAGGAATCTAGAGCCAAACAAAAACTCTATCCAAAGTTCAGGTCGCCGATTTCATAATGTACCAAACGTGGATCGTCGTAAGGCTTCGAATCTCTCTGCGGAACCACGATGTACTCTCACTGGTAGAAAGGTCTTAAACACCTCCCAAATAAATTGTAATTTCTACCTTATACACATGTAGATAGGGATTGGTTTTGATTAGAAAGTCATGGCAACTTCAGACTTTTATCAACTGAAATATTAACTTTCACAAAGTCCTTCTTCGCAACACTTTTTAAACCAAAATCAACGTTAACACTTTTTAATAAAGTAGAAAATTGAATGATGGTGTCGAAATTGGAGTCGCTTTGTCGAAGTGTGAGGTTTGCCCTACAACCGAAAGTGAAAGTGTGCTCACGAGTCAGTGGAGGAAGTGGGGGGGTGGTCATGAGTCGAATTGTTAACTTGGATTTGGCGATTTGATGACCCATAGCACGTCGGCAGTACGGTCATAATTCGCCGTATTTTGGTCATGCGCTGATGAAAGTTGAGCGATATGTTTTGGTAGGTACCAGGGCAGTATGAGATTGGAAGAGATCCACGAATAAGGATACACGTAGGTACTTACTCGAGGATATGAGGGATCGCTCAAAATATGAGAAAACTTCTATTGATTTATGTAATCCCTATTTGAAAGTTTGAAAGTTTGAGGTCAAACGATGTTGTTAATTTGAAACAATTTCAATTATCTAAATATAACCTTCCTTCGACAAGTTTCCGGTAGCCTATTTGGGAGACCGTCTGACTTGCGATCCGCAGGTCCTGGGTTCGAATCCCGCGGCACGAACCCCTGTCTTTTTTGGATTTTTTGAATAATCTCTAAAAATAGAAATATTTCATTGGATTCCTACGTGAAGTGCGTCAGATTATAGAATCGCAGAGTACCACTGAAACGTTTTTCTTTGCCAAATGTTGAGGATTATCGTGTAAACATCTGTACATTTTCTAATCTTCGAAGACGAAGCATTTGACATTCAATGACAAATATCATTCTTGACGAAAAATAAAACAGCGGGTGAAGAGAAGTCTCTTTAAAAACTTTACAACCGTGAAGGATCAGTCACGCAATGAGCTATGGAGAGGGCTATGCTAGGGTCCTCTCTGCGAGACCGATGCATCCTTCGTCTCCCTGCCACTTGAGGTCGTTTCTATTACCATCTTCTGGTTGGTCGTTTTAAGTATAAAGTACGCTAAGAGGGTACGTAATTTCCGTAAGAGGGTAGACAGATATGTCTGCTCTTAACCATATCATCCACCCGCATTCTTCAGTCGCCCGTAAACATGGTGCATGTAACTGTGCCAAAATATCGGGAGCTCAAAATTATCGCGAACCACGGTAAATATCCCGTTAATAATAATAGTGCTTTAATAAAGTACGCTACTGTTTAATTTATTTAAAGTTATCCTTAGCCCTGATAAGTTCTGATTCGATCTCGCGGGAAGAACTTCGAGCATAGGTTCAGAATTGAAGAGATCCGTCGTACGAAAGCCGGTTCATAAAATAGCGGATAAGCAATATGAAGTGGCAGTAGGCAAACATACCACGCAAAACTGATGGACGATGTGGCCGAAAATTTCTTGTTTGGAGACCACGCACCGCCAAGCGCAGCTTGGGAAGACCAACCACAGGTAGACAGAAAATATCTTAACAATAATAAAATTTATTATCGGAACAGCGAAAAAATGGGAGAGATTGCCGGCTTCTTTGTTCCTTGAGAGTTACAACATTGGTATTTTCAAGGTCAGAGTGAATAGGTACCTTCTAAGTCTGCGTGCTTCATCTTCGACCACATTGTCGCTTTCCAATAGGCGAGTTGGTGGTCAAACGCGGACTTATTCGTGTTAAAAAAAAATAAGTGGCTGGAAGATGCTGGATGCAAGCCGCTTCCAACCGGTCTTGTTGGAAATTCATGGAGGAGGCCAGTGGTCTTCTTGTGGCTGAGATGATTATGATGATCCGATAGTGTGTACTATTGTAAAACTGGCCCAGGTGGTGATCTTAGCTCAGCTTATAATCTAGGTGACAATTTTCACGATTTTCCAAGACAAAGGTTTCAAAATGTTGGCTGGTGACATAAGACGAGGAAGCAATACCAGCGGCGACGTGATTCTTCTCAGCGGTGTAAAAATCATTTAAAGACAATTTATCTATAGGCTGTTGTTTTATTAGCTATAATTAGAATAAGGATAAGTTACCTAAAATCCGAAATACATTTGTTTGAATTTTACTTGCCTACTTTTAATTTTTCTAGATGTTTTATTTGACACGAATGTCTGATGCCATAAGTTCGTTAACCATAAGGTTCATTTGCCCGAATGATTATTATGTTAGGTGCGTTAGGTTTTTGTATAACACATAAACTTTCGTATAACAAAGCTTCTGTTAGCTGACGAGTTGTCAAATTAGCTTACGGGATTTTGAACGCGTTTTTTGAAAAAAGTCGTAAATGTAGGAAATTATTTTTTTATACAACCTTTGCGCTTGACCGCCAACTCGCCTGATGTTAAGCGATGTTGCGGTCTACTATCAAGCGCGCTTAGCTAGAACAGGGTTTCTCAAAGTGGGGTACGCGAACCCCTAGGGGTCCGCCATTCGACGGTAGTGGGTTCGCGATAAGATTTATGTATAATAGTGGCTTAATGATTGGCAGGCACGTGCAGCCCACATGTTGCGCGCGCGCAACTGAATTCGTCACTCGCTCTCGCACGCCGAGACAAGAAAATGTCAAAGTAATTCAACGTCTACTTCTGCTGAATTATTCTTCAACAGTCAATTTTATTTATTTTGAGTGGAGGAGGGGTGCTTAGTTAGTTCAGGGGTTCGCTGTCACCTGGAAACTTTAACAGGGGTTCGTGAAGCCAAAAGTTTGAGAAACCTTGACCTAAAAGAAACCGGTTCACTCGCGATTTAAAGAAAAAAAAAACAAATTTTTTTTTCGTTGTTTTGTTGTTGTCCATCATGTTTTTACGTAAACATAAAAATATTTCAGGATTTGTTTTTTTTTTTATGTACAAATATATTTGCTGTTTTTTTTTGGATATGTAAAATAAAATCCGCTGTAATAAATAAAATAATAATCAACCTGTAGATCGCTACGTTCCGGTCTACTTGCAGAGTTGCTTGCGGCCGCTTATGTAACACCCTGTACCAACGATAAGCCATTCAGCTGCTATTTTATAAGTAAACCTAATTTTATATAACAGTTATAAATTATAGCACAACTAGGGGTATAAAATTGCATTACTAGTCCAATCAAAATAGACAAAAAAAAAAGTTTGCCATAATTCGCATAGAGCTGAACATTGGTATAGACGTTATCATTACTAATGAAATGCCAAAAATCCCCTTCGATCCTACTTCTGAAAAGAAAACCAAGGTCAAAGCTAAAAAATCCGGTTTTTCCCATTTTTTGAGTTCCGCACCTCAAAAGGAAAAAAACGGAACCCTTATAGGATCACTTTGTTGTTCGTCCGTCCGTCCGTCCGGGTGTCAAGACCTTTTTTATCTTGGGAACGCGTGAAGGTATCGTGTTGAAATTAAAACCATGTACGTAGATCCATAATCTCTTGCTGCAGAAAGAAAAATCAAATTTCTCGAAAACTGAGACTAAAAAAAAAAGGTTACAGCCGATTTTTTTTCTTCAGAAGTAGGATCGAAGGGGATTTTTGACATTTCATTTGTAATAGTTTATTTAACGTCTACCAATTTTCAGCTCTATGCGAATTATGGCTAACTTGAATGTCTATTTTGACTGGATTATATGAAAATATTTGATAAAGTGTCAACGGAATGTAGCGTCAGTTCTCAAAAACGTCCGAGCTCAATATGTAATTTCGATTTTCAAAATGTTTCGAAACGGCAAAATAGACGTTTCTAGATTTCTAAATTAGGCTTTAAAGCGGCGGTATAGAGTATTCTATCAGCCATCTAGTTCCATAGTACAAGCTTTGCTTAGTTTGGGCTAGATGGTATTGGGTGAAAATGTCCACAAATAGTTGTTTATTATTATTACAAAAATATATTCACGGAGTGAAAACGAATCTAACGACACCTTGTACATAAGAATCGGTCAAATCATGTAGAAACATACATACATACACAGTCTATGTATGTACATATTGTATGATACACTTGAAAAACATAACCCTCCTTCTTACGCAGTCGGGTAAAAATACTTTTGTCTGGAAACGGTACCACCTTACACATAAAATGATCAAATGACAATCAAGTTAGTACGTAAGCCACCCACAACGAATGCAGGTAGGTGGTCACACAACACACACAGAAACACACATGAACAACAACAAAAACTTTATAGCGCTCTGTCAAAATAATTCCAAGCCTTGGAAAATTTCATAATTATGGTGTGATATAGATGTATAATGGAAATATTATATCATACATTCTAGACAATGAATATACTTTTAAAGAACTTTGCCATAATAATTAAATTTGTGTGTTATTAATTTCATTCATTACATTGATATTGTAATAATAATATAATAAAGTTGGATCAAGGGTCGGATACAAAAGGCAGTCATCCTAGACACGGCGCGCATTGTCAGGAGATTCCTCAGTTTGTAGCCCTTACCGTCGACAGCTTGAGCCTTGCCCCGCTGCTGGCGGCACACTAGTTTTAAATTTGTTACAATATTTATGTTATTTTTTTATATGTTTATATTTGTATTGTAAAAAAAAAAATAGGAATCTAAATAAATAAATGTGAATATAATAATAGTATTATTCTAATTTATATTGTTGAATTACAATAAGTTGTCATATAATAATGTTAAAATATCATACGCCTGCTGTCACAGGTTTATACATCCCTCGCGCATCGACCCTGACGGGAAATTGCCTAATGGGCTAGCATAATAGATTATAATTTTTGAAGTGAAAACTTCTTTAGTGGTGTTGTGCATTTTTGGGATGGGTAAAAAATGTTAAACTTGTGTCAGATCGTCAGATCGTAAGACGGACAGTCAGAAATCTATTCTAACGTTCTGCATTTAAAGTTCATTATTGTATGTACAAGTTTGTCCTTCTAGCATGACGTCATTTCGTTGCGCCGAATGCTTATTTTCGACAAATGCACGTAAGACTCGTTAGCTCAATAGGTTAGAGCACCGATTTAAATTTCAATTTGTCAATCGGAGGGCGGAGGTTCAAATCCTTCACGAGTCTTTTTGCTATTTATTTTTTAGTTTTAAATTCTGCCGGCACTCCCGGAGTGCAACCCGTTGTTTTTTTTTCGTATGTATAACATGAGATAATGAAGTTCTGCAGCACACTCTCGAATAAAGCTAAAGCACCACATCTAAAATTACCCTTTTAACCGACTTCCGAAAAGAAGGAGGCTCTTATGAGTTGTTTTTGATGTTTTTTTTGTTCGATAAGTTGATATGATCCCATATAAGAGATGATGCCTCAGAGGTGATCCCATATAAATTAAATCAATATCGGTTCAGTATATTTATTTATAGTTTTTATAAACAAATAACCCTTCTCACAATTAGAAGATGGCCCGTTCCCAGCAGTGGGACAGTTTGTACAAACAGGGCTGATAAAAAAAAAAAAAAAACTGAAAAAAAAATCATCAAAGTAAACAAATTGTGTATTATGAAGTCGTTTTTTTCAGTTTATTTAAACTATAATTTATACTAATTCATCGAATGATATAATGTATTTTTGACCACCTCTGAGGTATACCTACCATACAAAAAAGAATCAACAAAACTAATTCATAATTAGCGAAGTAATCACGTAACAAAAATATAAAAATAGCATATAGTCCATTGAGAACCTCTTCCTTTTTGTAGGTCGGCTAAAAATACAAACAATTGAAAATTATGCTAAAAAACATATAGTCTAATTGAGAACCTCTTCCTTTTTGTAAGTCGGCTAAAAATACAAACAATTGAAAATCATATTTTTTGAAGTTTATTAAAAATTCTGACAGATTGAGAATTTAATTTTTTGTCATTTGTAAAAAACATTCAGTCTGATATAGAAACTCGTTTTACGAAGTTTATTAATTAATTATTTTATTATTAAGTTAACCGTCAGATTTAGAACACATTTTTTGTTGTTTATTTCAAATCTTAACTCAGAATCTTATTTTTGAAGTCGTCTATATCAGTACAATTCGATTGTGACAAAGTTCCTAAGTAAATTTAATTATAAATGCATTTCCTTTGAAATCGACGTTCCTAAGAACAATGGTTCGCGTTTTGCTGAACATGTATTTTATAATATTCCGCTGATCTGGGTTTGTCATTCATGTCCATTGTTAATTTATTTATTTGAAAGGAAGTGGGCGAGTATTAAAATACCTTATTTGTACTAAATATAGTACATATTTTAATTAATCAAGTTTATAAATTCAAATTAAGTCATTCAAATAAAACCGGCCAAGTGCGAGTCGGTCTCGCGCACGAAGAGTTGACAGGCCTCATGGCTCAGTGGGAGTACGACTGCTTCCTGAGCTATAGGTCGTGGGTTCGATCCCCACCCAGGGCAAACATTTGTGTGATGAGCATGGATGTTTGTTCTGTGTCTGGGTGTTTCTATGTATCATAAGTATGTATTTAC
Organism: Lycia hirtaria; assembly: GCA_947563715.1. Taxonomy (NCBI): domain Eukaryota; kingdom Metazoa; phylum Arthropoda; class Insecta; order Lepidoptera; family Geometridae; genus Lycia; species Lycia hirtaria. The sequence continues at coordinate 25,979,247 of OX387383.1, read as the reverse complement.
GAGAAAAAAAGGATATATGTATTCTATCAACCATTTAGTTTCCATAGTACAAGCTTTGCTTAGTTTGGGCTAGATGGCGTTGTGTGAAATGTCCTCCAATATTTATTTATTATTATTATTATTTATTATCTATAAAAACGGCAAAAAATCATATCTTTTGTATGGGAGCCCCCTTTAAATATTAATTTTATTTTAATTTGGTTATTTATTTTAAATATATAATATAACTCAATATTCTGTGAATATTTCAAGCGTCTACTTGTTGCCGTTATCAATATCGAGCAAAAACGAGCAAAAAATCACGTTTGTTGTATGGGAGCCCCCTTAAATATTAATTTTATTCTGTTTTTTAGTATTTATTGTTATAGCGGAAATAGAAATACATCATCTGTGAAAATTTCAACTCTCTAACTATCACGGACCATGACATACAGCCTCGTGACAGACGGACGGACGGACAGACAGCGAAGTCTCAGTAATAGGGTCCCTTTGGGTACCGGAACCCTAAAAATTATGTCATTACAAAAAAAAACGAATAACCCGCTCCGAATCGATCCTAGTGCAATGGCGCCCTTAATACTGGCAGCATTACCCCGCTGAATGGCAATGGCCAATCTTTGCACAAGGAACGAACCGGAGCGATATTTTTTTACTTAAAATTTTAGTTTTCTTTAAATTCTTAAGTTTATTCTTATTTATTTGCCTAGGTTATTTTTATTTCGTTGTATTTATGTATATCTGTATTATTTAATCTGCTTAAGTTATTTTAGTTTAGTCTTATTTAAGTATATGTGTAATTATAATTTAGAGTTCAAAATCAAACAAAAAAGTTAAATTAAAAAAAATATATATAAATGTTCTGTCCTTATTTGACCGGCTTCAAAAGGAGGAGGGTAAATTCGACTCTTTGTTTTTGTTAGCGTCAATCGTAAAGCTTCGTCATTTATACTCGTTAACCGATCTCAATATTTTTTTTGTTTGAAATTATATTTTTAGTTACGTTCAGATTGGTTCCATAGAAATTTCATTAAAATCGGTCAGTAGTTTGGTTTTAAAAACAAAATTGTACATTTTGAAGTAGATTGTTTCAGTTTTGTAAACTGTAATAACTGTTTAATTTCAATAGGCGAGAAAGAAAAAGAAGAGATGGAGAAAAAGAAGAACAATGTACCAGCTGCTTCTCTTCCCGGGCATACTCTAAAAGTTAGTTAAGGGACTTGAGGGAACTTAGTAGGCGTATATGTAGCTGACCCCTTGTCACTCTAAGCCAATATTAGATTTTACCCTTTAATCCCCTAATATCCTCTATTCACGGTCAAATGTATGGCGTCAAACTGCCTCATGGTTATTGATACACCGTAAGGAAAAATAATTTTATGTATGTATTTGTTATGTATAAAACTTTATTTGTGTCCATGTCCGGGAAATGTGTATTGTTTATGTTCCCTTGTGTCCCGAGAGAGGCGCGCACGCACGGAGGCTGCGCAGGAGTCGGTCGGCGACCCGCCGGCCTTGCGTCGCTTGCACGTGCGTAGCACACCCGCTGTCTCTACACGATGTTTACATATTTACAAAACATTCATGCGACATAAATAATATTATTACATATTAATTGATTATCATTTAATATATTTATATAAATATATATATATTTATATTTTATAAATATATATATATTTATATTTTTGACTGGCCTTGTGGCTCAGTTGGTAGTGTGTTTACGTCTACCTGCTGAACTGAAAGGTCGTGGGTTCGATCCCCACCCAGAGCAAACATTTGTGTGATGAGCATGGATGTTTGTTCTGTGTCTGGGTGTTTCTATGTATCATATGTATATATTTACAAAAAAAAAGTATGTATGTATTCTACCAGTCATCTAGTTCCATAGTACAAGCTTTGCTTAGTTTGGGCTAGATGGTGTTGTGTGAAATGTCCACAAATATTTATTTATTTATTTTATTTATTTATATATATATTTTAAATACCTTTTAAGTTAAACGGTTTTATAGAAAAGAAAGATAATGATGTAGTTAATGTATTTACTGTCTCCTACTAGAAAAGCCCTTTCATTTGATACTCATGTAGTGAAGGATGTGTTAAAATATGAAATCCGCCATTTTGTGGCGGCGGCCGTATTGAATTTAGAATGATACTAAATATATTTCACTGTATTGTCATCTAAAAGCGTGTACCAAATATCAGATCAATCTGTTCAACGGGAAGGGGGTCAAATTTACATTGCTTTTGACCCAAAAACATAAACAACAACAAACAGGACAAGCTAAAGAAAACCGTTTAATAAAAATGTTATAAATTGTTTAATTTTGCGTGGTTGTAACGAAAAATACTAATTTTATTTACTAGGAGATTATGGTCGTAAAACGATCTTGATCTTTTCTTTATTTAGAGGCTGCCCGCCTGCGACTCAGTAGCGATGAAAGTGGCGCTGATGATAAAATATAACCTCTAACCTCTATGTGTATAACCTATCTTGTGGTTTTGTTGCTCTAGATGTAAGATTGATTCTGGATATGTTTATACTCACAATTCATGAAACTATCAATGATTTTGTAAGATTTGCTCTATTTTTTTTAAAATCATTATTTTCATTTTACATTACAAATATCGAAAAACAAGAAACACAACAATATAAGATATCTAAAAAACATTAAAAAATAAGACAGGACAAGTGCGAGTCAGTTTTTTGAAACTTTTTTCAGTTTCAGTTCTAAGGGGAACCCCCAAATTTTTTTGTTTTTTTTTTCTATTTTATTGTGAAAATCAAAATGCGGGTCACAGAATACATCCACTTACCAAGTTTCAACAGTATAGGTCTTATACTTTCGGAAAAAAGTGACTGTGACATACGGACGGACAGACAGACAGACATGACGAATCCATACGGGTTCAGTTTTTTGCCATTTGGCTACGGAACCCTAACAAGAGCACATTCATTACTTTCATGAATAAATTCGCAATCTGGGCACTTGAAAACATTAAAAATAAAAACTTGAAAACATAAGGGGCAGCAAAAATCAAATCCTCTGAAATCTGCCGCCCCCTAGGACGCTGCTGCCCCTAGGCCGCGGCCTATACGGCCTATTGACAAATCCAGGACTGCAGTGGGTGTGTGCATTTGCATAATCTCATCCCCCCTGCCCTTTTTGTATCAGACAGCAAGAGGCACGACATCGATTCACGGTGTATATTCCAAAACCGAAACGAAACGCTTTAGATCTTCATTTATTACCTGGAAGAGATCGCTATTAGCGATAAGGCCGCCTGTTGTTTCACTAGCATTTAAGCCCTTTTCACTATGTAATTTGTGTTTTAGTTAAGGTGTAAACAATAAAGAGTTTATCCATCAACGTACCGCCATAATGTGAAATGCGCTTCTTGAATGGGCCTCTCCGAATAAATATAATCTAGGTGTCTTCAAATCGCGAGTGAATAGGTTCCTTTTAGATAGATACATATGTATCTTTTTATAAAAATACCACATTGAACAAATATATTAAAATGGCAATATTATAATGGCTAACACTTTTTTAAATTATCACGGTCATTCATTATAACACTATTATTATTAACGGGATATTTATTTTTATCGGGAGCTCAAAATTAACGCGAACCAAACAAAATATCCCGTTAATAATAATAGTTAAAACACTATTATTATTAACGGGATATTTATTTTTTATCGGGAGCTCAAAATTAATGCGAACCAAATAAAATATCCCGTTAATAATAATAGTTAAAACACTATTATTATTAACGGGATATTTACCGTAATGGCCTATGGTTAATCGTTCAATAGACGGCCTTATCGCTTAAAGCGATCTTATCCAGGCCACTATGTATAGAGTAGGATAGGTGGCACAGATGACCTTTAAAATTAAAAATTTGCGTATATCTACCTACATTTTAGGAAAGTGTGAGACCATAACTATAGCTTAACAATAGGCAAGTTGCCTAAGTAACTCAAGGCAGGTGGTCAAGCGTAAGCCTATCTTCGAAAAAAAAGAGAGGCAAGGTATTGTCTCGTTCCAATATAACCAGCGTATGTTCAAAGCGCATGCGCGTACGTTGACACCGCCGCTCTATGCAGTTTCAGAGATCGGATGTCACGCAGGTTATCGCCAGGAGATAAGGAACGGGAAGAGGTTTGGGAGCTTCTTCTATCTATATAGCGCTGGGTGAGATTACTCTCCGACGATAAGATTGCGTACTTGGTGTGACTATGGAAGTAGATTTTCTATGTTACGGAGTAGTAAGCAGACTTTTCCTAAAATATTTCCAGTTTACTGAGACTGCTTGTTTTGTCTGCCCTCATTTGATTTTTCCACTGACCAAGGTTTGATACGTCTTATTACCAAGGTTCCGTACCTCAATAGGAAAAAAACGGAACCCCTATAGGATCTGTTTGTTGTCCGTCTGTCCGTCTGTCCGTCCGTCGGGTGTCAAGAACTCTCGGGAACGCGTGAAGGTATCGAGTTGAAATTAAAACCATATACGCAGATCCATAGTATCTTGCTGCAGAAAGAAAAAAGTTTCTAAGTTTACGTAAAAAAAAGTTACAGCCAAATATATCGTACAAAACGCACATTTCGACACTCACAAGGGAATCAAAACCTATGGGGTACTTCCCGTTGACCTAGAACTATGAAATTTGGCAAAAGCATTGTGTTAGAGTACACATATACCTAGGAAAAAATCCGAAAACTGGAAATTTTTAATAAAATCACAAAAAAAGTGTCTTTATGCAAGGAATTAAGGTCCAAATTTTAAAGTGAATTAACCGTATCATGTGGGGTATCATATGAAAGAGCTTCAGTAGCATAAGCTAAAACGGTTTTTAAATATTTTTACGATGTATATTTTTCGGTTTATGAAGGAAAATAAAAAACATAAAAATGATTTCCCCCTATTATCTACTAGATTGTACGGAACCCTCGGTGGGCGAGTCTGACTCGCACTTGTCCGGTTTTTTTAGTACCATTTGGGTACGGAGCCCTAAAAACACACAGTTACAATTGATAGCCTCCTTCTTTTTGGAAGTCGGTTAACAAGGAGAAGTTTGCTAAGATTGTTTTATTTGCCAATGATACGCCTTTGTCATTTTGATATCGGAAAAAAGAAACCAGTACACTCAAAATTAATCTAGCTTTAATTCAAGCACAAAATGTTGTGCTTGAAGCTAGGTAAGCTAGGTATTGAACTAAAAGCTAATAAAACCGACTGTGTATAGTTTTCTCTTGCACGAGATAAATTATTAGCTGCAATAATCCTCGATAACAACCAATTATGTTTTACAACAACTACAAAATTTTTAGGTCTCAAACTTGACTCTAAGCTACAGTGGGGAGCGCACATAAAAGATCTGTCTGGAAAGCTTAGTTTAACTGCCTACACAGTACGCAAGATCAGAGAGCTTCTGATGTTGACACGGCAAATGCAGTATATTTTGCCTATTTTCATTCTTTATTGACTTATGGAATTATGCTATGGGGAATTGTTGCAGATGTTCTTAAATCTATTTTTGTATTGCAAAAGAAAGCTGTTCGGTATATTTACAAGCTAAGGCGCAGATACTCTCTTATGGGGGTTTTAAATCGATTCATACACATACATACTTATTTTGCAGACATTGACATACATACTTATTTTGTAAATTTTGTAAATTATATCATTAGCATAATTCGTGTTAATGGTGCTAATTTGAATAATAAATAAATAAATAAATATTTTTGACCATGCCCAGCCAAGTTTGCGATTCTATAATAATTTATCAAATTATTTGACAAACTTACATGATAAAAAATATTAGTTTAGGAGTTCCTATGGCCACCTTCCGACGCCATCTTGAGACCCTAGCTGTCATGTAGCACATGAGTGCTTGTCAAGACTATTCAAATGAGTCCAAACTCGACGGTTTTATCTTGTTTAGTTTAGGAGTTCCTATGGCCACCTTCCGACGCCATCTTGAGACCAGCTCCATGGTACCATATTATTGCATTGTCACCGAACTTACGTAAGTAAGCCAAATTTCAACCTAATCTAACGACAGGAAGTGGTTCTAATTTAACTCGCAAGATTTGTCCCACACATACTAACAGGGCAAGTAGAATAAAAGCTTTTAAATTCTCGATATTTTTTAGTGTTTCACACACTGAAGTATCTACAAATTTATAGACAGTGAAAAAATTACAATGAAAGAACTTTTAAGAAAATAACAATGAAAGAACTATTAAGAAAATAACAATGAAAGAACTATTAAGAAAATAACAATAAGGTCCTATGTAATAGGGCGAATTCTGTGGAAAATAATTATCGTTTAAGAAAGTGTTTTATTCGATTTACTATTTTTTTTAAACGGGTTTATTTAGCTTGACCTGTTTATTTATTTGTTTGTTTGGGTCAAATTTAGTAATTGAAATTTTACCCCCTTGCAGTTGACGGATCGATCTGAAATTTGGTATACACCTTTAGTTCTGATGACAATACAATTTAGTATATTCTGTATTATTGTAAATCCAAGATGGCCCCCGCCACAAAATGGCGGATTACATATTTTACCACAACCCCCACAATATGGATATCAAATGAAAGGGCTTTTCTAGTAAAATACAGTAAATAGTAAACATTACCTACATCATTATCTTTCTTTAAAAAAAACGTTTTACTTAAAAAGTTTTTTTAGTAAGTACTTGTATGAAAGACAAACGGGCTTGGCAAGATGACACATTAGATGGTAGTAATTAACCATTAATATAATAGCTCAATGATACTGTTTTATTGTTAGTCTTATATTTTAACCGACTTCCAAATTTCCAAAAAAGGAGGTTCTCAATTCGATTGTATGTTTTATTTAGTTACGCAATTACTCCGCCAATTATGATTTGATGAATCTTTTTTTTTGTTTGGTAGGCATAAATACATCAGAGGTGGACCCATAAATTATATCAATATCGGTTTAGTATTTTGGTTTTTGTAACAAAATAACTGAAAAAATGTCTTCCAAGTAAACGAATTGCGTATTTTGAAGTAGGGGTTTTCAGTTTTTAGGGTTCCGTACCTAAAAAGGAAAAAACGGAACCCTTATAGGATCACTTTGTTGTCTGTCTGTCTGTCCGTCCGGGTGTCAAGACCTTTATCTCGGGAACGCGTGAAGGTATCGACTTGAAATTAAAACCATATACGCAGATCCATAGTATCTTGCTGCAGAAAGAAAAATAAAATTTCTCAGTTTTCGTTAAAAAAAGTTACAGCCGAATATGTCGTAAACACGCACATTTTGACACTCACAGAGGAATCAAAACCTATGGGGTACTTCCCGTTGACCTAGAACTCTGAAATTTCGCAAGAAGCATTGTGTTAGAGTACACATATATGAAAACATCCGAAAACTGGACATTTTTTATTTAATCACAAAAAAATTGTGTCTCTATGCAAGGAATGAGGGCTGCCTCAAACGTTCACTCGCTCGGATCCGAGTAGGAGGCGCCGCTACTATAGCCCCTACTCGGATCCGAGTGGTGAGCAAGGAATGTGCAAATTTTTTTTACGATGTATATTTTTCGGTCTATAAAGGAAAATATAAAAAAAAATATGATTTCCCCCTTTTATTTAGTTTGTACGGAACCCTCGGTGGGCGAGTCTGACTCGCACTTGCCCGGTTTTTTTATTAACTATAATTATTTTATGAATTGATCAATGCCTGATTTAATTATTTATTTATTTGCTGTCTCACATATATTACTATTTATTATAATGACTTTCAAAAGTCTACCGTATTATATGACCAAATTGAAATAAATGGATTGAATTGGTTGGATAGCCCCTTCATAAGCTTGAACCTAATGTTCCAAATACAATATTCTATTTTCGAAAGTAAAGTCTCCAATTTTCCCCAAGTCCCATCTCATGCTTGTCCGGGAACGCCTGCAGATAAGTGCAGTGGCCGGGTCGCCGACCTGTGCTGGTGAAAGTACGGCAGGCATCTCTTCTATTTGGTTCATTCACTCCTGGATAGCACAGGAGTGAAGTGGAGGCGTGGGGAAATGTTTGTGTGTGAAATTTCTGATTTTATTTTATATCGTTCACCATTATTTAACTATAAGTTGTTTACCAAATTTCTGTACGAAATAAATTTTTCCTCTATTAGACTCCGAACTCCGCATTGCCTTGTCATATAAGATTTTGAATTGTTATGACTTTTTTTTTGTGTGTTCAAGTGCCTCCTCTAATTGCTTTAAATATTGACGGATTTCATAAATAGGATGCCAAGCAATGCATCTTTAAGCTTACCATATTATCTGAAGTTACAGAAATCTAAGATGTCTAATTTTATGACCTAATTTCTTTGACACTCGATATGCACGTCATATTAATGCGTGCCACTGAAAAATAAAAATGGCGGATTTTCTAAATTCAATTTTGCGATTTGATATTTTTTGGTGCTTGGAATGATAGTTTTAGTACATAGTTTTAGTGCCTTCATATCTGACATGATTTATCAATTCTAATGAAGTATTGTTTTGTTAAAATAACTAAGCTATGCTATGCTATGACATGTTAGACAAAAATACATGCATTAAAAACAATGTTTTATTATGTTTTTGATTTTGCTATTTTCAATAAAGTAGTTTTTTTTACGCGTTGAAAAGTCATCATCATAATTATCAAGACACATTATAATATCTTGTAGCCCTACAAAAAAAAAACACACACAAAGAAAAATCCGCTACTCCATACCACCTCTATCCCGAATTTCCAAGGCTGTCATAGGCGGAAGAAAGCTCGGAAAGCGATAGTGGAATGTCCGGCGCTTGCGCACGCCCCCTCCCCCACACTTCAGAGGAAAGGGGGGAAGGAGCAATGCCTCGGGCCACTTCTCCCGGAGAAAATAGAAAAAGTATTGGACTTTTGATTTTAACCAATCATTTATCTGAGATGAAAACGAAATGTAGATTTTTGAATTATTATTTGTAGGTTATTGCCCTATGTAGGATTTGAATATATTTAGTGATATTTATGTTACGTTGTTATTTATCGATATTTGGTTATCGATAACAATTAATAATTGTGAGTATTAATAAAAGTTGTATATATCACAACTTTAATTAATATTTTTAATTTTATATAATAAAACATACAAAGAAATAATTAATATCATTATTAATATTAATAACTAAAACAATAAAAACAAACAATTTGACGTTAAAATCTAAAACGACGTATCTCCCCGCCCAAACGTGCCCATTAGGCTGGCGGCATTACCACGTTGTATGACCAGATATATGTTTTGGGCTAGATAGTGGCCAGACCGCGGATCACGGATTAATGTAAATGCTTACACGAGATTTCTGTGAATTTATTCCAAAAAATGTATCCTGACTATTGACAAACCGACGTTATGGTCAAAGATGTAGCATGCAACAATTATGTATGTATGTATGTATGTATATTAAAAGAAAAACAAAGTACCCGATTGCAGAATAGCAGTTTTTGCAGTCTAATTTAAGACTTCGTTACGCTTGATACGCTGTTGAGTGTGGGTTTTTTGTGAGAGAGTATGCGTAAAAACGCTGTAAAAATTATAAATGCGCATTCTTTAGAATAATTCTAGTAAAATCACTTGTTTATTACGAAATAGTTCGTTGGAGGTTACGAGAAAACGCTTTTTTTTTCAAGAGAGGTGTTATTATTAATATACAAAGATATGCAGGCATGCATGTGATGTATGCATGTGAAGACGAATCTAATGACACCTCGCACATCAAAATCGGTGTAGCCGTTTAGGTTGTAGGCTGTCCTATAGAAGCATACATACTCACATACTACACTGGAAAAACATAACCCTCCTTCTTATGAACTCGGGTAAAAATAAGAGATATTTATACATTCGTGACTTCTTTTTTTAATTACTGATAACAACAGCAATAAATAGAAATACAATGAAATAACTGCTTTGTTGAATAGGAAGCATTTATGGACATCCTTGCTTTGGTTTCCTGTGGTTTGACACGATATTGTTATTTTTACCGACTTCAAAAAGGAGGTTAACAATCCGGGTGTATTTTTTGTTTGTTACTGCACAACTACATAATTTATAAATCGAATTTGAAAAATTATTTTATTTGAAAGGATAATTTTCAGTATAAACGGGATCGACGCAAACGGCCAAGAACGCAAAAGACCATTTGGCCTTTTGCTAATTAAAAAAAATATTTACGCGAATGGCCACATCAGCGAGAGGCCAAAAATGAAAAAAACCATTTGGCCTTATGCTTATTTAAAAAATATTTACGTACAGCCCACCGCTCACCTGAGGGGTCGGCTCGACCGATTATTCCCGTTGTCCCCCAGTTCCACGTCCCCCACTGGGGGACAACGGGAACAATCTAAAAAGTTGTGCTGATGCCAACAACAACGCCATAACTTTTTACATTGTTCCCATTGTTCACCACTGGCGCACAGTACGGGTACAATAATTATTATCAATTGAAAATAGCAAATGTGTAAATTCCGTAAATCTAATATTTTTAAGGAAAATGAAGAAGGAAAAATTAACTATTTTATCTTGGAATGCAGAAAACAGACAATCCGTCAAACACGAGATAATTGATTTGCTGTATCAATTATGCATTATTAGGGCAACATAATGCACGGTTACGTCAAATGATTTTTTACACGATATATCTTGTGACCGATCTCGTGAGAGAGTTCGCAGAACAATCGCTTTGAACAGGCATGTGGGAAGTACTCTTCGCTTGTACTGTCGCCCTGGTACTCGAGGTGCGATGTAGGCTTAGGCTAATGAAAAAAAAGTTTTATATGTGGAGTTTAAATCGAATAGTAGAGAAATATTGATGAGTTTTGGCGGGAACGTGTTGGCGGAAAACATGTTGTTGCTCTGGTTCATTTTCAACTTGTGTTTTTCTAAATGTTGATGGTATTAAAATGATAAGATTGAAACTAGATTAGCACAGTATTTCGGGAACCAGTCTACATTAAAGAAATGGAAGAAAATGGAAATAAAAAAGTTTGATTTAATTTATTAGTAGTTTTTGCGTTTTTAGAAGAATTTACACGAAAAAGATTGAATGTGTGAAGTACTATTATAGGTGAGTTGTGGGTACCCAATTAGAAGATTCACTTCAAACGGTGAAGGAAAACATCGTGAGGAAACCTAAATGTCTGAGAGTTCTCAATGATCTTGAAGATGTGTGAAGTCAACCCGCACTTGGCCAGCGTGGCAGACTATGACGTAACCCTTCTCACAATGAGAAGATGGCCCATTCCCAGCAGTGGGACAGTTTGTACACAGAGGGCTGATAAAAAATAAATTAGAAGAAAAATATTTATCTATGGCAATTCACGCGAAAAAAACTTAAATTTCATAATTTTTTTGTCTTCTATAGGTATGTACGCTTTAGTTCCACTTTCATCGTGCGGACTGCTAAAATATGGAATACGCTTTCTGAATGTGTCTTTCCCGATAGATATAATCTGGGTGTCTTTAAATCGCGAGTGAATTGGTTTCTTCTAGGTAAGCGCGCTCCATCGTAGACCGCAACGTCGCTTAACATCAGGCGAGTTGGCGGTCAAGCGCAAACCTATTTCTACATTAAAAAAAATGTATATAAATTAATTATGGGGTATGTAATTGTATGTAAACACAAATTACACAGAATTCGCCCTATTACAGTAAGTCTTTGACAAATCTATAACATCTTGTTTCAAAAAACTAGCCTTCTAAATAGTCGGATTCAATCTGTCTCCACATTCTCCACAAAATTAACTTTGATTAGGAAAATTCTATCGTTCTCATGGGAAATGTATCTAAACGGTGGTCAAGTTCGACGAAACTCAACACGGGTTTAGTTTCCACTGATTAAATTCTAATAATTGGTTGAATCCAATGCATCTCTCTGGGTTGGGATTACGAATTTCTTACTGTAATTCAATTGGATGTCATTGTCAAATTTGACAAAAATTATCATGTGCTAGGACAATTACTGCGTAGAGTTTTGGCGGGAACGTCATCGAAACATGTTGTTGCTTTGTTTTATTTTCCTAAACTTGTGTTATTTTTAATATTAATGCTATAAAAATGGTGGTGTTTTATAACTCCATAGAAGCTTCTAGTAAAGTCGCCATCACTTTACTGAGGCAAGACTTAAATTTGAAAATGACTGTTTATGTGACTTAGACTGTGACTAGAAGAATAAATAACTTTTATTATTCAAGAACCTTGAAAATATTTCAATACTTGACACTGGCAAATCGCTAATCGCGGGGTCTAATACAAAATAAAACCGGACAAGGCGAGTCAGACTCGCCCACCGAGGGTTCCGTACAAACTAGTAGATAAAAGGGGGAAATTATATTTTTTTTATATTTTCCTTCATAAATCGAAAAATATACATCATAAAAATATTTAAAACCCTGTTTTAGCTTGTACTAATTAAGCTCTTTCATATAAAACCCACATGATACGGTTAAAGTACTTTAAAATTTGCACCCTCTTTCCTTGCTTAAAGATCCTATATTTTGTGATTAAATTAAAAATGTCCAGTTTTCGGATTTTTTCCTATATGTGTACTCTAACACAATGCTTCTTGCCAAATTTCAGAGTTCTAGGTCCACGGGAAGTATCCCATAGGTTTTGATTCCTCTGTGAGTGTCGAAATTTGCGTTTTTTACGACATATTCGGCTGTAACTTTTTTTTACGAAAACTGTGAAATTTTATTTTTCTTTCTGCAGCAAGATACTATGGATCTGCGTATATGGTTTTAATTTCAACTCGATACCTTAACGCATTCCCGAGATAAAGGTCTTGACACCCGGACAGACGGACAGACGGACAACAAAGTGATCCTATAAGGGTTCTGTTTTTTTCTTTTGAGGTACGGAACCCTAAAAAAATAGAAGAAGAATTTGAAATACTGTCGACGTGGGTAACTTTGGCTCTCCGTCAAACATTGTACATGGCCTTTTAGAAGGTTCTCGATTATTTTCTCAAGAGATTAGTAGTCAAACCAACTGTAAATTAATTTATCAATTAATTTTACTACTAATCTGTTGGAAAAAAAAAAACGAGACACTTCTAAAAAGGCTACGTACAATGTTTGACGCAGAGTCTAAGTTGCCCACGTTGACTGTATGAGCAAAATATTTTTTTTCTTGGTGCAGCAAAAAGGCAGACGGATTCGGGATAATGTGAAGATTTGTGCTAGATTTTGTCCGTTCGTAGAATTCCTAGTTTTACGATCATTTGTACATAACAAACTTTTACGCTTTACTTTCTATATTAAGAGCTGTGTGACAATATATTGTAACCTTGTGAAATAACATGAAATCACGTTGATGTATTCCGCTGACTGTATTCATACCTAATCGGATTAAATTGATAACACTGCTGTCAATGTACTGTTCAAGGGGAATGCACTCTACTTCACTACTACGAGTGGAAAGTAGATTTTTTTAGGTATTTATTTATAAAGATTATTTCTTAATAAAAATTACATAGAAGATTAACACATACACACGCGTGCGCGCACACCCCCACTTACCACACATACACACACACACGCACTTTAGACACTGCTTCCTTTTTTTTTTTACAAGAATCTATTCAAGTTTATTAAACACTTAAATAACTTTGGTGTATTTATTATATACAGTAAATAAAAGATTGCATAAAGACCCAATTTTTTGTGATTAAATAAAAAATGTACAGTTTTCGGTTTTTTTCCTTTATGTGTAGGTACTATATGACAATGCTTCTTGCCAAATTTCACAGTTATAGGTCAACGGGAAGTATCCCATAGGTTTTGATTCCCTTGCGAGTGTCGAAATACCTATGCGTTTTTTGCGACATATTCGGCTGTAACTTTTTTAATGAAAATTTAGAAGTTGGTTTTTCTCTCTACAGCAAAAGATTATCAATTTGTGTATATGGTTTTAATTTCAACTCGATACCTTCATTCGTTCCCGGGATACAGATCTTGACAGACGGACGAACGGACAGGCGGACAACAAAGTGATCCTATAAGAGTTCCGTTTTTTCCTTTTGAGGTACGGGACCCTAAGTACCTACATAACTAAAAGAAAAGAATCAGCGTTGTTCGTCAAAAAAATTAACTATCCAAAGAGTTAAAGAATAAACTTTTCACAGATAAACCTTTTTAGGGTTCCGTAGTAAATAAGGAACCCTTATAGTTAGTCTGTCTGTCTGTCTATCCGCGGCTTTGTTTAAATACTATACTTACTAGAATACTGTATATTGGCAAAGGTCGAAGAAAGTCGAAGAATACATTTTGAAACAAAAAAATAGTTGTCTGTTAAGTCGGTTTACGGACGATAATTTTACGTGAACGATGCGTCACAAGCCGAACGCTTAGGCCGATCGTGCCTCTCTATCGCATGTTCCGCGCTCTCTCTTACACACTCGGTTCAGGCAGAACGTGACACTTTATCGTGCGTGCAGCCGGTGTTCATCGATTTAGACGTTAACACGTCAGAAAAAATTGGGGTACCTTACATGTAGGGTAAGTTGGAGATGAATTATTTTCATCAACCCTATGTTCACGATATATTACATATAAGTAAACCACGCTGCTTCGTAATCCATCTCGCCGTAATGCAATACGGCGTATTTTTTTAATTAGCCGCGACAGATATTGAACCCTAGTTTTATGTGCTGTTGTACTCAAGTTCATACATCAACCCTCACCGCGGCTGCAGTCACTGATCTGCCACCTGGAGGCTAATCGTCCAGCCTTCATTCACTATCGGACAACTCCTCCAGTGTTATGATGTTCTGGTATATCTATGTAATAAACAGGAAATAAATTATTATTTAAAATAAATTATTAATAAATAAATTATTATTTAAAAAAACAATCAGATATTAAACTTACAATTTAAATGTAATTTATTTTAGCAACTAATAAAATCTTGTCTGTCTGTCAAAATTACGTAAATATGTAATACATAAGTCAGTTAAACAGCCCACCCCTGACTGTACTCGATGTAAAGGTGCCCATGACACTCACCGCATTACCTCGTTGAATGACAATGGACAACCTTTGCATCAGGTAAAATCTGGAGCGGGGGTCACCACAAGTCTCCCTTATCCGCTGCCCCAACCCCAAAACCAAGCTTTTGGCTTCAGCGCCCCAGCTGCCCATGGTCTCCACGGCGATGGGTACAAAATGATACCGCGTCAATATATATTGTAATATATTTATTTTGCCCATAAGATCTTCTGGCATCCAGTAGATGTGTCCAGCCCAATCCCACTTTAACATAGCAGCTTTATGAGTGACATCAATAACATGAGTTTTGGAGCGCTGGAGTATAGGCAATTCTGGAAGGAGGGAAGTGAGGCCTTTGCTTTGCTACTAGATTCCGGCAACGGTATCACTTGACTGTAGAAACTATTAAAAGGGGATTTCTGGGCTCGGGATTGGTCGGGACCCTGACCTATTCAGACGGGTGGACGCGCAGAGTGGCTCAAGCGGACGTAGCTTCAGGCTGAGAAGGAGTTGTGTCACAGTGCTGAGGGCTTCGGTATTTGTTCGTTATGAAAACCCTAGGAGTCCGGACTCCTAGGACTCCGGGTTTGCCCACCGGGGGGTTTTAGTAGATACAATTCTACATAGCCCGGTAAGTAAGTAAGTAAGTTCGTATAGACTGAGTGGCTAGCCCTATTGTCAGAGTTATTAAGCCGCCTAAAGGCCTCTGACTTGACGATTGCTGAACAACCGGGACCTACAATTTAACGTGTCATCCGACCCACGGTAGCGCTCAGAAAGAAATTGCCACTCACGGTCACCCATCCGAAGACTGACCGGTCCGTCCGTTGCTTAACTTTGGTGATCGTTCGGGAACACCTAGTCAAGCTACGCCACAAGCGCTATAGCCCGGTTGCATCCCCAACATACAACGCTGGATATATAATTATCGATTATATTTATGTACCTACCTAGTTGGAGTTATATAATAAATCACTGGAAGAACCTTATGTTTCTTTTTAGTAATCGGGTAATTGACAGATGCTAAAAAAGCTCATCTTATAGGAGAGTTATCTTTGTTTACTAATGTGACTTTCGCTAAGTTTCTCCGCCCACTCGCGGCCGCAGAGCAGAGTGGGTAGACGGAAATTAGTTTAGTAAAAACCAACACAATAGAGTTTTTGTTTGAATTCTTTGAACTATACGTTCTTAAATGCTCTTTATACCCGACAGCACAAGGCGGGTGATGTTTTTGGTAGAGTCGGATAGAGAAGTAATCAAATAAAAATGTTGAATACGAGCAAAACCGGTCAAGATGTTGTTAAGATAATTTTTTTTAGTGTTCCGTACCCAAAGGGTAAAAACGGGACCCTATTACTAAGACACCGCTGTCTGTCTGTCCGTCCGTCCGATTCATTTCTGTTGCCGCTATAACAACATATACTAAAAAAACAGAATACAATAAATATTTAAGGGAGCTCCCATACAACAAACGTGATTTTTTTTGCCCGTTTTTGATAACGGCAACAGGTAGACGCTTGAAATATTCACAGAATATTGAGTTATATTATTAATTTTAAAAACAAATAATTACATTAAAATAAAATTCATATTTAAGTGGGGCTCCCATACATGAACGGAACCTATCATGCGCGAGTCCGACTCGCGCTTGGCCGGTTTTTTTATGTTACGATTCTACGATTGACCACCAACTCGCCATGTTAAGCGACGGTGAAAAGAAAGAAAACAAACCTCGATACAAATAAAACCGACCGAGCAGATTATATTCAAATAAAGCTAAAACTCTTTAACTCTAAACTAAAACGCTGTAACTATTTCTTGTGTTCAAATCAAAACATCTGTAAAGCAAACAACTAAATCAAAATCCTTATAGGTATTCCCACATGTTATATTTACTAATAACGCCCCTCGTTTTGCGCCGGAAGTTAAAAACAAGCATAAATTTATGTAAGTATGTAAAAATCATAATTAGCTAAGCAAACAAGTAGATGGGTAGATAAACGCAGTTTGTCACCCTACGACGCAGAATGCATTGCCATTCCTTATCAGTCATGCATTTTTATCGTACAACGGTCTATGCAGTTTTTTTCCTGAAATCCTTGCACGATAAGAACTGAACTGCTGTAAAAATAGAGATGGACATTTCTAGATAAACGTTATTAGTCATTGGAGTGTAATTTTAATAAATAAATGGCAAGAATGGAAACTTTTGTAGCCTTGTAGCTTAGTTGGTACTGTTGGTAGTATAGGCTAAGCTGTAGGTCGTGGGTTCGATCCCTACCCAGGACAAACATTTGTGTGATGAGCATGGGCGTTTGTTATGTCTGGGTGTTCTAGAATTATACTTACAACATACTAGAGCATTTATAAAAGAATGTAAACTATTTACAAAAAACAAATATATGTACATTACTTAAATTTTAATATTATTTACAGATATTTAAAATTATGTTGATATAGTATTTTTTTGTGTTTGAAACTTTTATTTCTCAGATAACAAATTAAATAAAAATTTATTCAAAAAGTCCACTGGCAGTGGGATAAGTGTCCAGAATACCGGCAGCATTGCCACGTTGGATGGCAATGCTTACTTTTTGAAAGCATCTTACTTCTGAGTATTCCTATTTATCCCATGTACCTATATATTTACAAAAGAAGTTTATATATGTATTCTATCAACTTTACTATTTAGTTTCCACAGTATAAGCTTTGCTTAGTTTGGGTAGATGGTGTCGTGGGAAATGTCCACCGATATTTATTTATTAATTATTCTGTGTGTTACCTTTAACAGTTTTATACATTTAGATACATGATAAAAATAGAAAATTAATATAAATTAACTAACTAAATAAATCAATAACTATAGTTTAAAAAACTGAAGCAACCGACTTCTCATGGATGCCATTGTCAGAACTGGACCAAATTGAAATGGGACCACACGGGAAGCACCAGTTTTCAAATAAAAAAGAATCATCAAAATCGGTTCACCCAGTCGAAAGTTCTGAGGTAACATAAATAAATAAAAACAAAAAAAAAATACAGTCGAATTGAGAACCTCCTCCTTTTTTTAAGTCGGTTGAAAACATTAGATGCATTACCAATCTAATTTCAACTGAGTAGTAAGAAGTTAATATTAGACAATTAAGTGTGTGTTATGTGTTTGATTTTAAATTTCTTTAAATATTATCGTCTACATTTCAAGATGTACACATATGTAGACATTTACCAATTTCATGTAAGTACATAAATCATGCACCTAAGAGGAGTACATAATTTTCGATTCCAAATACCTAAGTTATGTACCTAATCCATGTACAAAAATAATGCTCCTAAGAGAAGTAGGTAAGTACACAATTTTATATACTAAATACCCAAGTTGTGTACTTAGATCCTAATCCTGAGTTATGTACCTAATCCATGTATATAAATGACGCATCTAAGTCAAGTATCTAACTTAACTAGTAGTTATACGAACAGTATACCTCGCGAGAGAGCTCATTTTCAGCATACCCTGGGTCATTTGTACATTACCTGAGTTATGTATCTAATCCATATACATAAATAATGCTCTTAAGAGAAGTAGGTAAGTACACAATTTTATATATCTACTAAATACCCAAGTTGTGTACTTAGATCCTAATCCTGAGTTATGTACCTAATCCATGTATATATAACTGACGCATCTAAGTCTATACCTTTATATCTTAACTAGTAGTTCTACGAACAGTAGACCTCGCGAGAGAGCTCATTTTAAGCATACCCTGGGTCATCTGTACATTGCATCAAGTACATCCACGCGCCCTCACTGCTACACGCAACATCAAGTTGTCATTATCTCGACAACTACTTCACCAACTCTATTCATTTTTACCACAAGTTGTAACAATTGTGTACTTTATCTACCTACCAAATATCATTAAAATCGGTTGGTAATTAGCGCCGCAATAAACTTCCCCTCTTTTAATGGGAACCAAAATCCTATCAAAAATCGCCGACGACATTTTTTTTAAATAATACATAGAACATAATATACGCCAAGTCTCATCAAAATTGGTTCAAAATTACGCCCTGTACGCGAGTACGAACATACAAACTCACAAAATCACAACCTCACAAGCAAACTGACAGACGAAAGAAAATTTGGCCAGTTGATGCAGAGATGCTTAGCTCCCGACGAGGCCACAACGCAGCATACGCTGGAGGAGTGCCCGGCATGGGCCAGCGAGCGCCGTGACCTCACGAACGCAGTCGGGGGCGATTTGTCTCTCCCAGCATTGATTCGTGCAATGCTGGCCGGTGAGACAAAGTGGATGGCGGCAGTTTCCTTCTGTGAGCAAGTCATCCTCCAGAAGGAAACGGCGGAGAGCGACCGGGAGATCGTCTCCGATCTCCCCATGCGCCGCCGGAGAACTGGGCGCCGAAGGAGGCTGTTCTACAGCTTCCAACCCCCCCCCCCCGTAACCGGGCCGTGGGCGGCAGACTCGGGGGAGTCTGCTGCCCGTAAAGCGTTGCCCCGAGATGGCGCGCGCGGTGTTTCCGCGCGCCACTCCGAGACGGTGGGGCGGAGATAGCCCCGAATGAGCAGGGTCCTAGAGGACCAGCGCCGCCGGGTCCGTGGACGAGTTTCATCAACGCACCCATGAGCCCGGCACACAGGCGCCGAGACGAAACACCCCAGGGGCTTTAGTGGGTAACCCGGCATACCGGTTGACTGGACTGGACTTTCCGGCACACCGGTCAACTGGGCGGGACTCCCACATAACCACGCAGCCTCCCCCGAGGCGCGGCGGTACCCATAAAGGGTTTCCCCTGGGCAAAAAAAAAAAAGAGATGCTTAGCTCGCTCGGTCAATTACCTATGTTGTATATACCTAGATCAGGTACTTAAATGTTTTTTAAATAGGTCATGTAAATGCCCTCAAGTTACACGCGGGAAAATAATAGTTATTTGTGCAACAAGAGAGCAAAGTAGTTTTTTGCTGCGAGTGCTGATTTTGAATCCTGAGTGTAGCGAGGGATTCAAAGGCACGAGATGCAAAAAACTTTGCTCTCGTGTAACACACATAACTTGTCACTTCAGCAGCGAGAACACTTTAGGAGATAATAAATATTTACAGGTTTAATATCAGTTTTATTTGCAGTAAATACTTATTTTCGTTTAAATACAACAATAAGTAAAAAAATCAATAAATTACATTAAAAGACATAATTATCTTTTTGCTAAATTTCTTTAGTTACTTAGTACGAAATTCCGAACATGTTAATCTTTGAGGTCGAATTCAAAATCGGAACTTCGAAAGGGCTGGTCTTTGTCTCTCTCTATCTTTCTAATGGCGGGAAAGAGATAGAATGTGAATGTTTCGAATTGTATGATTAACCCAAGGCTGAATAAGATATTCGCGGCTTTCTGAAAAAATAATAATTAAAAAGTTACTTTGTCTCACTCAGTGAGCAAAATCACTGATTTCAGGCAGCAAAACCTACATGTTTGAGCTACTGAAGTGAAAAATAATATACCATATTATCACCTACAAGAATGTCATGATTCAATCTGCTAATTATGTAAGTAACATAAGTAATGCATGTCCTACATCCCATGCTTTCCTGGTACTTACGCAACAGTTAGCGATTTTAATTATTAAGCTATTTTTTATTTTTATTGTTATTTATAACTTTTTAAGCTACGACTAAGTTAATTGACTAAGTACACGTGACGTGGTGATGATTAATGTTATAGGTTATGGATTATGATATGATCATTAAGAATTATGACCATTAAGTTATGATATCGATTACTAATATTTTTTTACTCAGAAGTCAAGTTATTTAAGTTGTATACCTTTATGAATTATTTGGCCTATTTGCGATGCATGGGACCACTATCACATTTATTTTAATAGGCAAGTTGCCTTTATTTCTTCATTGCTCTGTTTTCTTTTTGGTGTTTTATTCATTATGTGTTCAATCAAGTGTATAAGTGTAGGCGAGTGAAAAAAGTTGTAAAACTTGTCTTTTCACGTTGGCAAAACTCCATTGAACCTTCCTGTAAAATGGCAACCACTTTACTGAAGCGTGGCAAGGACTTGACTCAGACTCAATTTGACTGAAAGTCCTTCAGGACTTTATTTCCATTGACATGAAAAATTTACAAGAACAACTGTAATAGCGGTTCACCTGCCAGATGGGAGTTATGATATTTCAGGCAAAGCTTGGATAAGGTTGATGTATGGTGTGCTAAAAGCATGTACTGTTTAAATTTAGATTGATAAAAAATATGCTAAATAAGCTTATAAATAATTTTGGTAACAAGCGACATCTTTTGCTGAGTAGTCGAACTATATTTCTAAGTAACGTTTGATATATAAACTAGTGTATCAAATAAAGCACAGATGGCGCTAAAACAAATTTATTCGAACGTACTATTTGCGATATAAGCAATATAGGCTTCTCTGTTTTTCTCTTGACTTTCATTGTTATACTCTGGGAACGCTTTCAATATGTCAGTTTTGTTTTCATTCAGCATAATTTCCCGAAGGGCAAGCGTCCGTAAAAGCTTTTCCGATTCGTTTGTGTCATCGTCACCGAAGATTCTATCTTGGATCATGTTCGTCAAATTTATTTCGTCCATTGTTTGGTCATCCAGGAAACTAAGGTTTTTTTCTGGTATGTCCCTGAGGATGGGGTAAAGCCTGCGTGTGCTATAGTAGCCGGCTTGTATGAGTTTCTTTTTAGCTAGTTCTATGAATGAGGGCGACTTCAGTGTGTCTCGGAGCCAGTTTTTGATTTTATTCTTTTTGTCTTCTACTCGGGCCTTAAACCTGCGAAACGAAAGTGATGTTTAAGGGATAGTATAATTTTTCATGCAAGAAAAACAAAAATATATCTTAGTATGAAAGTATGCTAAGCCTACCATAATTGAAAGAGCAAGCATAGCGAGAATGTGTAATAAGTTGGAATACAAAACACATAAGGCGATAAAATTAGCTTTTAATCTACATGTAAGTACCTATGGGAATCTGTCACTCTATATTTAGCAGTCTTATGAAGGTTTGGGAAATTTCCAAAAATCATAATATAACATTGAAAAGTGCTCACAATGAGTAAAGATCTAGTTCAATGGCAACAACTTCGAGTCCCACGTACTTTGTACATAAATAAAATAAATAATAAATATTGGTGGACATTTCACACTACACCACCTAGCCCAAACTAAGCAAAGCTTGTACTATGGAAACTAGATGGTTGATATAATACATATATACTTTTTTTTTGTAAATACATACTTATAATACACAGAACAAACATCCATGCTCATCATACAAATGTTTGCCCTGGGTGGGGATCGAACCCACGACCTACAGCTCAGGAGGCAGCCGTACTACCACTGAGCCATGAGGCCTGTCAAACATACATAGGTAGGTATTCACTGCAAAAACTTCCGCCTTTAATAATAAATAAATTAATAAATATTAGTGGACATTTCACCCAACACCATCTAGCCCAAACTAAGCAAAGCTTGTACTATGGAACTAGATGGCTGATAGAATACATATTTCTCATACAATACATTCTTTTTTGTGAATATTTAAGTATGATACATACAGACACTGAAACATTCAGACACAGAACATACATCCATGCTCATCACACAAATGTTTGCCCTGGGTGGGGACCGAACCCACGACCTACACCTCAGCAATCAGACATACTACCAACTGAGCCACAAAGCCAGTCAAAGTCAGTCTTTGGGCCATACAAAAATTACGTGCGCCTAAAAAAAAGCTTGCGGTAGAAGCAACCTACTTTGCCAGTTCCTTTTCTCTCTGCCGCGCCTTGTCTATCTTCGGGCGCAGTTCTTGCACGGAGTACGCCTCGTTGCTCATGATGGTCGACTCTACCCAGTCTGTTACCTGCAAGTTTTATTATCTGAGTAAATTTTGATAAAACCATAATGATTTTCGCGGTCTCCTGCGAGGTCTCCTCTCGACTCTTTAGCGATGCAATGTTCGCTCAGCGCTCGTTTTTATTTTGCTTTTTCTGTAATTAAGAGTGTGAGATAAAAGTTCAATTTAGCCTACTTTAAATTGTGATATTTTTAATAATAGCTTCAACTTTGTATCACTCTCTTAAATTGCGGAATGAGCGAAAAAGACAAAAGCGAGCGCTGAGCGAACTTTGTATCGCTCTAAAAGTTGAGAGTACGGTTGCAGAACATTGGACTTTTATATTTTAAAACCCCTGTGTATGATTGTGTAGCAAGGCACTTGATTGCGTTCGTCAACCTGATTTTTTACAGTTCCGTACCTCAAACGGAAAAACATAATTCTTAGGTAAAGGATCACATCATTGTCTGTTTGTCGAGACTCTTTCTCTCAGGAACGCGTGGAGTTTTTTGAATAAATGATTGATGGGGATAAAGTGTGGGTATACCTCGGAGACTCTGCTGTAGACCCCGGGGGAGCGTGGGTCCCCACACTGCTTGCCGCCAAACGACACTATGCCTATGAGGACCCCGTCGCGCACCGCTGGGCCTCCGGAATCATGCTGAAAAGAAATACAGTGAAGGAGCTATTATAGAAAATTTATGAAGGTTTTTTTGTGGTTTTGGAATAATGTATATAAATAATATAATAAACTTAGGTACTTATTTAGTTAACACCGTTTAGAAGTAGTGAATCGTATCAGAAACGAAGAGATCCGTAGACGTAAAAGTCACCGATATAGCACAGCGGATTAGCAAGTTGAAGTGGCAGTGGGCAGGGTACATATCTCGTAGAAATGACGGCCGATGGAGCTGAAAAGTTCTCGAGTGGAGACCATGAACCGGCAAGCGCAGCGTAGGGAGACCAGCCACAAGGTGGACAGAAGATATCATACAAGTGGCACGAAGACGCTTGATGGAGGCCGCTTCCAACCGGTCTTTCTGGAAATCCACGAGGGAGGCCTATGTCCAGCGGTGGACTTCTTGTGGCTGAGATGATGATGATGAGAAGAAGTGGAAGAAAAAACTCACGTTACAAGCGTCCTTCCCACCCGTGGCGTACCCTGCGCAGACCATGCGCGGAGTGATGTAGAACCTGTAGGACTTCTGGCAGTCGTCTAGCTGCATGATGGGCACCGGCACGAACCGGATCCGGTCCGGGATGTGACCGTAACCGGACTCCTGTGCCAATGGTACATCACTAGTTGAACACGTGATCTCGTTCACTTACTGAATGATTTATATTTACCCAGCTGCGCAAGGAGGATTATGTTTTTCGAGTATGTATGTTTCTAAGTATGTATGTTTCTAAGTATGTATGTTTCAATATTACCTCCTACAGCCTAAGCGGCTTCACCGATTTTAATGTACTTGGTATAGTTAGATTCGTCTTCACTCCCTGAGTGTCATAGGCACAGGTCATGGCTATATTTTTTTGTAATATTAATAATAGAGCTCTGACAAAAATTAAAAATGCGCGTTTTCGTAAACTCCAACCAACTTTTTCTTTACAAATTATAGATTTTACAAAAATTATAGCAAATAATATTCATTAAATTAATTAAACAGTAGCTTTGTGCATACTTTCTCACAAAAGCGTACACTCAACATCATATCAAACGTAACGCAAACGTAAGTCACACAAAGAATATCGCTCTTGCAGTCGGGAATTTTGGATTTTTGAAAATACATGAGGGTACTACAGTGATGACATAGTGGACTCCTCGTGCCTGATGATGGATACAGCTACTATATATGTGAGTACTACAGTGATGAGATAGTGGACTCCTCGTGGCTGATGATGGATACAGCTCCTAACGTACTTACATCATTGCTCCCCCAGCCAGTGACGATCATGATGTCGGCCTCCTTGATGGATACAGCTACTGACGTACTTACATCAGTGCTCCCCCAGCCAGTGACGATCATGATGTCGGCCTCCTTGATGGCGTAGTCCTTGGAGGGCAGGTTCAGGACGGCAATGTTCCGTCCGATCGGCATGGGCCGGTCGAGCCGGAGCAGCGAGTAATCGAAGTCCGCGTTACCAGGCACATACGTCTTCGGAAAGAATACCTATCGACCACCATCAAGCAATTATGCTTTCAAGTTTTTTTTAACACGCTTTTATTAGGTCGACCTGTATGTAATGAAATCTAAGGTAACTAATTTAACCATCTTCCAAGGATCGTAGCGTCATGAACATTGGCAGCTGTATGTAGTTCTGATGACAATACAATAATATGGTACTGTCGAACTGATCTGATGATGGAGCCGGAAGATATGAACTAGAACTTCATGATGGAACATCGTATGTGTGTTTGGATTTGTTAGAAAAGTCTTGTAATGAACTTTGACCACGATTAGGTTTATGACAATACAATAATTTGGAGCGTGTTTTTTTTTTAGTTTTTTAACTGTAATTTATTTTAAATATAGAATAGCTCCACGTTTGACAACCAGCACGCCTGATGGAAAGCGATACTGAGGCCGAAGATGAAGCACGTAGACCTAGAAGATACTTATTCACTCTAGACTTGAAGACACCCACACATAATCCATGTGTACACGCTAGAATGATGTAGACGCCTGTTAAAGGTATGCATATCAGAACATTATAATAATATTAGAGATTACCTACTAAGTGTCATATAATATGTATACCTACTGTTGGTGTTTCTAAAATAAATAAATAGGTTAATGAAGTTTGCTGTAGCCAGTATTGTTCTATATGTTATTGTCTCTTTGGACCAATCATGACGCCTACAGCAAATGACGTCACGATTAACTTGTCAAAAATCAGCTGTCAATCTGCATCTCGGCGGACAGCCACTTCCAAAAAATCTTCAGTGTGTGATAGTTACGGATAGATAGACGGTTAATTTCGGCGAATTCGGTGAATACAATATTGATTTCAATTGATTTAGTGTGTGCATAGTTTTTCCTATAGTCCATTAGCTCGCGGTTACACGATGACATAAATGTCTTCGGATAGGTGACCGTGAGTGACATTTCTTTCTGAGCGCTACCGTGGTTCGGATGACACGAAAAATTGTAGGTCCCGATTGTTCGTCCCCAAAAACAGCAATCGTCAAGCCAGATCACAGGCCTTTCGAATATTTCGGTTATTTCGTTTTTGGAAAAAAAAAAAAAACAATTGAGATGTTTAATTTATGATATTTGCCTTATTTCCTTATTTTTTTGTTTTGTTGATAAAATGGGCAACACCAAAGCTGGTGTCCAATATTTATTTATTACTATGCCAGTTTTTTTGCTATAGTATAATTGACACAATCGAGCGAGCTGCCTCTGCATCAACAGACAAAAGTTTAAATCTGCCTGGGTGAAGTAAAGTAAATTTGAAACTTCAGTTTTTCGGCTCTGGTTGACATATTCCATTTTGTGGGTTACAGGGCTTCTGTTTTTTGTGGCGATATAAGCTCACACTCAATGAGCCGCAAGTCGAAATTAATCAATGTGTGTTACGGGTGATGACATATGGCACTGAAACGTGGTCACTCACTATGGGCCTTATAAAGAAGTTCCAAGTTTCGAAACGAGCTATGGAGAATTCGGTTCAGAGAGAGAGTCGGCTATGTTTGGGGCCTCTGCGAGATCGTATCAGAAATGAAGAGATTCTTAGACATACGAAATTTATCGATTAGCACAGCGGATAAGCAAGTTGAAGTTGCAGTGGACAGGGTACATATAGCACGTAGAAGTGGCGACCGGTGGGGCCGAAAAGTTCTCGAGTGGAGACCACGCACTGGCAAACGCAGAAGCATAATAAATGAATTAGTGCTGGTGAGAATTCAAATTTTAGTTGAGCACTAACCTTGGTCGCTCTGGGCACTACAGTGATGACCTTACCTAATGTTTGTTTTTCTTGACTGTGTATACTTATTTCCGCTATTTTGATTTTTGCTTGTGCTTAAACCTATTTGATATATCTTATTATTGCTGTAGTGTTTGAGAGCCAAAATAAATGTTTCTTTCTTTCTTTAAATACGTTAACTTGTCAGTTTTACAGGTTCTCCTATAAACGCCTGCTTTCCTCGCTCGCGCGTTCTATAACAGCTAATTAGACCACCATTTCACTTTTATCTTACAAATAATAGCCAATACAAAATTTAATTATCAAAACCTTTTTAATATTTAAGGCGGGTTTCACTGGCGGTCAGGCCAGATGTTCCTGACCGCTTATTAATAAGTCTGAGCCCGGCCTTATCCCGTCCTCGGTTGGCTGTGGCCGGATAAAATATCGAGACGGGATATTTGAAATTCGAAATTTAAATTTAACAATTAGATTTACAATAACATATTTTAATAATAGAACAAGTTCCTATTTCAATATTTTATAGGCGGTTTTTGGGGAGAACGTTATATAAACATACCGTTTCTCTATTTTATTTTCTGAAACTTGGGTATTTTGAAAGTTAATTTTAAAATTGGAGATGTTTTATTAATTATGTATTAAGTAAGTATTAATTAAGTATCAAGTGCATAGATTTGTGTAGGCAAGTGAAAGAAAGCAGTGAAAGAAGTCTGTTATGTTGTTAGCAATACTCCATAGAAGCTACAAGTAAAGTCACTAACACTTTACTGAAACGTGATGTGGACTTGACTGTGACTTTTTTATTTGACTTTGACTTTGACTCTATTAACAAAAATAAGAGAATAGAAGACAAAAGTGAAGAAATTTGAAAAAATATATTATACAAGTAAATGAAATATCGTATTTTGAAGTCAGTGAAGAAAAAGAGAAGTTACGGCAGTTTTGTAAACTTACTTTATTAACCCTTGCTTGGTATCCCCCTCGGTTATGGAACGAGCTGCCAGCTCGAATTATGAACGGCTGTAGCTTCTTCTTGTCACCGTCGTATGCTCTGAACGTAACAAAATGAGAACGATTCTATACTTACATTATTCAAATCAGTAAGCCCTTAGAATCTAAATACGGGCAAGAAGCGAAAATTGTGAGAATACAACCGGCCAAGTACGAGTCGGACTCGCATACGAAGGGTTCCGTACCATTATATATAAAAACGGCAAAAAATCATGTTTGTTGTATGGGATAAATATTAATTTTATTATTTATTTTTAAAGTGAATAATGTAACTCAATATTCTGCGAATATTTCAAGCCGTCATCAATATAGAGCAAAAACGAGCAAAAAAATCACGGTTGTTGTATGGGAGCCCCCTCAAATATTTATTTTATTCTGTTTTTTAGTATTTGTTGTTATAGCGGCAACAGATATACATCATCTGTGAAAATTTCAACTTTCTAACTATCACGGTCAATGAGATACAGCCTGGTGACAGACGGACGGACGAACAGACAGCGAAGTCTTAGTAATAGGGTCCCGTTTTTACCCTTTGGGTACGGAACCCTAAAACGGTGTCACACTCAAAAAAATCCTTAAGAGCCCGTAGTTCGATCATCGTCGCGCATACCCACATTTTTGAAGATATAAAATGACAGAATGAACAAATGACAGAGTGAACTTTGACGAAAAAAATCGTCATTTGTAAAACTAGAAAAAAACATCACAAATATTCGACAAAAATTCAATTGCGAGAGACTTGCAGCCATACATTAACATTGGTTAAGGATTCGACTATTTGTTTTATTTTAATATATTATGTTAAAATATATTTAGTATGTGTAGGTATTTTATATTTATACAGGTATATTGTATTCATATTGTCATATTCTATTACATGTATACATAAATAAATATTATTGTTATTAATATATTTATTAAAATTTGTTATAAATTAATTATGTTATAGTAATTTGATCCAAGTCAATTTTCATACATAAAAATCATTTTGCGTTAATAATTCTAAATATGATCCACACAAATGCCAATGTTTGCTATAGTTCAGGTTCTAAAGGTACTTACATACATACATCTAAATAACCAGGCTATGGTCAATTGACAATGGTGAGAAACGCATGGTAAGAATCGATTGGATGAACTTACGATTCCAACCAATATCCAGTTACAATCCCTGACTTACGATTCCAACCAATATCCAGTTCCAATCCCTGACTTACGATTCCAACCAATATCCAGTTCCAATTCCTGACTTACGATCCCAACCAATTTCCAGTTCCAATTCCTGCTGTCAAGTCCCATTGCTTGAGAACAATAGACCCTACTCCCCAGTTCTTGACACTCCAAGATGGTCACTTTGTAGGGGTACAAGCTGATCCTTATCTCCTGGTACTAATAAATGGATAGCGCAAGGTTCTAGATATTATTAACTCACGACTCCAAGCAATGTCCTGCTGTCAGCACCCACTGCTCGTCAATGATGGATCCTCCACACCAATGCTTGCTACTCCGTGATATGGCCACGTTGTAAGGATACATGCTGATGCTGGTCTCCATGCCTCCGACGATGCGGCGGACGGCATACGTGCGGAAAGCCCACGCGATCTGGCGGTCGTCGTCTGTTTCTGGGAACACTGGCGAAGGAATTATCCTTTATGGGGATATCGATGAATTGTTTTGTATTGTAAGACTTGTTGTTTTGTATGAATTGGGTCATAGATATTATGGTCGTGAGTGAATCGTTTTGCCTCGTCGTAAATCGAAACAAAATTTATGACCATATAGGTACAGCGTATATATCTTCTTTATAATTTCAATTTTTAACTCAAAATAATAAAATTTATACAATTTCTAATATCATTTTGGAATTGTATTCAATTCTTAGATGATTATAGTTTAAAAAACTTAAAAGCCCGACTTCAAAATACGCAATTTGTTTAATTGGTCATGGTGTTACATCTTTAGACGATGTACTGGTGTCAATCAAACTCCAAATTACGGCACGGGCCATCTTTTCATTGTGAGAATGGTAAGACCATAGTCTGCCACGCTGGCCAAGTGCGGGTTGGCAGACTTCACACATCTTCAAGATCATTGAGAACTCTCAGACATGTAGGTTTCCTCACGATGTTTTCCTTCACTGTTTGAAGTTGGCGGCAATCAACAATCGCACATAACTCCGAAAAGAGAGAGGTGCGTGCCGCGGGATTCGAACTCAGGACCTGCGGCTCGCAAGTCAGACGGTCTCCCGACTAGGCTGCCGGAAACTTTTACCAGTTATTTTGTTATAAAAACCAAAGTACTGAACCGATTTTGATAATATTTATATGGGACCACCTCTGAAGTATGATCTACCAAATACAAAAATAATCAAAAATACATAATTGGCGGAGTAACCGGTGAACAAACATACAATAAAAAACATACAGTCGAATTGATAACCTCCTTATTTTTGGAAGTCGGTTAAAATACACGCTCTTTAAAAAATATTATATACGTTTTGCTAATTTCATTCGATATTTTATATCTACAATTCTTCGGTTTCATAAGTTTTCGACAAAATGTTTGCTCTGTGTGAAATTCATATATTGCATCAAAAGAAGTTTAGCGAAAGGTTTATCAGTAATTATTGCATCAGTTCTGTTTCTAATTGATACAACTAAATAAGACTTAAAATGTTTACTCCTAATGTTTACTTGTGAATATGGTAAGCAGTCAACCAAGTATGATACCTTACCAGGGAATTCTCTATCTTCATTGGCTATCTTGTACCTCGTCGACTGTTCATCGTTAACAAATTTGTATTTTTCTTCTAGAAGAGTCTTGATCTCTTCACTCTCTCCCCCTTCTTTACTCTCTTCAAGGGATCCCTTCAAAATTGGATCGTTTGATTCTTCGTGATAATCATTGTGTATAGCTGCATTGTGTATTACAGGAGCAAATTCTATACTTTTGTACTGCTTTTTATCATCAGTTGCTTCTTTATCTTCTGTTTTCTCATTACCATCAGCTAATATTAAAATAAAAACTAGATTTATACTGAAAATAACTAGTTTTTTGTTTTTCATCTCTGATTTTCCACTGCAATTTTTTCCTGTGAGTCATTTGCGAAGGCAATGAATCGTGTAATTGTTTTGATAGTTTTATGGCTTGTGTTTTATAGTTGATTTTGGGGTAGAATTAATGTTGCTATGGAAGAGCAGCACCGGTTACGGCATTTCCTGATGGAATTATTATTTTTCGTCGATTTAACTTACAGTAAGTTTGCAGAGTTATAGTTCGAGAGAAACGAGCAAAAACTAAAATTTTACGCATCAATTTGCAATATTTGCTTTTATCTGTCCGGATGTTTATTTGTACATTAGTTTGTATGTCGATTGAAATGACAATATTAAACAATTTTTAACATATTTATCGCATTTTTATTAGATGTCGACACTCACGTACTTGTAGAAATCAATTAAACTTGAAGTTTTTTTTTTTTAAATAATTTCATAGATTCTTTATCTTCGGTAAATATTTACCAGCTGATCTTGACAGTATTTAGTAAAAACACAATTCTAAGCCAGAATTCTAAAATATATAACTAAAATTAGTAAAGAGCTTATTGAGACACGAGGTTCTGAAATCTTAGTTAAAAAGAAGAGCAACTTGCTACGAAGCATTCTCGACCTATTTTGATATAAAAATTGACCTATCGCCAATGAGTAGTGCGCAAGCGTAACTATTTTTCAGGATAGCGGATAATGAAAATATCAAAATAAAATAAAAATATGTTCAGGAACTTGTCAAAGAGAATTCAATACAAAGATTTTGTATATATTTTAATATCAAGAACCAAAGAGAATACAATAACCAAAATAAAGAAGACTAATACTCTCTACAGAACAATAACTTACAAACTGTCAATGTTCTCAAATTTTTACCTGTCATTTGGTTTATGTTTATTTTTATAGTATGTGTTATTTATTCACAACATTTTAATTTTCTTTACAAAACTTCCATGTTGAAACTATGACGAGTAAATTTGCTATCGTTTTGGCAATGGCTTTGTTAATAAATGGTGTTCACTTGCTTTTTGACGGTTAGTAAAACTCAGTTGAGAATCATCGAATCCGAAATTCTCGCCCGTGCCTTTGTAGACCATTTAAAAGGTTTATTTTTAATACTCTGTGCTTATAATTTTTCGAGATATAAATATGTAAAACACTTAAGGTCATTGGCCTTTTTGAAAAGTGGTCTTAAAAAAAGTACTTCCCAAGTGGTCTTCTTTCAAATTATAACATTTATTACGGAACCCAACCATATGCGTGTTTTGACACGGTCTGGGCCACTTATAATTGTAATCTAATTTACCCTTGGAAACAATCCAAATTAGCCGATTTCGAATTTTCAAATAATCATTAAAGATTTGTAGATACAAGTTAAAGTAGCAATGGGCAGGGCACATATCAGAACTGATGACCAATGTGACTACGTACCGGCAAGCGCAGCGTAGGAAGACCAGCCACGAGATGGACAGATGACCTTATACAAGTAGCGGGAAGACGCTGGATGCAGGCCGCTTCTAACCGGTCTTTTTTGTAAATCCATTGGGAGGTCCATGTCTGGCAGTGGCTTTCATGTTGCTGAGATGATGATGAGAAATTGAAGATCTCCATGTCCACTACCATATGGCTGGAGACAAATCATCAGTTCAGTGAAATGGAACGAGATTATTGTATTGTCATCGGTATTACATACGTATATTTGCAGTTTCAGAAGGACACGATAATTATAAATCGGTATTTAGTAATGTGGAGGCGCGACCGTGCCCCGTCAAGTTAACTGACTTTCAAAAAAACTGTTTTTTTGGATGTTTTGTAATGCAATTACTTCGCCTATTATGAACTGTTTTTTATGTGTTTTTTTGATTGATATGTAAATACCTCAGAAGTGGTGGAATTCTATGAAAATTGGTTTCGTACTTTGGTTTTTATAACAAAATATCTGAAAAAAAAATATCCATGTAAACAAATTGCGTATTTTGAAGTCGATTTTTTTCAGTTTTTTAATCTATAATTATTTCCAGAAAATATCCTGAACGACAAATTCTTCACATCAAATCTGGTGTTTTTACTGAGTACATGTTTAATTTTGCGACAAATCAACGTGCTGCCCAGATTTTTGTGGACAAAATTCTCAAATATTTGTATAATGTTGGAGGTATAACTTTCATTTCTTTCCACATAATCATAATGTCTAAAACTAATTGGATTTGGCTTATCTATACTGCATTAATATAGAGTGAGTGAGTGCCTGCTGAGCTGTAGGTCGTGGATTCGATCCCCACCCAGGACAAACATTTGTTTGATGAGCATGGATGTTTGTTCTGTGTCTGGGTGTTTCTATGTATCATATGTATATATTTACAAAAAAAGTATATATGTATTCTATCAGCCACACAAATAGTTGTTTATTTAATTTTTACGACTTAAATCGGTGAAGAGGTTGGCTTGAGAAAAATTGTGAAATTTCGGTTATAAAGAAGAGAAATTTACTACGGAGACATTTTTTTACTGATTTTGATATTTGTCAGAAATATTCATTACCTACTCAATTTTGAAAAGAATTTTGAATACAAGAGGTAGGCTTTGCGAGCACAGACTTTTGTTGTTGCAATGTTCTATTGTTCATAGAACTAGGAGTACAAGTAGTAGTTAAATATTATAGCTAGGTATATGTTCAAAACAACAAACAGACAAACAGATATATAGAATCGTGCTATTTATTAGCGAATAATAATATTTATGTTGTCTTTTACAGCTGCCTCTAGCAATGATATTTCTCGAAGCCTCTTTATATTACATTTGGCATACCATCCGAGACTACGTGCTCCTGCATTCTGATGATATCCTGGTAGATCTGAGCGAGAACAAAGGTCTCAACTGGCTGGTGTGTCACGTCTGTTGCGGCAAAACCAACTGCTCCGAGCTTTTTGCTCTCCTAGTAATGCGAGTAGCTAGTTTTGTATTTCTATTGGCTATTTGTAGTTTATTAAATTTAATTAAAAAAATACGTTCAACTGGATACCGTGGTAATGAGAGGAAAAGTCAACTCAGTTCAGCGACATCCAGCAAGAAGGTCAGCTTTGAAGTGAGTACGGGTCTAGCCGGGAATTTATATTCATGACCTATGGTCTGATCAAAAACTTGACCTTGTATGCAGAAGTCGGGTCTGTTGGCAGGGCAAGGAGAAGGGACGCGCGATGCGGCGTCGGATGAAATAAATCCTAGTTTCGTACACCGAGGCTTCCGTACTCCCGTGCCATATAATTATGAACATAGAAAGCAGAAATGATTAGCAAAATGTGCTACAAATTTATTAATGTTTTTAATTTAATATATTTTCTATACAGTAGAGATATTCTGAAATGGTAGACGTATCTAAAGAAAATATTGATAAAAACGCCATCTTATCTATTCAGACTTTTGAGAAAACAAGATGACTGTGCGGCATACGCCATTACATACCTACATAAAGTAAAAATATTATATCGACGTGAGCGCCATCTAGCGTCACTCGTTTATGTCTTACGACAATGTGAATTAATTTGTTTCGGTTTTAAAAAAATTATAATATCTAGTATTTGTTCTTTAATTATTATTTGTCGATTTACATTGAAGTGGATTCATAATATTACCAATTTTGAGAGTTGTATCTATTACCGTTCGAAAGATACATCCGTTTAAGTGTAGGACAGACAGACAGACAGACACTATGTAGCCTCACGAATAGGCCTTCTAACATACGGAACTGCTTATTCGTGACGAGATCAGAAACCCAAGAAAGTAACACACCTTCTGCCACCTTCTGCCACTACTGCTTGCCTGTTCCTAAATGGAGTATAAACAATTTATTAGGTATTTAATTGATATTTTTATTTGAAACATAAACTATTTTAAGATAGCAAGTGTACGTTTTTGTGAGAAAGTATGCATAAAATCGCTGTAAATTATAAATGCGCATTCTTTAGAATAAATCTACTAAAATTACTTATTTATTACGAAATAGTTCGTTGGCGGTTACGAAAAATGGTTTTTTTTTATTTTTGCAAGATAATTATTATAAAAAAATATAGCCTATGACACTCTGGAAGCAAAGACAAATCTAATGGCACCACGCACAGGAAAATCGGTCAAGCCGTTTAGGCTGTAGCCTATCATATAGAAACATATAATTATACACTCGAAAAACATAACCCTCTTTCTTACGCAGTCGAGTAAAATGAACATCATTAAAAACATTGAAATTAGTTTATTTAAATAGTTCAAAATTTCAAATAAAAGCATAAAACCTATGTATTGTATGCTTTTATTTGAATTTTGACCTATTATTAACTATTTTGAACTATACTTATATACTAAAACTTTACATACTCCATTACATGTTTACGTGCCGATGTCTAAGAAAGAGTAGCGCGCGTGAATGCGATAGACTAGGTACTTACAGATTGCTTTCTCACTCATTGTCGAATATCAAACGAAGTGACTAAAACCACTAGTGAAAATACAGAAGAATCATCGCAAACATGTTTAATAAATTATCAACTTTTGTTACGGCGTTCAGTGTCTGACCTAGTGCAAGGTCCGCGGTAAAATGTAACACCTGTTAAATGACTTAGGCTTCGGAGAGATACTGTAATAAAATAAAGAAGAGAGTTACAATAGATCCGCAAGGGTCGCGGTGATCGGATTATGCCTTGAGTACAGGATTGACCTATGCTACCTATTTATAACTGCTGTAGCCCACATTAATTTAGATGTCTGAGGTATGCATTTTGTTTTCATATTCTGAGTGTATTAAATTATATTTTACGGATGTGTTGTTTTTATTTTAGTAATTCTATAATTTTGTTACGTTAGGTGATAAAGCATGATTACATAAATTAAGCGGAAACAAACGGCAACTCTGTCTCATCTACTTAATTCATTAAAGCGCTTTATCGCTGAAACTTTGGAAACTTTTGCGCCGGAAACTTTTCGGTTCAACTGAAATTAATCTGCTTTAAAGTGATGCTGTTAAAGTTAAAACGGATCTTGTAATTAAGTTTTTTGTTAAACGAAAAGCATACATGGCTAGTAAAGAGAGGCGGTATATTAGCTATTTCTAAACTAACTCGACAAATGTCAAATGTGCAAGCATGATGCCAACATTAATAAATAAAAACAACGGGTTGCACTCCGGGAGTGCCGGCAGAAGTGAAAACTTGAACATTAACGCAACTTGTGCATTTTTGAATATTTTGGAATGGTTAGGGAATAATTTCACACGAATTGCTTTATTTATCAGTATAAAAGTACTATCATTTATGTGGTTAAATACATAATTTCCCGTATATTTCATTAATAACTAATATTTGTGGACATTTCACACAACACCATCTAGCCCAAACTAAGCAAAGCCTGTATACTATGGAACTAGATGGCTGATAGAATACATATATACCTTTTTTTTTTGTAAATATATACATATAATACATAGAACACCCAGAAACAGAAAAAACATCCATGCTCATCACACAAATGTTTGCCCTGGGTGGGGATCGAACCCATGACCTATGGCACAGCAGGCAGACATACAACCAACTGAGCCACAAGGCCAGCCACAATAGATGCACAACGCCGCTAAAGAAGTTTTCACTTCAAAAAAACTGTTCGTTTCAACTTATTCCAAAACGCGGTACTCATTAACTGCCAAATATCGACAAGACTAACCGTTTCGCGTTTTCAAGAACACTGTCTCGTTTTCGAAACTATTAAAACTTGTACTAAGCGAAAGCCGAAAGGAAGTCAGATCTCTGTAACTGTGGGCACAATTCAAAATTCTGAAAAAGAAACAGCTGTTGAGAAATAGTTCGTCGACAACACAACATATATATGTACGACAACGACAACTGTATACAACGACACTGTTATATTTTTCGTGAATTTTGTGTTGTGTCACTTGTAAAACTAGTAGTTCTTTGGACGATACTCAATAATGAAATATTTTTTTTTAAATGACTAGTAAAGATCGCGAGAACAAACTTTTTACAATAATAGTAGTTCAAAAAATGTATGTCGGTATGTATGTAAGTTTCTATAGGACAGTCTACAGCCTAAACGGCTTGACCGATTTTGATATGCGAGGTGTCATTAGATTCGTATTTGTTTCCAGAGTGTCATAGGCTATATTTTTTGTAATAATAGTAATATGTCTTGCGAAAATAAAAAATACGCATATTTTTTATTTTCTAATAAACAAGTGATTTTACTAGAATTATTCTAAAGACTGCGCATTTATAATCAATTACAGCCATTTTATGCATACTTTCTCACAAAAAACGTACACTCAACAGCGTATCAAGCGTTACGAAATCGTAAGTTATAGGTAGGTACTGCGAAATTAAGTATCGAATATTTATTTCTCTTTTTTTTACCGAAGTTTCACAATGTTTTGTCAAGCTAACCTATTTTTCACCAAAATCACAGAAGATATTAATAGGTTTCAGATTTTACAGATTTCGGTCTCGGCATCAACGAGCAATAATTTTCTTTACTCTCTCGTACCCGCTTCTTATTTGTACTTGCGTACAGGTATTAAAAAAAAAAACTTTACTAAACTTGATAATTATTATGTAAGTTTTACGGTTTTACAATTTGTAGTTTTTTAGGTATTTTTACCAAAAAGGTAGATGTTTGCTGGGGTGCTATTATATTGACAGATTTTGATATAAACGTTAGGTCAATGACATAATGAAAGTGTTTTTTTTTAATGAGAGCAAAATCGATTTTCGAGACAAAATGTTGTGAAATGTCGGTTAAATATAGGAGACGCATTTAATTAGGCTTATATTTGGCAGATACTTTCGAAACATGTATTTGAATAAGATTATCGAATATGAGTAGACCTCTCGAGCGCAGCCTATTTTGCAACTAGTATCAAGAATATTGTTTGCTCACGAATTCTACTAATTGTAGAACCAAGTTTTAATATGAGTATTTAATTGTACTAGGGTATCAGGACCTAAAACGAGTTGCCCAGGCTAGCACTATAAAAATAGATGTTGATGCCATCAAAACCAAATCAACATAACCTCGTTAATTGAGTCTTCATTAACTAATAGGAAGCACTGAAACTCGATCCCTCGGGGAAGGCGAGCCTGTGACCTCTATTAGCTTTATGGACTCCTGATACTTTCTGTGTAATTTACCTCGATTACTCTGTCGTTCTAGTGACGGGGCTTCTTATTCTTTTTTATGATTTTTTTCGTCTTTTTCACCATTGCTTAACGAAAAAGTTTTTATCAATTTTATTATGAAAACTGACGTGGTTATTACACATTTTTATTGAACAAATGGGTTACTCACGTCTATTACCAGACGAGACGTCCTTTGGGAGTGACGTCTGCGCTGCTCCTTTTGAAAAAGACCGCCGTATGCTGTTGAAACTATAGTCGGAGAATTCGGCTCAAAAATAGACGCGAGTATTTTTAAACTCAGTTTTTAAACTCAGTTTGTGATTTTAATGAATAAAATTTCAGCATGCAAGATAATATACGTACGGGGTACCCTATCATATGCCTTCGATCAATACTTCTCTCCACCGTCGCGTCTTACAACAATTCTCTCTCAGACTCATACCATGTCACATGAGCTTTATTTATTTACATAGTTACACAAACAGCAAATACGCATGTATTTATTTTTAGGGTTCCGTACCTCAAAAGGAAAATACGGAACCCTTATAGGATCACTTTGTTGTCCGTCTGTCCGGGTGTCAAGACCTTTATCTCGGGAACGCGTGAAGGTATCGTGTTGAAATTAAAACCATATACGCAGATCCATAGTCTCTTGCTGCAGAAAGATAAATAAAATTTCTCAGTTTTCGTAAAAAAAGTTACAGCCGAAAATGTCGTAAAAAATGCAAATTTCGACACTCACAAGGGAATCAAAACCTATGGGGTACTTCCCGTTGACCTAGAACTATGAAATTTGGCAAGAAGCATTGTGTTAGAGTACACATAAAGAAAAAAATCCGAAAACTGGTCATTTTTAATTAAATCCCAAAAAATAGTGTCTTTATGCAAGGAATGAGGGCCTAAATTTTAAAGTAATTAACCGTATCATGTGGGGTATCATATGAAAGAGCTTCAGTAGCATAAGCTAAAACAATTTTAAAAAGCTAAAACGGTTTTTAAATATTTTTACGATGTATATTTTTCGGTTTATAAAGGAAAATATAAAAAATATATATGATTTCCCGCTTTTATTTAGTTTGTACGGAACCCTCTGTGGGCGAGTCTGACTCGCACTTGTCCGGTTTTTATAAATGGCTCATATCGGCAATACTTAATAAAACCGGACAAGTGCGATTCATACTCGCCCACCGAGGGTTCCGTACAAACTAGTAGATAAAAGGCGGGAAATCATATATTTTTTTATATTTTCCTTCATAAACCGAAAAATATTTATAAATCTGTTTTAGCTTATGCTAATGAAGCTTTTTCATATGATACCCCACATGATACGGTTAATTCACTTTAAAATTTGAACCCTCATTAACTATTTTTACCCTCAGACACTATTTTTCTGTGATTAAATAAAAAAAAAACAGTTTTCGTACTTATTCCTATATGTGTATATAACACAATGCTTTTCGGCAAATTTCATAGTTATAGGACAACGGGAAGTACCCCATAGGTTTTGATTCCCTTGTGAGTGTCGAAATATGAGTTTTTTACGACATATTCGGCTGTAACTTTTTTTTACAAAAACTGTTTTTTTTTTATTTTTCTTTAAGAGACTATGGATTTGCGTATGTGGTTATAATTTCAACACGATATCTTCCCTATCGAACCCTAAAAAAGGACTCCGTCAGTGGATCAGTAGACTCCTAATGGTTGAGATGATGATGATGAAAGAAAAACATATATTTATTGTACCTAGAGATGATGCCATCACTACATCAAGTTATTTCAGTGGCACCAAAAGCCAGTGAAATGGCTCATCATTTCAATTTACTTACATTGTAGGTCTATAATTCCACTGTCTGGATATGACGCGCTATTGTTATGTAAGTAATTCACCCTTTCATACTTTCACGGTTGATTTTTTTACGATAATAATTGTGTGTTAGTTAAACTACAAATGTGTATAATTGACCGAATGAGCGAAGCGAACGAAGGGCTGTACGTCGCTGTACGCCGAGTAGCAATTTTTGATTAAGGTTCTACGATTTCTATACAAAAGTATTTTACTATTATTGTTGAGAAGAGTATTTAAAGTTTTCATCATCATCATCATCTCAGCCATACGAAGTCCACTGCTGGACATAGGCCTCCCCATGGATTTCCAGAGAGACCGATTGGAAGCGGCCTGCATCCAGCGTCTTCCTGCCACTTGTATATCTTCTGTCCACGTAGTGGCTGGTCTTCCTACGCTACGCTTGCCGGTAAAGCCGGCTTGCCTTGTACAATGAAGTAATTATGATTATTTTCATTATCGGTATTTATTGGCGGAAAATCACATTTGTTGAAGAAAACAAGAGATTAGGAGCAAATTTTGTTAAAATATTTTTTATTGAAAATCATGGATAAATATTTAATTGATAATTTTATTATTTATCAAAACTTTTTTTTCAAGAATTTCATTTGTAGCCCATAAAGACCGATATTTTATCTAATCACAATAATTTCAGTTTAAAACTATACTTAACACTTTTCAACAATGAGATTTTATCTATAGAGCGGTTATACTAATTTTATTGAATATGTAGTAAAAGGACGGCAAATCTCAGATCTAATCATTTTCGAGGATAAGATCACATCCTTAAGGCCTTTTAGTATCTTGGCTTTATATGTCTTTGTGTGGCACTTTCTAAACACACAATGTCACTCTTCACAAGTCACGACACGCGTCTAACAGCGTTGCCCGACGTGTCGCGACTGAAGACAAGTCGGGCGATTACCTTACTTTGAGCCTTGCCACGCGGAACCGGGAAAATCTATCTACATATAATTCATAATTGCTTTTGGATCATAGTTGGTAAATATACTAGTATAAAAATCGTACTACCCCTTTTGTTTCCCACAAAAAAGGCAGAAGTTTGCTCTAGCGCCATTTTCTGACCAATTATTTATTTGCTAAAAATGGTTGGTATACATATACAATTCTAAATAAATAAATAAAAGAGTGAAATTGGTCAAGAAGTTGTCGAGACAAAAATTTGCGAAATCTCGGTTAAAACGAGATAATAATAATAATAAATAATAATAAATATTTGTGGACATATCACACAACGCCATCTAACCCAAACTAAGCAAAGCTTGTACTATGGAACTAGATGGCTGATAGAATACATATATACTTTTTTTTTGTAAATATATACATATGATACATAGAAACACCCAGACACAGAACAAACATCCATGCTCATAACACAAATGTTTGCTCTGGGTGGGGATCGAACCCACGACCTTTCAGTTCAGCAGGTAGACGTAGACACACTATCAACTGAGCCACAAGGCCAGATGTTGCGATGTTCTTTTTAGCCGAGTTTGATAATATTTAGGAGACATATTCTGTACTAACTGAACTCTGAATAAAAATTTTGAATCCGCCACCAGAAAGTAGACCGCGTGAGCACAGAACACAGTATAATACGAAACCCTAAAAAGTCCCGAAATCGCTTTGTGCGGCATTTCTTTAAGCCCCATGAGTAATTAAAGAAATGAAACCAATGCCTCGGTAGCACGTTTAGGAAAGTGGAGATATGATTTTCCCGCGTTCCCGCCACCGTAGAATATTGGCGGGAACGCGGGAAAATCATATCATGTGATGAGATGTGGTCTAAATAACTCGGCTATCGCCAATAAAGGAAGGGTGCAATATATAAATAACTAATATCAAGTTCTTTAAATATCTTGTTTAACCCTTCCTCGCAGCACATGCCCTTACAAATAACTTATAACTAGCACAGGAAAATCGATCGTGTCAATCAAACCATTTTTAAAAAGAAACCTATTCGATATGGGTCAGGGACAAACTTTAAAATTCACATTTAAACTACCTTATTTACATAGCCATAAAGTAAAAAATTGTTTGGCTTAGTTGCTGGTTGTCTGTGGCGCTTTCAGCGTCCGATGTTACATTGCCAAAGATAGACGAGCCCGTGTGCGAGATAGCTCTAAGATGCTAGGGACAATTTATACCGGTTGGATTATAGAAGGTTTTCTCGGGAAATTTTGGTATTGCCATTTGCGGAAATTTTATTTGGGTTATTTAAAAAAAAAAAACATGGTTTCATAATAAAAGTAATCACAGCCAAATGTGGTGTCACGCCTTATTGGTCTTTGATGCTCTGCCTACCCCGTAAGGGAAAACAGGCGTGATTTTAAATATGTATTTTTTTTTAGTAAATCTGGCGTTAAGGGTAAGCGCGACGCTACGCGACCTATGAAGTGTTGTTTGATAAAGACCGTATAAAATAGTCGTAGGTTTTGAGCTAAAAGATGCGAGTGATAAAAAGTGTCTTATTTTCTTTGACAAAGTATTGCTTATTATTTATTTATATTAAAACTGAATTAAAAGTTAAGTCTTTATTCTACTGACGGAAAAATATAGTTGTATTGAGATCTTATCGTATTTTTTGTGAAAAACTTTATTTTATACTCTTATCCAGATTTTTTGACGTTATAACGTCTTATAAATCGACGAAAAAGCAGGACTCATTGTCACGTTCCGCCTGAGCCGAGCGTGCAAGCGAGAACAAGCGATAGAGAGCCACGACCGGCCTAAGCATTCGGCTTGTGACGCATCTATCATGACGTTAACACGTAAAATTATCGTCTGTAAGCCGACTTTACAGACAACCATTTTTTTTAAAGACAACCAATTAGAATTTAAGGAATTATAAATAATTTACCTATTATTTTTGCTTGCCCGTTTGCTTGCTAACTTTCCGGTTTAAATTAACTACAATAAAACACAAAACAAACAAATTTTAAAAAGACTTAAGTAACTAAACTACTACATAAAAAGTAAAACGATTATCCCAGACCAATAAAGGTCCAAAGACAATTCAATATTATTTTTAGACATAAATAATTATTATTATAATCATTTAGGTCATGTTTTAAAACACTACTAAATGGAGAGTTACTTACAAGTATTCTAAGTGTCATTATTGTCTTAGTTAGAAATAGTAGGTACGATATAATACCGTAGACATTTTGGTAGGCATGTGCTGGTAACCCCAGCAAACTGTTGCTGGGCGGGCGTCCGACCGAGGGGTGAACCAATCGCGTCGTCTGCTACAGTTTTCTAGCTGGGAATTACTTAGAGCTGATGTAACCACCTAAAATTTTCTCTTTGATTAAAATTTGGTTTGGGTAAAAAAAAACAGCAGCATAAATTGTAGTAAAAATAATGGTAGGAGTGGAACATCTATGTATATATTAAATGTAAAGAGAAAGCATTTGTATTTTTTCATAGCAAGCAGTTTTAAATTCAAGACACGACCAAAAATACTACTATCTCAGGTAAAACGACCGAATTCTTTGCTTTGCTCAGAACTTTTCTCGCTCGGGTTTTTAAATTAATAAATAATTTATAAGGAGCTATGTGAAAAGAGTTTGCTGTCACTCTCACAAGTTAACAGTTTCTTTTAAAATATAAATTGCCTAAACGTGCCAATTGCCCAAAGTGGTTACGTCAAATTCATACGTAAGAAATCGTGAAAATAGAACCTATTAAAAATATTATCATCTTTATCAACCTATATAACCTAGCTCACTACTGGGCAAAGGCCTCTCTTTGTTTACAGATATATCACACAAATATCCATTTGGTGCAGATATTTTTTTATTCTTAGTTTTTCTTCCTTACTACTCTCTCTCTCTCTCTCTCTCTCTCTCTCTCTACGCTCTAAAACAAACTAGCTCTCGCTCTCGCGGCAAAAATCAATTTTGCTCTTCTATTATAAAATCAATGTTTCGCGTTATTTTAACCACAAAATAATATTTTTCAAGTACATGTTGTACTATTGCTAATTACTTCAGTGTTTCAACAGCTCTGTACAGTTTCCAATCACCCTCCACAACAGGCGTCAGTATGCCTCGCGTCGCGCCGCCGTTGCCACGCGATACTGAATCATGATCAGGTGCGAACCATGTCTACATACAACGCGGAACCTTAAGCTCGAGTAGTTTGTGACCTGTGAGTACCAGGATAACAGGAGATCCGGATACGAGATTATACAAAATG
The DNA here is from genome assembly GCA_947563715.1 of Lycia hirtaria. Taxonomy (NCBI): domain Eukaryota; kingdom Metazoa; phylum Arthropoda; class Insecta; order Lepidoptera; family Geometridae; genus Lycia; species Lycia hirtaria. Next base: position 25,935,096 of record OX387383.1, on the reverse strand, counting down.
TATGTAAGTCGAAAATAATGCGTTTCCGAATAAATTTTCCGTCATTTTCCTAGATTGATGACGATTTTCCAATATTAAATTTCCTCTGTTTATCTTTCTGTAAGTACCAGGGTATAAGAAATGGTACACAATTTCGAAAATCGAAGTATATTATTATCACGACAGATTGATGTCGATTTTCTATGATTCAATTTTATTATGTTTAGGTTTCTGTAATAACAGTATATAAATAAAATAATTATACTTGGATAATATTTTTGCAGTTATTTTGTTAGAAAATCAAAATACAAAGTAGGTACTTTGGTTTTTATTATCAAAATAAATGGAAAAAAATTATCCAAGTAAGCGAATTGCGTATTTTGAAGTCGGTTTTAAGTTTTTTAAGCCATAATTTTACTATCTATAATTAAATAACCACTTTAGGCTAAGGCCGCAGTACGGTTAAGCCGCAGCGGTTTTTAACCGCGTGAGTTTATGAAACAGGAAAACGAATACAAGCGGCCGCACTTGCGGTTTTTCCCCGCGACTGATTTAGTACCGTCTCGAGCGGTTTCGCGGTTTATAGCGGTTACCGCTCGGAAAAAACCGTAGTGCGGCCTAGGCCTTATTCGGCTTTCCTGCCACTGATTCTTATTTGATAAAATGATAAAACATTTATTTTTGTGTAGTCAGACAGATAACTACGAAAATAGGTAAACTGTATACCAGGAGTACAGAAACCTTAAGAGGTTTCCAAAATATAATATTTAAATGCAAATGTAAATTAGAATAGCCTACTTATGTAAATTCCCCACACATTCCGAGATTTTTTATTTCTCAATTTAACTTTTCCCACATTTCACTCAAGTAATGATCCTTTCAAAGCGTTTATCTATGGGTTCAGAATAAAAACAATCTGTGTTTTTAAAGCATATGTCTAACTCAAACTATGGGAATTTTGGCGATTATGGGAAATTGGTTAGGAAGTTGGAATTTTCTAGCTTTTACCTGACTGCGTAAGAAGGCTATGTTTTTCGAGTGTATGAATGTTTCTATGTATGTATGTTTCTTGATCGCCTACAGCCGAAACGGCTTGACCGATTTTGAAATGCGAGGTGTCCCTTGAGTAAAGTTTCGTCTTTACTCCCTTGAGTGTATACTTGGGCTATACTTTTTGTTACAATATAAATAAATGATTTTACTAGATCAATTATTCTAAAGAATGCGCATTTACTTACAATCTCTTACAGCAATTTTACGCTTACTTTCTCGCAAAAAACGTATACTCAACAGCGTATCAAGCGTAACGAAATCGTAAGTTGGATTGCAAAAACTGCTTTTCTGAAATCGAGTATTTTCTAAAATTTTGATATAGATTTGCATATCATTTTTAGGGTTCCGTACTCAAAGGGTAAAAACGGGACCCTATTACTGAGACTCCACTAAAAACAGAATCAAATATATATTTAAGGGGCCTCTCATACAATAAGCGTGATTTTTTTGCTCGATATTAATAACGGCAACAGGTAGTCGCTTGAAAGATTTACTGAATATTGAGTTATATTATTTACTTTGAAAATAAATCATAAAATTAACATTTCTCTCATACAACAAACGGGATTTGCTGTTTTTATAGATAATGGTACGGAACCCTTCGTGCGCGAGTTCGACTCGCACTTGGCCGGTTTTTTATTTTTGCGAGAGATGACACCCAGGGAGTGAAGACGAATCTAACGACACCTCGCACAAAATTGATTAAGCCGTTTAAGCTGTAGGCACGCATTTAGAAACATACATATCCACATTCATACACTCGAAAAACAACCCTCTTCCTTCTGCAGTCGGGTAAAAAGTATATATGTATACATACGTTATTTAGATCTCATCTGAATATCGTTAGGCCGAAATGTTAAGCCAAAACCCCTGTACGGCAACTTTTTAACGAGGAAACTTTTACACTGAAAGCGTCAAGTATGACGAACCTACATTTTGTGACTTGTGACTTATGACTTGTTCCTTTAACATGAAAAGTGATTTTTAAACACGTATTTAAATTAAAAGAGAAATAAAATACCCGACTGTAGAAAACGGTTTTTCTAGTCTAAATTCGCTTCGATAAAATCTATATCTAAGAAAGCATTTCCCTATCGCGTTTTCGCTATTTTAACTGTCTTCAAAAAAGTCGAACATAGAACATCCTTCTTCAAAAAAGGAGGATGTTCTATGTTCGACTTTATGCTTTATGTATTTGTTAATGTATGTTCACCGATTACTCCGTCGTCCCTGAACCAATTTATGTGTTTCTTTAATAATTATTAAAAAAAAACTCGAGTTGGTTATTTATATTATGATTTCATCAACTTTGCTTTATAATTTTTTGAATAATCTCTAAAAAATGTGAATATTTTGATGAGTGGAGTGGTTCAGATTATAGAATCGCAGAGTTCCACGATTTTCTTTGCAAAAGTGACTAGTGTTGATGATTATTGTGGAAACCTATGTAAATAGGGCGAATTCTGTGGTGTGAGCATCTGCACATTTTCTAATCTTCGGAGACGAAGCATTTGACAATCGGTGACAAATTTTATTTTTGACATACGGAAAGCGAGCGCGGATGACAGTCGTTTTTTGAAAAAGTTTTTATCTAACCATGTAGAATTTATGGAGCTTGAAAAGCCTTTTTATAACACTTATCCAAAGCGAATTCGTTTGCTCAGTTATTTATAAACTATACACTTGTCAATACAACTCTAGTCAAATTACATAAATTAGGAAAAGTTACATTTTTTTTTTAAAAGTGTGCTTATTAAGACCACTCGATAGAAATACAAACTTCATTAAGGTGACGTTAAAAACGAAACAGAAGTATAGCAGCGACGCGTCGACTATATCTCTCTCACTCCTTTAGTTGACTCGAGTCAACTTTACCCAAACGAGCGTTACATAGCCGAACGTGACGACTCAGATTCTTTCAATACCCACAATATAAGTGCTCAGTGCGCGCAGCTATCTCTCTTGCGCATCACAACTTTTTAAACATATAAATTCATTGAATAGGGTTATTAGAAAAGTGAGAGCTAAATTTGTTTATTTAGACACGAGAAATGATAAACAACAAGTTTTTCTTCGATATATTTTAAATTGGCTGAGTAATAAGTAAATATATGTTTTTTTCTAATTCCGTCGCCAGTATAAATGAAATCTGATTAAAACTTTTTTAAATGTTTCTCCGCTCTAAATAAACTAATTTAGTTCTAACTTTTATAATATCCCTACTCCAAGGGCGTCGCCTAGGGGGGGCAAAGGGGGCAGCTGCCCCCCCCCCTAGAGATTTAAAAAAAATTGCCAACTGCAAAGCAACCAAAGTCCTAAGACCGTGCAATTTGTACCTGTACCTACAATTCATATTTTTCTCATCCTCCATAATATTAACTTGCCCCCCCCCCCCCTGGGCCATAGGCTAGCGACGCCCTTGTCCCTACTCAATGATTTTATATGTTTAAAAATGTTGTGATGATTGATAGAGATAGCTGCGCGCTTTAATCTCGACCTTAAACCAGTTTTCTCTTCAAATAACAAATCAACTAACCAACACTTGCCCAAATCTCCATCTCAGAAAGGTCAGAATCTTCAAATCCAAGCACAAAGCAGCAAATGATGGCGGAAGGAGATCTTCCTAATTGAACGCCTTGTCCTCAAGTCGCCCTGTCAAATTGCCTTCGAGATTGGTTCCAGTAATTTTGCACAAAATGGCCGACCCGGGTGGGTTAATTATTTTTCTTTAGATTTGAGATATAAAGAGCGGTTTCATTTTACTCGATATCGACGTTGCCAACAGGAGCATTGTGACTATTTTACTACGTTCTATGCAATATTATTTGTGACTTTACTACGTTCTATGCAATATTATTTGTGACTTTACTACGTTCTATGCAATATTATTTGTGACTTAACTACGTTCTATGCAATATTATTTGTGACTTTACTACGTTCTACGTCGCGACACGTCGGGCCGCGCTGTTAGACGCGTGCCGTGACTTGTGAACAGTGACAATGCCATCCTGTATATTTAGAAAGTGCAGCATCGAGTTATAGAAGGCCAAAGACACTAAAAGGCCTTATGGATGTGGTCTTATCCTCGAAAGTGCTAAGAACTGAGATTTGCAACGCTATTACTTCATATTCAATGAGTAAGTATAACCTCTCTATAGATCAAATTTCATTGGTTATATGTAAATGCAGCTGCTAAAATAACCTAATATTAACAAGTTGACAGATGAACATTTGTTCGAAAAGAGAACTAATGCGGCACTGGGGGCGCTGTTGTTCTTTTTTCATTACTCGTTCCAAGGAAGTTTTATTACAATGGAAGGAGCCGTACACAATTCCCGTTCAGTACTCAGCTGTATAAAACGTATCCGCTTCATTCCGTCTTTCGGTCATACATTGCGTCAAGTTGTCGGCACGTGAAGATAGATTCTAAGGATTTAATTGCTAAAATACATAATGCATTGTTTTACGCCACTTAACTGATGATTTATTAAAACGCACGTACCTACATACAATAAAAAAAAAAACGGACAAGTGCGAGTCAGGCTCGCCTACCGAGGGTTCCGTACAAACTAGTAAATAAAAGGGGGAAATCATATTTTTTTTTATTTTCCTTTTTAAACCGAAAAATATACATCGTAAAATATTTAATAACCTGTTTTAATTAATACTAATGAAGCTCTTTCATATGATACCCCACATGATACGGTTAATCCACTTTAAAATTTCGACCCTCATTCCTTGCATAACTACACTATTTTTTTGTGATTAAATTAAGAATGTCCAGTTTTCGGATTTTTTCCTATATGTGTACTCTAACACAGTGCTTCTTGCCAAATTTCATAGTTCTAGGTCAACGGGAAGTACCCCATAGGTTTTGATTCCTCTGTGAGTGTCGAAATGTGCATTTTTTACGACATATTCGGCTGTAACTTTTTTTTACGAAAACTGAGAAATTTTATTTTTCTTTCTGCAGCAAGATACTATGGATCTGCGTATATGGTTTTAATTTCAACTTGATACCTTCACGCGTTCCCGAGATAAAGGTCTTGACACCCGGACAGACGGACAGACGGACAGACGGACAGATGGACAGACGGACAACAAAGTGATCCTATAAGGGTATTGAGGTACGGAACCCTAAAAAGTTCAAAAAATAAACCCAACTACTGAAAAATCACGCTCTAAAATGTATGGAACAAGAAAATATTCTCGTCTGAAATTGTTATGTACGAACTATTCAGTATATGTATCGTGTATTATGTATATTATGTATTCGTGTATCGTGTATTATATAAACAACTTACATACATGTGATTGATGTACATTTATTGTATTAATTGTATTTCATATACATATTCATAGTGGTGTTCAGAGAATAACCGTGGTCGTATGCCACTTAAACGTATACTGTAACAAAACAATACATTCTGCAAAATTGCACAGTACTTACCAAATAAAAAAGATTCATCAAAAACAATTCACAATTGATAGAGAACAAACTCAAAAAAAGCATACAGTCGAATTGAGGACCACCTTCTTTTTGGAAGTCGGTTAAAAACTGATAAAACCGATTTCAAACTACGCAATTCGTTTTCTTGGATGAAATTTTTTCAGTTATTTTATATTATAAAAACCAAAACACTGAACCGAATTTGATAAATTTTAAATGGAAAGACCTCTGTAGTATGACCTACCAAATAACTAAACCAGCCAAGTGCGAGTGGGACTCGCGCATGAAGGGTTCTGTACCATTATCTATTCAAAACGGCAAAAAATCACGTTTATTGTATGGGAGCTTAGATTTAAATATTAATTTTATTTTAATTTAATTATTTATTTTTAAAGTGAATAATATAACTCAATATTCTGCGAATATTTCAAGCGTCTACCTGTTGCCGTTATCAATATCGAGCAAAAAAAACACGTTTGATACATAGGGAGCCCCTTAAATATTTATTTTATTCTGTTTTTTAGTATTTGTTGTTATAGCGCGGTTCATGAGATACAGCCTGGTGACAGACGGACGGACGGACAGCGAAGTCTTAGTAATAGAGTCCCGTTTTTACACTTTGGGTACGGAACCCTAAAAATAACCATCAAAACCAATTCACAATTGGTGAAGTAATCGGCGAACAAAAATACAAAAAAATAAACAACAAACAACAACAGTTGAATTAAGAACCTCCTTCTTTCTGGAAGTCCGTTAAAAAGTTTCATCTAAGTAGATTGAGAAGACACTTCGTTTGCTCTTCTATTCCGAAGCGACTACAGTTTCAAAACGTCAAGTAGTCGGCTCTCAGCGTCGATATAGAGGTGGCGTGGTGACCATGATTAGGATATAAATGAGGACAGTTTTGCGTCGTTACGTGGATGTCGCCGCTTTGTTTGATTAACCGAGTGAGCGAAGCAAAGAAGGGTTTCTGCATCAACTCCATCCTCCATCCATTCTCAGCTACACAGTCGCTTAACATCAGGCGAGTTGGTGATCAGTCAAGATCTATATTGGGTAAAATAAAACCGGACAAGTGCGAGTCAAACTCGCCCACCGAGGGTTCCGTACAAACTAGTAGATAAAAGGAGGAATTTATATATATTTTTTATACCTTCATAAATCGAAAAATAAACATGGCAAAAATATTTAAAAACCTGTTTTTTTTATCAGCCCTGTTTGTACAAAATGTCCCACTGCTGGGAACGAGCCATCTTCTCATTGTGAGAAGGGTTAGGCCATAGTCTGCCACGCTGGCCAAGTGCGGATTGGCAGACTTCACACATCTTCAAGATCATTGAGAACTCTCAGACATGTAGGTTTCCTCACGATGTTTTCCTTCACCGTTTGAAGTTGGCGGCAATCAACAATACGCACATAACTTTGAAAAGACAGAGGTGCGTGCCGTGGGATTCGAACCCAGGACCTGCGGATCGCAAGTCAGACGGTCTCCTGACTAGGCTGCCGGAAACTTTTAAAACCTGTAAAAAACCTATTTAAGCTTGTGCTAATTAAGCTTTTTTATATGATATATCCCACATGATACGGTTTTTGCAAGCAATGAGGTTCCAAATTTTAAAGTGAATTAACCGTATCATGTGGGGGTATCATATGAAAGAGCTTCATTAGCATAAGCTAAAACAGGGTTTTAATTATTGTTCACTCCTCTTGCTCAAAAAGTCTGTCATTGTAGCGTACTAAAGCGGGGGAAAAATAGCATAATAAGCTCTAGGGGAGAAAGTTTTTTTTTAATCTATTACCAAAGAGCCTACATACACGAAACAGTCTTTATTCAAAAGTAGAATAATCTCTTTGGAATATATTTATATTCTCTTTGCAAACATCTCGTTAAATATTCAGAATTGTACAAATTGTACATTTCATTTTTATTAAAATAAACTTTGAATTATTGTATTGGATTATTTTATTTTCTCACAATCGTAGTGAAAAGTATAGTGTAACACACGGCGCTAAAAACCCATTGTAACTCGGTTTCTATTTACTCCCTCGATAAAGCTCGGGAGTAAAAATCTACCTCGTTACCATTGGGTCTTTTTAGCCCCTTGTATAACAATCTACTATTAACGATGTGTGATTTGCGGTTTATGAAGGAAAATATTAAAAGAAAATATTAATTTCCCTCTTTTATCTACTAGTCTGTACGGAATAGAGATTGCAACCCGGTATGTTTCTCAACCCGGCCGGGCACGGTATCATTCGTCGTCAACCCGGCCGGGTCTGCGGGGCCCGGCCGGGTTGGCGGGTTGATGTGTTAGCGATGAAACCATTAAAGTATTTTATGAAAATTTGCTATATAAGAATGGAAAAGGACAATGATTCAAGGTTACGAATTAATATTTATTTCAAACTAGCAAATCAACAATAATCAGTCTCACTCAAAGTCTCAAAATCTCTGATTTAATACAGAATTGATTACTTTTACTTATGGACGGAATAGTGACATTAGTATTAGTAATTATTTATTAATTTTTATAAGTTTAAGCAAGCAGGTCTTTCTCTTTACTCGTTACAGTGTCCATTTGAAACATAGTATTAGAATAAGAAACTAATAAAGCTTAAAGCACTAAACTTGTCATAACAACTTAGATTAGATAGATAGATAAACTTTCGTAGCTTTGGTATTTTGGTAATATTTGCTATAAACAAAACAAATTCTTATTGGCGCGTCAGAATGGCAACGTGGCAGCTCGCAGCGGTTGTCATGCGAATTTTCTATGATTTCGCGCTCCCTCCCGCGCCGCGGTTTTCATACCTACCGGGCCCGGTTTGCAACGGAACGGAGTACGGTAGTCCGTCTAGTACGGAACCATCGGTGGGCGAGCCTGACTCGCACTTGTCCGCTTATTTAATATAGATAGTTGTGATGATTTTTTATTTTTTTTATTTGGTAGGTCATATTTCAGAAGTGATGCCTTATTTTTATCAAAATTGGTTCAGTACATTTTTAAAACAAAATAGCTGGAAAAATAATTGTTTCAGTTATTTTAACTGTTTATTTCAAGAAAATTTGGTCACCCCTCTCAAGTAGAAGAAGGCCAGTAGCACTCAGGCGAGAGCAGCTGTAACAAGAGTGTAAACGATCGATCTTCTGCAAGATATAGTTTCCTGGTAACCGAGCTGTAAAATGTATTTTTATTTTCCTCCTGTACCGTCGGCCGGATCGCAAACGTCCGCGCGCAAATAACCAGGACCGTCTTGCGGACCGGAAACGTCCGCTCGTTTTTAGGGTTCCGTACCCAAAGGGTAAAAACGGGACCCTATTACTAAGACTTCGCTGTCTGTCTGTCTGTCTGTCTGTCTGTCTGTCTGTCTGTCTGTCTGTCTGTCTGTCTGTCTGTCTGTCTCCAGGCTGTATCTCATAAACCGTGATAGCTAGAAAGCTGAAATTTTCACAAATGATGTATTTCCGTTGCCGCTATAACAACAAATACTAAAAATTAAAAAAATTAAAATATTAAGGGGGGTCCCCATACAATAAACGTGTTTTTAGGGTTCCGTACCCAAAGGGTAAAAACGGGACCCTATTACTAAGACTTCGCTGTCTGTCTGTCTGTCTGTCTGTCTGTCTGTCTGTCTGTCTGTCTGTCTGTCTGTCTGTCTCCAGGCTGTATCTCATAAACCGTGATAGCTAGAAAGCTGAAATTTTCACAAATGATGCATTTCCGTTGCCGCTATAACAACAAATACTAAAACTTAAAAAATATAAAATATTAAGGGGGGTCCCCATACAATAAACGTGTTTTTTTCGTATTTTTTTGCTCAATATTAAAAACGGTAACAGGTAGACGCTTCAAATTTTCACAGAATATTTACTTGTATATTACCTTTCAAAATAAATAATTAAATAACAATAAAGTAAATATTAAAGGGGGGCTCCCATACAACAAACGTAATTTTTAAGCAATTTTTACTCGATTTTAATTAACAGGTAGAAACTTGAATATTTGTAAGTAAATATTTAGAAATATATTAACTATAAAAATAAATACCTAATCTAATACATAAAAACTCACAAAATGAAAATAATCCGTGCATCTAAACGCGGTGCGAGTGCCGCGCCGCGGTGTGGTGGTGACGCGAGCGCGAGACCGCGCGGGTACCGGGGGAGGTAACATCACGGAGCGAGCCATAGCCGCGCATATTCGCGCGAGCGTCGTCTTGCTGCCCGGATGTGTATCGAAAACCTACCTATAAGTTTGCAATTTACTACTTGGAATTTCGTTGATTTCTCGTTATTTTATAAACAGAACTAAACTTTGTAGTATTATAGATGATAGTACGGAACCCTTCGTGCGCGAGTCCGACTCGCACTTGGCCGATTATTTTCGTATTTTTTTGCTCAATATTAAAAACGGTAACAGGTAGACGCTTCAAATTTTCACAGAATATTTACTTGTATATTACCTTTCAAAATAAATAATTAAATAACAATAAAGTAAATATTAAAGGGGGGCTCCCATACAACAAACGTAATTTTTAAACAATTTTTACTCGATCTTAATTAACAGGTAGAAACTTGAATATTTGTAAGTAAATATTTAGAAATATTACTAACTATAAAAATAAATACCTAATCTAATACATAAAAACTCACAAAATGAAAATAATCCGTGCATCTAAACGCGGTGCGAACGCCGCGTCGCGGTGTGGTGGTGGCGCGAGCGCGAGGCGGTTGATAAGCAACGGCCGCGCGGGTAGCGGGGGAGGTAACATCACGGAGCGAGCCATAACCGCGTCTTGCTGCCCGGATGTGTATCGAAAACCTACCTATAAGTTTGCAATTTACTACTTGGAATTTCGTTGATTTCTCGTTATTTTATAAACAGAACTAAACTTTGTAGTATTATAGATGATAGTACGGAACCCTTCGTGCGCGAGTCCGACTCGCACTTGGCCGATTATTTCATACATAATGGTCTATTTCGACGCTAAGGCCCCAGTTCCATGGCTATGCCTGTATGTTTGTTGTTATTGATGTGCATGCATGTACGTTTCTATGTTACAATTTTGATGTGTTTTTACAGGGTTACAACTTTTAGAGTGTAGGCTTCATGGTCATTCAGCTTTTGCAAACCATTAATCATTTAAAAAACTAAAAAACCGGCTTCAAAATATGCAATTCGTTTACTTGGACGACATATTTTCAGTTATTTTGTTATATAAACCAAAATTCTCAACCGATTTTGATAAAATTTCTATGGGGTTATGGGGTTATTTCTATTTCTATGGGGTTTCTTTTTATCTATGTAGGTACCCTTTCAACAAAAAAAAAACCATGAGAGTTTTGGCGGGAACGTCTTAGTAACGTGTTGTTGCTTTGTTTTATTTTCCTAAACTTGTGTTAATTTGAACATAAATGCTATAAAAATGGTGGTGCTTTATTCATTAAGTGTTCCATAAAGTGCGTGAGTGTGGGCAAGTGAAATAAAGCAGTAAAACGTGTGATTTTACGTGGTCGGCAAAACTCCATAGAAGCTTCTAGTAAAGTCGCCACCACTTTACTGAAGCAGGACTCGACTTATAAATTGACTGTATACGTGACATAGATTGTGACTAGAACATTTACAACTTGTTTTATTCAAGAAACTTGAAAAATCCTAATACTTGACACTGGCAAATGCTTTAATGCGGGTCCAATACAAAAAAAGAACAATATAAAAAACTATTTTCAAATCGTTCCAAATTTCTTAGAGTAATCGGGGAATGCGTAATAACATTACGAAAGCGAGTGCAAGGCGGGTTACCGACTGAGAGTGACGTTTACGCTGCTCCTTTGAAAAAGACCGCCGAATGCGGTTGAAATTGAAACTACAGTCAGATTTTTCGACTCAAAACAGACGTGAGTGACTCATAGTTTTTATTTAAAAAGTCGAGTATTTTGTATTTCTTTTTGTGTCCACGTCTTTATGTTCTAGCAAAATTGTAGTGTCAGTTAAAAACCACACTAGAGATAGGCACACATTTAAAACTGAAAAAATACTTGTAAAAACCTTTGTTCTAACTGAAACATTATTTTAAATAACACTCAAAGCGTTTTAAAGCGCTTGCGGTTCCTTTGATCCTAAACCGGCTGCCGCGAACACTTCAAATACTTTGGGGAAGCATTTCAAGGTGTCTTTACACTACGCTACTTAACGGTACCGCTGTATGATTGATTGAGCGAGCGTAGCGAGCAAAGGTTTTTGTGTCAAGCCAAAAAAATACTGCACATACATGTAGTATACGTACATACGTACTTGTACCTGAAGTATACGTAAATACGTACATGTACCTGTAGTACACGTACATGCAGTATTTTCAACCTACCTTGATAAAACATAGTATACACTTATACAGGACATGTGTATTATGTTTTATACCTGTATTACAGGTTATATATTTTTGTAGATTTTTAGGGATTTTTGACATTTCCCCAAAAAATGGGAAGTTTGCTTATACACCAGTTAATGATTGATTTTGATGTTTGTCAGAAAAGTTTGGTAGCAAATTCCTTTCAAGAATTTTTAAGTATGAACGGACTCGGTCATAAGATTGTCGAGACATAGGGTTGTGAGGTCACGGTTAAAAGGAAGAGGTTCACACTTTATCAACTGATTTTCATAATGTTTGGCAGAAATATTTGCTCAATTCTGATAATTCTTTTTAAATTCATTTATTTACCCGACTGTGTAAGAAGGAGGGTTATGTTTGTCGAGTGTATGTATGTTTCTATATGATCGCCTACAGCTTAAACGGCTTGACCGATTTTGATGTGCGAGATGTCGTTAGATTAATAGACTATATTTTTTGTAATAATAATTAATCTCTCGCAAAATAAAAATAAAATGCGTTGTTTCGTCCTCCTTCAACGAACTTTTTCGTAATAAACAACTGGTTTTACTAGAATCATTCTAAAGAATTCGCATTTATAATCATCTACCGCAATTTTACGCATATTTCACAAATATGTACACTCAACAGCATATAAAGCGTAACGAAATCGTAAGTTACACTGCTTTTCTGCAGTCGGGTATTTTATTTTTCTTTTAAGATAGATACTTGTTTATTTATTATTATTGAAACCCTAGTTTCAATATGAGTGTGAGTGTCTAGATGTAGGGCATACGAGTGAGGTCGTCACTGAGAGCGCGTGACGGGAATAGATGCCGCTGACTAGATCAAGTACAAACTTTTATAAATTGAGTTTTCATTTTAATTTTAGGTTTTACGAATTGTGAGAATGAAGCCTAAAATATCAGAGTAATAATATATTGTTCAGAGTTTCTATTTTATCCAACGGCGCAAGGAGGGTTATGCTTTTCGCGTGTATGTATGTATGTAGATACATGTGTTTATATATTACCTACTACAGCCTAAACGGCTTGACTGATTTTGAAATGCTAGATGTTGTAAGATTTTTCTGTACTGTACTGTAATAAACTACACTTTTTTGTAATAATTATACCCAAATTAGCAAAAATTAATAATGTCTTTACATTATTTTCATTCGCTTTTTATTGCAAATAAAGAATCAACAAATATCGAGACGAGAAAGATTACTAGCTAATGCAAACATCTTTAAACAAAAACAACGGGTCACTTACGTCTGTTTTGAGCCGAAATATCCGACTATAGTTTCAACCGCATTCGGCGGTCTTTTTCAAAGGAGCAGCACACACGTCACTCTCGGTCGGTGACGCGCCTTGCACTGCAACCGATGACATCACGTGCGGCACGAGCGGCACGTCGCAGAGCAAGGCGCGTCACCGACCGAGAGTGACGTGTGTGCTGCTCCTTTGAAATAGACCGCCGAATGCGGTTGAAACTATAGTCGGATATTTCGGCTCAAAACAGACGTGAGTGACCCGTAGTTTTTGTTTAAAAATGTGTGAAAGCCACGTTAATTTCCATAGTAAAATGCAAACATCATCTACTTTGTTCTTCTCGTCGTCGCGTACAGATGGGAACTTTGAACTAATCTTGACAAAATATGGTATAAATTATGTTTGACAGTTTTATAGATTTTTTTGTCGTCGGTTTTATTTAGTTAAAGGGGTATTTATTCAATAAGCGCGTGAACATCGCTGCAGGTTACGCCCGTGTTATGCGACGACGTGACAAGGGGGCCGATCGCGTTATTTTGGACGTCTATAGTTCAGCTGCGGTTCAGGGGGCCAATTCAGTTAATCAAAACCGATTCGTAACTGAACCTTTTTCGAAGCATTTCCTGTCGGCTGCTATCATTTTTTGATTTAGTAACTAGCGAAGGACGTGCCACGTTTCATCAAATGTGTCAATTGTATGACATAAAAGTTACTGAATCAAAAAAAAAAAGATGGCGCTGATGGGAAACGGTTCACGTATGGTTCAGCTACGGAGCGGTCTTTAATAACTGAATTGCCCTGTAGCTGCGCTTGTAGTCGAATTACAGTTCAACTTTGGTAAAATTTGGTATTGCGCTAAAGTTCAAACGGCAACCAAAGGTTAGTCTTTGGAGGCAATTAATAAGGCGAAATTCCACAAGAATTTTTATTACAATACACAATGACCCAGTGAACCGGCTGCCATTTTGTAACTTTTCTGAAACGTTTTTTTGACAGCGGTAACGTTCCAGCTGCGCTCCAGTTGCGTTTCAACTTAAAGGTAAAACGTTAACGCGATACGAAACGTGCGAAAAGTTGCGGTGCGTTCAACGTTCAATTGCGCTTCAGCTGAAGTATTTTAGTGCGATCGCCCCCATGAGGGTCCTTATTCCGTTAGACCATCGGCGGCGTTACGTGAACGTGACGTGGGTGCAATGACAATGAATTTATTTATTTTGCCTTTAAGTTTAAGAATCCAAAGTCTAATTTTCATTGTAGACGCACCCACGTCAAATTCAAGTCACGCGGACGATGGTCATACGGAAAATGGCCCAGACGTGCTGCGAGACGTGAAATCTTTATGTGAAATCGTCCAACGCGGCACTAGTCGCGCCGCACATGGCCGCTTATCTGAACGAGCCCTAAGGGTTTGAGATTGCTATGGAAACGGGGTAATTTAACTGTTTACGTTGTTCGGCAGGATTTTGAATAAGTACTTCCTATATTGTAATAGCCGGCTTAACATGAAAGGCTCTCTCTCGTGGGCACGGATAGCAATTTGTAAACAGGCATTCGTATCTCAAGAATCATGCTTGAGTTTTCAAAGATGGTAACCGTCTTGGAACAATCAGCTCAATCAGTTATGTATTTGTAACTATTTTGGTATTTTCAAGTCAAGCTTTAGCCTTGAAAGTACCAGATTGCAGAAACATGTTTTATCTACTTTTGTCTCCATTTTTAGGGATTCGTACCCAAAGTATAAAAACGGGACCCTATTACTGAGACTCCGCTGTCTGTCCGTCCGTCCGTCTGTCACCAGGCTGTATCTCATGAACCATGATAGATAGACAGTTGAAATTTTCACAGATGATGTATTTCTGTTGCCGCTAACAAAAAACACTAAAAAACAGACTAAAATAAATATTTAAGGGGCTCCCCTACAACAAACATGTTTTTTTTGCTCGTTTTTGCTCGAGATTGATAACGGCAACAGGTAGACGCTTGAAATATTCACAGAATATTGAGTTATATTATTCACTTTAAAAATAAATAACTAAATTAAAATAAAATGTATATTTAAGGGGGGCTCCCATACAACAAAGTGATTTTTTTTGCCGTTTTTATAGATAATGGTACGGAACCCTTCGTGCGCGAGTCCGACTCGCACTTGGCCGGTTTTTTTAATCCTGGCGAAAAATGAGCGGTGTTATATGTTTGATATCTATCGACCTTACCGAAAAACGTTACTTTAAGCATTTTGTCAACTTCTCGCTGATACGTAATGATACTTGCGGAAAGAAGACAGATAATTTAAGATATTGATTTTGAAGTGTAGTACCACACTAAATTATCTACAAATGTATACATAATTCAACATTTCCACATACGACGGAACTTGAACCCAATTTGTACCAACTTGGGAGCCTTTACCATTTTGACCAAAGGAGTGTCAAGTGCTGGTGTGATAGAAACTTAAAAAAAAAAAATAGTAAAGGTTCCCAAGTATAGATCCGTCAGTCCCGTCGCGTGTGGGATTTTTGTACTGTCTATAAATTTGTTAACGTACATTGAGTTATATTAACTCAATTGTATTAACTTAACTATAACTCAAAGTTACCTGAGCCATTTTTTAACAGAGCCTTTTTAGGCGTTTTTTGGAGCTTTTTAAGAGTTATTATAAACTTACTTGTTTTCTTTTTCGTACACTCAAATAAGAAATCTCTTAAATCTTAAAATGCGTCTAATAAAATATAATTGCGTCTAGCACAGCCTGCATAAATCTTATATAGTTAAGTAGTAATACATGGAG
This sequence comes from Lycia hirtaria, assembly GCA_947563715.1. Taxonomy (NCBI): domain Eukaryota; kingdom Metazoa; phylum Arthropoda; class Insecta; order Lepidoptera; family Geometridae; genus Lycia; species Lycia hirtaria. Next base: position 25,919,183 of record OX387383.1, on the reverse strand, counting down.
GTCGCACTCCACCGGTCAAGGGTTAAAACAGAAGGCGGCCGTCAAAGAAATGGCCTGAGTTACGGCCACTTTTGCTTGACTAATGTCAAGTGGCACTGAGCCCTTAATGCGTGCCTGCCTTTATAATCTTACTGCATATTATGTCGCTGGAATCTCTTTATTAGCTGAGCGAAAAGAAGGCTTCGGGAACGTAATAAAAATGTGTAAAAATACTACTTAATCAACTTAAATAATTGGCCAAGTGCTTGTCAGGCCACGCGTAGGGTAGAATTCTGTAGTTACACTTCACTACATGCGGACTAAAAATGCAATTTGGTACTTTTTTTTTTCAGATTGTACCTATATTTTTTTATGTAAATTAAAATTTCGTCTTCCTCTTGAATAACTAAAAAAAATATGTAAGTAGTAAAAATGCAAAAATTAGGCATGGCCCCGAAGTCTGTGGAGATTAAATTTGTCAAAAAAAAAACAACCTATAATTATGTTTTTTTTTATATAAATTGACAGGTAATGCCCCTTCAACTACATAACTATGTATAATGATATTAATAACAGTTGTTTGATCGTATGTATCAGTCAAAGGCATTAAGTGTAAATGTAGTTTCTATTCATAATAACTGAGAACTCAACCAGGTGTTAAAAAAGAAATAACTGATTAAGACAATGCCTCGTGCACACTTTGTTTTTTAGGGTTCTGTAATAAACAAAGAACTCTTATAGTTTCGCCATGTCCGTCTGTCTGTCTGTCCGCGGCTTGGCTCAAAAACTATAAGTACTAGAAAGCTGTAATTTGACATGGACATTTAGTACAAATGTTATAAAAATCTGACTAGGTCTGAAAAGGTTTCTGACTAAAATAATGACGTCATGCTAGAAGGACAAACTTGTACATACAATAATGAACTTTAAATGCAGAACGTTAGAATAGGTTTCTGACTGTCCGTCTTACGATCTGACGCGAGTTTAACATTTTTCTGCCATTGCAAAAATGCACAATGCCGCTAAAGAAGTTTTTACTTTTAAAATGCGGTTGTGATCCAGACTAAGTCCATACCTGCAGGTATTAAACTGGATAATGGACTTCTTGTAGCTGAGATGATGATGATGAAACCACAAAAAAGCGACAAATAACTAACTCTACAATAAAACGTACTAACTTATTCATAGCAGCGGTGTTCGGGCACGTTCCATAGTCTCCGGGGTGAAGAGTCCTTGTACGGGCGCGCGGCACGCTTCGTGGGGATCGATGTGGGGGGGCTATTTTAGACCAAACCTAATATTTACCTGTCTTCATTATTGTCCTATTACTATTTCATTCAATGTCGTCCGGTTATGTTCTCGATGTTTCTACATTTAGACACGTGTGCCGAAGTATTTTTACCCGACTGCGCATGAGGGAGAAGAGTAGATTAGAGAAGTAGATTTTGTTTTTATCGAGATAATATGACGGCTTTTAAGATTCAAGATTTATTTATTTGTCAGAATATGGCAGTACACACACATACAAAGTGGTATAGAGATATTAACATACACTTGGAACATGTTCTTGCCCACTCTTGGTAAGTAGTAAGGTAATTTTTAGGCGTCCGTCATCTTCCGTTCTCAGGGTATGGGAGCCTATTCGTGAGGCATCGGTGATTGTCTGTCTGTCTGTCCTACATTGAAACGGCTGTATCTTTCGAATGGTAATGAATACAAGTCTCAAAATTGGCAAGATTGTAGGGATTACTTTGATGTAAATCGACAAATAATAATTAAATAACAAACACTAGATGTTATCCTTTCTTTATCATTTTAAAATTAAAACAAATTAATTCACATTATCGCAAGACATAAACGCTAGATATCGCTCACGTCGATATAATATTTTTACTTTAGGTATATCATGGCGCACGCCGCAGTCATCTTGTTTTATTAAAGTCACGCTAGATGGCGCTTTTATCAATATTTTTAAATATCCTTACCATTTCATATATCTACAATAAAGAAAATATGTGAAATTAGAAATGTAGGTTTATAAGCACATTTTGCTAATTAGTCCTGTTTTCTGTGTTCATGTTGTATGGGAGTACGGAAGCCTCGGTTTGCAAGTGAAACTCGTACCTTGCCGGATTTTTGCAATTAATACGTTCTTTCCATCAGTTATATTGTTAATGGTCTAATAGGCGTATTTATATGATCCTATTATATCCTTTATAAATATTCTAAGGGTAGCGGATGGGTGCGATAGATAACGTATTTCTATAGAGGTTTATACCCTTTTGGATTAGCATTACCCTGAATCAATACGAGGTTGTATCAGCCGAGCGATTTGTTAAATTAATCCGTTAACAATGTGTAGAGGGAGAAGGGGCTTCATTTTATTATTATGTTATTAGAAGTAAATAATTTAATTATTTCTGTTACAGGATCAACTTACAGTGACAGGTATAAAGTTGTACTGACATGTGTAATAACGCGGTTAGAAAAGCTCTACATATATTTTAGTTTATTTTAACCACTATGGTATAGTGGTTAATTCTGAAGTTATTAAATTAAATATAATTTTTAAAATCACTAAATTAAAAATAGTACCGGGGCGACCGAGCTCCACTCGGATTTTTTATGAAAAAAAAAAAAATATGTTTGAACCTTACCAGGTTCAAACATTTTTTTTTACATTAATTTATAATTCACAATAAAGTATCACAATAACTAACTTAAAAACTAATTAAATAAGCAAGAAAAAACAAAATATTAATAATTATTATATTTAATAAATTTAGTTAGCTTAAGTGGTGCCTTCAGAATTGACTACATTATTTATATTATGTGTACGTACTACACTAAATTTTTTACAAATAATAGGTATATTGTTTGTCGTGAAAAGTATATGCCTATGTCACGAAGGTTTACGTTTCATATTCGAAATTCTTGTTCAGAATTGAGTGTAGATTTTTTTTATGAAGAAACTGCAATACAATTTTATTATGACAAAGAGCTAATCTGGTGATATTGTATGGATCCAGGATGTAAAATGCTGAAACTTCCTAGTGCCAAAATAGTTAAGTTTGGGCACTTTGGCTTTGTTTCCTTGGGTATATTAACTTTAGTAGGTTCTAAAAAAAACATTTGTTTAAAGTACACGTAAAATCAGACACAAGCTACCAGGCGTCTAGAAACGCTAGGATCTGTCATTTCAATTTTCCACCCGGACGCGACACGATTTTCCCCGCGCGTTACCGGATATTGGGAGTTAGTATGTGTATTTATGTTACCCTGGTAACTGCTAGGTAAATAGATGGAATAAGGTTTAATTTGATCTACCAGGAGAATAAATAAATTGATTATTTTGATGAATTCGATTTGTAATTTGAATTGATTGTATCGTATATTTTTATGTAGATTGTTAACAAGTAGCTGTCTTCCTCCTCTTAATATTATTATCATGGACGTAAGTCTATAACTACATACTTTTTAACTCACGACTCAAAACGAGGGGTGACTATTATTCGTATTATTAGCCTATTGATGAAGTTTACACTTCTTTTTGTACCCGACTGCGTAAGAGGAAGGGTTTTATTAAATGAGCACCTTACAGCCTAAACGGCTTGACCGATTGTATCGTCCGAGGTGTCGTTAGATTTGTCTTAACTTCTTGAGTGTCATAAACTATATTTTTTTTGTAAAAAATAACACATCTCTCGCAAAAATGAAAAAAATGTGTTTATTCGTAACATCCAATGAAAATTTTCGTAATAAACAAGTGATTTCACGAAAATTAGAAAATGCGCATTTATAATATTTTTCAGCATTTTACGCATACTTTCTCACAAAAAACGTACACTCAACAGCATATCAAACGTAACGAAATCGTGAGTTTAACTCCAAAAACCTATTTTCTGCTGTCGGGTATTTTGTTTTTCTTTTAATATAGATACTTGTTTTAGATTATATTTTGTGCCGGCAGGACAGATCCTACAAGGTCCTACAAACCGAATATTGAGTTAGTTCACCATGAAACAGACATGCGTGTCTCCATGTAATACACCGATCAAGTCTCTAAGGACCCCATATGATGTGAATCGATATACGAACGTACGACTGCTGTGATACACGTTTCTATCTGTTATTATTTAATTGACCGAGCGAGCGCAGCGATAAAGCGTCTATAATCCGAATTGTGAAACGCCGAATATAATTTTTCCGAAAACGATTTCTTTTTCAATAGATAGACACTATCATAATTTTATAGTATAAAAAACTGAAACAACCGACTTCAAAGTACGCTACTTCGTTACTTGTAATATTAGGATACATAAAGTTCATATCATCATGCTCAGTCGGGTAATAATTAAACAAACGCTCAATCGTCGAAGTAACTCTATTTTCACCTTCTTCTTTTTTGTATTGGACCCGCATTAAAGCATTTGTCAGTGTCAAGTATTAGGATCTTTTCAAGTTTCTTGAATAAAACAAGTTGTAAATGTTCTAGTCACAATCTAAGTCACGTATACAGTCAATTTATAAGTCGAGTCCTGCTTCAGTAAAGTGGTGGCAACTTTACTAGATGCTTCTATGGAGTTTTGCCAACAACGTGAAATCACACGTATTATTTACATTACACATTATTTCACTTGCCCACACTTACGCACTTTACCGAACACTTAATGAATAAAACACCACCATTTTTATAGCATTAATGTTCAAAATAACACAAGCTTAGGAAAATAAAACAAAGCAACAACACGTTACACATTAAGACGTTCCCGCCAAAACGTTCACATTGGATGAGGAGTAAGAAGGTTTTACTTTCACTAAATCCTTCACGGTTGTAAACTTTTTAAAGAAATCTCTCTTCACCCGCTCGTTATTTTTTTTTGTCCAGAATGAGATTTGTCATTGAATGTCAAATGCTTCGTCTTCGAAGATTAGAAAATATGCAGATGTTTAAACGATAATCCTTAACATTTGATACTTTAACAAAGAAAAACGTTTCAGTGGAACTCTGCGATTCTATAATCTGACGCACTTCACTCAGGAATACAATGAAAATTTTAATTTTTAGATATTATTCAAAAAGTAATAAAGCAATGTATATAAAATAATTATGGGACCAACTTGGGAGCTATTATAAATGTCAATTCAAGAAACACATAAAATGGTTCACGAATGATTGAGTAATCGGTGAACAAACATACAAAAAAAACATACAGACCGAATTGATAACCTCCTTCTTTTTGGAAGTCGGTTAAAAAACCCGAAAGCCCATTTGACAATTCTTTTGATAATAAAGTTTATGTGCATAATAAAAAGAAACCTAACTTCAATTATTAGCACATACATACATACAAATACCCAACTGCATAAGAAGGAAGATTTTGTATTCGAGTGTATATGTACCTATGTTTCTTGAAAGTCGCCTACAGCATAAGCGGCTTCACCGTTAGAAGAAAAATGGACAAAAATAAAAATAAAACCGGCCAAGTGCGACTCGGAATCGGGCATGAAGGGTTCCGTACCATTATTATCTATAAAAACGGCAAAAATCACGTTTGTTGTATGTTAATTTTATTTTAATTTAATTATTTATTTTTAAAGTGAATAATATAACTCAATATTCTCTGAATATTTCAAGCATCTACCTGTTGCCGTTATCAATATCGAGCAAAAAAAAAACACGTTTGTTGTATGGGAGCCCCCTTAAATATTTATTTTATTCTGTTTTTTTTTGTATTTGTTGTTATAGCGGCGACAGAAATACATCATCTGTGAAAATTTCAACTCTCTAACTATCACGGTTCATGAGTTACAGCCTGGTGACAGACGGCCGGACAGACAGCGAAGTCTCAGTAATAGAATCCCGTTTTTACCCTTTGGGTGCGGAACCCTAATTCTCCGTATTTTCCGTATTATCCAACGAACTTTTTCGTTATAAACAAGTGCTTTTACTAGAATTATTCTAAAGAATGCGCGTTTATAATAATGTACAGTTATTTTACGCATATTTTCTCACAAAAAACGTACACTCAACAGCATATCAAGCGTAACGAATTCGTAAGTTAGACTCCAAAAACTGCGTTTCCGCAGTCGGGCATATTGTTTCCTTTTAACATAGATACTTGTATCCCTAATCAGTGATTTTATATAATTAAAAACTCCTTCTTACTCATTTGGGTGAAAATATTGTAATGCTTAAGATAGATAGCATACTCTTAATATGCCGTAATGGCTTGCGTATTTTTGTTAATTTCTGTATTATCCCCTGTATTTCAAAAGTTGTCTGATATAGCGCATTCAGAAATTTCCTTGACTTGTGTTTCAACGCAATTTATTGCATACGAAATGAAAATTTCATTAAAATTCAAACACCACGTAGCATCCACGTATTTTCCATATTGGATAGACATTGAAATGCCCTCTCATGATTATGAATAATACTCGTTTGAAATACTACAGTTTTTTTATTACTAGCTACATTACCCACTGCTTCGTATGTGTTAAAATAGACGAAACAAGATCGTTATTAATTAATTTAATGTTAATGTAATTAACTCACATAGTCAAAAAAGTTATTAAATAAAAGAAGATAGTAAAATAAAACAAGTAAAAAAAAAAACTTTTCAAGATAAATGGTCTTGTTAAAAAAAAACATAATGACGTAAAATGTACTAAAAGCCAAATAATAATTAGCTAAGTAACAAAAAAATAATAGAATCTTGAACTTGATGATTGCCGTCAAATTCAAACGGTGAAGGAAAACGTCGGGATTGAAACCTGAATGTCTGAGAGTTCATAACGTATTTTACCTATGATATCTGAAGTCTACTAACCCGCACTTGGCCACCGTGGTAGACTAAGTCCTTACCCTTCTAGCAATTAGAAAATGACCCGCGTCCAGCATTGGGACAGTTTAAACAAATGTGGCTGATTTTGAATAAATATTACGTAAATAATTAATGTGCCGTATATACACTTATGTATCTACTTATAAAGATACCTTTATGAGTAAAAATGTAAAACGTAATGATATATCGGGGTACAGTTTTTCAACCTATATCTTGTAAAAAGTGATTCAAGCTTCTCGATCGTCCCAACATCTGTCACAAGCAAATAAATACTGCACAAATTCGGTGTTACTCCATCTCTAACAATTTACATCGAAAACATCCAAACTCCGAAATAAATTCTCGTTCAACGCGACAGCTGAATAAACCCCTTCACTCTTCTCCCCTCCACCCACGTCCCCCCCTTTTGAGGGTAATTTTTCACTCAATTATGGGAGGCGTACGAACGCACGTACGCTTCTGTTGATTGGACAAATCTGGAACCTTGATTTATTTTGATTACGGGAGCTCTTTGGCAATTTTGTGTTTGAAAATTTAACTGGCTGAGAGAAAAGCAATTTTGTAATTTAAAGCGTTAATTGATTTTACGTAAATCCGGAAGGAGATTTGACGATTAGGGACGAACGGAAGTATTTATCATTTTTAAACATATAAAATTAATTAAACATATAATAATTCTATTAAGATTACTTATTTATTATGAAAAAGTTTGTTGGAGTTTAGGAAAAACCGTATTTCTTTATTTTTGCGAGAATTGCATTATTATTATAAACAAATAATATGACACTCAGGGAGTGAAGACGAACATCTTGCACATCAAAATCGGTCATCAAGCTGTTTAGGCTGTACCTAGGTGATCAAATAGAAATATACATACATAATATGTACATACGCTCGAAAAAAAAAAAAAACCTTCCTTACGCTGTCAAACTACTGAAAATCAAACTACTGAACCAATTTTGATGATTTTTTTATGGAACTATATGGGAAGTATACCCAAGACTCGGGATTCAGGACTCAAGACTCAAAACAAAGACACAACTTATAAATGGCAAATGCGCTGACCGCGCGAGTCTACAGGGATGTGGAGTACTTTTTTCCTCACCCCTGTGAGAAAAAAATCGACATGTTTCAACGGAAATGTCACAATTGAACGTGATTTTCTAATAATTTGACAGCACGGAAAAACGATTCTCCCTAGGGACGAAAACACTCGTTCCTGTGTACAGGCAACTTCAAGCATACTTTCCGAATATGAGAAAAAAAAAAATTTATTATAATATTATGAGGTGTAAAAACAATTCTGAATATGTTTTTTTTTTCATTTTAAGCATGAAGTATCAAAAGCTCAATTTTGGGATTAAAATGATGTAATAGGTAATAATATAATACTCAAAATTCCGGACGCAGAGTCTCTGATATTCCGGCAAATATACAAGTGTACTCATAAATCCAATATCCGGCACACGTTACTCAGCCTTAAAGTACTAGGCGCCCATAACACGTAGAATACGTGATCCGTCACGTCTGTTGCGTGACGAGCAATAAAACGCCTCCTCGGCTAATATGGACTCTTGGTGCTTGGAATTTTTAACAGCATCGCAGTCAGGAGTTTTTATGATTTGGTTTGTTTGAGAATTATGTTACTGTTACTTAATAAAACCGGACAAATGCGAGTTAGACTCGCCCACCGAGGGTTCCGTACAACTAGTAGATAAAAGGGGGAAATCATATATATTTTATTTATTTATTTATTTCATTGTTACACCAACAAAGCCACCACCAAGACAAATCAAGTATAAATAAGGTACAAAAGTGAGATACATATTGAGTGGTACTTCAATTATATTTTTATATTTTCCTTCATAAACCGAAAAATATACATCGTAAAAATATTTTAAAAGCCTGTTTTAGCTTATGCTAATGGAGCTCTTTCATATGATACCCCACATGATACGGTTAATTCACTTTAAAATTTGGACCCTCATTCGTTGCATAAAGACCTTATTTTTTGTGATTAAATTAAAAATGTCGTTTTCAGATTTTTTCCTATATAAATAAATAAATAAATAAATATTTGTGGACATTTCACACAACACCATCTAGCCCAAACTAAGCAAAGCTTGTACTATGGAACTAGATGGCTGATAGAATACATATATACTTTTTTTTTGTTGTAAATATATACTTAAGATACATAGAAACACCCAGACACAGAACAAACATCCATGCTCATCACACAAATGTTTGCCCTGGGTGGGGATTGAACCCACGACCTTTCAGTTCAGCAGGTAGACGTAAACACACTACCAACTGAGCCACAAGGCCAGCCAACTACTACACAATGCTTCTTGCTAAATTTCATAGTTCTAGGTCAACGGGAAGTACCCCATAGGTTTTGATTCCCTTGTGAGTGTCGAAATGTGCGTTTTTACGACATATTCGGCTGTAACTTTTTTTTACGAAAACGAAATTTCAACACGATATCTTCACGCGTTCCCGAGATAAAGGTCTTGACACCCGGACGGACGGATAGACGGACAGACAGACGGACAACAAAGTGATCCTATAAGGGTTCCGTTTTTTTCTTTTGAGGTATGGAACCCTAAAACTTGGGACACATAAATTAATTATCCGACTACGGCGAAGCAAAAGGGAGGTTGTCTTTTTAACCGACTTCTGTAAAGAAGGAGGTTATACCGCCAATTATGCATTGTTTTTCATAATTCTTATTTTGTTTGGTAGGTAATACCTCAGAGGTGATCCCATATACATTTTATCAAAATCTACTTTGGTTTTTATAACAAAATTACTGAAAATATGTCGTCCAAATTAACGAATAGCGTATTTTGAAGTTGGTTTCTTCAGTTTTTTAAACTATAATTATTCCAAATATGTATGCAAATCTTACTTAGTTTTCTGAATTTCTTGTTCGTAATACATGTATGATCGTGTACCTAAGCCACAAGGTACGCCTGGAGCACTTCGAGCCCACGGGGGAGAAAGAAAATAAATATCTCAGAAGTTCTTATCTCTTTCGTTTCGTTTGTTTTTGTCAAGGAAGTTTGCGAAAATAAATCTATGGTTTTTGTCTTGTTCGATTGTGGTCTGGTCGTTCGGTATTCCATCGTGTATACTATTTTCTTTTCCGCGTCTTTTTTTCTCAAACTCAAACCTTGAGTCCTGGGAGGAAATTTAGTTAATCATGACCACTCTGTAACTGAACCATACGTAAAGCGATCCCGTTGGCCGTTATATTTTTTGATTCAGTCTCTTTTATGTCACACAATTGTCATATTTCGTGAAATACGCGTCCTTCGCTCGTTACTAAATCAAAATAAATATATATACGCTACGAATTGATAACCTCCTCCTTTTTTAAGTCGGTTAAAAAGGTAGGGGCCGACGGTAATTGATTCACACAGCATTCAGTTACGGATCGGTTTTGCTTAACTGAATTGCCTCCCTTTCATGTTATTCTTATAAACCTATGTACCAGAGAAGCTGTTTATATTTATGTTGTTGTTGTTAATCTGTAGTGTTCCACTGCTGGGCAAAGCCCCGACATTTCCAGTTTATATTTATACACATCAATATTCAAAATCCCAAAATCCATATCTACTAGGGGAGCATAAAAATGAACAGACTGCTGGTAAAATCAACTAACGATAACAACTAACTACAATATTCTACCGTAGAATCGTAATAACTCTATAAGTGCTTAAGTGCTGGGAGCATCCGTTTAGGGAAACAACGAGAATTGAGTCTGAAATTGAGTTTTTTTTAAATTTTTTTTTATACGCTATAGATCTACGATTGACCACCAACTCGCCTGATGTTAAGCGACGGTGTGGCCGAGGATGGATCTCGTCGATCTAGAAGAAAGCTATTCACTCTAGCCTTGAAAATTCCAAGATTGTAGGTCTCAGGAAACAGAGATGGCGGCAACGAATTCCATTCTTGTGCAGTACCCAACAGGAATGTGGATCGATATCGCTGAGTACGGATCGGATTTGTGTCGGTCGGGATTGTTCCTCCAACACAAATAACATTTTATAACAATATTATTATTTTTTAGTTTATTTATTAGATTATATTTTTTGCAATACGTCTTCTAGTTTCTCCGTAATGCGTGGACAAAATCACAAATATATACACATACACTTAGGTAGAATTGATAACCTCCTTTTTTGAAGTCGGTTAAAAATATAACCATATTTTTATACGTGCGTTTTAGTCCATCACTAGTTAGGTGGCATTAGTAAAAAGTGATTTGAAATAATAATTCGTTTTCGGGAAAAAATATTAGTTATTTCACTATTGGGATTAAAGATAGGCTGGTTCTTCACTCATGTCCTTACAAAGTAATATGTCAATGTTTTTTTTGTGAAATATGCGTTATGGTAGATATTTTATATGTATATGATGTGTATTTTATATGTATGGACATCACTCAGAAGGGTATCGCATCTCAAGTGACAGGTATTGTTTCGGCGTGTCAGGGAGATGGGGTGGCCCCGGAGCCCCGGGGCCCCGGGACCCCGGTCCTTCTTTGGGGCCATTTATCAAATAGTTTTGTGATGGCTCGGGGCTTTAACGTAAGTACTAAAAATGTCGATGTGTGAGATCTAAATAGCCGCTATTTTGTTCTTGCGTAACGATATTTTAGGGATGTCTTATAGAATAAGGAAACCCTTAACCCTGTCGTCTGTCTCTCTGTCCGTCTGTTACCTTTTCATGGCTAAACTGCTAAACCAATCGTAATGAAATTTGGCACAGATATTTTTTAGGACTTGGAGAAGGACATAGGCTATATTATACTATAATCATCATCACCGTTTTGTATCACTCCACAGGTGACGCCGCGGGCGCAGCTAGTATTTATATATATTAGTTTGTTCAGTTACTTCGTATGTCTATTTTAATATTTTAGAAAAGTAATAATTCTATAGAATTTAATTACACCCTCCCGCACCCTTAGTACCTACGCAAGCCTAAAATAAGACTCATCAAAATCAGTTCCAAATTGGCGGATGAATTAGGTAACGTATCAAGTATCTATGTTAAAAGAAAACAAAATACCCGACTACAGAAAAGCAGTTTTTGCAGTCTTACTTACGTTTTGTTATATGATGTTGAGTATAAGTTTTTTGAGAAAAAGTATGCGTACCTAAGTTCGCTGTAAAAGATTAAGAATGCGCGTTCTGTAAAATAATTCTAGTAAAATAACTTGTTTCTTACATAAACTTATATATGTTCGTTGGAGGTTACAAAAAAATATTTTTTTATCTTTGCAAGAGATTTATTATTATTATTGCAAAAAAATATAGCTTAAGACATTCTGAAAGCAAAGACAAAACTAATGACACCTCGCACATTTAAATCGGTCAAGCCGTTTAGGCTGCGGGCTGTCATATAGAAACGTACATACATACCCACATACATACACACATACACTCGAAAAACAAACCTCCTACTTACACAGTCGGGTAAAAATACTAATCAAAATTAGTTCCTAATTGGTGGAGTAATCGCGCAACAAACATAAAAAACATGCAGTCGAATTGCAACCACCTCCTTTTTGAAGTCGGTTAAAAATAGTTACAACCCAGTAAGAGCATTCAACTACATGGCACCGGTACAATGTTGTCACATTGGTTATGCAAAAGATGGACAGAAATAGGACAAGATAGGCTCTGACTTGCAGTTGACCGAGGTCAGTGGAGCGACTAGAAACTTCCGACTCCACATCGCCGTAAATTTTTTAGGGTTCCGTAGTAGAAAATGATATGGGATTTTTTCTGAAGTACGGCCTACCAAAGAAAAAAAGAATCATCAAAATCAATTCATAATTGGCGAAGTAATTGCCGTAACAAACATATAAAAGAACCGGCCAAGTGCGAACCAGACTCGCGCACGGAGGGTTCCATACCATTATCTATAGAAACGGCAAAAAAAACACGTTTGTTGTATGGTTCTCTGACAAATCAATCTCTTACAGAAACGCCAAATGTAGCTCTTTGCATACTGATTACTTTCTGACTTACGCAAACATTACTTCTTATTTAGACATTGGGTAAAATTAGGAACTACAAACGTAGAAAGACTTCGCGACACAATGGCTGTCTCGTTTCATTTCCATGTTTCACATACCAGGGTATCATATCTATGTAGTCTGCTTTCAAAGCCTCTCTCTACTTTGATGGAGTGTTATGTAGTACCTCTATTGTTTAACTACGATAGTTTGTAGGCAGAAAACCCGACTCAAAGTAGGGGAAAGTAGGAAAAGTATTGTAGTTCGTTGTATGACAATTCGAGATAAACTACAAAGAAAATAATGTTTATGTTGGCGCACTAATGTTGGTTGTAAAAGAGGTTGATGTTGTTGAAATGAAACAAATTATAATTATGTAAAATAAACGCAATAAATCCGTTATCGCTTATGTTTTACATAATTTTCTAACTTGACGTTTCGAACACTGCAGCAGCGTCCGTGGCGTCACGTCTCACCTGTGATCACGGGCGCTGCAAAATATATTTCACATTTTTCGATATCGGCCCACCTCTTTGATGCGTACTGCACAGGAATGAAATTCTTTGCCGTCATATCGGTTTCCCACAATGAGAAGATGGCTTGCGCCCAGCAGTGGGAGAGTTTGTATAAACAGGGCTGATAAAAAATATATAAAAAAAGTGTTTCCTGAGAACAAATACAAATACAAAAAAATCCTCGGCTACACCATCGCTCATCAGGCGAGTTGGCGGTCAATCGAAGATCTATCTTGCTTAAAAAATATATAGTCTCTATCTACCCCAATGAGAAAAAGGCGTGATTGAATGTATGTATGTTATGTATGTATGTAACGTACACTTGACTCTAGCGAAATAATGACTTCAAATTCTATTTTTGAATGACCTATCCAATGACATCCTACATCATTGGGTGAACGAGAGTAGGTTAGGTATCTTAGATTTTTTTTAAACTGACAGTTAAGGGTTTCTTTTTGACTACGGAGCCCTAAAAAATAAACCCACGCTAGTATCAAATTACACATATTTTTATACCATTACTAACTTCCAAACGATGATAATAAATTATCAATTTATTCTAACTTAGAAACTGTGATAGATCAATTATTCTAACTTCGTAACTATGATAGACCAATTATTCTAGCTTCGTAACTATGATATACCAATTATTCTAAACATGTAATCGTGCGTACTCAGCTCAGGTAGGGAAGTGGTGTATTATCGTGGCGATAAAAACCACCTATAACTGGCAACACGTGCCGTTTGCACGTACCCGGGTAAATATTGTGCTGAGCACGCGAGCGGTACTGACGGGGGGAAACTTTATTAAATAAAAACTCCCAATAAAATTGCATTTTCTTAATAAAAGCATACATTTTTACAAAAGCAATGATATATATGTGCTTTTGGAGGCTAAAACTAGTGTGTCTATATAAAAAGACAAATAAAATACCCGACTGCAGAAAAGCAGTTTTGCAGTATAAAATACGATTTCTTTAAACTTGATACAACTAATTGTTTTGTGAGAAAGTATGCGTAAAATCGCTGTAAAATATTATAATGCGCAGTCTTTAGAATAATTCTAGTAAAGTCACTTCCCACTGGCTGACTTTCAATTTGTCCCTCGCACTTTCAGCAAAAAGAATGTTCATCAATAAATATTGGGAACTCAACCTCATCTGAGTAAAACCAGCTTAGTTTAGTACAAGGTAAGCATAAAATCGTACAGATATTTCGTGTGCCAAGCACGATCCATTCTTATCGCGTTCACGTACCTTTTTTCATTTCCACCAAATCACTTCTGTCTGCGTTTGTACGTAAGCAAAATGAGGGCTAATGAACGGGACAAAAGTTAAGCCGTGGGAACAGTTTAGCTTCGACCTATTTATGCTCCCCTGCTGTTTTATAATGTAACAAGTATTTTAAGTTACCCGTGTTTTGTCTAATTTTATTAGTTTTGTTTTTAAGCTATTGCATAGCTTCTATCTCGGGCCTTGAGCGTGGAGACCGAATCCAGAAATTCCGTAACGAAAATAACCTAACACACCGCGCGTAAAGCTATTATGCAACAGCTTTACCGCGGCAGTCTCCGAGTGCCACACGTTTTTTTTATGAGTTTTTGATGTGAAAATTCCAATGCGGGTTAGATGGCTCAATTTTTTTTTCACGAACTGTTAAGATGCAAAGTAGGAGGGATGGATCATGGCCGCCTCTTCTCGGTTCCAGGAAGATAAATTAGTCTTCTTTCTCTTCCGAAACCAGAGAAGAGGTCAAGTTGCCTTAGAGTTAACATAGTTTATGATTCTAGGGTCTCTTGTCTTGTCATGACTGAGTCATGACTCAAACCCGCGGCTGAGCTCACGGCCACTATTTCTTTAGAAGAATGAAAGGAGGCCATGCGGCTTAGAGCTCTAGTGAGCAGGCGGCTTAAGAATTGACTCAAAACGCGCAGCTATCTCGCTCGGGCATCAAACAAATTTTAAACATATAAAATCATTGAGTAGGGATATAACAAAAGTGTAACATGATTTTGTTTATACATGTAATATTAAAAAAAAACATATTCAGATAGCATTAATATTGGCGACGGAGTAGTGAAAAAACGTGTATGTTGCTACTCCTCAGCCAAGTAAAAAAAAATGGTTGTCTGTAAAGTCGGTTTACGGACTTAAACTATAGTCCGGTAACCGACTTTACAGACAACCAATTTTTACAACGTGACAACATACGTCCGCGCGCGAGCTCCAAGGCATGATAATTGAAGCGACGCAGAGTCGCGGACGGTCGGGCGCGGCGCACACCCGCCCGCTTCCTCAGCCAGCGCAAGCGCGCGCCCGCGTATTGGGACAAGGAGTCATACTTTTTAGGGTTCCGTACCCATAGGGTAAAAACGGGACCCTATTACTAAGACTTCGCTGTCTGTCTGTCTGTCTGTCTGTCTGTCTGTCTGTCTCCAGGCTGTATCTCATAAACCGTGATAGCTAGAAAGCTGAAATTTTCACAAATGATGTATTTCCGTTGCCGCTATAACAACAAATACTAAAAATTCAAAAAAATTAAATATTAAGGGGGGTCCCCATACAATAAACGTGTTTTTTTCGTATTTTTTTGCTCAATATTAAAAACGGTAACAGGTAGACGCTTCAAATTTTCACAGAATATTTACTTGTATAATAGCTTTCAAAATAAATAATTAAATAACAACAAAGTAAATATTAAAGGGGGGCTCCCATACAACAAACGTAATTTTTAAACAATTTTTACTCGATCTTAATTAACAGGTAGAAACTTGAATATTTGTAAGTAAATATTTAGAAATATATTAACTATAAAAATAAATACCTAATCTAATACATAAAAACTCACAAAATCAAAATAATCCGTGCATCTAAACGCGGTGCGAGCGCCGCGCCGCGGTGTGGTGGTGGCGCGAGCGCGAGGCGGTTGCTAAGCAACGGCTGCGCGGGTAGCGGGGGAGGTAACATGACGGAGCGAGCCATAACCGCGCGTATTCGCGCGAGCGTCGTCATGCTGCCCGGATGTGTATCGAAAACCTACCTATAAGTTTGTAATTTACTACTTGGAATTTCGTTGATTTCTCGTTATTTTATAAACAGAACTAAACTTTATAGTATTAAAGATGATAGTACGGAACCCTTCGTGCGCGAGTCCGACACGCACTTGGCCGATTATTTGTGCATGCAGCCGGCGTTCATCGATTTATTAGACGTTGTCACGTCAAAAATATATTTAAAGAAAGTAATTGTTTAAAACATTTCTCCAACGAAATAAACAAAGTCATGTCTCACTTCACTAATATTCCCACACTATCATTTTATGGGACCCAAACCTTTTTTTTTTACCGAAAAACGTTACTTAACTTTGGTCAACGTCTTAAATTCTCTGTCTTTTTTCCGCTAGTATCATTACAATGTCAGCGAGAAGTTGACAAAATATGTTAAGCGTTGCTTAAGGTTAGGTAACGTTTTTCGATAAGGCCGTATTTGTTTAAAAATGTTGTGATGCATGAGAGAGATCGCTTCGAGCCCAACCTTAAAAGTACAGATTTTTATCTTGATGCCGCATGATCCAGGTTTAATCTCAGAGAAAAGTTGTTCATTCATAATGATAAGTAGCTTTTTAGGGTTCCATACCTCAAAAGGAAAAAACGGAACCCTTGATCACTTTGTTGTCCGTCTGTCCGTCTGTCCGTCCGTCCGGGTGTCAAGATGGTGTCAACCTTTATCTCGGGAATGCGTGAAGATATCGTGTTGAAATTAAAACCGTATAAGCAGATCCATAATATCTTGCTGCAGAAAGAAAAATAAAATTTATCGGTTTTCGTAAAAAAAAGTTACAGCCGAATATGTCGTAGAAATCGCATATTTCGACACTCACAAGGGAATCCAAAACCTATGGGGTACTTCCCGTTGACCTAGAACTATGAAATTTGGCAAAAAGCATTGTGTTAGAATAGGAAAAAATCCGAAAACTGGTCATTTTTAATTCAATCACAAAAAAGTAGGGTCATTATGCAAGGAATGAGGGTCCAAATTTTAAAGTGAATTAACCGTATCATGTGGGGTGTCATATGAAAGAGCTTCATTAGCATAAGCTAAAACAGGTTTTTGAATGTTTTTACGATGTATGTTTTTCGGTTTATGACGGAAAATATAACGATTTACTCCTTTTATCTACTAGTTTGTACGGAACCCTCGGTGGGCGAGTCTGACTTGCACTTGTCCGGTTTTTCGGCTAAGTAAATTCTTTCTAAGTAACTCTGCTGAGATGGCGTGCTACGTTTATAAGGGTAGCTTTAAAAAGCTTGCAATTTCGGTCACAGCGTAGCTTTCACGAAGTGTTTAATTGCAAGCCGTGAGTTGTTTATTGCTAAATGAACTTTCTGTTTGTCGAGTCCATTTATAATACTCTACTATTAGAGTATAACTGACTAAACTTAAGAGAATAACTTTCTGCGCAATTTTATTGTCGCCAACAGCTCTGCTGCTAAAGATTTTGCGAGGGAGATAGAGAAATCGCTTTTAGGCTTCCATACGCAAGGGAAGCAAATAAGCTTACGGCTATCAGTCTGTTCAATTTTTTTTTTAAATTTAATTTTCAATAGACAATAATGGCAATAGACAAGGTTTTAATTGCGACAAAAACTTTAAAATATTTACGAGATTTAAGTAGGTAGATTTAAGTAATTTAAGTACTTAAACTAAGTTTTTGCCACAAGCCGGCTCCAACTCAGCATGGACAACCCGCTGGCGCTGGTTTTCCGCTTTACAGACATCGGGATACGTGACCTTTGTCGACTGTATCCAATGACATATTGGACATAACTCTTCACTTAAAATATATAATAACGTAAATCTAATTAATTGATTAATTTTTGTAATGGTTTTTATTTGATTATTTTTATTAATTTTTTAATTTCTAATTGCATAAATTTAATTACTCTTTGAAATTACTGAACATTATTTAATAGTTAGGTTAATTCTTATTAGTTACATAAATTTAAATTCCAGAATCTATTGCACTTTGTAACATATTATGGATATTTTTATATGGAATTTACTAGTCGAATAACAAGCCGAAAATGTGTACCAATGTCAGCGCTAAAAACAATAAATAGACTCAATAAACTTGGTCAACGGGTGCCCAAGATACAGGCTTTGCCTAGTTTGGGGCCCGCAGGAACAATAATATAAGGTTATTGGTTAAGTATTTAAGTAATTAATAGAAACTTTGTAAAACACTAAAATTTTCAGAAATAAAGATTATTATTATTATTATTCATGTATTTATTTATTTTCTTAAGTATAAATTTTTACAATATTTTTATAAAATCACATTAAAAACATTATAAAAACCTACACCTAGATTGCCACCGGCAACGGGGCAGGGCCCAAGCTGCTGGCGGTGGAGGCTACAGAGTGAGGAACCTCCTGACAATGCGTGCCGTGTCCAAGATACAGTTATCTCCTGCATATCCTTCTGCATTCGACCCTTGACCATCAAGCGAGAGCCTCTTAAGATGTTGGTCAAGGCTCTTCGCTATTAAACCGTTTGCCGATACGACTATCGGAACAATGGTCGTCGAGTCAACATCCCACATGGCGGTTATCTCGTGAGCCAAGTCAAGGTACTTGCTGAGCTTGTCCTTCTCAGCCTTCACGAGATTCTCATCATGTGGGATGGTGACGTCAACGAGCACTGCCCGGCGTTGGGAACGATCTACAATCACAATATCCTACGGTACTAAAAAAAGTAAAAATTAGCCCTGTCTACAAGGGTAAAGGGAAGAAAACCGACGCAACATCATACCGCCCAATATCGCTCGTCCCTGCCGTCAGTAAGGTGTTCGAAGTCGGACTAAACCGAAGATTACTGAATTTCGTGTGCGACCGCGGCGTCCTGTCATAGAGACAGTACGCGTACCGAGCCGGGCGCGCGACCACCGACCTGGTGCGGGAGGTGGTGTGGCGCGTGCTGAGTGCGCGCGAGACCGGACAGCACGTCGCTCTGCTCTGCTGCGACCTCTCGCGCGCGTTCGACACCGCCGACCACAACCTAATAGCAAACAAGCTGGGACACTATGGTATACGCGGCCCGGCTGGCTCCCTATTGACCTCCTTTATGTCACAGAGGACGCAGGTCGTGGTCGGGGACGGGGGTCGTGCCATCTCTTCTGAGCTACTTAACGCATTGGGTGTCCCGCAGGGCTCCTGTCTGTCGAACACCCTATTCAGTCTCCTTCTCAACGACTTACCCGATTCTATTGCAAACGCGGAGATATACATGTACGCCGACGACGTCGCGGCAATTATCACTGCGCCGACGAGCCAACGACTGGAAGCGGCAGTGAGTGAGGTTGCTAACGAACTCGACGTATGGTTCCGGTCAAACGGCCTAGTACTAAATAAAGAAAAAACTTGTTTTTTAACTTTCAACCTTAACGGCAAACCAGGTAAACCTTTTTCAGTAGCGATCGGCAACACCGCACTTCAACAAGTACAAAGTACAAAACTGCTGGGTTTCCACATCGACGGCGCGTTGACGTGGGAGACGCACATTGACGAGTTGTGCGTAAAGGTGAGCCGCTCGTGCTTTGCACTGAGACGACTCGCAGCCACCGCCACTCGTGATGTCGTGCGCTCCTGCTACTTCGCGACCGTCCACAGCAACATTACGTACGGGTTAGAGTTGTGGGGCCGCGCAGCTGACTTTAAAAGGGCCTTTGTCAAGCAAAAGAGAGCCTTACGTGCGATTTTCGGAGCAAAAGACGATGTGTCATGCGTCGAGTTCTTTAAAGAACTCCGCATACTTACGTTGCCGTGCGAATTTATATTGCAGATAGCCCTATTCATGCACAACAATCTGGATACATTCCGACAACGAGGCATACATCCTACCTTTAATTTGAGGAGTAATAAAACGAAAGATTAGTTTGTGACTCCGGATCACAGACTGGTTAAGTCCGAGAGTTAAGTCTATGTTGGAGGGCCCGCGATCTATAACCGTTTACCCGCTAGCGTGAGAGATGCACCGTCCGCAGCGACATTTAAACGGCGACTGAAAGCGTGGTTACACGAAAAAGTATTTTATGACATTGACGAATTCATGAATCTCCCAGACCACTGACATTTCTTAAATTGATACAATTATTTGACATTTTAATTATTGCAATTTTCTTTATTATTCAATTTTTTTAAATATTATCTTGTAGACAATATTTTATGACTTGTAATATTATTACCAATAAATGATTTGTATTTGTATTTGTATTTGTATCAGGCTTATTGGCAACAATAGTCTTATCCGTGATAATAGAACGGTCCCAATAGAGCAAAGCACGGCCATTCTCAAGAACCGGCGCTGGTGCGTACTGATAGTACGGCACCTCGGACTCAACAAGGCCGTATTGAAGAGCAAGTTGCTGGTGGATGATCCTGGCTACTTGATTGTGCCTGTGCAAATACTCGCTGTTAGCAAGATGCGAACAACCGGAAATAATATGTCGGAGAGACTCTCCGGGACGGTGGCATGCCCGACAAATGTCGACCGTACCGTCTTTCATGATATATTTCCGATAGTTGTTCGTCTTGATAACTTCATCTGCAATCGCACAAGCAAACCCTTCAGTTTCACCAAAGAGGTCACCGAAGCGTAACCAGTTCACCGACGCAAGAAGGTCTACATCGGGTCCTGTTAAGGCCCGGTAGAACCTCCCGTGTAGTTCCTTGCCCTTCCATACGTCCCTACGATCTTCCATGCTGAGCACCGTTGGTTTGCGCCAGTTCTCTTTTGCCAAGGAGAGAGGCGTCAGGCCCTTGTCAACTGCCATTACATCGTAATGAATCCCACATTCGTTGTTGCGGAAATAATCCCTGAGACTGCACACCTCACGGTTATGAAGGTTCTTGGCATTTAAAAAGCCACGACCCCCCCACTTCCGCGGAATGTACAGTCTCATAACAGACGAGCGTGGGTATACCATGCGATGTAATGTCAGTTGCTGACGGACCCTTCTATCCAGGGCGTCCAGCTCAGTTTGAGTCCACCTTAGTATGCCAAAGGAGTATGACAATAGAGGCATCACCCAACCGTTGAAGGCGCGTGACTTATTGCCGCCAGACAAAAGACTGTTAAGAACTTTTGACAGGCGGCAAAAGAAACGCTCCTTCACCGATTTTTTTATATCCTCTACCGCAATACCCAACGACTCTGACATACCAAGGTATTTGTAGGTGTCGGCTTCGGAGAGGGACCTGAGAGTCATTGTCTCAGAAAGTTGCAAATTCGGAGAATTTACAACTTTCCCTCGCTCTACCTGAACGACCCCACACTTGTCTACACCAAACTCCATCTTAATGGCATTGCTAAAAACCTCTGTTGTTTTTAACAACGTCATTAAGTCTTGTCGTTTCGGTGCAAAAAGTTTGAGGTCATCCATGTACAACAAGTGAGAAACAACTTCACCCCCCCTACGAAGCCGATAGCCTAGACCTGAATCCTTCAGCAGAATACTGAGAGGGTTCAGTGCCAGGCAAAACCACAATGAACTCAAACTGTCACCCTGGAAAATGCCACGGTCAATCCTTATCAAGTCCTGCAGTGTAAAGGAGCCATCTCTACTGCCTGGTTGACGAAGGACTGTGGTCCATTGCCTCATACATGTGGCTAAGAAGGATCTCAAAGTTGCATCAATTTTACACAACTCTAAGATCCTCTCAAGCCATGAGTGAGGCACCGAATCATAGGCCTTCTTATAGTCAATCCAAGCAGCAGAGAGGGCCCCTTTATTCCGCTTGACTTGCTGGCTAATAGCCGTATCAATGAGGAGTAGCTCTTTAGTACCACGGGACCCAACCTTACATCCATTCTGAGTAGAGGCCAAAACGTTGTTCGCAACTAAGTGCGTATAAATTTTATTTCTCAGAATTGATGTAAGGAGCTTATAGATGGTTGGTAAGCATGTGATGGGTCTGTAGTTTTTTGGTTCCGTGGTACTACCGGACTTATGGAACAGAAAGGTGACCCCGGTGGTCATAAAGGCAGGAAGAGAACCTAGCTCGAGGGCATCTTGGAATTGGGTAGCCAAGCGAACGTGTGAGCATCGAATCCATTTTATCCAAAAGTTGTGCAATCCGTCTGGCCCAGGGCTTTTCCAGTTCTGTGTCGTACGGATCGCACAGCTAACGTCTAAAGGGTTTATTGAAATAGACCCCATGGGTTCAATGTCTTCGCACTCACGCTTGACAATTCTCATCCACTCGTCTTCCGTATGTTCGACGGGCATCGACCAAATACCACGCCAGAAACTAGTCATGGCGTCAGAATCCGGTAGCTGTCCGTCGCTCATACGTTGCTCAGTTCCCTCCCAGCTTCGGTACACCTTTCTTTGGTCACTTTGGAAGAGGCGATTCTGCCAGTATCTATCCACACGTTCTCTGTAGCGACGAATACGATTCGCCCATGCATAGACTTTCTGCTTCAGATAGTCGATGCGTTCCGTGACATTGGCTAGGTAGTGTTGCGGCCTAATACCGGTTCCAGCAAATGCCTGAGTCACAAAACGCATTACTCGGGGGCGATTATTCCCCCGTCTGAAGCAGATCAGCTTCGCAATGAGAGTCCTGAATGTGTTAATACGCCGCTCGATCCTCACTTGCCACGCGGGTACATCTCCGGTGCGTCGCGGTGCACGGCTAATGTCCGGAAATTTAACACGTGCGACTCGACACACCGCAATGGCACCGCAGTATAAGATCGAGTGAGTATCAACTAAATCTCTACTAGTTTGAATATACGGAACTAGCAATGCATTCAAGGCTCCCATCAGTGCTAGATTTTTTCTATGGGTAGGCAAGCGTGGTAAACGTGGCCTAGAGTCGGACGCGAATCTGTACTGAGAAATCACGTCTTCCAGAGTGCTCCTCAGTTGCTCACTCACCTGGTTAGAAACACTACTCGTAACATCCCCCTCGTCGGCTGCGGGGTCAGCCGACGTCACAAGTGTCGCCACCGTGGTCGGCATTGAAGCCAATGACGGGGCAGACGACGCGACAGGCGACGGATCCCTCGCCGACACGGGGGTCGGACGAGTAGACATCACTTCCAGGCGAAGCCGATCGAGCACGGACTGATCCAGCAACTTGAGTCGCTGGATAGCTCGCACTTGATCCGATAGTCTTTGAGCTGAAACGGTGACGGTCGGTTCAAGCGTCTGAAACAGAGACAACATCTTGGCACGGTAGGCTGTCAGGTTAGTTCCTACCTCTGTTGCCCCATAATACGCGCGTATGCAATTTTCATTTAGTGTTTGGTTCCACCGCATACGTCGCACTCCGCCAACAACAGGAGCCACAGGTAGCGAGTTGGACCCCGCTATAGGCCCCAGGTGTGCTGGCGGCGTTGGACGTCCCCGTCGCGCAGGTCTTCTTGGTGGCGGCGACGTCGGCCCGCTGTCATCACTGGAGATAGAGTCGTCACGGGGGGTATGAAACTCTTCACCCGACGACGAGCTTGGTGACGAGGGAGCGGGCGGTGGTGTTGGGTGTGCTTCTTGTTGTCTTCCCGCTGTGTTTGTCTTCCGCTTTGATCTCGTTATCATTGTTTATTTTTAAGTTTATTTTCTTGAATTTCATTTAGATTTGTTTGACATCTTGTCAACAACAACGTCGTATAAAAGAAGTTGTTCTTTTCCATTTTACTTATTCTTTAAGGTTTGTAATGTCGTAATAATAAAATATTGTAAACTTTCTTGCTATGCTTGATTGTTAAAATGAATATTGATGCAAAATAATACAAAATAGAAAAATAAATACGATTCTCGAGAAAAAATGCGTCTGACGTGGTCTGTCAGCGGTTATTATTATTATTCATGTATTTATTTATTTTCTTAAGTATAAATTTTTACAATATTTTTATAAAATCACATTAAAAACATTATAAAAACCTACACCTAGATTGCCACCGGCATCGGGGCAGGGCCCAAGCTGCTGGCGGTGGAGGCTACAGAGTGAGGAACCTCCTGACAATGCGTGCCGTGTCCAAGATAACTGCCTTCTGCATTCGACCCTTGACCCAACCATCAAGCGAGAGCCTCTTAAGATGTTGGTCAAGGCTCTTCGCTATTAAACCGTTTGCCGATACGACTATCGGAACAATGGTCGTCGAGTCAACATCCCACATGGCGGTTATCTCGTGAGCCAAGTCAAGGTACTTGCTGAGCTTGTCCTTCTCAGCCTTCACGAGATTCTCATCATGTGGGATGGTGACGTCAACGAGCACTGCCCGGCGTTGGGAACGATCTACAATCACAATATCAGGCTTATTGGCAACAATAGTCCTATCCGTGATAATAGAACGGTCCCAATAGAGCAAAGCACGGCCATTCTCAAGAACCGGCGCTGGTGCGTACTGATAGTACGGCACCTCGGACTCAACAATACTTATTATTATTATTATTAAATCATTCACATTGGACATATATCATTGTTTATTGTTTTTGACATAAATCAGTCGAAAACTGTTTAATTGCAATCAATATTTCTTTTTAATCAATAGTTTTCAGGACCCAACAATTCTCTTAAATCGTACTGCATCGTTGAAAAACCTTGTTACGAATGTATGATTTATGTGAACAAAATTTGGCACTGTCATGCCTAGCAAAAAAGGTAAAAGTGGATAAATGACAAGCAAAAGATTGCGAAAAACCAGTAAAGTATGAGTTTGTCTCGCATGGAAAGGCTTCCATTTATTAATTCTAATGCATAAAGTAAATTGGAAAAACTTTCTATATCATATGTTTGTAATTGTATTTGTATTCCGTTCAGTAAATAATAGATCAATTAAGGAAATTATATATTTTTTAAACAAGCCAATTTTGAGATAATCTATAATATATAATTTTAGATAATCTTTTATTTGTCTGTGGTATAAAGATAAAAAAAAAACGGACAAGTGCGAGTCAGACTCGCCCACCGAGGGTTCCGTACAAACTAGTAAATAAAAGGGGGAAATCATTTTTTTTTCCTTCTTATACCGAAAAAATATACATCGTAAAAATATTTAAAAATCTGTTTTAACTAATGCTAATTAAGCTCTTTCATATGATACCCCACATGATACGGTTAATTCACTTTAAAATTTCGAACCTCATTCCTTGCATAACGACACTATTTTTTTGTGATTAAATTAAAAATATCCGGTTTTCGGATTTTTTCCTATATGTGTTCTCTAACACAATGCTTCTTGCCAAATTTCAGAGTTCTAGGTCAACGGGAAGTACCCCATAGGTTTTGATTCCTCTGTGAGTGTCGAAATGTGCGTTTTTTACGACATATTCGGCTGTAACTTTTTTTTACGAGAACTGAGAAATTTTATTTTTCTTTCTGCAGCAAGATACTATGGATTTGCATATATGGTTTTAATTTCAACTCGATATCTTTACACGTTCCCGAGATAAAGGTCTTAACACCCGGACGGACGGACAGACGGACAGGCGGACAGACGGACAACAAAGTGATCCTATAAGGGTTCCGTTTTTTCCTATTTAGGGACGGAACCCTAAAAATTGGTGGACATTTCACACAACGCCGCAGAGCTTTTACTATGGAAACTAGATGGCTGATAGAATACATATACTTAGTCTGGCCATAAATACTGTTACAGTTAAAAATAAGAAAGATATTACATTTGAATTTGGAATCTGTCATTTTTATACGATTGTTCATTGAGTTTTCTAATTTTGGCGCCAATACATTGTACAATATTTTGCGATATTAAAATGGAGTGGGGTGATAAAGAGAACCGAATCGCTGTGATTGCATTACACGAAGTTGGTATGGAGCCAAATGCAATTTTTAAAACTCTAAAAACGTTCCCGAGATAAAGGTCTTAACACCCGGACGGACGGACAGACGGACAGGCGGACAGACGGACAACAAAGTGATCCTATAAGGGTTCCGTTTTTTCCTATTGAGGGACGGAACCCTAAAAATTGGTGGACATTTCACACAACGCCGCAGAGTTTTTACTATGGAAACTAGATGGCTGATAGAATACATATACTTATATACTTTTTTGTTGTAAATACATACTTAAGATACATAGAAACACCCAGACACAGAACAAACATTCATGCTCAGGCCAGATATACCGTCTTACTTATAAACGCATGTGAAAATCTTATAAAGTAAGGACTTGTCATTATCTGTCAGTCGGTAAATGTCACGTGCGAGAACGGAACAAAACACTATTTAAGCCCGCGTGCTCTGGGTATGGAAACATAATTGAGGTGGAACTCTTTGCCGTCATCTCCGTTTTCTGATAACTATAATTCCGAAATGATTAAGGTGAAGGTTAAGTTAATAGATCTCTTCAAAATTACTGTTGTTGATCAAACGTAAATATTAGCTGAACAAGTAAGTAACGGCTGTACCGAATTTGATGAAACATATCTAAGAACACTCTCGATCAAGTCCTATTTCAAATAAAAATCAGTCGTCCCGTTTAAGAGCTACGATATCACAGACAGACCTACAGATCCACAGATACACACATACATGGATATACAGGGGTTAAAAACATACATTCATAACGTATCCTACTTTATGCAAAACTTTCCTCTTTCTTGGGTATCCGAAACACCCACAGTACTTAATATTGGCACGCTCTGAAATAAAACTTTACGCATAAAAAACGGATCCAAAACTTTCGCAAACTTATGTGTAGCTTAAACTTCATCCCTCTTTTTCTCAAATACATATACCTACGTTAAGAGGCTATAAAATTCAAAACCTTCCCTGAAAGTCCCCCAAAGGCGTAGTTTCACACACACAAGGAAAATATAGGGCGAATTCTGTGGAAAATATATCCAATTCTCGAGATCCGTATAGAACTTAAGACGGCTTGAAAATGTATGGGTAAACAGAAACAAAGCTCTGAATTCGCGCTCAATGTACTTTATATTCTACATGCTTATGATCTCCTGGTAGGTACAGTATTTGTGTGTAAGCGTTTAGCTTTTCATGGATATTGCATGGCAATACACTGCGCTTAGTACCTTATCTAGTTTGCCTTCATAAAATTATTCTTGCCGTTTCACATACACAACGAAAACACATCCGATACTCGAGTTGTACAGAAAGCGAGGTTTGGATTTCGTGCTGACATACTCTGTCTATTTATAATGTCCTGGTACTAACTTGTATTCTCCTCATTTTAAAATCCGTGACACTTCTGTTCAAATCTTTTTTAGGGTACCCAAAGGGTAAAACGGTACCCTATCACTGAGACTCCGCTGTCTGTCCTTCCGTCCGTCCGTCCATCTGTCACCAGGCTGTATCTCATGAACCGTGATAGTTAGAGAGTTGAAAAACAAAAAAACAGAATAAAATAAATATTTAAGGGGGCTCCCATATAGCAAACGTGATTTTTTTGCTCGTTTTTGCTCGATATTGATAACGGCAACAGGTAGACGCTTTAAATATTCACAAAATATTGAGTAATATTATTCATTTTAAAAATAAGTAATTAAATTAAATTAAATTAATATTTAAGGGGATACCCATACAACAGACATGACTTTTTTGCCGTTTTTATATATAATGGTACGGAAACCCTTCGTGCGCGAGTCCGACTCGCACTTAGCCGGTTTTTTACGTATGATTATATTTTTTTCTACGATTGACCACCAATTCGCCTGATGTTAAGTGTTAAGCGATCGTGGACTGCAACGTCGCTGTACATCAGGTGAACTAGCGGTCAATAGCAATCCTATTACTGCATAAAAAAAGGAAAATAATGTTAAAATGACACGTGTTATTAAACTTGGCGATTCTAATTAAAAATGCGGACCACGAAGAAAAGGAAACTGTACTGAATAATTCATAAGGTACAACAAACTCACGGAAGAAATAAACAATTCATATTTATTATCTGCTACTTACTTACGGGAATAAAGGAAAGTGTATTAAGAGCTTTTATTTTGATTCCCCTATTCGGGTGTTATTATTATTTTAAACGGCAAGTGTATTTTAGAAAAGAAATAAATATACAAACTACACAAATACTTCACTAAACAACTACACATCAAGTATATAAATATACACAAAAAAAAAACAAAATTCTCGACTGCAAAAGAGCGATATTTGCAGTTTATCTAACGATTTCGTTATGTTTGATACTTTGTTGAGTGACGGTTTTTTGTGAGAAAGTATGCACAAGGTTTCTATAAAAGTTTATAAATGGACATTCTTTGATCAAATAAATCAAATAGATTAAATACATATTATTAAAATAAATATTACATTCAAAAACATGGCCAAATGCATGTCGTTCCACACGCATTGTTGGGTTCCGTAGTTATATAATATCATAATTTATGTGACCTTAAAACGGGGACTCTTGTTTGATACTAGGAACATATGAGTTAACTTATGTTAATTTAAATGAAATATAAATTTTTACTTGTCTAAGTTATTATTTTAAGCTGATCGACTATAACTCGATAACTTGTAAGGTCTACTTAGCCGTTATAGTTTTCCTTTTAATTTCATCATATATTCTACTAGTATGATTTTTTTCATATCTCCAAAGTCAACCGTTTAGCCGGTAGAGGGGTCCGTGTCCCCCACACGTGAATTAAAAAAAAATCATTTCAAAGCTTAATATTTCGCAAACGAATACCTAAATTGATAAAATAGTTTTCGTGCATCCCCAATGTTTTTTGATTATCTATCCAATAAATACCCCACAGGAGGGGGTAGAAGTGAAAAATACGTTCAAAATTTTATTTACGACTTTCTAGGCATTATTAATATGCATATCATACCAAATTACAGCTTTCTAGTATTTATAGTTTTTGAGCAAAGCCGCGGACGAACAGACAGACAGACATGGCGAAACTATAAGAGTTCCTTGTTTACTACGAAACCCTAACAATAAGTCAAAATTAAAATAAAATAAATCACATTACAAATAAAATTAAAACCATAGTCAAAAGAATCTCGTATTAATATAAAGTACCTGGGCGACCGAGGTCCACTCGGATTTTTTATGACTGAAAATACGAGCATACCCGGGTTCACTAAAAATGAAACCTACCAAGATCGATTTATCGTCCTCTAATCTACCTACAAACCAAATTTCATTAAAATCAATGGAGCCGTTTCCGAGATTCAGATTATATATATGTATACAAGAATTGCTCGTTTAAAGATATTAGATTAGATTGATAGATAATTATATATATTTAAATATATATATATATATATCTTATAAGATATGTACATAAGATATGTACATAAGACATGTACATAAGTAATGCTATGGTACGAATTAGAAATGTAAGAGTAGTTAGAACATTTCGTACTAACCTTAGAGAATCTACAATGTATGGATGGTATGTAATGCTATTTTAAAGATTATAAAGTTCTAGGGAACCTAGAAGAACCTCTATTATTATTAGTTCCTGCGTTGAGCAATAACATTACCATGCCATCTATAATACCGGTTATTTGTTACCATATACCGGTTATTTGCATAATTATTTTGCATGCATGCAGCACAAACCGTTCACATAAGGGTAGATTCTCACGCGTGGACGTTTACTTTGTGTTCTTGATTTGAACACATTATAATCGCTAAGCTGTTATGATTGTGTACTTTTGATTTGCCAATGTCAGACATAAACATAGTTCTCCCTAATAAAAACTCATAAAAATATACGATGTTTTCTCAATACTTCTGATCGGAACATGTTCTCTTGCTATTGCGTGGTCCGCACTTTGCCAGTTCGCCCATTTGCTCTTCCCCAGACCCTCGTCCCTAATTTCATAACTTTCATAACATATCGATATTTTCGTATCTTTCAAGGCATATTCGATATTTTCTCAGCATTATCTGTTTATATTTTACTGACTTATTGAATTGCATGTAAATTGTTTTTTTTTATTACATTATCCTATTCTGGCGGAAATCTACTTAGTCGCTAATCAAAAGCGTGTAGAATTATATATTCAGAGTTTGATGGTCTATCCTACGTGACATTGGTGGAGTTGTGAAACTAGAAAAGCCATAACTCCAGAAGTTGAAGTTAAAAAGATAATGTTTATTTCTTCCAATACTTACAACGTTATAGTTCAAAGGACGACAAGTCATAGTTCATGTAAAGAAAACAACGAAGCAGACATACTAAATCTATGCAATAGAACAACACAGGCAAACACGCAAAAAGATAGAGACTCTTCAATAAACAGTAAAATGACTAACAGGGTATTTGTTTTATTATCATCCAGGTCGGACCTTCGACCAAATTAAATGATAGGCAGACAAGACAGTAGACACAAGCTACCACTTGTACAATATTGGATAGGCAGACAAGACAGTAGACACAAGCTACCACTTGTACAAGATTGGATAGGCAGACAAGACAGTAGACACAAGCTACCACTTGTACAAGATTGGATAGGCAAACAAGACAGTAGACACAAGCTACTACTTGTACAAGATTGGATAGGCAGACAAGACAGTAGACACAAGTTACCACTTGTACAAGATTGGATAGGCAGACAAGACAGTAGACACAAGCTACCACTTGTACAAGATTGGATAGGCAGACAAGACAGTAGACACAAGATACCACTTGTACAATATTGGATAGGCAGACAAGACAGTAGACACAAGCTACCACTTGTACAAGATTGGATAGGCAGACAAGACAATAGACACAAGCTACCACTTGTACAATATTGGATAGGCAGACAAGACAGTAGACACAAGCTGCCACTTGTACAAGATTGGATAAGCAGACAAGACAGTAGACACAAGCTACCACTTGTACAAGATTGGATAGGCAGACAAGACAGTAGACACAAGCTACCACTTGTACAAGATTGGATAGGCAGACAAGACAGTAGACACAAGCTACCACTTGTACAAGATTGGATAGGCAGACAAGACAGTAGACACAAGCTACCACTTGTACAAGATTGGATAGGCAGACAAGACAGTAGACACAAGCTACCACTTGTACAAGATTGGATAGGCAGACAAGACAGTAGACACAAGCTACCACTTGTACAAGATTGGATAGCTACAGAGAGCCCCTTGTGGTCTACAATAAAACGAGACTGCAGTGCATGTGGTACTACACTGTAGGGCTACAGAACAGGCTAGATCAAGATCTGGACTCCTGGAATAATCTCAAAATCAAAATCAACTCTGCACCGTAATATCTAACCCAACGTAGATGGAACAAAATATGTTCCAGTGAAACAAGGCCGTGCTCAGTTACCTTAAAGAGCTCAGCTGGTTTGAGTGGGTTAGCAGAGAGAAATTCACAAAGCCGGACGGTGCAGGACTTATCGCCCCTACTATAAATCAGAATTACGCTCAAACACAGTTGGGGAGCCATTTCAGTTAATCAAAACAGCTCCGTAACTGGATCATACGTGACGCGTTTCCCGTCGGCTGCCATCTTTTTTTTATTCAGTCACCTTTTGTCACATAATTGTCACGTTTCATGGAACGCCACACGTCCATCGCTCGTTATCAAATCAAAAAAGATGGTGGCCAACGGGAAATGCTCCGCACAAGGTTCAGTTACGGATCGGTTTTGATTAACCGTATTGCCGCCCGATCTTTAGCAGGAAAAACCATGACACGTCACTAGTCGTACAAGGGATGGTAGTAAAGTTGGGACTACTTTTCCTCTAGAGAGGTTCCGTAATATCCGAAAGAGATGCGATATGTTTCTGCTCATTCGGTAGGAAAAATATTGGACGAAGTTTAGCGTATAGTATGAATAGCCAGTGGGACTACTCTCAGAGGCCTTATTTGATATCACTTCACTGATTAGCACTGTTTACTCATTTTTATTAAAGGTATCGTCGGGCTATCCCGACCTATATCGACATAGTAATTTATTAAACAGTAGGTACATTATGCATTTTTCCATACAACTGGTAAAAGGTGTTTTCTACTAATAAATATTGGTTGATTTCGAAATTGGGGTTAAATTTTGTTACACACATTTTTAAAGAGAATAATCGAAATCGTTACGTTTCACTTTTTTCCAATTTTTTCTTGGCTTTTTTTAGCCGATTGCATAAAGACGGTTGTTTTTCTAGAGTATTTTTTTTATTGGTGGACAATTCACAGAACACCTTCTAGCCCAAACTAAACAAAGCTTGTATGTACTATGGAAACTAGATGGCTGATAGAATACATATACGTTTTTTTTAAATATATACATATAATACATAGAAACACCCATGCACAGAACAAACATCCATGCTCATCACACAAATGTTTGCCCTGGGTGGGGATCGAACCCACGACCTACAGCTCAGGAGGCAGTCGTACTACCACTTAGCCATGAGGCCTGTCAAATTAGGCCATTTTATGTATGCATACTCATTATGTATTATCTTTGACATGCCCTACAGCCTAAACGGATGGATGGATTTCGACACGTGAGGTGTCTTGAATCATCTTAATATTAGGAGTAATACTGGGTACAAGAATTTAAGATGGTGTTTACGGAAGGAAATAGAGAGAATGAGTAAAGTTTGCTAAATAGGATAATTATAGTTAATGAAACTGAAAAAACCGATTTCTAAATACGCAATTTGTTTATTTGGTGTTAAATCTTTAAAGGTGCACTGGTGTCAATAAAACTCCAAATTCTAGTAATTGGTTGTACCTATAATATTGTTGAGAAAAAATATTAGGTTGATGTGTTCGGTAACATGGTTAGGTCGCAAGTGTTAAATTTATATAATTTAATATTAATATTTAATTAATAAATTAATAATTAATTTAATATCGTATAAATGTCTAAAATAAATAACGCCCCTTGTTTTAAATCTGAGTCCGTATACACTATGGCCAGGTAAGATCTACTGGTGCGAATCAGGTAAAAGTGACGCAGTTCTGTCTAATAAATCATGCAGCCTCCAGAGACCCAAGGGTTTGATAGAATTACGAACCGAATACGTGTAGCGTAGTCGCCGTATTCACGGATTATAAATCACTAGATTTAGATAGGTTTTCCCTGAGTGGCAAGCCTCAAGTAAGGTAATCGCCCGACTCGTCTTCCTTCAGTCGCGACACGTCGGGCAACGCTGTTAGACGCGTGTCGTGACTTGTGAACACTGACAGTGTCATCCCTGTGTGCTTAGAAATTGCACTAGCAAGATATATAAGGCCAAGATAAAGCCTTAAGGATGTGTTCTTATCCTAGAAAGTGCTGAGAACTGATATTTGCCATGCTTTTACTTCATATTTAATGAGTATAACCTCTCTACAGATAAAATCTCATCGATTCACATACAAGTTTTACGTATTGTATCGCTTTTGTTGTGACCTTCGACGTGTGTATCTGTGTGTCTGTCTATGTAATAATAGCTTTCAAACAAATCAACAAAATTAGATCCAATTTCTAGGGTTCCGTAGTGAACAAGGCACCTCAATAGTTTCGGCATGTCCGTCTGTCTGTCTGTACGTCCGCGGATTTGCTCAAATAACATTAATACTAGAACAGGTAATAAACCGGTTAAAACTGGTACAGGTATTAATCAAGCCAATACATTGCTAAAATGAAGTTGTGAAAAACAATTTAATTAATAATTTCAAAATTGACTGAAAAATATGACCAGTACGCGAGTACCAACATTCATACACACTAACAAACAAACAGCTGGAGAGGCTAAAGCAAATTTTGCCAGTTGAAACATCTTTGCTTTTGCAACACTTTGTGTAACTAAAGTTCGTGTCTTATCACACACGAGATATAGTCGAACAATTAAGTAGTACAGAAACGCTTCTAATTCCAATTTGCCAACGCAACGATTGAAAGTTAGCTGAAACATTACAACATATGGCGTCAGCATAACATTTTTTTTATCAGCCCTGTTTGTACAAACTGTCCCACTGCTGGGAATGGGCCATCTTCTCATTGTGACAAGGGTTAGGCCATAGTCTGCCACGCTGGCCAAGTGCGGGTTGGCAGACTTCACACATCTTCAAGATCATTGAGAACTCTCAGACATGTAGGTTTCCTCACGATGTTTTCCTTCACCGTTTGAAGTTGGCGGCAATCAACAATACGCACATAATATCGAAAAGACAGAGGTGCGTGCCGTGGGATTCGAACCCAGGACCTGCGGATCGCAAGTCAGACGGTCTCCCGACTAGGTTGCCGGAAACTTCTAATCTGCCGGATAATTATTTAAGATCACATTAATGAGTGACATCCCCGCCTCCCAAGTATTCTCCCTGATTACCTCTAGACGAGCGCGAACTTCCTTGAAACTGTCGTTATACCGTGAACAGCGTGACATGGTTTATAGTGAACTTGCTGAATTTTACAGTATTTTTTATGTGGAACCCTTTTTACCCGACTGCGTAAGAAGGAGGGTTATATTTTCGAGTGTATGTATGTTTGTATGCTTGTATATATGTATGTATGTATCTATATGATTGCCTACAGCCTAAACCTTGATACGCGAGGTGTCTTTAGATTCGTCTTCGCTTCCAGAGTATCTTAAGCTATATTTTTTTTTTAATAATAATACATCTATGTATTGCAAAAATTAAAATAATCGGCCAAGTGCGAGTCGGACTCGCGCACGAAGGGTTCCGTACTATCATCTATAATACTACAAAGTTTAGTTCTGTTTATAAAATAACGAGAAATCAACGAAATTCCAAGTAGTAAATTGCAAACTTATAGGTAGGTTTTCGATACACATCCGGGCAGCATGACGACGTTCGCGCGAATACGCGCGGCTATGGCTCGCTCCGTGATGTTACCTCCCCCGCTACCCGCGCGGCCGTTGCTTAGCAACCGCCTCGCGCTCGCGCCATCACCACACCGCGTTTAGATGCACGGATTATTTTCATTTTGTGAGTTTTTATGTATTAGATTAGGTATTTATTTTTATAGTTAATATATTTCTAAATATTTACTTACAAATATTCAAGTTTCTACCTGTTAATTAAGATCGAGTAAAAATTGCTTAAAAATTACGTTTGTTGTATGGGAGCCCCCCTTTAATATTTACTTTATTGTTATTTAATTATTTATTTTGAAAGGTAATATACAAGTAAATATTCTGTGAAAATTTGAAGCGTCTACCTGTTACCGTTTTTGATATTGAGCAAAAAAATACGAAAAAAACACGTTTATTGTATGGGGACCCCCCTTATTTTTTTTTTTTTAGTATTTGTTGTTATAGCGGCAACGGAAATACATTTCCGTTTGTGAAAATTTGAGCTTTCTAGCTATCACCGTTTATGAGATACAGCCTGGAGACAGACAGACAGACAGACAGACAGACAGCGAAGTCTTAGTAATAGGGTCCCGTTTTTACCCTTTGGGTACGGAACCCTAAAAATATTGTTTATTCGTAACCTCCAACGAACTATTTCGTAATAAACAAGTGATTTTACTAGAATTATTCTAAAGAATGCGCATTTAGGTATAATATTTTACTGTGGTTTTACGCATATTTTCTCACAAAACACGTACACTCAACAGCGTATCAAGCGTAACGAAATCGTAAGTTAGACTGCAAAATCTGCTTTTCTGCAGTCGGGTATTTTGTGTTTCTTTTAATATACATATTTGTTAAGTGTATATATTTTATATGGCATGTATGTATGTGTTTATATTTTACCTCCTACAGCCTACATCGCTTCACCTCGATCTGCGATGTGTTGTTAGATTCGTCTTTACAGTGTTGCAACATAAGTATAATGTAATCACAAAAAAAAACCACATTTCAAACACATGGTGGGTTATGTTTTTCGAGTGTATGTAACACTCGAAATACATAACCCACCTTCTTACGCAGTTGGGTAAAAAACGCAAACTTAATTTTGTTTCGTTGTCTCCAGGAATCGCATTGAGAGGACCGCCTCCAAACGTTGGAGAGGATCTCTGAGGAGGGTCATCGCTGCAGCGGTTTGTGAGTTGCCTCTTATTTACAACTATCTACGTCCCGCGGTGTCACCCGCGTGGCGATGAAAAATGGCGATGATGATAAAATATAGCAAAGTCAAAAGTCAAAGTCGTTTATTAACAAATATAGATTTACAAGTCAAAATATAATTGTGTAATATAATTGTATACCAATATTATCATAATATAAATCAATTATTACAATAAATTACCGCGGTGTCACCCGCGTGGCGATGAAAAATGGCGATCATCATCATCATCATCTCAGCCATAAGAAGTCCACTGCTGGACATAGGCCTCCCCTATGGATTTCCAAAAAGACCGATTGGAAGCGGCTTGCATCCAGCGTCTTCCTGCCACTTGTATGAGGAAAAAGGAAAAATGGCGATGATGATAAAATATAGCAAAGTCAAAAGTCAAAGTCATTTATTAACAAATATAGATTTACAAGTCAAAATATAATTGTGTAATATAATTGTATACCAATATTATCATAATATAAATCAATTATTACATAAATTACCTATAGCTTCAAAATCGTAAAACGTTTGCTCGATGAGCTAGCGTTTTAGTCTGCTTTTAAATTAAAGCAGCTCACATTTGGTGCAGCTGTCACCGTCTCTGGTAACAGGTACAGGTAGCCCATGTCCTTCTTCAGGTCCTAATTTGGTGCAGCTGTCGCCTATGCCCTTCTCCAGGTCCTAAGGAATCACTGTGCCAAACATAACGATTGGTGCAGTCGTTTAGCCGTGAAGAGGTGACAGACAGACAGAGAGACAGACGACAGACAGAGTTACTATCGCTTTTATTATTAGTTAGGATAGATAAAACTCGAACGAAACGCTTTAGCTCCACTTTTACTATGCCTTCAAAATGTGTTACGCTTCCTAAATGCATCTTTCCGGTTACTTATAATCTGGGTGTCTTCAAATCGCGTGTGAATAGGTTCCTTCGGTTCTTTCTAGGCAAACGCGTTCCATCTAGACCTTAAAGTCAATAAATCGGTCAAGTCGTTAAGACTGCTGGAGGTAAATTACAAACATAACAAAAACAAAACGAAAGAAGTTTCCGGCAGCCTAGTCGGGAGACCGTCTGATTTCCGATCAGCAGGACCTGGGTTCGAATCCCGCGGCACGCACCTCTGTCTTTTCGAAGTTTTGTGCGTATTGTTGATTGCCGCCAACTTCAAACGGTGAAGGAAAACATCGTGAGGAAACCTACATGTCTGAGAGTTCTCAATGATTTTAAAGATGTGTGAAGTCTGCCAACGCGCACTTGGCGAGCGTGGCAGACTATGGCCTTACCCTTCTCACAATGAGAAGATGGCCCGTGCCCAGCAGTGGGACAGTATGTACAAACAGGGCTGATAAAAAACAAAAATACAAACAAATTCCTCGAAAAATAACCGTCCTTCTTACGCAGTTGGGTAAACGAGGATCTTTCAAGATAATTATCCCGTTTTCTTTAAAATTAAATTGTGAAGGAAATCACAGGAAATAGACATAAACAGTAGGTATTAATAACCGAATTAAAAGCTAGCCCATTTGTTTAGAAAGTTGAGCGTTTATCTGGCAGATGCGGCGCTGGAAGCTGCTTTTGTTCGCTTCGGCTTTGAGAAGTAATTTTGGATGACATTTTCATGCATTCATCTTTTGGAGCTTTAAATAATGAAGATAGGAATGGGTTGAAGTTTTAGGTAGGTATAAAGAAATTTATACGTATATTTACTATGTGCAAAGAAGTTGATTTGTTATTCAGGTATGTACTAAATTAATAAGTTTCTATATCGTCCCTGTAGTGCGAGAATTAACTAAGTAGAGTTAAGTGTTTCTTATTTTCTTTCATAATGCGAATCAACTTGTGATGCTCAAAAAAAACCGGACAAGTGCGAGTCAGACTCGCCCACCGAGGGTTCCGTACAAACTAGTAGATAAAAGGGGGAAATCATATATTTTTTTTTAATATTTTCCTTCATAAACCGAAACATATATACCGTGAAAATATTTAAAAACCTGTTTTAGCTTATGCTACTGAAGCTCTTTCATATGATACCCCACATGATACGGTTAATTCACTTTAAAATTTGGACCTTCATTCCTTGCATAAAGACCCTATTTTTTCGTGATTAAATTCAAAATGTCCAGTTTTCGGATTTTTTCCTATATGTGTACTCTAACACAATGCTTCTTGCCAAATTTCATAGTTCTAGGTCAACGGGAAGTACCCCATAGGTTTTGTTTCCCTTGTGAGTGTCGAAATGTGCGTTTTTTACGACATATTCGTCTGTAACTTTTTTACGAAAACTGAGAAATTTGATTTTTCTTTCTGCAGCAAGATACTATGGATCTGCGTATATGGTTTTAATTTCAACTCGATACCTTAACGCGTTCCCGAGATCAAGGTCTTGACACCCTGACAGACGGACAGACGGACAACAAAGTGATCCTATAAGGGTTCCGTTTTTTTCCTTTTGAGGTACGGAACCCTAAAAATGCGTTTTTTTTGTAACCTCCGATGATTTTTTTAAATTAAGTATCACATGATATTATTCTAAAGAATGCGCTTTTATAATCATTTACAGTGATTTTACGCATACATTCTTGTAAAAAACTTATTCGTATCAAGCGTAACGAAATCGTAAGTTTGACTGTCAAAACCGTTTTTCTGCAGTTGGGTAATTTGTTTTTGTTTTAATATAGATTCTTATTTATTTAAACTTATTTAAATGTGTTTCCTCGTGTTCCAGACAACCTGTCGTGTTTCACGCACGGCTGCAGCACGGGCTGGGTGTCCGGAGTCCTGGGTACCGAGGCGCTGGTCGGCGGTGCGTGGCTCGCGGCGCTCCCCTGCCTGGTGGCGCTGCCAGCGGCGCCCTTCTTCGCCGTGCTCGCGGATGTCAGGGGACGGAAGGCGGGCGCCTTCTGTATCTGTCTTAGCTTTATTGTAAGTACTTGGAGTTAAGGTGGAGGTCGTCGCGCGCAGCTATCTCTCTCGCGCATCACAACCGTTTGAAACATATAGAATTAGTACTTGCAGTTACTGGACGCCTTCTGCAAAGACTGGACACAAAAATCATCAGACCGAGAAGAATGGAAACGGGATAGGGAGGCCTTTGCCCAGCAGTGGGACGGAACAGGCTCTAAATAATAATAACTTGCAGTTAAGGTGTAGCTGATCGCGCGCAGCATCTCTCTCGCATCATATCAATATACGCGATAAATCCGTTAAAATTTGTTTCATTTCAATAATTCATTCAAATAAATCATTTGTGTGTCTCGAATATTCCAGATAAGTTGGTCCCTAGCGGCCTGGTGCGGCCCCCGGGGGGTGTGGGCTGCCAGGGTCGCAGCAGGCGCGGGGGGTGCGGGGGCGTTAGCCTTGGCACCACTGTACTGTGCGGAGATTGCCCCCAGAACGAGGGGGCTTGCTGCTATGCCGGCGTTGGCTTGCAGGTATTATATTA
This sequence comes from Lycia hirtaria, assembly GCA_947563715.1. NCBI lineage: Eukaryota > Metazoa > Arthropoda > Insecta > Lepidoptera > Geometridae > Lycia > Lycia hirtaria. The sequence goes on along the minus strand of OX387383.1, from coordinate 25,879,384 downwards.
ATGTGCTATTTCTTTTTAATTAGATAAGTGATATTTTAGGAGTTTTTGGTTTGAAAACAGAATATTTCAACCACGGTACCACGGAGCTTTATTATTTAAGCCTATATTTATGTATGTATGTTCATCTTTTCACGCTCAACTTTTAATCTATTAATCACAATTTGAGTGAGGCATGTTTAAAAGCGTTTTATAATAAGCGATGTCACAATAAAGTCATTATGATTAGAAGATAAAATTTTGAATTTGCAAAAAATTTAATATCAGACAACAGAGTTTAATTACGCGAATTTATGCACGTAAAATTTAACGTATACTTACAATAAATTTAGAAAATGAATATGATCAATTTTAAAAATATTAACCAAGTAATCGTTTAAAAAACTAAAAAACCGACTTAAAAATACGCAACTAGTTTACATGGGCGACATATTTTTCTAGTTATTTTGTTATAAAAACCAAAATATTAAACTGATTTTGATAACATTTCTAAAGGACCACCTGGAACACACTTTCAAACAAATGAAATACCAAATTTTTCAAATCGGTCCAGGTATCTTCGAGTAATCGGGGAACATATAAAAAAAATAAAATTCCGACAAATTGAGAACCTCCTCCTCTTTGGAAATCGGTTAATAAGAGATCTTTCAATATAATTATTTTTATTTACTATATTCAAGTTGCGGAATTTTATTCGCGTACTGCGCGGGTGGCATTCTCTCTGCGCACGCGTTGTCCCTGTCTATGGCGGCACCTCCATTAGTTCTGCTGGCCTCGCTGCTCTGGTTGCCGGAGACACCCTGCTTCCTCATCAGCTCCGGTCGGATACAGGTAAGCACTTAATCAGCGGTGCAGTAAAAGTAGTCAATGGTCTTTAGTTAGTCAATCACTCCTAACTGATTTTAACGCTTTCATCATCTACCTTCATTCCATACAGCAAATTTCCTTCTGTTTCTGTCATGCGTCATATCTGTATTCACTCCCTTTTATTCATATCGTCATTTATGCAAGTCAAACATACTTTTCCGATCTTCCTCTACCGCTACAGCATTTCACGTTTGTATAAATACCTAAAATCATATCTATTTTGCGTTACGGAGTAAGCAGGGCATCAAAAACCAGCAGGTCATTTGACGCCATATATCTAACATTTTAACGAAATTTAACTAACATTTGACCGTGGTTTGAACTTTAAATGAAAGGGATAAATGTGTTCTTCTTCACTATTTATAACGTGTCCTTGCCAAGGTATTCTATTGCTTTTTACTTTTCTGTTATTGGAATTAATTTTAAACTTCTTTAGCAAACTTGATGTTTGTCCTTAACATACATATTTTTGCTATTGGTTTCGATTTGATAGTTTTTGTTTTGTATTACGGGTAACAGCTACTATAGTGTTTGTATCTACGAGTATTTAAATAGATAATAAGTTGAGATGATGCGTCGGTTAGTCATAGTCAGACGGTGGTACTGGACGCGCATACGTGCACGTTACCCTTGGTGTAATGTTAGCCCATGTGTGTGTATCAGTGGCAGTGTTGTGTGTACATAGATTGCGGTGGGACGGGCAGATACAATACAGTTACTTAGTATTATTTGATTAACCGGAAAAAACTCACGATACGTATTAATCGGTCAAAAGAGCGATGTCTTCCAACCGGTTTTTCGGGTAATCAAATAATATAAATGAATACTCAAGGAAGTTTTAGTACAGTTAGTAGGTACAGTAAGTATTTTATATTATCAATACCCTTTTTCAGGATGCTGCCAAAATAATCTGCTGGTTCGACGGCTCTGACTTTAGAGAAGACCTGACAGACGTCATCGAGCAGCAAGAAGTCCGCATCAGGACCTCCGCTTCTTACGGCAGAAAAAGAGAAGCCATGAGAAGGCAGGACTCTGATACCTTCCAACCGATGTTGAAGAGAATTAGTGGACTGGATTCTACGTCTGCATCTGACAAGGATAAGAAGACTGAACAATCGGCTTGTAGAGAGTTATGTAAGTTGGAATTTTGATTGGTCTCTATCTGACTCTCATTCTTCTTCTTAAAGAAAAACAAAAATCCATAAAGACATTTTTATACCAACTAGATCAATTATTTACCACTAACGTACTTGATGTCAAGAAACGGAGCACGTTGATCCCACCAGTGTTGGACAACGGGAACAATTTCGAATGCTGTGGCGTTGTCTCCCACTGTTGGACATCAGCACAAATTTTGAAACAGTCACCACAGAAGTGGGGGACAACGGGGATCAACGAATGATATCTATTCAATCTATCATTAAGTATTCCAATAAATCTAAAGCGGAAATAAGGTCAATAAATAAGGTCTGATAACTCGGAAATGACAACAAAAAGTCCTGTTTGACACACAAGAATGTGAACTGAAATCGTTGCGCATAAATTTGGAGAATTTCAATAACAACAGGACTTTTCGTCATGAAACTCCGACTTCTTGACCAAAAAACTATTGCGCTCACTCTCTGATATGAATCCGGAAGAATCAAGCCTGTCTATGCTACTAAGTAGCATGTCTATGCTATTTTACGGCAATGCTTTAAAAGACGATGTCATCATCTTCATCATCATCATCTCAGCCATAAGAAACACTGCTGGATATAGACCTTCCGTATGGGTTTCCAAAAAACCGGTTGAGTCCAGCGTCTTCCTGTCACTTGTATGAGGTCTTCTGTCCACTTTCTCGCTTGTCTTCCTACGCTACGCTTGCCGTTGCTTGTTCTCCACTCGTGAAATTTTCGCATTTCGCCCTACATACTGCCGTTTCAACTTCCGATGTGCTATGTCAGTGACTTTCATACGTAAGTGGTACAACCTTCTAAACTAGTTTGAAACAAAATTTCATCTTCCTGTGCGTTTGGTGATTTAGATGATATTGTATAGTTTTTCCCTTCCAGTCCGTCACCGGCGCTCGCGGCGCGCACTGCTCTCGTGCGTGGTAATCGTGTGCGCAGCAGCAGGTAGCGGCGCAGGCGCAGTGAACAGCTTCGCGGCGGCCGTGCTGCGCCATTCCGCGCACACCGTGCCGCATCTCAACCTCACTGCTTATAATTTCACTATGTATAATGGGTGAGAAGCTTAAATACTTCTTTGCGTCACTTAACGTGGTACGATACGCATGCGGCGAGAATTTTTAATTTCAAACAGTGTTAGTCCTTGTATCAGAGTCAGGTATTTATTGTTAATGATAATAAGGTTGCAACAATCTGTTATTATTCTATATATTATCTAGTCATTTCATTTACCAATAATATATCTTTTTATATACGAGTATATTAGCCTAGATATCTATTTTTATTATTCCGAGTAATTTCTCGGGATTTGTAACGAGGCGCATTATTGATTTATTAAAGTGACGTGTTCATGTAAAGAATAATCTTAGATTGTCGCAGACATGACCACTTACAATAATTAATCGAGCTAGCTACAAAGACAAAAAACTGTTTGAAATTTAATTTTCCCGCCGCATGTCTACCATTAACCTTTAATATAGAAAATTTTCAGCCTTAACTTAATTTTGTATTTAGCTGACGAAATTCCAGGGAGCAGTGCAAGAAATCTTCTGGATAATTTGCAAATGATCACTGACGAGTTTCATCTTATTTAATTGGAACAAAATTTTTCAAAATAACAATTTTGTTTGCTACTTCATATCATTAAAAAAATAATAATGATTGAGTATCCCAATCCTTTTGGGTTACAAAATGTTTTCATATTTTGTCAAGGAAAAGTAATAATTTTAAGTAGTAGTTCTTGTTCTAGGTTGTAAAATAGACGTCCATACTACGGCGAAATCCTGTTTAATTTTTCCAAAATTTATATAACATTTACGATGTAGTTTGAATTTTTTTAAATACTCTTAACCATATTACTTGTCTCATATGTTATTAGTATAACAAGAATAATTTACGGTTTTTGACATTGGAATATTGGTTTTCAGTACTGTACCACGGTCTCTCTTCGACACATCAGAAGCGGGATCAATACTGTGTGGAACAGCACTGGTGCTGGGAGCAGCCGTGGCCACAGTTACTGTTGACAAACTTGGCAGGAAGGTATGCTTAGCTTCCTCTCTGTGATTTCTTTTACCGAATGACCAAGCTATTTTACGAGCTATATTTGTTATATGTTCAGGTCAAATCTTGCTACTGAACTTTTAAGCAGTTATCTTTAACTAATTCAAAAGAAATTTTGCATACACGTTTAGTTTGAATGACAATGCATAATTGATTAAGCTACATCATTCTAAATGTAATATGGTGGAGGGCCCAAGATGTGGACTAATTATTTTTGTGCATTGTCATGATATGTGTATCAAATGAAAGGGCTGAGTAGTAGTACGTATCATATTATGTATATATTTACAAAAAAATATGTATTCTATCAGCCATCTAGTTTCCATATTTCCGTACTTCCAATTTATTACCTATTAACAAAATTATCATTACCTTTATTTGTTGATGTTCTCTTATCGGTAACCTATCTATAATGCGAAATACATAGAAATGCTTGATCCCAAATGTTTTACTTGATATGAGTTTCTGATTCTATAAGTTTATTAGCCATTATTAAGTTTCATTTGCTAGAACAGTTAATAGGTTAGGTTCGTTAGGTTTTTGTCTCTATATTTCCAGAAATCTAAATAAGGTTTCTGGATATAATAAAACAGAAACCAAGGGTTCGGTTATCAGAATAGATATATCTATGTTACATTTGTAAGGTGTCTTTTTATTATACAAATAAACTTTCGTATTATAAAGATTCTATTATCAGACGAGTTGTCAAACGAACTTTCAGGATTTTGAGTGGCATTTGAAGAAAAAAAACATTTTCGGGGAAATTATTTTCTGTATTTCACAATTCGGTTTATAGATAGGTAACCATCTTAGCTTTTAATGACAAGCAATTTTATTTTCAGATGCTGTTACTCTGTTCCTGTACGGGCATCACTTGCTGCCTCGCAGTACTAGGAGTATACTGTGACCCACACTTACACATGCATTCCTGGTACTCACACCGACTGTGGCCTTACCAACGAGAACCAAATCTTACTCAGAAAACAACCCATATGCTTGAAAATACCTCGCAAGCTTTAGAAAGTTATAAAATATTGAATAACTATTCATATTTATCGAAAAATTTGACAAATGAGAATCAAAAGTACAAATTTGACGAAAGTTTTACTGAGATATGGTCGGAAAGAAGTATGGAGAATAATGATGATGATAAGACAATAGTGACGCCAATAATTTTGCTGTCGTTGGTGCTGTTTTTGTACAATATAGGACTGGGATCTGTGCCTTACGTGCTCATATCGGAGTTGTTTTCTATCAATGTAAGTATTCTAATTCTATAAATCCGAAAGCAACTCTATACCTCTTTTTATTTGTTACCTTTTCAAATTTTCACAATCAAATGAATGAACTGGGCATAAAATAAAATATAAATGAAGCACACAGAAAACTGCTAACCTGGAGGGAGGCGGACATAGACAAACATTTAATCGTTATTACTTTTTATCATTTTATTTAGTACTTAGTTACCCAACTGTAAGGTAATTTTGTCAATTAATATTTATTCAATATAAGTATATCTGACATATACTTACTTCAATAACGTTAACACAATCTATTAAAACGTGAAATACGTAACCATGTATATAATTGTTTTGACAGATACGATTTAAATTTCAGGTACGCGGCCTAGCATCCAGCCTTCTTATATCTTGGATGTGGCTAAGCAGTTTCCTACTTCTCCGCTACTACGGTTCCATCGCAGTCGCTTTAGGCCTCCACGGTGCTTACTATATCTCAGCCTCCATTACGTTCCTGGGCGCCTGGTACATCTTCCTCACAATACCAGAAACTAAAGGAAAGAGTCAACAACAAATAGATGAGATTCTTGATGGTCCATGGCTCATTTTTAAGAAAAAAAGAGAAAACGGGCGATGACAAGAATCCGAGACAAGGGAGACTCCCTTGTTGTAACCCTTACAAGATTAACGGAACCCCAACCCCTAGATTAACATGAAGTTAATTGTTAGAAGATCAGATAAATGGAATTTAAATAATTAAGATGGATTTGACGATAATAGGTATATGTAGAATATCTTAAGACCAATGGTTAATAAAATAAGACTCAAACTATGGCCAAAGTCTTAGCAAAAACATTTAAGCTCATGATGAATAGGTTGAAATAGTTGATATTAGTTAATATTTTGAAAGAGAATTGATTCACATAGACTCAACGGGACGTAGCGTCAGTCTACAAAAAAGTCCGAGCTCAATGAGGTCTAATTAGACCCCTTACACGAATAAAATAATTTCGATTTTCTAAATAATTCAACGTGGCAAACTAGACGTCTCTTGACTTCTCAATCAATTAGGCTTTAGCTCAGCGACAGTCTTGAGTATTTATATTAAAGTCTTTAAGTTCGTCATTGTTGGTATATGAGTATAGATCAACCCAGGATACTATATTCGTGATTTTTTAAACTTATTGTTCACGTGATGGAAAGTCACTGACATTGAGCCCCAATATTACAAATTGTGTTCGTAAAATCTCACCGTGTGTAAGTTTTAAAATTTTTGTGCCAATTACCTAATTGGAGGTTGGATTAAGAACTCAAGTTATAACTTTAACCTTAGATGTGTTTTTTTTCCCTAAATTGACTATTTGTTAGGTGTTTTGATTATAGAAAGTGTTCAAAATGCGAAAACAAGTCATTTATAAGGAATTGAAATTAAAGATGCACTGCATGGTAAAATTAATAAGTGTGAATGTTTCAATCAGTGTGTGGTACAGCCAAAGGAATTTGATGTTTTAAATACTAGGTACTGAATTATCATAGATTTATTATACAATAGAAGGATGAGTGTTAATAATTAATTATTGTTTAAAAGACATATATCGACGAAAATCATCACAATGACGTTTGTTTAATCTAATTTTGATAATTATGATCATCATATATTATATATGTATACATATGTTTTTGATTTAAATGAGCGTAAGAAGGGAAATCCATTCTTCAACGTAGAGTTATTTCTATCATAATTATGCTAATGATATTAATTATAGTGTTAAAATGGAAGTACCCAATGTAGTGCAACTTATATTTTCATGTTGCCACCAAAATAATTGTAGCAATTCCGTAAAGTCACCAACAAAGTACATCAATGAAGTCCTAGTCACGCTTTAGTAAAGTACTAAAGCGTGACTAGGACTTAAATTGTAGAACTTTTAAAATGATAGTTACATCAGTAATAATAATAAAATTATCACTTGATATAACTATAACTCAAATAGCAAGTACGAAAACCGTACTTACATCATCAAGAAGATAAAAAATGAAAGCAAATAAACGCACGTTGGGGAATGGAAACTACGCATAGTAAAATTATTTTAAAAACTACTAAGCCTTGCAGTAACATTTCAAAATGGGTAAATGTATAGGGTAAATGTATCAATAGGGTTACAATATTTTTATAAGCAGAGTTAATTAAAACTAAGTTTAGTCAACATGTGATGGTTAAATAATTCGCTCAAAAACATTATGTAATAATTATCACACAAGCATAGAAAAATATAGTTAAATCCATTTTTCTGATCACAATGATTTAGCTAGTGTTAATTTCGATGACAATAGTAATGGTCGGTACACATAGTAATTATATAGACGAGTGAATAATTATCACAAATATTTTGTAAAATTTTAAATACCCATCAGAAGAGATCATTGCAGGTTGAAGTTTACTTTAACATACATTTATGATCAGTATCTATGATAATATCTTTTCTTTTTACAATTTAGAAATAAATCATGATAGACCATGACATTTGGGCTATCAATCAATCAATCAATCAATAATAATTTATTTCAGACTCAGAGATCCATATCATTTTATAGTATAAATTGTATTAAATTAAATTATTATTATTAAATGTCAAATAAATCGAATTAAATTAATTACATTGTATCCACATGTCACATTATAAATAAATAAAATTCATATTATTATTATTCTAATCATAGAAACATTATTTTATAATAGTCTGATGTGATGGCGCAGAATGGGACAATCGAACTTATCAGTAATAGCATCCAGGATGCTGTTGCTACTCGCTCGCGTTCTGCTCAGCAGTGACCTTCCTGCGCATAATAGCTGCAAAGCCATCAATGCGTGCTTCCGCGAACATAGAAGATGCACTGCAGAACCGCGGGAGCCGCATCAGCACCCTGAATGCATTATTGTATTGGACGCGCAGAGCGTTGAGGGATTTTTGAGTATATGCTGTCCACAAGCTACCGCCGTAAAACGATTGGCAGTAAGCTCTAAAAAGAGTAATTTTTGCCTCATCAGAGCAGGAACAGAATCTTCTGGACAGCATATTTGCTCTCACCGTCAACGCTCTGCGTTCCCTATCCATATCTGCTTCATCACACAGATCCTCGCAGACAATATGACCCAGGTATCTGAACTGCTTAACCCTGCTGCGAGGCTATCTGATGCAACATTTGATGGTTGTTTTATCAGACCATTGCCAGTATTACCAGATGTACAAAATGAGGTTATGTTAATTTCTTGCTTCTTTGTACCCAGAAATGCTTACATAGACAAAGTCAGCTCCCCAATTAAGAAAAGTAAGAAACTGCAAACTACATTTAGGGCACTTGTTCTAACATTAAGTATTGTTTAAATTATAATTATAAAACTGAAGTAGAGTTTATCTACTTTCTTACTCTAAATTTAATTTCAAGTTTATATTTTGTTGTATCTTTTAAATTTGTTTGTGAGGCTACGGTGTATGTCTGTCCGTCTGTCCTACACTTAAACGGCTGTACTTATTTTTTCGAACAGTAATAGATAAGTCTCAAAATTGGAAAGATTATAGGGTTCACTTTGATGTAAACAAACAACTAATAATGAAATATCAAACACTACATATTATAAGTGTGGCAACACCACTACAGCAACAGTGCTTATTGTTTACTCCCTTAATTTATTTTAAAAAACCTAGTAAAAAGTCAGTATTTATCGCTCAAAGTCGTTTATAATAGTAAATAATCATCCCTTATTTACATGGAGATAATAATTACAGTTAAAATCCAGTGAAATTATACGAATAAAGTGTTTTGAAAAATATAAAAACCAAATTGAGAGTTTGGTTAGCTTGTTTTTGTGAAGTGTTCAAGTAAACGCGTAAGCGCCGCGTTTTGCTTGGCGCTTAGGTCGTTTTCGTCGCGAGACTAAGGAAGTTTCGTTCATCTACCGCCGGGCGGGACTGCAGTAATTATTCACGTTAGTGCTTTGTTTACAATACTTTATCATGGCTGATAGCGAAGATTGCGCTGGATGCAAAGCCAAATTAAATGATGCGACTTGTCTGATTTGTTCGCGTTGTGAGGCTTGTTACCACCTTGCTTGCATGAATATCACACTGAAAGATTACGAATCAATGACTAACGAGAAGAGGGCTGATTGGATATGTGTAATGTGTCACAGCAATGCACGCAGAGGCGGTGATAACTCAAATACCCCAATTCGAGTTGCCGCAGTTGCCACATCTCAGGAATGTGTCATGCCGCAACAGGAGTATGTCGCGCCGCAACAGGATTATGTCACTCAACGCATTAAAACTCGGTCGGCGTCAAGCTGCTCTTGCCTCTCGGCTACTAACATTCGCGATATTATACGTGAAGAGCTTAAGGTCACATTTGCACAGCATCTTAACCCACAGTTACAAGAACTTCGTAACGCAGTGCTATCTTTCGAATCGTCGCTGTCTTATTTTAACACTGAATTGGAAAATATTAAATCTGAACATGTGGTACTGTCAGATACGTTGAAGACAATGAAGAAAGAGAATGAGGATTTACGCACCAACAATCAGTCGCTTTCGTCTCGGTTAGCTCAACTGGATCAACACTCACGGTCAACCAATATCGAAATCCAGTGCGTTCCTGAACAAAAGGACGAAAACCTGATAAAAACAGTTCAGCAACTTGGTGCAATAATAAAATATCCAGTTAATCAAGACAACATACATTACTGTTCCAGAATGGCTAAACTAGATAGCAAGAATCCGCGTCCGCGCTCCATTCTAGTTAAATTCAGTAGCCCACGCCTACGAGATGAGTTTTTCGCTGCTACTCTCAAATTCAACAAAATAAACAAGGATGACAAATTAAATGCTAGCCATTTAGGGATCGGCGGCAACAACAAGTCTGCCATCTACGTTGTGGAACATCTCACCCCAGAAAATAAAAATCTTCACGCTGCTGCTCGTAGTAAAGCGAAAGAATTAAAATACAGATATGTGTGGGTGCGTGACGGCCGGATCTTCATGCGAAAAAATCAGGAATCCAACTATGTACACGTCAAAAACAAAGATATATTAAATCGATTGTCATAATTACGCTATATTTGACTTGTGTAACTAAAAGGCGTCTCAAAAAATATAAGTTTTTACTATCAAAATGTAAGAGGATTAAGAACTAAAACTGTCCAAATATTTAACAATATTGTTTGTTCAAATTATGATGTGATTGTTTTGGTGGAGACTTGGCTGAACAGCAGTGTTTCAGATAATGAATTGTTCGATGATCGGTACATACTATATAGGCGTGATCGCGAAAACAGTGGATTCCATAGTAAGAAAGAGGGTGGTGGCGTTCTAATTGCTGTCTCAAAACGTTTAAAATCATATCGCTTATATGAGAATATGTCTGACTGTGAAGATGTTTGGGTCAAATTGGAATTGCGTAACACAAACAACAAACTTAAATACTTGTATATATGTGCTGTTTACTTACCTCCTCCTACCCAACTACATATTCTAGAACATTATATAAACCACTCTAATAATTTATTAGAAAATCATGATGGAGAGACTATAATACTTGGTGATTTTAATTTAAGTAATTTAAACTGGCTTGAAACTGCTCAGCATGAACTGTTGCCTATTACTTCAAATAGTTTGCTCCATAAAATGTTAATTGATTTTATGTCGCTTAATAATTTATCTCAGTATAACCCCCACTTAAATTTAAAAAATAATATACTAGATCTTGTTCTTAGCTCTCTAGCGATTTCACAACTTACGGTGTGTTCAAATCCATTAACAAAAATTGACACATCGCACCCCCCTCTGTTGTTTATTATGCCTGTCAAATACTCTGAGAATTTACTGCCAAATAATGAAGCTAGATTCCACTTCTATAGAGCAGACTATGACAAAATTATAGAAACTCTAAGTAATGTTAAATGGCAAGATATATTTTCAGAGTGTGTTAATGTTGACGGCATGGTTTCGGTTTTTTATGATACACTGAGAACGTTAATAAGTAAACATGTCCCCAAACATAAGCCACGCAATAAAAATAAGTATCCTATTTGGTTTTCTGCTGCATTAATTAGAAATCTCAAGGAAAAATATAAGTATAGGAATAAGTATATTAAGTATGGAAATCCTCGTGATCGTCTCACATTTGAAATGTTAAGAGATCGATGTGCTTCATTGCATAATTTAAACTATAAAAATTATATGGAAAGCTTAGAGTCTTCTTTGAAGTCAAATCCTAAATTAATATGGAGCTATGTAAAACAGAAAAGAGGGAACAGTTCCAACTATCCGGCCCAGATGTCTTCGGCAAATAAAGTTGTACATAATGGACCGGATATTTGTGATCTTTTTGCAACACAATTTTCTGCAGTTTATAATACTGACAATACCTCTGTCCCAAAGGAATCTCAAATACCCACTCCCACGAACACTTTAACGACACTTTCTGTTACATCAACTCAAGTTTATAGAGTTTTAAAGAGACTTGACCCTACTAAAAGCGCCGGCTCAGATGGGATCCCCTCAGTATTTGTGGTCAAATGTGCAAGCTCTTTAGCGCTGCCTCTATCTATCATAATTAACGAGTCTCTGCACTCTGGTGTTTTCCCTGAGGTCTGGAAAGAATCTCTTGTTTTGCCACTATTTAAAAATGGTGACCCCAGTAGCGTGAAGAACTACAGACCAATATCCTTGATTCCTGTTTTTGCAAAAGTCTTTGAAATATTAGTATGCCCAGTTCTTGCATGGCACTTAAGACACATCATAATATCCGAGCAACACGGATTTATGAGAGCAAGATCTACGGCTACTAATTTGATGTCCTTTGTCGGAGACCTTGTTGAGGGAGTTGATAGTGGTCATTCATTAGATGCAATCTATACCGACTTCAGCAAGGCCTTCGACAAAGTTAATCACAACCTGCTTATTCATAAGCTCTACTTATCTGGGATCGATGGTGTTTTCTTGAACTGGTGCAGATCTTATCTGACAAATAGAAGATCCATAGTTGTAGTAGGAGGCTACTCATCTAAGCCTTTTGCTGCTCTATCGGGGGTTCCTCAGGGATCCCATTTGGGGCCTTTGTTTTTTATTTTATTCATTAATGACATTTATAAATGCTTTAAAAATTCTACAGTTTACATGTTCGCTGATGATTTAAAATTCTTCAGACAGGTAAATTCAACGAATGAGGCACGACTACTTCAGGATGATTTGGATAGGTTAGTGTCGTGGTGTCAACTAAACGGCATGAGCCTAAATATCGATAAATGTCATGTGATTCGATTTACTAGGAAAAAAATAATTACTTCTAGAACATACCACATTAATTCGATGCCTTTAGCTGAAGTGGATCATATTCGGGACTTGGGAATCACTCTCGATAAAAAACTTATGTTCAATTCACATGTTGAAAATGTAGTTAAAAAGAGCTTTAGGACATTGGGATTTGTGTTACGCAATTGCAAAGCTTTTAAAAAACCTGATGCGAAGATTGCAATTTACTGTGCCCTTGTACGTAGTACTCTAGAATACTGTAGTGTCGTGTGGAACCCACATTATGAAGTCTATATTAAGCGTTTGGAAAGCGTACAGAAACGGTTTCTCTGGCACTTAACATACAGTTGTAACAAAGTCAAAGAACTGCCATCTTATGAAGATAGACTTCAACATTTCAATCTCTATTCACTTAATTCTCGCAGAAAACTTCTGGACGGTATGTTTCTCTTTAAGTTAGTTAACAATTTAATAGACTCTCCATATCTACTTTCTAAATTAAACTTTTGTGTACCCAGGAGCCAGTCAAGACAGTGTAAAAAACATAAACCTTTTGTCATTAATACTGCTCGTTCTAATTTGGGCCATTACTCTCCTCTAAACAGAATTATAATTAACTACAATGCAATTCATAATGTCAAAATTGATACAGTTGATGAATGCGGTGTGAAAAACCAGCTTGATATAGATGTTTTTTCGGGCCGTATACATGTTTTTAAATCACGTTATAGAATGATTATTTCTAAAGTGTGATATCCTCACATTGTCATGATAGAATATATAACATTGTAATTTAAATATATATATCAAATGTACTTTCAATTTGTCAAAAGTATTTGTATTTTTTTGTGTAAATTCATGTAAATTCAATTAAATCATTTTATGTAAATGTGCTGTATAAATTCTTGCATGTAGTTTATACCTGTAATTGAAGTACCACTCAATATGTATCTCACTTTTGTACCTTATTTTTACTTGATTTGTCTTGGTGGTGGCTTTGTTGGTGTAACAATGAAATAAATAAATAAATAAATAAATAAGTTTTTGGCATTTTAAAAATGAAACAAAGTAATTAACGCTGTCGTAAGACATAAACAAGTGATGCTAAATGACGCTTACGTCAGTTTTTACTTTAGGTAGGTATGTAATGAAACACACCGCCTGTTTAGTACAATACTCTTTGCACACCTCACAGTTATCTTGTTTTATCAAAGTCACGCTAGATGGCGCTTTCATCAATATTTTCTTTAGATATGCCAACCATTTCAGAATATTCCTGCTGTACAGAAAATATTACGTGGAGTTAAAAAACATTTATAGATATAAATCACATTTTGCTGAGTGACTAGTCCTGTTGTCTGTGTTTATGTTGCATAGGAGTACGGAAGCCTCATTGCGTGAAACTCGTACTCTGCCGGAGTTATTTAAATTATTTTTATGACTACATAAATATGAATAAACAAAAAAATAACAGTATTAAGCTATATGTTTTAAACGATGTTATATAAACATATTTTGTATAATTTGATTGAAATCGCACAAATATAATTATCATTGTACTCATAGTAAAAGTTGTTTAGGAATACAGTCTATATATTAATAAATATATATTATATTTAGCCAAATTATAAATGTATAGATATAATGTTTGTGAAGAGTCATATTCAATGTTGGTATGTTTTGTATGGATGAATAAAAAGCTTTATGTGTCTTTTGCTGATTTTGATTACGGGAGTTTTTACTTGAACTCCCTAATTTGTCCCTCTAGGCTATCCAAGAAGACCCCTTGTTAGTTAAATGGTTGATTGCGTCACGGGCGTTGCCAGGTTTTAATTTCGGAGGGGGTTTTGGGAAATAAAACAACAAAAATGCAGTCGCAGATCCAACGCCTTAGAATTTTAAGGGGGGGGGGAGGGGGGGGGGGCAAGGGCGACACGTGACTCTACACTCTCTCTCTCACTTCAAAGCTTAATATTTTGCAAACGGATCCCTAATAAATTGTTTAAAATTAAATAATGGTTTTCGTACACCACCAATGTTTTTTGATTACCTATTCATCACTATTTACGTGTAGAGGAGGTACCACAACAACTTCTCTTTTTCAAAAATTTATTCTACTTTCTCCGCTTTATTAATATGTATAACTGTACCAAATTACAGCTTTCTAATACTTATAGATTTTAAGCCACGGACGGACAGACAGACGGACATGGTGAAATTATAAGAGTTCCTTGCTTACTACGGAACCCTAAAAATTTGGGTATGCGCGAGCGAGACGGACGATGGCCGGACTACGGACTCTTAATGATTTAAAAAGTGAAATAAATAAAAAAAACAACGTTTAGGATAGGTATTTATTTTAACCATGTTGACATACAATTCGATAAAATTCAGTTTCAATTTGATTCAATAGATAAGAATAAGTGCGTGCGTAATACATAATTAAGATTATGTGTTACTATGTTTTAATCTTTTCTTCCATTTCCTTTCTATCAAAAGGTTGCCTGGAAGAAATCGCTTAAGGCGATAAGGCCGCCTTTGTACCACCGAAATTTTTGTTTACTGTTTAGTATTCCTCTTTTCATTTGTGTTATAAGTTAAAACTTGTTAAAACGTGTGTCCTTCAATTGTAATGTTTGGTGTACAATAAAGATATATTTATTATTTATTATGTTTATTAACATATGAACATAATTAACTGAAAGGCATTAGTAGATTGCTGGTCAGTTCTCTAATGTGGTTTTAGTACTTTTACTAATTGTGTTAAATTACAGTTAACACAATTAGTAAAAGTAATAATTACATATTTTATATATAAAACTAAAGTACTTATATTTAAACATGTTAAGAATTCTTACAATATAATAACTTAAATATAATCCTTATGAGTTACTTAATATTAATTACATAATCTACACTAAAACAATGCCACTACAATTTAATGTCACAACCTAAAACGAAGTAACTCCTCGCCCAAACGTGCCCATTAGGCTGGCCCATTAAAACTACGGATCACGTATATTTTTATTTTTTTGTACAAGATAGATCTACGATTGGCCACTAACTCGCCTGATCTTAAGTAACGGTGTGGCCGAGGATGGAGCTCATCGATCTAGAAGATATCTATTCACTCTAGCCTTGAAAATTTCAAGATTGTAGGTCTCAGGAAACAGAGATGGCGGCAAAGAATTCCATTCTTGTGCAGTACGCAACAGGAATGTGGATCGATATCGCTGAGTACGGATTTTTGGCATTTCAACGTGAAATGGGTGGGTAATTAGCCGACTTTCTGCTAGTCCTGTAGTGAAATGGGGAGTGTGGAATTAGGCCGTGAAGCTTTTGCGCACATTCCCCGAAATGAATCCTGTAGAAAATAGACAGACATGCTACTTTACGGCGGTGCTCGAGACTAAGTAGCTTCTTGGCAGCTAGTTTAGTCGACAGCTTTTAGCCGAAATATTTGACTACAATCTTGGAATTTTCAAGAAATATATCTTCTAGATCAATTAGTTCCGATCTCGGCCACACCGTCGCTTGACATCAGGCGAGTTGGCGTCTATCGTAGATAAATATTTATATATTCATTAATAGGAAGAAGCCACTGACATCCGAAATTTATTTATTTATTATTTATTTATTTATTATTTATTTATTTATTTATTTATTATTTATTTATTTATTTACATACACAGGAAAAACGATAAAGAACACTAACAAAGAAATTTGAAATTGAAGATTGAAATATACACTACTTACTTAAAGCAAACTGTAATAAGACTATAAGGTAAGTGGTGATGAGATTGACCAGCTGTATCGGTAGCATGCCGTCGATGGTCACCACACCGCGTGCGCTGGCTTTGGAGAAACTGGCGTTGTGGAGACGACGCACGTTCTTGTACATTTGGATTTCTGGACCTGGATGATAAATTATGAAATTTGTATGAGACCAAACGTATACTTAAAAAAAAAATTTGGTTTATAAGTGACGGAATCATGCGGTAACTAACAACAAAAACAACGCATAAGTGCAAGTAAGACTCGCCCGAGGGTTCTGTACAAACTAGATAAAAGAACTACCGGGCAAAGCTAGTTATTGATAAAAGGAAATTATTATATATATATAGGTATTATTACATTTTTGGCCATAATTCGAAAATTACACATCGCAAAAATAATTAAAAATCACTTTTAGCTAGTGCTAATGAAGATCTTTCAAAATATTCCACGTGATATGGTTAACATATTTTAAAATTTGGTTGGACTCTCATTTCTTGCATGAAGACCCTATTTTTAAGTGATTAAATAAAAAAAAGTACAGTTTTCAGACTTTTACTTTATGTGTAGGATGCAGGTACTATAATATAACAATGTTTCTTGATAAATTTTATAGGTCTAGGTCAACGGGCTTTTGATTCCTTTGTGAGTGTTGAAATATGCGGTTATATTGGTGGATATTTCATACATACCTATATATGTACATAATATATATATTGTTGGATATTGGTTATAAATTGGTGGACATATATCGCTGTAACTTTTTTTTACGATAACATAAAAGGTTTATTTTTCACAGCTGCAAGGGACTACAGATCAGAGTATATGGTTTGAATTTCAACTCGATACGCGTTCCCGAGATAGAAGGTCTTGCAGACGGACAGATTGACAACAAAGTGACCCTCTAAGGGTTCTGTTTTTTCCTTTTGAGGTACGGAACCCTAAAAATAATAACAACAACAAGCATGTTATTGTTGTTATTATTTTTAGGGTTCCGTACCTCACATGCTGGAGGGATAACATTGTACTTATTCGTAACAAAGTATAACATGCCTGAGCAATCGTTAGAGTTCAGTAATACCGCCACTTGAGCTTGAACTTTCTCCACCGCGATGTAAAATTTCTCCATCTCGATCCCTAAAGCTATGATTGGGAATATATTCTTCATAAACCAACTAAAGTACGTCAATGTATCGAACGCTACCTGTGAATAAAAAAGTTATTAAAAACAAGATAATCTGAAAGCAAACTTTTTAGGCACAAGCTTTTATTAATCTTAAATTTGAATTGGAACAACAAAAAATCTTATACAGTGACAAAAAATTGAGCATAATCTTTTTAATATGTATAGGAGCCTCCATGAATATTTATTTTATTCTGTTTTTTAGTGTTTTTTGTTATAACGGAAACAGAAATACATCATCTGTGAAAATTTCAACTGTCTATAACTATCACGGTTCATGAAATACAGCCTGGCGACAGATAGACAGACAAACAGCGGAGTCTTAGTAATAAGGTCCCGTTTTTCCCTTTGGGTACGGAACTCTAAAAAGAATAATATTTACTAAACTTACTTGCAGATAGTAATTGCCCACCGAGATGAAATTCCTTCTAGTTAATATTGATATTTTCACGTAAATTAAGCTTCGTAGGAAAGAATCCGTGAAACAAAATAAAATCTATAAACAAATAATGTTATTAAAAACAATAAGATATTATTAAGGTTACCTTTGGTGATGACTAAGTAATCGACCAGAATATCTCTATAAAGAACACTCACCAAATCTTGAAAAATTTTGGTAAAAATGTTATGAGAAGTCAGTAAGTCGTCATAGGTTTTTAGAAATTTAGTATAAAACGGTTTTTTGTCTCTCACGTTGGATTTTTTAAATTCCTTGACACTCTCAATCCAGGCTAAGAAGTAATATTTTAGTAACAATATCACACGAATAGCGTATAACAAAGTGAAAATGAAGGCGATCATTATCAAGTCACATATATAATTTAAAAAATTAAAATTGACGTAGTTAAGCATAGTGAAGAAAATAATATAGTGAATAACAACAAAAATTGATAAATAGTTATTGAATTTAGCAGCTCTATTTAATATTTTAGGGTTTTTAACAACGACGCTGGAGATTTCTTGAATCTTAAGCAGGAAATTGAAATCGTTTTCGGAGTTCAAGACTGATATTAACCTAATAACATATCCCACATTAAGAAGAACAAAAACGACGTAGAAACATAACAAATCTAGTTGATCTATTTCTATTGATACCGAGCTATTTAACACGCGAAAGAAAACGCAAGTCAAAATAAGACATGTTCCTATAAAAGAAAGAAATTTTGATATCCATCCGTTGGGAGCTATTGTGCCGTTTTTGATTGAAAATCTAGGACAAAAAAGTACTGTATGAAAGAAATTAAAATATTTGAAATATGCCACTAAATTGGAGTCAACTATACGTAATTTTGCATGATTATTTGACATTTTGTATGATTTGTTTCTCGTGACACGACTGTACTGTTAAAATATTTGAAGTCAAACGAATGAAATATCCGATAACCCAACTTATACACTTTACTAATGATGTTGAAATACATTAAAATACGCCATTTAATCGAATTGCTTCAGAAAATAATATAACTCTGATACAATCCATACTTGTACCAATATTTGTAAGTACTTTCCAAACAAACCATTAACCATTTACAAATTTAAGTTAAAAGTATTAATACACATGTAGGTTCAAGGTAAAAGGCATCATTAAAGATATGGGTATAATATATGTGAAAATGCTGTGGAATATTATTATAGTTTTGACGACATACAATACCGTAACATAGCATCTATGTATATTTTATAGGATCCAGGAACTAAACAATTTCCTCGCTACGTTACGATGAAAAGCGTTGTATTGCACTCGGCTGTAAAGTTATTTTATCTCGTGTCTTATTGAATCCATCGCTACGCTCAGGATTCTACTGTCAGACACTCGACGGCAAAATACAACTTTCCAGCCTAGTACAATAAATATTTCACAGGAAGGATCCGCCTCGGTTTCGTGCTAATCAAGTTCAAGAATCCAGGAAAGAAGGCATTTTGTCATTAAAATACAATACAATATAGAACCGGCCAAGTGCGAGTCGGACTCGCGCACGAAGGGTTCCGTACCATTATCTATAAAAACAGCAAAAAAATCACATTTGTTGTATGGGAAATTAAATATTAATTTTATTTTAATTTAATTATTTATTATTAAAGTGAATAATATAACTCAATATTCAGTGAATATTTCAAGCGTCTACCTGTTGCCGTTATCAATATCGAGCAAAAAAATCACGTTTGTTGTATGGGAGTCCCCTTATATATTTATTTTATTCTTTTTTAGGGTTCCGTACCCAAAGGGTAAAAACGGGACCCTATTACTAAGACTTCGCTGTCTGTCTGTCTGTCTGTCTGTCTGTCCGTCTGTCACCAGGCTGTATCTCATAAACCGTGATAGCTAGAAAGCTGAAATTTTCACAAATGATGTATTTCCGTTGCCGCTATACCTACCTACTAGTGCCTACATTTTTTTTGTCACAAGCTATAATTATATTTTTTTGTAATAATAAAAATAAAATTTGCATAAAATACGCTTTTTCGTCAGTTCTAAAATTTTTTTCGTAACAAATGTGATTTTATAAAAAAAACCTTACGAATGTTAGCGTAATATTTCTGCGTACTACGTGGACAAACATACAAATATACAAACATACATACACTTATGAAATTTTGCATACATGCTTAGCAGCTGGTAAATACCAACATATTATACAAAAACTGTGCACAGTTCAGACAATATTACATACATACAGATCGAATTGATAGCCAAATTTTTTTGAAGTCTGTTAAAAAAGAAGGAGGTTATCATAATTTCTGGTACAGAAATTTAATTATGCATACTAAATAATAAGCTAGTTCTATGTGCCGAAATATCGGGAGCTCAAAATTAACGCGAACCACGGTAAATATCCTGTTAATAATAATAGTGTTTTTATAAGTTCTTTTTTATGCAAGATAGATCTACGATTGACCACCAACTTGCCTGACGTTAAGCGACGGTGTGGCCGAGGATGGAGTTCGTCGATCTAGAAGATATCTATTCACTCTAGCCTTGAAAACTCAAAGATATGAGATGTAGTTCTCAGATATAGATATAAAGCATATTTTGTTGAGTAACTAGTCCTGTTGTGTGAACTAGTGCTGTGTTTATGTTCCATGGGAGTACGGAAGCCTCAGTGTGCGTGTGAAATTCGCACTTTTCCGGATTTATTTAAATTATTTTTATGACTACATAAACAACAAATAATCAAAACAACACAAAAAAATCACAATATTAGACTGTATGTTTTAAATGATGATATACATATAAATATATTTTGTATAATTTGATTGAAATCGCACAAATATTTATCATAATAAATATATCATTGTACTTATAGTAAAAGTTATTTAGCAATATAGTCTATATTAATAAATATATATTTAGCCTAATTTTAAATGTATAGATAGTCATATTCAATGTTGGTATGTTTTGTATGGATGAATAAAAGCTTTATGTGTCTTTTGCTGATTTTGATTACGGGAGTTTTTACTTGAACTCCCTAATTTGTCCCTCTAGGCTATCCAAGAATAATTTCTTTTCCATTTGGACCCCTTGTTAGTTAAATGGTTTTGATTGCGTCTCAGGTGTTGCCTGGTTTTATGCAGTCGCAGATCCAAAACTTTTTTCAAAATTTTATTCTATGACTTTCTCAGCATTATTAATATGTATACATGTACCAAATTACAGCTTTCTATTACTTATACATGACAGACGGACATGGTGATACTATAACGGTTCCTTGCTTACTACAGAACCCTAAAAATGTGGGTATGCGCGAGACGGACAATGGTCGGACTACGGACCCATACGGCCTTACCGAAAAACGTTACTTAACTTTAACCATCGTCTTAAATTATCTGCCTTCTTTCCGCAACTGTCATTACGTGTCAGCGAGAAGTTGTCAAAATATGTTAAGCATTGCTTATAGTTAAGTAACGTTTTTCCTTTAAAAAGTGGAATAAAACAAACCTACGTTTAGGATAGGTATTTATTTTAACCATATTGACATACAATTCGATAAATTTCAGTTTCAATTTGATTCAATAGATAAGAATAACAGTATTATGATTATGTGTTACTATGTTTATTAACATATGAACATAATTGACTAAAAGGCATTAGTAGATTGCTGGTCAGTTCTCTAATATGGTTTTAGTACTTTTACTAATTGTGTTAAATGACAGTTTAGTACTACATATTTAATAATTAAAACCAAATTATATTTAAACATGTTAAGAATTCAAACAACATTATTATCGATATAACTTAAATATAATCCATAAGAGTTATTTAATATTAATTACATATCTACACTAAAACAATGTCACAAAAACAAACAATTTAACGCCACAACCTAAAACGAGTTATCTCCCCGCCCAAACGTGCTAATTAGGCTGGCCCATTAAAACTACGGATCGCTTATGACATATAACATGATATAACTACAATCTTGAAAATTTCAAGAATGATATCTTCTAGATCAACTAGTTCCAATCTCGGCCACACCGTCGCTTGACATCACGTGAGTTGGCGTCTATCGTAGATCCATATTTATATATTCATTAATAGGAAGAAGCCACTGACATCCGAAATTTATTTATTTATTATTTATTTATTTATTTACATACACAGGAAAAACGATAAAGAACACTAACAAAGAAATTTGAAATTGCGTACAAAAAAGATTGAAATATACACTACTTACTTAAAGCAAACTGTAATAAGACTATAAGGTAAGTGGTGATGAGATTGACCAGCTGTATCGGTAGCATGCCGTCGATGGTCACCACACCGCGTGCGCTGGCTTTGGAGAAACTGGCGTTGTGGAGACGACGCACGTTCTTGTACATTTGGATTTCTGGACCTGGATGATAAATTATGAAATTTGTATGAGACCAAACGTATACTTAAAAAAAAAAATTTGGTTTATAAGTGACGGAATCATGCGGTAACTAACAACAAAAACAACGCATAAGTGCAAGTAAGACTCGCCCGAGGGTTCTGTACAAACTAGATAAAAGAACTACCGGGCAAAGCTAGTTATTGATAAAAAGAAAATATATATATATTATTACATTTCTGGCCATAATTCGAAAATTACACATCGCAAAAATAATTAAAAATCACTTTTAGCTAGTGCTAATGAAGATCTTTCAAAATATTCCACGTGATATGGTTCACATATTTTAAAATTTGGTTGGACTCTCATTTCTTGCATGAAGACCCTATTTTTATGTGATTAAATAAAAAAAAGTACAGTTTTCAGACTTTTACTTTATGTGTAGGATGTAGGTACTATAATATGACAATGTTTCTTGATAAATTTTATAGGTCTAGGTCAACGGGCTTTTGATTCCTTTGTGAGTTTTGAAATACGCGGCTATATTGGTGGATATTTCACACATATATGTACATAATATATATATTGTTGGATATTGGTTATAAATTGGTGGACATATATCGCTGTAACTTTTTTTTACGATAACATAAAAGGTTTATTTTTCACAGCTGCAAGGGACTACAGATCAGCGTATATGGTTTGAATTTCAACTCGATACGCGTTCCCGAGATAGAAGGTCTTGCAGACGGACAGATTGACAACAAAGTGACCCTCTAAGGGTTCTGTTTTTTCCTTTTGAGGTACGGAACCCTAAAAATAATAACAACAACAAGCATGTTATTGTTGTTATTATTTTTAGGGTTCCGTACCTCACATGCTGGAGGGATAACATTGTACTTATTCGTAACAAAGTATAACATGCCTGAGCAATCGTTAGAGTTCAGTAATACCGCCACTTGAGCTTGAACTTTCTCCACCGCGATGTAAAATTTCTCCATCTCGATCCCTAAAGCTATCATTGGGAATATATTCTTCATAAACCAACCAAAGTACTGCAATGTATCGAACGCTACCTGTGAATAAAAAAAAGGTTGTCTGTAAAGTCGGCTTACGGACGATAATTTTACGTGATAACGTCATGATAGATGCGTCACAAGACGAACGCTTAGGCTGATCATGCCTCTCTATAGCTTAATCCACGCTCTCGTTTGCACGCTCAGCTCTCGGCGGAACGTGAACTTTTTCGTGCGTGCAATGTATGAAACAATAATTACGACCACCACGACCAGCCTTTTTACAGCTGAGGTGATGATGAATAATTGACACGGTGGCGCCACTGCGCCGGAAATGTGAATTCACTGACGTGTATGGAACCATCTTTAGGGATTACGGAACACTTAAAAAGAATAATATGTACTAAACTTACTTGCAAATAGTAATTGTCCACCGGGATGCAAGTCTTTCTACTTAGTATTGATACTTTCACGTAAATTAAGCTTCTTAAGAAAGAATCCGTGAAATAAAATAAAATCTATAAGCAAATGATGTTATTAAAATCAATAAGTATAAAGTATATTTTGCTTAATAATAATTTTTATCCGTCAACACGTCAGTTGAAAAAACAAAACAACGTTGAAGTTGAAGAGCTAAAGGCACCACGTAACTAATTAAAATGTTTAAAATAACTAAATAAAAAATAAAAAAAACGAACGAAATTCCCTTATAATGTTTGTCTTGTCAATTTAGTGAATTTATAAATTTTAATTAGTTTAGAGATGACCAATCGACCACAATATACAATATATAACAATCCTATTGACGTTACATATGTACCTATTATGACACAGTTAATTTTAATGTCAGCTGTAATTAGAAGAAACCTACACGCACAGCCGGTCTATAAAAAAGTCTTACTGTTTATATATTTTTTTTAATTTCAAGGCAATAGAGACACGCGTGCGAAGCCGCGAGTAAATGCTAGTTAAGTAATATTTTAATAACAATATCACACGAATAGCGTATAATAAGGTGAAAATGAAGGCAATTATTATCAAGTCACATAAATAATCATAAAAATTTAAATTGACGTAGTTGAGCATAGTGACGAAAATAATATAGTGAATACTATATCTTTATAAAGAACACTCACCAAATCTTGAAAAAGTTTGATAAAAATGTTATGAGAAGTCAGTAAGTCGTCATAGGTTTTTATAAATTTAGTATAAAACGGTTTTTTGTCTCTCACGTTGGATTTTTTAAATTCTTTGACACTCTCAATCCAGGCTAAGAAGTAATATTTTAGTAACAATATCACACGAATAGCGTATAATAAGGTGAAAATGAAGGCAATCATTATCAAGTCACATATATAATCATAAAAATTAAAATTGACGTAGTTGAGCATAGTGAAGAAAATAATATAGTGAATAACAACAAAAATTGTTAAATAGTTAGTGAATTTAGCAGCTCTATTTAATATTTTAGGATTTTTAACAACGACGCTGGAGATTTCTTGAATCTTAAGCAGGAGATTGAAATCGTTTTCGGAGTTCAGGACTGTTAAGAATCTAATAACATATCCCACATTAAGAAGAGAAAAAATGACGTAGAAACATAACAAATCCAGTTGATCTATTTTTATTGATACCGGGCTATTTAACATGCGATAGAAAACGCAAGTCAAAATAAGACATGTTCCTATGAAAGAAATAAATTTTGGAATCCATCCGTTGGGAGCTATTATACCGTTTTTGATTGAAAATCTAGGACAAAAAAGTACTGTATGAAAGAAATTAAAATATTTGAAATATGCCACTAAATCAGCGTCAACTATACGTAATGTTGCATGATTATTTGACATTTTGTATGATTTTTCTCGTGATCTCGTGACCCGACTGTACTGTTAAAATAAGTGAAGTCAAACGAATGAAATATCCGACAACCTAACTTCAACACTTTACTAAGATGTTGAAATACAATTAAGGAAATTGAATTACGCCATTTAATCGAATTATTTCAGAAAATAACATAACTCCGATACAATTCATACTTGTACCAATATTTGTAAGTACTTTCCAAACAACCCATTTACAAATTAAAGTTAATGTATTAATACACATAGGCAGGGTCGTAGCCAGGAATTTATTTCGGGGGGTTACAGCAATGGACATGGGCATAGCTTATAGCTTTCTCAAGCGCGCGGGGGGGGGGGAGAGAGAGAGAGTCTGCGGCCCATGTCTTATGATGTGCGAACGTAGCAGTTTTGTAATATGCTGTATAACGTGCTCCTAGCACTTTAATGTCCCATATGAACACCAAGTTTGTCATAACAAAATTTTCTATTATTTTTGGTAGTAATATAATATTTTTTAACGAGGGCTTAGCATTTTAACATTTGCATGATCTAAATAAACAAAAACATAGGTAATAAGTATGCACGAGCGAAGCGAGCGCGAAAATTTTAGTGGTGTTTTTATAGTAATATGCTTTGTTTTTCGTATTAGTGAACCCATAGTACTTCTCTGTAAAAATAGTAACAAAGCGCGAGCGAAGCGAGCGAGAAATTTTTTGTGGTGTTTTATAGTAATATGCTTTATTTCTTGTATTTGTGAACTCACAGTCAGTACTTCTATGTCAAAATAAAATATTTTTTAAGGTTTTTAATATTAAATCATGGAAGTGATTTGATTCATTGATCATGTTAGCGAGTTCTAAATTTTCGTGGACCGGATGAAGCAAACAAGAAACTGTGTAAAAGGAAATTCCCGACTGGTAAAGAGCGACTTTAACGCTATCAAAAATTATAAATACAACCATTTGAATCCATTGATTGTCAATTTAATATTCCTAAATATATACATATGAATTCATAGAAAATTACAAACATACCTACAAGATACGCGCAAACATTTTTGGTTAGTGGCTATTTTTAGTGAATTATTTCCTTGTATTAGAAAGTT
Source organism: Lycia hirtaria (assembly GCA_947563715.1). Classification (NCBI taxonomy): domain Eukaryota; kingdom Metazoa; phylum Arthropoda; class Insecta; order Lepidoptera; family Geometridae; genus Lycia; species Lycia hirtaria. Next base: position 25,853,018 of record OX387383.1, on the reverse strand, counting down.
CACGGCACTTTAATGATCAATAGAAATAAAGATCAATAATAAACAATTAAGCGCGAGCGAAGCGAGCGCGAAATTATGGAGCATTTTATAAAATTATTGAAGCCTGGTTTTTTTTTATAATGGCCAGGATTTCGGGGGGGTTTGGACCCCCCAACCCCCCCCTTGCCTACGGCCATGCACATAGGTATAGGCTTAAGGTAAATGGCATCATTAAAGATATGGGTATAATAAGTAAGTGAAAATGCTATGGAATATTATTATAGTATTGACGACATACAACACAATACCGTAACATAGCATATCTATCTATATTTTATAGGATCCAGGAACTAAACAATTTCCTCGCTACGTTACGATGAAAAGCGTCGTATTGCACTCGGCTGTAAAGTTATTTTATCTCGTGTCTTATTGAATCCATCGCTACGCTCAGGGTTATACACTAGAACCACTCCCTGCGCTCGTGGTTCAAACCTAGAATCCTTCGTTTGCTCTGGATTCAACTGTCAGACACTCGACGGTAAAATACAACTTTCCAGGCTAGTACAATAAATATTTCATACGAAGGATCCGCCTCGGTTTCGTGCTAATCAAGTTCAAGAATCCAGGAAAGAAGGCATTTGGTCATTAAAATACAATACAATATAAAACTGGCCAAGTGCGAGTCGGACTCGCGCACGAAGGGTTCCGTACCATTATCTATAAAAACAACAAAAAAAACACATTTGTTGTATGGGAAACCCTTAAATATTAATTTTATTTTAATTTAATTATTTATTTTTAAAGTACCTATTGTTTTTTTTTTAATTCTTAACAGATGTTTATTAGCTTATAAATAATACATATAATAATCCACAAAAAAGCTTACGTCAATTACACAAAACAAAATTAAAAATTATTCAAATAACCCGCCCCGAATCGATCCTGGCGCAAAGGTGCCCATAATACTGGCAGCATTACCCCGCTGAATGGCAATGGCCAACCTCTGCACCAAGAACGAACCGGAGCGAGAGTCACCACCGTCATTGGCAATACGGCGCCCAATTTCAGTTATCAGGCCTTTGGCCTCCGCCCCCCAATGCCCAAAGTCTCCACCGCAATGGGCACAAAATAATAATGTGGTTCCATCGCCGCATACTTTAAATGCTTCTTGGAAGCGGCATCCTCCGCCGCTGCTGCTGGAGCGTGGATAGTGCGACTCAGGTGCGAGGCCGCGACAGTGCTGACGCAAGTAGCGTCCCAGACCAAGCACTTGCCGTTTTTTTTTAAGTGAATAATATTCAGTGAATATTTCAAGCGTCTACCTGTTGCCATTATCAATATCGAGCAAAATCAAGCAAAAAAAAATCATGTTTGTTGTATGGGAGTCCCCTTAAATATTTATTTTATTCTGTTTTTTTGTATTTGTTGTTATAGTGGCAACAGAAATATATCATCTGTGAATATTTCAACTGTCTAACTAGTTTTTAGTTTTAAAATATTCCTCCCGATTGTGCAAGAAAGAGGGTTATGTTTTCGAGTGTATGTGAGATATGCGCGTACAGCTTAAAACTTTTAATTTATTGTGTGAACGAAGTGAATTGTGTCACAATGCTATTTTTTTGTACATTACAGTACCTACATTTTTTTTGTCACAAGCTATATATTTTTTTGTAATAATAAAAATAAAATTTGCATAAAATACGCTTTTTCGTCAGTTCCAACAATTTTTTCGTAATAAATAAGTGATTTTATAAAAAAAATACTTACGAATATTAGCGTAATATTTCTGCGTACTACGTGGACAAACATACAAGTATACAAACATACATACACTTATGAAATTTTGCGTACATGCTTAGCAGCTGGTAAAAACCAACATATTATACAAAAACTGTGCACAGTTCAGACAATATTACATACATCCAGATCGAATTGATAACCAGGTAACTATCTATCCTAACTAACTATCTATCTAACCAGCTAACTATCTGCTGTAAGGCGCTTAGGGGGTCCGTCGATTCTATACGTCTGCATAACTTGCTATGCGTACTGTTCGTACCTGACGAGCCCGGGGTTCCAGCAAACAGACGTGGTCGCCCACATGACCTGTTCCACGTAGATCGCGGTCGCATACTAGCACGTTCTATGTCGCCTCTGAATCGTGCCCGTCGCCACTTAAGCGCACTCCTTGCTGCCAACCCTGATTGTGACATTTTTTATGATAACTGGAAGACTATTTTAAGTACCTCCTTGGCTTACTGTGAAAATTTAATGGATCAATGGGGCAGGTGTAAAAAGCCTGACGATTCATTGGATTTTGACGGTAACCTCTAAGTTTATTGACGTGGTACTCTGAGTACTTACCCGAACGGTATATTTAACTTTGTTTGATTTTTTTTTTGTATTGACATGCTAGGCGTATTGCCCATTTGAAATTTTTATAATGACATTTTAATAGTTATTTGTTATGCAAGGCTGCAAAGTTGGTTTTTGGGGCGAGTACTTGCATTGAAACCTGAGCAAGCGAAGGATTCTATGATTGAACCACGACCGAAGCGAGTGGTTCAAATATTGAATCCTGAGCGTAGCGAGGGTTTCGAAAGTACGAGATGCAAAACTACTTTGTTGCCGAGTGAAACACAAAATTTTTCACCTCACTACAGCGAGGAAAACGCTAGTCCAGTGCTGCCATCTGTGGCTGGTCAGTGAGGTTGGCGCACTGACATGAAATAAGTATTTAATGCATTTTCAGTGGACTTGCGGTATAGAAAAGTATGGAATGGTTGGTTCTGGCGGGAACGTCTTAGTAACATGTTGTTGCTTTGTTTTATTTTCCTAAACTTGTGTTATTTTGAACATTAATGCTATAAAAATGGTGGCGTTTTGTTCATTAAGTGTTCGATAAAGTGCGTGAGTGTGGGCAAGTGAAATAAAGCAGTAAAAGGTGTGATTTTACTTTTTATGTTGTCGGCAAAACTCCATAGATGCTTCTAGTAAAGTCACCACCACTTTACTGAAGCAGGACTCGACTTATAAATTGACTGTATACGTGACTTAGATTGTGACTAGAACATTTACAACTTGTTTTATTCAAGAAACTTGAAAAAATCCTATTACTTGACACTGGCAAATGATTTAATGCGGGTCCAATACAAAAAAGAAGAAGTATGGAATAGAAAGGTTCGAATTTTAAAAACTCTTTCCACGCTAGCGGACAAAATGCACTTTTCCACTCGGATTTCTAATGACAAACAGAATCTTTCCGAGCTTGTGAGGTGAAAATGATATTGTATTTATATAATGAATATTTCTTATTGTTTAAGAATAATTTTTGAATATTGTGAGATAATTGTAATTGGTCTTTGTCCGTTTTTATCTCAATAAACGAATATAAATATAAATATGAATAACTTACTTTTTTTGAAGTCGGTTAAAAAAGAAGGAGGTTGTCATAATTTCTGGCACAGAAATTTAATTTTGCATACTAAATAATAAGTTCTGTGTGCCGAAATATCGGGAGCTCAAAATTAATGCGAACCACGGTAAATATCCCGTTAATAATAATAGTGTTTAAATTAGTTGTTAGACTAAAAAAACCATTAATTATAATATATACCTTTGGTACCTTTCGTGAAGTGCCTAAAATCTCTAGTAAACTGGAGCTTCTGGGTCTCACTCTCTATTTCACATTACACTTCGGTTCACAATAGAGATCTGAGGACCTGGAGAAAGAAATGTTATAATATATCATCACCATCACCAGTCATCATTGTTTCTCATCACTACGCAGGAAAAACCGCGGGTTGCCACTAGTAATCTCATATATTTGTTCAATTATAATCTGATGGATGACGAAGCAAACATAATTAAGTGTTAGATAAAAATTACATAAAATCCATATCAGAACACACATTTAGCTGTCAATGTGAAGAGGCATAAAGAAATTTGCCACGTTTACTTCACAAATCTGGCAGAGTACACGTTGCCGAATGCAAATAATACATATAATAATACTATTATCATATAATAAAAGAAGGATTACATTTCATAGTACTTATTTTGTGAAATAATCAGGACGTACTCAGTTATCATATAATTTTCTCCGCGAGAGAAGTCTTGTCGTTTCTTTGACTGATAACATTGTTAAATGTGATTTATTAATAGTATTAGGTTGTTTTTGCTCTATTGTTGTTGTTTTAATTATAGTTTTATAGAAACATTTACATTAAATACGCGAAGATGTCGGAAAAGCTTAAAGCTTCAGAGTTTATCGTGCAAGGCTTAGCGACTTTTGTCAGTGAGTATTTTGGATTTATTTCACAGAAATAGTAGATGGAGCATGCGACTTCATTTATATGAAAACCTTGCGTGCCACATTTTTGGTACCGACTGTGATGTCACATAAACGATTTTGTGATGGAGTATAAACTGTCCTACTGCTGGGCGTGGGCCATCTTCTCATTGTGAGAAGGGCCATTACTAACACGATAAAATCTTGTTGTTGGTAGTTTAACTGTTAATTGTACTACTGGGAATATAGATGTCCCAACAGTACAATCAGCCGCCATTAATTGAACTAGTGGGAATTAAAAGTCTCACTAATTCAATCAATTGAACTGCCAATTGTACTACTGGGAATAAACGGAATGTTCCATCCGCGCGAAATTTATTCAACCCAATGCATACGCGCGCTTCTACGTTAGTAACTAGTTGACAAAATATCGAATCGGAAGTATATATCACCTGAAATTAAATAAATCTTGGTCGTCAACTGCGATTTTTGATCGTACTTGACACGCTCGTTTTAACACGCTAGGTACCTACATACACTTGGGGTATCTATAGAAGTCTATGATTTATTTACTCTCACAATTATTATTAATTGCTATTCGTTAATTTTATTTATTGCATTTTAACTATGTAATGATAAACTAGCTTAAAAATCGATATATTTTCATATACATAGTTTTTCGTTTTGTTAGGTTAACTCGGTACTTTTTTAGACAAACAGCAGATGAAAAAAAAAAAATAAGTTCAAAAACTAAAACCCGACTACTGAAAAATCACGCTTTAAAAACAATGACAATCATCAAAGTCTGAAACAAGAAAATAAACTCATCTGAAATTGTTATTTATGTACAAACTATTCGAAATGTATAATTTAAAAAAAAACTTTAAAAATAAATTTGAAATAGGTTTATAAGTCTGTCACATATATATATAAGTAGTTATGAGGTAACAAATATAAAAGAAAAAACAATACAGCCGAATCATTAACCTCTTTCTTTTTGAAGTCGTTAAAAGTAACTTCTAAACGTTGGATATGTTTTCCAGTTTGCTTCCTAGCCATCCAGACTGGCCTGGTATCTGCTTGGCCGTCATACACCATCGCTATCTTTCGCTCCAATGAAACCATGCTCTCGGAGCCAATGTCTTCACTCCATGTCTCACTGCTGGGCAGCTTGCCCAACCTGGGCGGCCTTCTCATATGCCCCTTCTGTCCCTACGCCTTCAATACCTTTGGAAGGAAGTACGCAACTATGCTGTTTGGATTACCTTATGTGGTAAGTAACAAAAGCTACCAGTGATCGGCCACCCAGCGGTCATAACTAGTCATAACTGTACCATATTTCATTCAATAAATTAATTTTACATCTCTCATACGCGGAAAGCATGCTTGAAGACTGTATGTATACATGCGAGCGAGATAGCATGTACTAGGCTACTAGCTAAGTACGTTCGTACCAATAAAAGTAAACAAACACAATGTGAATGACTGAATTCACATAAAAACAATTTTATGGCACAAAGAAGCGAGAAAAGTACACATTCTTAATCGTATGTCTAATAAATAGATTTATTTCACTAGATATAAAGACATCTGCCAGCGTGGCAATGCAAATATAAACTAATAAATATTGTAATCTCAAGAACTCAGACATATTCGGAATTAGAGATAAAGTTTTATTTACAACTAACAAACTATTGCATGTCCGTTGGATATTCTGTTGAATCTAAGATTAATTAATTTAATACCTTTGTAAATACATAAATATATTATAATATATTAATATATATATTTTGCAATAAATACATATTCTATTCTATTCAATATCAAATTGATTTATTCAGATATAAATATTTTTGTCAAAAATCTAAAATCTAAAACTAAATTAGTCAAATAATCCGCCCCTAACTGTTCCTGGAGCAAGGTAAGTACCCATAACACTCGCTGCGTTACCTCGCTGAATGGCGACACTATTCTATTCTATTCTTTATTATAATTAGGAGTTGGTAAATATTCCATTAAACCTGTAATGAACCGATCCTTTCATAATATTTTGGCCCCTTAAAATTTCATTATAATCTGTTCAGTAGTTTGGTTTTAAAATGAAAATGCGCATTTGAATTCGGTTTTTTTAACAATAATTATTTTAGTCATTATGTAAGCATTTTTTTTGACGTGATAACGTCTTATAAATTGATGAACGCCGGCTGCACGCACGAAAAAGTGTCACGTTCCGCCTGAGCCGAGCGTGCAAGCGAGAGCGCGGAACAAGCGATAGAGTGGCACGATCGGCTTAAGCGTTCGGCTTGTGACGCTTCGTTATCACGTAAAATTATCGTCCGTAAACCGACTTTCAGACAACCATTTTTTGTATAAATAAAAGCACGTAAAAAAAATCGAGTGGAGGCCACGCATGCGAAGCGTGAGGTGGACAGAATACCTCATGCAAGTGGTAAGAAGACGCTGGGTGGAAGCTTCCATCAAGTCTTTTTGGAAGTCCGTGGGAAAGGCCTTTATCCAGCTGTGGACTTCTTGTGGCTGTGATGATGGTGAAAAGCTTGTGCCTTAAAAGTTTTACACTTGTTACAACATATTGATGTAGTTACCCGACTACGGCGAAGTATAAGGGAGGGTTATGTTTTTGACAGGTATATGTGTATGTTCATCTGTCCCTCCCTCATAATTTCTCAGCTACTTATCATAATTTGACAAATGAGGTCGTTGAAACTGTCTTGTTGGTATGTCCGCTGGTTATAGGCTATGTGATATTACTTTTATTTGATTATAGCGATATCTAGAGGGGCACGAAAACAAGATTTTTTTTTGCCCCACTCCATCATGTGTGGCATTTCATGTAATGTGTGGTAATCATTTAACAGGGATTTCAAAATGAAGGCAGGGCTTGTTACATCATATTTTTGTCAAGCGTACCGTTTGCGAGATATATCCCGTCAGTCATGAAAACTATTTTGACTACGGTATCACAAAGAAGCAAAAGGGAGGTTATATGTTTGTTGATCGGTAATGATGTAAGTATGTATGTTCATATGTCAAAAACCCCAAAATATTTTAAATAAAAAATAAGTTCAAAAACTAAAACCCGACTACTGAAAAATCACTCTCTAAAATGTATGAAACAAAAGAAATAATTTATTTCTGCAAAGTAGCATACGACCACGTTTATTCCCTGAAGACCACTATCAATAAGTACAAAATACAATAAAAATATTTATTAAATATTATTGTTTCATACTTTTTAAGCCCCGACGCAAAAACAACGGGGTTTGACGTGTCTGTGTGTGTCATCGTAGCTCCCGAACGGATGAACCGATTTTGATTGTATTTTTTTTAAAGGTGAATTAGTCGGGAGTGTTCTTAGCTATGTTTCTTCAAAATCAGTAATGCCGTTTTTTTTGTTGGGGGGTTTTGAGTTTTTTAAACTTATACTTGTTAAAGAGTGATTTTTGAGTAGTCGGGTTTTAGTTTTAGAACTTATTTTTTATTTTCTTTCGGCTTTTCATTTTATGACACTAATTTCCCTCAGATTGCGTGGGTGATAATATCGGTGACCAGCAACATCTACCTGGTGTTGTTTGCCATGGCGCTGGCGGGAGTCGGCATCGCCGGGCAGAACGTGTCCGTCCTATACATCGCGGAGATAGCGCATGACTCCATCAGAGGTAGGAATTCCCTTCCTTCTTTATACATAGTCTTGAGATTTGATAAAGTATCAACAGGATGTATAAAGCACTCAAAAACGTCCAAGCTTAATGAGGTGTATAGTAGACGACCTTAGACCCCTTACACGATTAAAATAATAAAAAAAAAAAAAAAAAAAAAAAAAAAAGTATATATGTATTCTATCAGCCATCTAGTTCCATAGTACAAGCTTTGCTTAGTTTGGGCTAGATGGTCTTGGGTGAAATGTCCACAAATATTTATATTTATTTATTTATAATTTTGAATTTCATAATAATTCTAAGCGGCAAAATAGACATCTCTAGATTTATATATCTTCTTATTATCCTCCAGGCGGCCTATCAGCAAGCTCAGCATCGTTCTACTTCCTAGGGATCCTAATCTCTCACATCATGGGGGGTAACCTTACCTACATGCAGGTCATTTACGCCAATCTCACTTTCTCCACCACCGCAATATTACTTCTCGCGCTGGTCAAGGAATCACCGGTCTATCTTGTGATGGTTGGGAAAGAGAAGGTACGTTTTGTTACGTTTCTGGTATTTGATATTACATGTGATTTCACCTTAAATGAGTACTTATAAACATTTAAAGTTAAACGGTTTTATTGAAAAGAAAGATAATGATATAGGTAATGTATTTTTTTGTTTTCAACTAGAAAAGCCCTGATTTGATACCCATATTGTGAGGGCGAGGAAAAAAATATAAAATTCGCCATTTTGAGCCGGCGGCCATATTGAATTTAGAATGACACTATAGTACATTATGATACAAGTGTGCTAAGTTAGTCATTACAGTCGAGGCGTAATAGAGCCGAGAGCGTAATGACCATAATGCACACGCGTTTCATACGACGTTTTTCAACACACTTGCGAGGAAAAAAACACCCGTTTATTAACTTATTAATTATTATTAACTGAAATATTTAATTTAAGTAAAAACTCTTTGTTGAAATTTAAAAAAACTGTAAAGTAAAGACATTAGTGTGTAATAGAAAAGTCAAAAGCACGCGTGTTTTATAGGATACTTTTCGGCCATAAAAACGGTTGAATAAGGGCCACTTTACGAGCAAGTGTGTTGAAAAATATGTTTTATTGTATTGTCATCTAAGCTAAAGCCGTTTGTCAAATATTAGATAAATCTGTAAACGGAAAGGGGGTCAAATTTCCATTACTAAATTTGACTAAAAAAACATAAAATCATTAACAACAAACGGGGCAAGCTAAATAAAATCGTTTAAAAATATATAATCAGTAACATTAAACTAAAAACAAATACGTTTCATGTAAGAATTTGTGTTGTCCTGTTTCTGTATCCTTGCCAGAATTAAAATAACCTATTAACTAGGTACTGCCTACGTTGATATTGGTGAATAATTGAAAAAATCATCTCAAGATATAATATTGTCTTCAGATAGCTTCGCTTAGTTAAATGTTTACAATTCACCCCAGATTTTACCAAACTATACCATTCAGTAATAAAATCTAGCAGCTATATTAAAGTATAATTGAAATTAAAACATGGAATATTTGATTTGGATTATAGGAAGCAGCTGAATCCATATCGTTCTACAAGAGAATCGACGTGAAATCCAAAGAAGTGGAAGCAGAAATTGCCAAAATTAGGTTGGAAATTGATCCCAGACTGGAAAGCATGCTAGAAGCAGCTGCAGGTAAGCTATTACTTATTGAACTTAAATATACAAAGAAGTTACATCAATAGACATTACGTAACTACGAATAACCGAGAATAATGTTACTGGGATGAACGTTTCTGCGAAAACCAAATACCGTGAAGAACAAAACAGCCACGAAATAATAATAAAAAAACCGGCCAAGTGCGAGTTGGACTCGCGCACGAAGGGTTCCGTACCATTATATATAAAAACGGCAAAAAAATCACGTTTGTTGTATGGGAGGGCTCCCATACAACAAACGTGAATTAACTGAAAAAGGAGAAATAAAGGGGGGCCCCTTTATTTCTCCTTTTTCAGTTAATTAGATTGTTTTGAAGTCGGATTAAAATTTTAAAATTACTTTTATTTACTCATTTTTAATAGTGTTTACTCGTTTTGTTTGAAAAAAAAAATTGTATTCACAAAACTTCACTGAGTAAGTTCGTTTAATATTCAAACACACTTCAATAATATTGTAACGCCCAAATTTTACATTATAAAGTACGCCAGATCCTTAAACATAGTATGAGTGATAAACCTACCGAATTTCGTTCAAATCCGCTCAGTAGTTTGTAAGTATAGCGTCATTGAAACGCTCATATTTTAAAATTAAAAAAGGTCCATATCTTGAAAATTACTGAACCGATTTTGTTAAAACTTACAGTGAGTCACACTGAGTTGCAACTGAGTTACAACTCAGGAGGAGTTGAGAGACTCTTAAGTTGCAATACGACTTCTAGTTTCTGCGTAATACGTGGACAAACATACACGTTTAGAAGTTGGTATAGACTAACATACTCGTATACAAAAACTGTGCAGTTCTGACAATTACATACATTACATACATACATACTTACATACATACAGGTCGAATTGATAACCTTCTTTTTTTGAAATCGGTTAAAAATACTCCTTTATGAAAATGATACAACGTTCTACGACGTTTTCTGTATTTACTTACTTTCTAAGTAAGTAATCTAAAACTAATAAACAGGCTACATTTTGTTTGATATAATAGATTATATTTGTTTAACGTACAGTCTGCTTCCTCAACGTGTTTTATATCTGTAGCCCTAGTCCAAACACAATTAGGTATAAAAACTTTAAAAACAATGTTCATTTTGCCCCCGACCCATAAGTTATAAGTTTGACATATTTATCTGTGTGTCTGTCTGTGCTTTGTAGCTCTCAAACGAATGGACCGAATTAGATCTAGTTTTTTTGACGTGATAACGTCCTATATAGATTTATAACGCAACGCCGGCTGCACGCACGAAAAAGTGTTACGTTCCGCCTGAACCGAGCGTGCAAGCGAGAGCGCGGAACAAGCGATAGAGAGGCACGATCGACCTAAGCGTTCGGCTTGTGACGCATCGTTATCACGTAAATTTATCGGCCGGAAACCTTTACAGACAACCATTTTCTTGGAAGAAGTTTTCATCGAAAATATTCTTGTCTAATTGTACGAAGTGTGCCTGTGCACACTTAATAATCACAAGCACTTGTGCAATAATAATCACAAGCGACCTTCTGTTATATTCTGTAATACTCGCAAATATTTTTGATGTCTTTAAATGTAGGCACGAAGCGCATGAGTCGTGTTTGGTGGATAACAACTTGTGTTTCACATACAAATACAGCACTCACACTAAAACGCAATCATGGTAGATGCGCATGGTAGCCGTGCAAGCTAGGTCCGAGGAAGTAGATTCTGCCTGTGAGGAGCCAGTTGCTCTAATCCCTGTGTTCTTCTATAGATTTAGTTTGGGCTAGCGAGCCAGTTGCGCTAATCCCTGTGTTCTTCTATAGATTTAGTTTGGGCTAGCGAGTCAGTTGCGCTAATCCCTGTGTTCTTCTATAGATTTAGTTTGGGCTAGCGAGTCAGTTGCGCTAATCCCTGTGTTCTTCTATAGATTTAGTTTGGGCTAGCGAGCCAGTTGCGCTAATCCCTGTGCTTTGATTTTCTATAGATTTAGTTTGAGCTAGCTGCTGTTGCATGAATTATCCATCAATATTTATTTATTTACGCGTAATGCCTCAATCTAAGGTAATATTTTTTTAGATCCGGATGCATCGGTGGAGTTATTGCAAACGAAAGCAGAACAAGCAGTATCGCCTACTGTTAATGAACCTTCTTGGAGGTTCCTTCGTAAGTATTTGACTACCAACAGTTCAATTAATGTAACATAGAAACTACATAGAACTACAAAACTACATAGAAACCGCCATTTAAGTATCGACATTCTGAGGCTTGAAATTGAGTATAATTAAGCCTATATTGACGTTGAATGTAGCTCAATATATATTGACGTTAAATGAAGAGCATACAAGTATGTATAACAAAAGAAAGAAAAAACCCGACTGCAGAAAATCAGTTTTCGCAGTCTAACTTATGATTTCGTTAGGCTTGATACGCTGTTGAGTGTACGTTGTTTGTGAGAAAGTATGCGTAAAATCTCTGTAAAAGATTATAAATGCGCATTCTTTAAAATAATTTTAGTAAAATTACTTGTTTTTATCGAAATACGAATAAAATCATTTTTAAAAGCTTTTATTTTACTTGCCCTGTTAGTATGGAACAAATCTTGCGAGTTAAATTAGAACCACTTCCTGTCGTTAGATTAGGTTGAAATTTGGTTCACTTACGTAGCTTCGGTGACATTGCAATAATATGGTACCATGAAGCTGGTCTCAAGATGGCGCTGGAAGGTGGCTATCGGAACTCCTAAGCTAAACGAGATAAAACCGTCAAGTTTGGACTCGTTTGAATAGTCTTGACAAGCACTCTTTTGCTACATGACAGTCAGGGTCTCAAGATGGCGTCGGAAGGTGGCCATAGGAACTCCTAAACTAAACAAGATAAAACCGTCGAGTTTGGACTCGTTTGAATAGTCTTGACAAGCACTCTTTTGCTACATGACAGTCAGGGTCTCAAGATGGCGTCGGAAGGTGGCCATAGGAACTCCTAAACTAAACAAGATAAAACCGTCGAGTTTGGACTCGTTTGAATAGTCTTGATAAGCACTCTTTTTTTAGTCTAGTATTTTTTTTTTAAACAAACTTTTATTTAAATGCTCTATAACGAAGAAAATAAATTTTATATTGATATAAATAAAAGCTTGTCGCGAGATTTCTAGCAACATCGTACCTATCTACTAAGTAATATTTAATTCCAACAAAAGACTTAGGCTGGCCATAGACGGACCGCATGTTGCAGTCGAGACCGACTGCAAGATGCGGTCGCCGCACGGCGATCTGCAGTTTCCATACTAAATTCATATCTACAATACACGGACCGCTCGAGCAGTTCCTGAGCGGTAGGAGCAGTCACTCTGCGGTCGAGTGTCGCCGTGCGGTCGACTGCTTAGAGCTGCCGGACCCACCATACATGGACCGCTACAAGCGGTTTCTTCAGGTGCAATGCTTTTCCTCATTTTGGAATCTGTCCGTTGTATTTTATGGCTTAAAATACTAACTAATTCATCAAATGAAACCACGGGCATTCTAAAGTAGTTGAAAAACTTTTTAGTGTCTTCTCTCAGCTGGGGATACAAAGTATGAAATATTCCATACTGTTCTCTTCATTGTAGTATTGGACGCACCCACATACTACGGTGTCTTCTACGCCTACGCTTGTGTAATAGTAGTACAAGAAGCAGTGTTTCTTCATCGAAATCCATCTTGTAAATGAACTCGCATCAGTATTATTTTGCGGTCGAACACAACTGCTCCAAGCAGTCGTAGTCAACTGCATTATGCGGTCGTGTTGCAGTCGTGTACGACTTCAACGCGACCCCTCTAGAGCAGTCGTTCTCCCCTGCAACATGCGGTCCGTCTATGCCCAGCCTTAGACGCGTTCTTATCATTTGCTTAGAATTAAAGTTAGTTTGTTCTTTTGAAAAAAAAACAATATGTTTGTGTTCTCGCGACAAGCTTTTATTTATATTAATATAAATTTTATAATTTAATAAAATGGTGGGTTTGATTGCATTCAAAATTTATTTCCTTCGTTTTAGTGCATTTAAATAAAAGCTTGTTTAAAAAAAAAAAAAAAAACTAGACTAAAAAGAGTGCTTGTCAAGACTATTCAAACGAGTCCAAACTCGACGGTTTTATATCGTTTAGTTTAGGAGTTCCTATGGCCACCTTCCGACGCCATCTTGAAACCCTGGATATCACGTAACACAAGAGTGCATGTCAAGACTATTCAAACGAGTCTAAACTAGATGGTTTTATCATGTTTAGTTTTGGCGTTCCTATGGCGACATTCCTTCTTGCGACAAGCTTTTATTTATATCAATATAAAATTTATTTTCTTCGTTTTAGAGCATTTAAATAAAATCTTGTTTAAAAAAAAAAAAAAAATGCACTAGATGTATAATTATTAATATAAAAAATATAGCCTATGACACTCAGGAAGTAAAGACAAATCTAACGACACCACGCACATTAAAATTGGTCAAGCCGTTTAGGCTGTAAGCAGTCTTATACCTAGAAACATACAAACCCACATATATAAACGCGTAAAACATAAAGCAGTTAGGTAAAATACTAGAATGTAAAATTACCGTACAACTTATAAGAACAACATTTTTTTTGCTTTTTTTTAAAAAGGTTTAAGGTGACGATGTTCACCAGTGGTGGACACGGAAGTGGGGAACAACGGGAATAAACGGTAAATTAGACCATTAGCCTTGGTTTAGTTCAGACAGGTTGTCATACCTTTAAGTTTGATAACCCACCGACAACGAATACCAGACGCCAATCTCAACCCTTGTTTCGCTTACTCAACAAAATCACTGCATTTCAGTAAGATCCAAGTCTTCCCGGCGAGCCCTGATCACCGTCCTCACCATAATGATAATGACGATCATGATGGGCTGCATTGTGATCCAAGTATACGCGGAGCCGCTCTTCAAGGAAGCTGTTCCGTCGCTGCCTCCCAACCAATGCGCCATACTCGTTGCGGTGGACTTTTTAATAGCTGGCGTTGTGTGCTCTTTTGCTATTGATCGGTTCGGAAGAAAGGTGAGGTTTTTAAAATCGGAACAAACATTTTTTATAACACAAATAACTCCTGCGCTTGACCACTAATTCGCCATTTGGTAAATCCTTCACGGTTTAAAGGTTGCGATAAGTAACAATACCAACATAACTCAAAAATACAGAGATGCGTGCCTAAAAATTGAAAACCTTGACCTGAGGACCCAAAAGCAACCGGTTTTCCATAAACATTTCTAGCTACTCTTCCATATGTCATGCCCGCCAAACTAACGTAGGACACGTTAGTTTGGCGGGGCGATATACTTTACATTTCCAGTCTGTGAGTACCAATTACTATAAGACTCCTTCTTCCTTAGCCGGGTAATAAAAATATAATAAAAAGAAGCGGAGAGAACAATATAAGAAATTTAAATAAATAACAATCTCTGTAACTCATAGTATCTTCTTCCACAGTCCCTACTGATCGTCACATCAGCTGCATCAGGCGTGTGCACCTTTCTCCTTGGCACCCAGCTACAGTTCCACTGGGCCCCGCACTGGGTGACTGCCTTGCTGATCTACATATACAGCTTTGTGTATACTTCAGGGTGTGCTACAATACCATTTGTGCTCACTGCTGAGGTCTTCTTGCCAGAGGTAAATTCAAATCAGGTTGACTTATGACTATTTATTACTGCAATACATTACTAGCTGTGTGCAATGCTCATAATTACGTAGTAATGACAGGCTGGTGGGCAAGCACTATGACCACAGTTTTCTTGATGTTCAATGAAGTAGCTGGAATGCTTCGTAAGTTGCTTGGTAGGTAGACGTTCAACTTCAGGTACCACCCTAAATGTGCCCTGCCTTAGGGTCCGGCCCCATGTCTACGGCACGTCGGCGGAAACATACGCGTACTGCAAAACTTCAGATACCAGTGCCATTCCAGGGAAATTTCACGTCATGGCACCGTGCCATAGACATGGGACTGGCCTTAAGGTAGGGCTTATGGTTACTGGTGGGTAAGCATTTTGACCACAACTTTTTGTTGCACAGTGAGGTAGCTGGAACGCATCGTCAGTTGCTTGGTGGGTAGACGTTCAACTTCAGGTAACACTCTACCACGGGCATAAAAAACGCCTTACCTTTCCACATGTGTCCTATAGCAACAAGTTAGAATTATCGCTCGATTATTTCCACATCCCACGTAACTGACATTTGTGTTTAAATTGGTAAAAGCTCTAGTTCTCACGGAACCCAAGTTGCACGTTCGAACCCCATCGTTTGTTGAAATTTCTGAGCTGTTTATAACAATTTTGCTGATTGTTTCAGGTCCGTAGCCTCTGCAACAGCATCACTTTAGGCTTCGTCTGGATATTCAACTTCCTGACCCTGGTGATCTTCAACCCTTTGGTGGAAGCGGCTGGTCTTGGGGTGGTCTTCTATTTGTTTTCGGCTGTTTGCGTCGTGGGAGCTGGGTATAGCTATTTCTGTGTTCCGGAAACTAAAGGGCTGTCGGTTACTGATATACAGAAGAAATTCGTTAGGGAAAGGCGGAGGAAAAGTGTCGTGCAATCTTAGTTACCTACGTTTGATAGATTAATGGGGGAAAAATTTACATATTGTCCAATCGAAGGTTAATGTAAAGTACTATTTTGTTTTATTCTAAATAGATCTTCGTTTGAAGACCAATTCGTCTGATGGTAAGCGATTATACGATGGTGCGGTCGAGGATGTACTGTTGCATATTTGATAAGTTGTATCTCTGAGGTACCAAGCTAAACATATGTAATTAATTCATAAAATAAGGTTTTTAAATTTGTTAAGGTTTGTTAAGGTATTTTTATTTGTTATTTTTATCATTAATTTCATTGTTTTTGTAAAATATATACTAATTAAGGAATTAATTATGTGTATCATTTATCACCGCGAACAGTCATGTATTGTAAATGGGTTAAATGCCCAAAATAAGCCAACCTGCCTTATAACGACACACCCTTATTGATTAAATATATTAAAAACTTAAATACTTACAACATAAAAACTTAAATACTTACTACTCGTATGTATATAAAAAACTTAATATAAATAAATAACAACATTTCAATTTAAAGGTCCTCATGGATCAAAAACTTTAATCCACGGTTCTCTATGCTCACTTCAATAGAACACCAAGATTTTTGTTTCGATTCTTTTAATTATTTTTTAACAGTTCATAATTAATTTTTCTTCCTTCCTATGAATAATTCCTGGATCTGATTTTTGGACAAACCTTTAGTTTCGGGTACTATGAAGAAGCTGATAATCGCATTAGTGATGGCCATGAGGGCAAAGAAGTAGAAGGTCCCGTGAATGCCGATAACATTGCTTAGAAAAGGGTAAATACCGAGGATGGCAAAGTTCAGGAACCACACCCATTCCAAGATCATCATTGATGCTATGTTTTGAACCTGAGGATGAAAAAACCAAAAAATTAATAGACCTGTTCTTGCATACTATACATATATTTCTAAAAAATTAAACCTTTTTACACTAGATTTGGTACAGTCAACAAATTTATGGAATGCTACGTAAATAACGAGTTCCAAAAATTACATGTATGGGAATTACTTCAACGACAAGAGCCTTGTTCTGAAAATAAATCCTACCTAAAGTGAAAATATTTTATAAGTAGCATCTAGCGTCACTCATTTATGTCTTTCAATAACATGAATCAATTTGTTTTATTTTTAATATGACAAAAAGCTGTTATAATAATATCTAGTGTTTGTTATTTAGTTATTATTTTTTTATTTACATCAAAGTGAACCCTTTATTCTTGCCTTGTATCTATTACATTTCGAAAGATACAGGCATGCAGACAAACAGACACCGTAGCCTTACAAATAGGCTCCCGCAGCTTATAGTACGGAAGTCTAAAAATGAATGAATGAACGTATCCAAGGCATCCAAATGGTACCTATCTCAGAAAATGTCCTTCCTTTATGATAATTAAAAAAACTGAAAAAAACCGACTTCAAAATACGCAATTTGTTTACTTGGATGACACTTTTTCAGTTATTTAGTTATAATAACAAAAGTACTGAACCGAATTTGATAAAATTTATATGTGACTATATTACCTACCAAACAAGAAACTCTCGTAATCATCAAAAACAATTCATAATTGGCGGAATAATCGCTGAACAAACATACAAAAAACACACAGTCGAATTGAGAACAGGAGGTTCTTTTTGGAAGTCGGTTAAAAATAGGGCGTGTATGGTAACCAAAAATTGTTTCACGTACATCAGATGTGAAAACTTCTGCCAGCAAAATGTAAGGAACGGATCCTGGTCCTGCCGTGAACGAGAAGCAGTACAGCAAGATGAAGAGTACCGTCACCCACGGCGGAGCAATTCCTGATTGCAGAAAGTAGCCTAAAGAAGCCATGCAGAAGCAGACCAGGGTAGAGGCTGTGATGATGAGGACCTGGAACATTTTAAGAATTTTGATGAAGAAAAAATCCTTATTTTTAATAGGGTTCCTCAAAAGGAAAAAACGGAACCCTTATAGGATCACTTTGTTTTCCGTCTGTCTGTCTGTCCGTCCGTCGGGTTGTCAAGACCTGTATCTCGGGAACACGTGAAGGTATCGTGTTGAAATTAAAACCGTATATGAAAATCCATAATATCTTGCTGCAGAAAGAAAAATAAAATTTCTCGGTTTTCGTAAAAAAAAGTTACAGCCGAATATGTCGTAAAAATCGCACATTTCGACACTCACAAGGGAATCAAAACCTGTGGGGTACTTCCCGTTGACGTAGAACTATGGAATTTGGCAAGAAGCATTTTGTTAGAATGCACATATAAGAAAAAATCCGAAAACTGGACATTTTTAATTTAATCACAAAAAAATATAGGGTCATTATGCAAGCAATGAGGGTCCAAATTTTAAAGTGAATTAACCGTATCATGTGGGGTGTCATATGAAAGAGCTTCATTAGCATAAGCTAAACCAGGTTTTAGCTTTAAATTTAAATGTTTTTACGATTATATTTATCGGTTTTTGAAGGAAAATATAAAAAAATATATGATTTCCCCCTTCTTGTACTAGTTTGTATGGAACCCTCGGTGGGCGAGTCTGACTCGCACTTGTTCGTTTTTTTTAAATGCAGAAATAGGTTTGCGCTTTACCGCCAACTCGCCTGATATTAAGCGACGTTGCGGTCTACGATGAAGCGCGCTTATCTAGAAGAAACCAATTCACTCGCGATTTTAAGACACCTAGATTATATCTATCGGAAAAAAACCACTCAGGATGCTTATTCCACAATCTTGCTGTTCACACTATGAAAGTGGAATTAAAGCGTTTCGTTCGGGGGTTTTGGCATATCCACCATGAAACGGACCATTATCTGGTAAAAACTGAATTTTGTTAGCGTTTGCAAATTACATTATTGAAATTACAGCATTAATTAATTATTTACATAAACAGTCGTTTTCTCTCGTTGTTTTGACTACTAGGCAAACTACCAATGATATTATATCGAAAAAAAAAATATCCTCGAGATAGGCTAATATATACGCAAAGAATAGGAATATACAGTTTTAGGTACCTATGTTGACAGTCAGTAGATATATGTAATATTATATACTCAATAAATGGCAATGTGCGTGTCGTGCCGCGCGCAATTTAGAGTTCCGTAGTTACTTATAATATGTGACCTTAAAACACTTGTTTGGTACTACGAACATATGAGTGATATATGAGATAACTTTTTTTATCAGCCGTTTATACAAACTGTCCCACTGCTGGGCGCGGGCCATTTCATCATTGTGAGAAGGCTAGGTAAGGCCATAGTCTGCCACGCTGGCCAAGTGCGGGTTGGCAGACTTAACACATCTTCAAGATCATTGAGAACTTTCAGACATGTTGGTTTCCTCACGATGAGTTAACTTATATTAATTTAAATTAAATATAAATTTTTGACTTGACAAAGTAATTAATTTAAGTTGATCGATTATGTCTCGATAACTTGTAAAGCCTTCTTAGTCGTAATAACGTTCCTTTTAATTTAATCATATATACATATATTCTACTAGCATATTTTTTTTCGTATCTCCAAAGTCAACCGTTTAGCCGGTAGCGGGGTAGGACACGTGACTCTAACAAAAAAATATCACTTGGTAGTTTAATATTTCGCTAACGGATCTCGACAGTGAAAAATAGTTTTCGCACGCCACCAATGGTGTTTGATTACCTATCTAACTACACCCCACACGATGGGGTTGATGAGAAAAAATAATTCATCCCCACTTTACGTGTAGGAAAGGTACCCAATTTATTTCTTCAAAATTTTATTCTACGACTTTCTCGGCATTATTAATATGCATATATATACCAAATTACAGTTTTCTAGTACTTATAGTTTTTGAGCAAAGCCACGGATACACAGACAGACAGAAATGGCGAAACTATAGGGTTCCCTATTTACTACGGAACCCTAAAAAGTAAATATATACTCACTCTTCTTCCAACCATGTCAGCGATTGTAGTGGGGACCATGCAGCCACAAGTGAGAACTAATGCAAAGACAACAGTGTACAAATCAGCTCTTTCTGGGTCAGCTTGCGTAAATACTTTCTTTGCGAAGACTTGCACTGGTATTATACCCATGAGTACCTATAAACAATATACGATACAAAATAGTTGGTGATAGCAACGTTATGTGACTAACATTGGGTGAAAGGTTAATTATAAGAATTTAATGGAATATAAGTGATAAATAAAATTCTGTATCTCTAGATATGAACTGAAGATTGAAATGAAATGAATTGATAAGGATTTATTATTATGTTAGTTTGTCAAATTCGATATATAGATAGTATTTAATATTTTTAACATAGTATGTACCTGCATTGAAATAACTGTTATTACTACTACAAAAGCATGTCGCGAAGTTGGAGACGTAACTGCAAAGAAGGAATTAATCATAATTTAAAATGACTTCCAGCCTTTTATTATTTCAATTTTTAATTAGTAGTTTCTGTAGTCAATTGTTGTTGTGTACTCACATAAAAGCTTTATCGGTGACATTTTAATCTGCTCTTTAGCTGCAGAAATTTTGCTATTAAGTTTTTCTTTTTCCGCTTCTTCAACTTTTGGATCTTCTCTTTCTTCATCTGTAATTTAAAAAATAATAATTTTCAGTTTAATAGGACATTTAAGAACTATAACAATTTGATAGATATTTAAATTAATGAAGACAACGTAGTAATTTTTAAGTAAGTACAAGTCAATCACACTTCTTACCATTATTCATTGCTGAACTGGGAGATAAAGTAAAATATATACATAAAATGTACCAACTGCTAATTTTCCCGGGTATACTGTAAAAGTCAGTTAAGGGACTTGAGGGAAATTGGCATTTCTATAAGCGATAGGCTGGCCCCTGTCACTCCAAGCCAATATTACATCTTACACTCGTATTTCCTCTAACCCCCTAATACCCTCTCCCATCTATCTTACCCTTGACCAAGGTCAAATGTGGCGCTAAGCGGCCTTTTGGTCTTTGACGCTCTGCCTACCCCACAAGGGAAAACAGGCATGATTGTATGTATGTATGTTCAATTTTGAGCCCAAATTTGCGATTATAGAAAATATTAGTTTCAGCCACATTCGGCGATCTTTACACAGAGCTATATGTATGCGTTATTTAGTTGGCATCTCGTTTCTCCGGTAAAGTAATTTAAAAATGTTTACCACTAGTGACGGAGATCAGTTCCAGAGGCGGCATCAGCTGCTGTTTCATCTTGGATAACTCATCCAGCACCAACTTGGATGACGGAGGAACTCCTCGGTAGTGGGCGATGGATCCACAAGCCTCCTAAAATAAACGTTCTAGTATTATTATATCACTACACTGTTATAGTGTTTATAATTTCTCCCCAATTCATTAGACAATAATGACGTAAAATAGTTTAAAATTATTAGACAAAGTAAATGTGTCATTTGCAATACGGGAGTGACGTCAAACAAAAAAATCCTTACCTCATCTCGTTTCAGTTTAAGAAAAAACACGGGGCTTTCTTTCACTGACAATAGAAGTAGAGTCAGTGCAACACTAAACGCAAGGTTCAGCCAGATGATGGTGCGATAAGACAGGATCCAGCCGAAGATGTAGGAGAAGAGAGCGCCAATGCAGTACATGAGAATAGGACCTGAAATGTTTAGGTTTTGTTAATGATTTTATGCTCTCATATTATTTTCGTGATTCTAGCAATTTAAATGTTAAAAGTCTACATCGTGAATTGAAACGGTGGCAGTCACGGGCACTTCCATGGTCATGCCCAAGCTTATATAAAAAAAAATAACTTCAACGTACTTTTAGTATACAGTTTCTGTTTTACTTAAACCTATAGGTTTAAATAAAACAGACCTTAACCTTAATAGAATACTATTGAAGTATGACATATTATTTTCGAACAACTAAATTAAATAATTTACTGTATTCATTAAATTCATTTCTTTTATAGAGTTGCCCTAACCTGACGTTAGCGTTCCTCTAAATGAGTCCTCAGCAACTTCAGATATGAATATAGGAGCGTAAACCAAAAACGCACCACCAGCTACTCCACCGAGGAACCTTGCAGCCAGCACCACTGTCTTAGATGTCGTCACGCTGATCATCGCCCAGGAAATCTTGAAATCACATTGGTGAACATTTGTACTACACAGGAAAGGAACTCCAGGCCGTTATCTTCTTATGCATTTGAAGTCAAAATTTGCCAAAAATGTGTAATTATGCAATTGGAACTCCATGCCATTAGAATTAACATAGTATATACATAAATCATGGGTACAACAGTTATCTATCTAGATATAAATAGATTTTTGTTTTTATTTAATGAAAATGTTGTAGACTCAGACCTTTGATAAAGTATCAACATCTCTAGTCGGTATACGAGTATCAAACAATTCAAGACACTTTGTTCGTGAATTTTGTTTTAGACTTTACGTCCACGTGATTAGGAATGTCATTACCTTAGACTTTAGATCGTAGAATTGATAGTTTCCGTAAGTAATACTGATCAAGTCCAAGTTGCATCAATTTGAATTGACTTTATGACATGACATTATATTTTCATTTGTGATATTTAAAGCAAGTTTTTTGAGAAAAAACGTTTTGTGGATAATTTAGAGTTGGTGGATAATTTACATGAAATCGCCTTCTTACCAGATATGGTAGCGACAGTAACACTCCACCATTTCTTCTCCCCAGCCTGTCTATCGTGACCCCAACGATGACTGTTCCAAGCATAGCTCCTAAAGACGGAAGACTCCCCAGCAAAGATTCTTCAGCCGTAGTCATGGGTTCTGACAACGGAGTGGTTTCATTAGAAGAGTAGACGCTTGCAGTATATGAGGGCCAGACGTTGAGGAGGCCCATTGATGTTTTTCCAAAACTGCCTTTAAAATAATGATAGAAGTAATACTCTAAGTTTAGTTAATTTACCTGCAAGATAAGCTCTAACGCTAGCGGTCCACTAACGAGTTGTCGTGGATATGTCTTAGCTGCCTTTCTAAAAAGTCAAAGTCAAAGTCAAATCAAGTCAAGTCTATTGGTTTGAGGTGATACTTGCCAGTCGGAAGTCGTGTGAAAGGCGGCAGCAGTACTCCCACGATGGAACTTGAACATAAGAAGTGATAGAAGATATTCCGAAGCCAAGTACCGCTTTACTTTTGTCAAGATGTCCAGTTTCGTAGCAGCTACTTTGGGTTTGAATTATTTCGTCAAAATAAATGTTACTTTTTAAAACTAAAAATTGGGATCGAAATATCGTACTTACTTGCCAAAGTAGTATGTAGCTGGAACACTTTCCCTCTCATTTTGCCACTATCTTCATTTATTTGTGTCTATGTTGGTGAAAACCATTCAAATATGACTAAATACATTTAGAATGGTTATAAATAATTCCATAAAGTGATAGAAGTAAACAAAGAGACTGCATTTAAAGCTATATACAAACAATGAACTGTAGAGATAAGTGATGTATGACGTAGCCTTATCAATTTAGCAAAGAATTTTTCCCATTTATATGGACCCGTAGTATTTGGGTTTTGGAAGTTCAATTTTGACCACTCTGATGTGACAAAATGGTGTGAAAATTAGTCTGCCCCCTTTTGTTTTCAAGTTTAAGTTATGAAAGACATGCCTAGTCTTCTGGAAATTACGTCTAAGTTTATTCTGATCTAATAAACTTTACAACTAAAATGCTCGTTATTTAGCTAAGTTTATTCTGCGACTTTCTTGACATAACTAATTGACCGATCGAGCGAAGCGAGCGAAGCGTCTCTGCATCAACTCGCCAAATATTCTTTCGTCTGTCAGTTTGTTTGTGAGTTTGTATGTTCGTACTCGCGTACAGGGCTTAATTTTGAACCAATTTTGATGAAACTTGGCGAATAAGATCTATGTATATTTTTTTTGTCGTTGGCGATTTTTTATAGGTTCCCATAAAAAAGGGGGAAGTTTATTGCGCCGCTAATTACCAATCGGTTTGAATGATATTTGTTTTCCACAACTAAACGCTGAATCGTTTGTAAAGAAAGCCGAAGCCGCTAGAAACATAGCCGGGACCCATAATTAAATTATATTTTTTCATCATCATAATTTTTCATCACCGCGGGGCATAAACTAAAATTATTAGGTATTAAAATACTTAGAAAAGGCAGGTATATTGTAGAAAAAATATTTTATTGAACAATAATCTAAAATTAATGTCATACAATCTTACAAACCTAGACAACATATTTTTGTTAATTTTAAAATTCATCAAAAATTACCTACTACATAATTTTTGAGGTTTCTTTTTGTTACTTTAGTATTTTTTCCTCGCCATAAAGAGTTCTTGTATCTGTATCTTGGATAAACCTTTAGTTTCAGGTACAATGAAGTAGCTAACTATTGCGTTGGTGATGCCCATAAAGGCGTAGCAGTAGAAGGTTCCGTGGATGCCAATCAGGTGGTTCATGAAGGGGAAAACTCCGATGATACCGAAACACAAGAACCACACCCATTCTACGATGATTATTGTTGCTAGATTTTTGACCTGAAAACGAAAAATACGATGTCAAAAAAAAATAACCGGACAAGTGCGAGTCAGGCTCGCCCACCGAGGGTTCCGTGCAAACTAAATAAAAGGAGGAAATCATTTATTTTATATTTTCCTTCATAAACCAAAAATATACATAGTAATAATATTTAAAAACCTGTTTTAGCTTATGCTTATGCTCTTTCATATGATACCCCACATGATACGGTTAATTCACTTTAAAATTTGGGCCCTCATTCCTTGCATAGAGACACAATTTTTTTGTGATTAAATTTAAAATATTCAGTTTTCAGATTTTTTTCTATATGTGTACTCTAACACAATGCTTCTTGCCAAATTTCATAGTTCTAGTTCAACGGGAAGTACCCCATAGGTTTTGATTCCTCTGTGAGTGTCGAAATGTGCGTTTTTTACGACATATTCGGCTATAACTTTTTTTTACGAAAACTGAGAAATTTTATTTTTCTTTCAGCAGCAAGATACTATGGATTTGCGTATATGGTTTTAATTTCAACTCGATACCTTCACGAATTCCCGAGATAAAGGTCTTGACACCCGGACAGACGGACAGACGGACAACAAAGTGATCCTATAAGGGTTCCGTTTTTTTCCCTTTGAGGTACGGAACCCTAAAAACCGGCAAAGTAGGTACGAGTTTCATAATTCTTATTTGTTGATTTACATCAAAGTGAATCCTATAATCTTGCCAATTTTTTAACTTGTATCTATTACCGTTTGAAAGATACAGCCGTTTAAGTGTAGGACAGACAGACGGACAGATACCGTAGCCTCACGAATAGGCTCCCGCACCCTTAGTACGGAAGCCTAATAATGGTTGGAAAGTTGAATGGCAGGTAAATAAATTATAATTATATATGTAATACATGTTAAGATGCTATGTGGCTTAAAAATTTTAACCGACTTCAAAAAAGGAGGAGGTTATCAATTCGTAACCTATATTTTTTATGTATGTACACGAATTTCTCCGTTATTCATGAACCAATTTATGTATTTCGTAAATTGGTATATAGAGAAAGCTCCCAAGTTGGTCCCATAGTTATTTTAGAAACATTGATTTATTACTTTTTTAATAACCTCTAAAAATAAAAATATTTTTATTGGATTCCTGAGTGAGTGCATCAGATTATAGAATCGCAGAGTTCCACCGATACGTTTTTCTTTTGCAAAAGTGTCAAATGTTGAAGATTATCATATAAACATCTGCACATTTTCTAATCTTCAAAGACGAACCATTTGACATTCTCATTCATTCATTCATTTCTCAATCATTCATTTTTCTTCTTTATTTCCTTTTTTGTGGCTTCTGGAAGAATGAGTTTATCATAGAAAGTCTTCTTTTCAGTTCAGAAAGTCAGTCAAATTTTGTCCTTGGTGTTCCTTTGACCATATCCAAAATGTCTTACTCTCAGCTCATTATCGCTTCTCTTGCCCAGTTTCATTTTGAGGTCCCCCATAACACCATTGAAATAGGTCTCAGAAGCGTGTATAGCCCTACTAGTGTGCCGAGTGTGCCAAGGTCGGTGCGTATTTCTGAACAACCTTCAGCAACCTTTTGGATATTGGTATCTGATATTGGAACATATTTGTATTACACCCTGCTCGACACACTGTCAAGGCAAGAACGTTGTTAACACTTGATTGTTGGGTACGCGAAACCCGATACCACTTTGGAAGTGTTGATCACCCTCTTAGTAGTGCCTGGTACTAGAGTATATTACTGAACTTCAGGATATTTATATCCTTAGAATATAGGGATATTATGGGGTTATCATAAGCCCTATGTAATCCACCCATCTCTTCTTTTAGATCAGCTACTTTTTCGTCTATCCTCAAAGTTTGAATATTGTGTGCTACCAGGGCCAATCATCTTTTTTGTTAAGGGTGATAGTTGGGTCTTTGGCTGCAATTATTAGCACTCCTTGCTCCCCTGTTACCATGGCCGTTACTGTAGTCAGGAATAGCAGAGCTGCCGTGAACTGTCGGTCTGGTTTTTTGTTATGTTTAAAACAATTAGGACAGAATTTGTCAATACTGTATCCATTTGGCAAGTGGGTTGACGAGCGCAGTGGATTGCGTTTTCTGCAGAAGGTGCTGCTCACTTCGTATGGCACTCGCGGGATGAGAGGAGGAGGTACTATTCTAAGCTGGTACCCCACAAAAACTGACCTTGTCTGGTTTTTATTATGTACTTTTTGATTTAATTCTGAGTTAACACTATAATGATTATACCAATTTTGATGGATTGATTATCCACATGAACAATAGAGTATTATTTGTATCTCAACTAATATCTCTCACTCTCTCCCTCTCTCTCTCCCTTTCTCTCTCTCCCTCTCTCTCTGCCTATCTGTTTGTTATCATTTCACGGTCAAACGGCTGAATCGATCAATATGAAATTTAGTACAGAGATAGCTGTGGACCCGAAAACAGACACAGTGTACTTTTCAACATGGTGTTGATACCATGTGTCATCACTACACGAGTAATAATATCATATTTCCACATATTATGAGAAAATATAACCACTTTGTAAGACTAATTTTGTTCGCAAATAGCCACTATCCCACTGTAGACGCCGAGAACTTGAACGTAATAACGTTCAAGCGCGCATCTGATTGTGACGCGAAAAATAGCCCTAATGGCGATTAAGCTCACCGGAACGTAATAAAACTTCGCGCAATACAGCCCTAAGGGACAAAATATGTATAAAACTTGATATAAAAAAACCAAAAAAAATATAATCAGCTGCTTATTATATCACTTATTAATTTGGAATGCAAAAAAACATACATTGTCTAAGAAGTTTAAGAGATAATCAGAAAAAACCGTCTTCTGAAAACCTGGGTGTTTGCAATAGTGGCTGTCTTCGACGGATACGACGATATATCCGTTTCTGTGCGTTCCATTTTCTCTAGTCTGAGCATGTAGTAATTTCAATTGCAGCTAACTATTTTCTCTAATTCTCTCCACCGTTGCGTCTCCAAATGTTGGAGGAACTTTTGTTTGTATTCATTGAGGCCTTCAGTTTCTTTGGTCTCTGGGCCGTAGCGCTGATAATGTATGATGGCTGCCAGAAGAATCCAAACCGAGACATCCGGCCACAGCACATCCGTGAAGTAGAGTACCGCACAATGGCGGGAAATACGCTGGCGTATTTAATGCCTCCTGAGGGGTTATTGGATACCTGCCACAGCATGAAGTCAGATAGTCTGACCTCTCCCGAAGTTCTAATTAAGAGCTCCAGCTCGCCTAGTTCCATGGTCTGCGACACGAGCGTTTCGTCAATATCTTCTGGTGATATCTTCTTATTTTGGACTGCATCTCCTAGGTGTGATGCTGACCGACTTATTTCATCGCGACCTGTATACGCATAAGCGAGCTTTTAAGCATATTTTCAAAATAAAAAACACTGTTGTATCAAAAATAAATATATTCTTAAGTCTACTAGAAACACTTTAACAATTTTATTTACAAGACACGTTCTAAAAATAAAGCTTCTATTTCATTTATCACACCCTAACTTTTCCATTAAATAACAAAACAGACGAAATTATAACTAATTATTTTTTCTTTCTTCCCATGAATAATTCTTGAATTTGTTCATTGGAAAGGCCTTTAGTTTCAGGTACTATGAAGAAGCTGAGTATTGCGTTGGCGATGGCCACGACAGCGAAGCAGTAGAAGGTCCCGTGGATGCCGAGGAGGCTGTTCATGAAGGGGAAGACAGCGATGATGGCGAAGTTCAGAAACCACACCCATTCCACGATGATCATCGACGCTATGTTTTGAACCTACAAAGGAATCATAAGGAAAATGTTAATGTTGTTTGCTGTTGATATATTTTTAATGACAATACAGAATTCAAAACGTTTTTATTATTCGTAACAAATTATAGTGTTGCGGCTCAATTTTCAGGTCAAGCACATCAAAGTATCAAGTCAAGGTGAGCATCTATTCTCCTGTGACTTGTGACCATGGACGCTGCAAAGTGTTCGAAATATTAGGCGTTAAAATGTAAAATATACGGTTTATATTCGTTAAAACTTGTTTAATTTCAATAAGAAACAATTGTGAAAACCCAATGAAATCATATTTACGGTCAAGGTTTACAAATTTATTAAAATCAAATAGACTGTAATCATAACACATAATAATCGTCCCTAAAGATTGAGTAAAATTCACGCGCAATTTATTGTGTGTTCAAAGAATGCACCAGAAAATACAAGTATGGCCACTAAATATGTCTTTAAATTCTGAAAAATAAACAACAATTTAACGGGGAATAGAGTATATCGATTTAGAAGGTATCTTTCACTCACTCTACTATTTAATATTTCAAGATTGTAGAAATCATAAGTTAAAAATCATCTATAGACTGTGATACAAAATATATCACCATTATGTGTCGTATTTGATATTCTGTGTTATAGACTTACCTCAGAAATGAAAACCTCTGCCAAAAGTAGGTATGGTACGGATCCCGCACCAGACATAAACGAGAAGCAGAACAGCATGATAGTGAGTACCACTACCCATGGCGGAGCTACCGCTGACTGCATCAGGTAGCCCATGGATCCCATGCACAGGCTGACCAGGACCGAGGATGTGATGATGAGTATCTAGAAAAAAGTAACACGATTTCAATAACCGGCCAAGTACGTGTGGAGCCACGCATAAAGTAGGACTCCACGATGTTTTCTAAGGTTTCTCATTGAAATTAAACATCAGACGGGTTGGTACTCAATCGTAAATCAATATTGCATTTAAAAAAAACACAGTTTGAACGCATTCATAAATGCGATAAATCCATAATTAGCATATATTTTAATGTGTTCGAAAGTCAGGCCACAAAATTATGTAAAATATATACGCCATAAATCCGTTAAAATTGAATTTCAACAGGGTTCTGAGTATTTGCACATCATTTATGTGATCTCTTGTTTGATACTATGAACATATGAGTTAATTTTTCTTTTTATTTCTAAGTAAATTTTTTAAGCTCGTTAACTTGTAAAGCCGTTTTAGCTGTGATACTTTTCATTTTAATTTTATCATTATTTATGCTACTGGCTTGATTTTTATTACATATCCAACTTCAACCATTTAGCTGGTAGGGGTGGGGACACTTGACTATAAAAAAAACCATCACTAAAAACTATAAAGCATAATATTTCGCAAACGTATTCCTAAATCGAAAAATAATTTAACACGATGGGGTACCTAGATATGAAAATTCATCCCCACTTTACGAGTAGGGGATTTACCTACCTAAACAAAATATGTTTTTCAAGGCGGAAAACTCGGAAAAGGCTCCACTATTAATGAAATTCGGTATATAGGTAGATCCGGGGAAGATAAAACGATCTAGCTAGGTTTAATTCGGTATATAGGTAGATCCGGGGAAGATAAAACGATCTAGCTAGGTTTAATTCGGTATATAGGTAGATCCGGGGAAGATAAAACGATCTAGCTAGGTTTAATTCGGTATATAGGTAGATCCGGGGAAGATAAAACGATCTAGCTAGGTTTAATTCGGTATATAGGTAGATCCGGGGAAGATAAAACGATCTAGCTAGGTTTAATTCGGTATATAGGTAGATCCGGGGAAGATAAAACGATCTAGCTAGGTTTAATTCGGTATATAGGTAGATCCGGGGAAGATAAAACGATCTAGCTAGGTTTAATTTTTAGTGAACCCGGCTCATATTATATTGCTCGTATTCTCAGTAGTAGGTATACATTTTGATCGGAGCTGGGTTGCCAGGCAAATATTTAAATGTTTATTTATAAATTCTATAAGTTGTTGCATCGCCATTTTGCAAATACTTACTCTTCTTCCAACTTTGTCAGCGATCACAGTGGGGACCATACAGCCGCAGGTGAGGACTAGTGCGAAAATGACCGTGTACAGATCTGATTTGGCCGGGTCCGCAGTTGCGAATACTTTCTTCGCGAACACTTGTACTGGTACTATGCCCATAAGCACCTGGAATTTAAACAACAAGTGTGGAATTTAAGCAAAACGTGCCGAGTGTCGACGTGAAACATGATTCATGATTGTATCCTAAGCTGCCACTATCCGTGAAATTCTGTAATTAGCTTTCTGTTGTTATAATAGTAATCATATGTTATAAAGCTGTTGATTTTCACAAAAATAAATAAATAAACCCCGTACCTGCATTGCAATAACTGAAGCTACGACAGTAAAAGCACGCCGGGAGGTTGGTGACACAACTGAAAAATAATCCGTAAAAATGTAGCTGGTAGTAAATATCAACTAATTAGTAGGAAACAGGCGAGTTGGTGGACAAACGCGGACTTATTCGTGTTAAAAAAAACTGTTTCAACTACTAATAAAATAAATTAAAACAAACACAAGAAACATAAATGAAATTATTACAACTGTGAATAACTGCTGAAATAATAAAATGTATGACCCTTATAAGAGTCATCTCGGAAGTTCCTAAGAATAATCAAAATGGAAAATAGAAAATCGGCTCCAAAAAATAATGTAACCTGCGCATAAAAACAATAGTTTTTAAACATAAAATAAAATAACAGTAAACATTTTGTTGAAAAATAGCTAAACTAATCTTTATTTGCTTTTGGTAGCTACATTGGAAACCTGTTTTGTGTCAAGGCCTATAAATGCATATCTTTTTAAAAATTAACCTCGACGTGGTAGATAATAATGGAAATGTATATTACTGTATACAATGTAATATACTCACATAATAGCTTAATTGGTGAAATTTTCTTCTGCTCCTCTGGTTCAACATTTTCTGAATTTAGTTTCTCTTTTTCTGCTTCCTCCGTCTTCAGATCTGCTTTTTCTGGATCTGTAATTACAAAAATGGAAAATTCATTGCTTGTATTTGTTGCTTATTCAAACTTAAAATAAAACATTTGCTCTAACTCTTAGATTCGCGTTATTTCCAGTTATGTGTTATTTATAGTAATAGTCATATTTGTTTTAAATATAATACTCGTATTGTATGGTATTAAGAGAATCCTCGCGCTATATTTTTCCAGCGAATTACGCGTTTTTTTATAAAACAGGAGAAAACTAATTATAAAATAACCTAATATTATCTGATTTCGTTTTTTTTTATATAATTATATAAAAAAAAAACGAAATCAGGTTGTCAATATTATTGACAATTGGAATCATTAATAACTTCTTATTAAAACGGCTACGATTCGTTTTTTTGTTTTTCAAAATGTACACTTTTAATTTTTGAACTTCGGAATTATAACGAAATTTGAATAATTATAGTTTAAAAAACTGAAGCAACCGACTTCAAAATACGCAATTTCGTTTACTTGGATAACATTTTCCAGTAATTTTGTTATAAAAAACAAATTACTGAACCGATTTCGATACAATTTATATGGGACCACCTCTTACGTATCAAACAAAAAAGAATCATCGAAATTTATTCATATAACTAGATGACCCGGCGTACTTCGTATCACCTATCAATGAGTGGACCCGTTATTTTCTCAATGTTCAAACCTTCCCTGGACTACGACAAACATTACAAAACCAAAATCAGCTAAATCGGCCCAGCCGTTCTCGAGTATTAGCGCGACAAACGAACAGCAATTGATTTTTAGGGTTCCGTACCCAAAGGGTAAAAACGGGACCCTATTACTAAGACTTCGCTGTCTGTCTGTCTGTCTGTCTGTCTGTCTGTCTGTCTGTCTGTCTGTCTGTCTCCAGGCTGTATCTCATAAACCGTGATAGCTAGAAAGCTGAAATTTTCACAAATGATGTATTTCCGTTGCCGCTATAACAACAAATACTAAAAATTAAAAAAAATTAAATATTAAGGGGGGTCCCCATACAATAAACGTGTTTTTTTCGTATTTTTTTGCTCAATATTAAAAACGGTAACAGGTAGACGCTTCAAATTTTCACAGAATATTTACTTGTATATTACCTTTCAAAATAAATAATTAAATAACAATAAAGTAAATATTAAAGGGGGGCTCCCATACAACAAACGTAATTTTTAAGCAATTTTTACTCGATCTCAATTAAAAGGTAGAAACTTGAATATTTGTAAGTAAATATTTAGAAATATATTAACTATAAAAATAAATACCTAATCTAATCTCACAAATACCTAATCAAAACTCACAAAATGAAAATAATCCGTGCATCTAAACGCGGTGCGAGCGCCGGTTTAGCGGGGTAGCGGGGGAGGTAACATCACGGAGCGAGCCATAACCGCGCGTATTCGCGCGAGCGTCGTCATGCTGCCCGGATGTGTATCGAAAACCTACCTATAAGTTTGCAATTTACTACTTGGAATTTCGTTGATTTCTCGTTATTTTATAAACAGAACTAAACTTTGTAGTATTATAGATGATAGTACGGAACCCTTCGTGCGTGAGTCCGACTCGCACTTGGCCGATTATTATATATATAGAGATTAGCGAAGTGGTCGCCGAACAAACATATAAAAAACATACAGTTGAATTGAACCTCCTTATTTTTGGATAGTCGGTTAAAAAGCAAACCGTAGAGGTATAGACATTTATGATTTTAATCAGACTAAAAATAATCATCGAAATAGATTAATGTTTATTGGTAGAAAATAAGGGGGGGGGGGGGGGGGGGGGTCGACCATGTCTTATTTTTTCTTACAAGGGGGTGGGAGGGAGTCTTGATAGTTCTTACGTAAGATCACAAAAATTAAAATAAAGTTAAAATTATACTTTGAAAAAGCGCGGGTGACCGCGCGAGCGCCGATGTGCGCTCGGATGTGTTTATAAGTACAAAATAAACATTCCTAATAATTCTTACTTTGAAAAATAAACATTACAATAAACCAAACGTGTATTAATATTTTCCTTTAGATTCTTACAGCCTATTCCTATTTGTTCTTATATAGGGGGGGGAGGGGATAAAAAACTGGCAAAAATAGTCTTACGTAATAAATGAATGGCCACTAAGAAGTATTAATTCGAGAACCACGTGAGATTCCTCAATGAAACTGATTCCGTAACAACGCAATACGGAGAAAAAATTATCTCAGTCTTATCAACTTATCAAACACTCTGTGACCATCTCTATCTTTCATTGTTTTATTTTTGGCATAATACTACATGCTGTCATAGTAGTGACAAATCAAAAATCTGCATATCTTCAAGGCTAGAGCAATATATTTCATCTAGATTCCAGTGCTTCGTCCTCGGCCACGCCCTCGTTGCTAAGAGATAACTTTGATTAGTTATATATCTGCTTAGAAACTAAAAACTGCTTCTCTTAATAATTTACCTTAATAATATAATTACATGAACTTAGATACAATTGTATTAAGATTTATAGAAAAACTCTTTATTGCACATACCATAAAATTTACAATCCAGAGAAATAACTAAGAAATAGTGTAACAATTGGCGGCCTTATTGCTAACCGCGATCTCTTCCAGGCAATCTTAGGATGGAGAGGAACGAAAAGAAATTAAAATGACGGGGCGTGCAGTAATAGAGAGTGGAGAGAGAAATAAAAAAAAAGAAAAATTAGTTGAAAAAGCAACAAACATACAAACACACTCACATACTTTCGCCTTTATAATATTATAGTGTGATTTTAAAGTAATTCGACATTGTATTAATTGGAGTTCTTAAATGTAATAAATTTGTATGTACTTAGTTATAAAAAAACTTAAATAAAAACGTATACCACCAAAAACAGATCGAGGGGCAGCAGATCGAGGGGGCGGCCAAGAAGAAGATGGCGCGATGACATAGTAGAAACAGCTGGTAACAGCTGGACAAGACTGGCAAAAGAGAGGCGAAGATGGCAGAGCATGGAGGAGGCCTATACCCGAATATGGGTGCCCAATGAAATAAGAAGATTTTTTTTTACAAAATAACATTTATTAGTTTTTTAAGTAGATTTTATTACATAAATTATATTGTAAGTTATAATGTAGAAGAACCATGCTGGAAATAAAGGCTTTATTTATATTTATTTATTTATTTACCACCAGATTACAACATTACACATTACATATTACACATTATTTATACATTTTGTAAAATTGGTTGCCATGTTTCGCGTTGTCATGCCACTTTCACTGACAGATATCAGATAAGATCTGACTGAATCTGAAGAGCCAAGCCGCTAACTTTACAAAATCTAGCGCTACAATACTTATCTCTGTAAGCCTTCAATCTTGGTCAAAAAGCATGGCTTAGCCGTTTTCCGGCTGTCAGTTACAAACATAACATCGCTTAAACCATCGTACACATGTCGCATAACATGTCGTACACGGACTTATAAGGAAGAAAAAGAAAGAGAAATTAAAGTCTCTGCTCTTGAATGTTGTGTAATTGTAATAGTTCCATGAAACGGCCAAGCCATGCTTTTGATAAAAAAATCTTAAATGAAAAACTGTTATTATATTTACCGCTAGTGATAGAGACCAGTTCCACAGGCGGCATGAGCTGCTGTTTCAACTTGGAGAACTCCTCCAGCACTAATTTGGATGATGGAGAAACTCCTCGGTAGTGGGCAAGAGCTGCGCGCGCCTCCTGAAAAAAATAATGAAATTTGTTTTAAGCAATGGATCTAAAGGGGCCCCGAGACGATCAAACGGTTTGATTCAAACACGTAAATTTAGGTTTGTCTCAAGCCATTTAGATCGTTTATGAAGCTAGTTTGAACGGTTTGTCAAACATTAACGGGCTTGGAGCTTGTTTGAAAAAAAAATCATATTTTTGTTGTGTTGCGTTTGAACAAACTCAGTTTAGTTTTAGTAAGAAAGGCTTGGGACAAACCTAAATTTACGTGTTTGAATCAATCCGTTTGATCGGATCGTCTCCCCTTAAAATATCAAAATATTGTAACCCTACACAGTAATTGTATATTTGAACCTTTTGGAGTCTAAACTTTGTGACCGTGGAGATAAGGAGCAAAGAAAATTTTCAAGGACCGCCGCGTTTAGTCCGCTTAACTCATAACAAAAATGCTTGCCCATATAATAGGCATCGTGGCAATGCGATTAGCATTTTGGGCACGATGTCTACCGGTTGAGATTTGTTAAACTTGTAACATATTTAATAGGTTAGATTAAAGCTGTTTTTTTTTTAATTTTCTTTTAAATACGTTTCAAGTATTCATGTAATCCTCTTGATGTTCTTTTTTTCTGTACGATACTCCCTTTCAACCAGTCTTTTTGGAAATCCATGAAGGAGGCCTGTGTCCAGTAGTGTACTTCTTATGGCTAAGATGATGATGATGAAAAGAGCGAGACGGCATGCCAGTGTCACTTCAGTCTCTAGAAAAGGACACCACAACGGTTCCAGGCGTAAAACGTATGTATTTAAGGATTTACTTACCTCCTCTCGATTATTTTTGAGCAGGAACACAGGGCTTTCCTTCACAGACATTATTAGTAGAGTCAGTGTCACACTGAATATTAAGTTCACCCAAATGATGACGCGATAAGAGAGGGTCCAGCCGAATATGTAGGAGAGAAAAGTACCGGTGCAGTACATGAGCATGGGACCTGGAATAAATAAGAATTAATGTAAGAACTTGTTTTAAGCAAATATAATGTGCTTATTGTGTTTTTTAAACTATAATTTTATGACAGTAATCGTATCTTAAACTATTTATTTTAGACGCCTTAAAATAAAATCAAAATTCATTCGTGCATTCTCAAGCCAAACCAATATTTGAGCGATCTTTGATCGCAGAAGGGTAAATCTGCGATCAAAGATCGCTCAAATATTTCTTTATCTCATCTAATCCAGATAACATGTTCTCATCATCCCTTCTCTTCTCATTCCCTTCTCTTTAGATCAAATATACTTTGATCTAAGGAGAAGGGAATGAGAACACATTCTTTAAGAGATTACCTTCTTTTAAAAACTCCCTCAACACAACGCGTAACCTTTTATGGAAATTCTCTCGCATTCCAGGCAGTTCAGCTGTGGAACGAATTACCTGTGCCTGTCAGACGTGCTCAGTCGCTAACTGTTTTCAAAAATCAAGTAAATTTATTTTACCTCGCTAAGGCCTTACCCTAAAATACGTTGCTTCGGTACTATTTCTGTTCTCTTATTTATTAGGCACTTTTCGGATTTTCTATATATGTTTGAAATATTTGTATTTATTGTATTATATTTATTAGTGTATACTATTATTTTTATTTGAGTATTTATTGTTTAATTTTATTAGATTGTTTAGTATGATTATATTATAGCTATATCCAGTGTCTCTGCTATTGCACACCCGCTTTACTTTTTCTAAGAATTGATTTCCATACCACGGTTGCCAGGAAGAGATCGCTTTTAGCGATAAGGCCGCCGGTTGTCACACTAGTTTTGTGAGTTTCTGTGTTTTGTTTTTTGTTCAATAGTGTACAATAAAGAGTTTATCTATCTATCTATAAATGAATGTGCTTAAAATACGATTCTCCGGCCGGGCCAGCAATGCAGCACCGTGATAAGGATTGACGCGGTTTCTTTTGTCTTTACTTCAGTCCAACTTTCATGATGAGTTGGCAATTGGCATAGCGTTCATATCTGACTGATGTTTTGTAGAATATGGTGATGACTCGGCACAAGTCCTGTGTCTATGATTTTAAGGGATTGACATTTAGGCCACAGGACTTGCTCTACTCGATGATTTTTTTACGCAATATAAATAGATAATAAAAAATATATTTATTGACCAAAACTTTAGATGTTAAGCGACGGTGTGGCCGAGGATGAAGCTCGTCGATCTAGAAGATATTCTATTAACTCTAGCCTTGAATATTCCAAGATCAGGAAACAGAGATAACTCCCGATTCCAAATTCCAAATGTTTCACTTGATACGAGTATCTGATTCCAAAAGTTTGTTGGCCATCTGTTTCATTTGCTTGAACAGTTATTAGGTTAGATTTATTAGGTTTCTGTTGTATTCAGAAACCGTCTTATTTAAAAAGGTTCGGTTAATCAGATATGTTAATTACTAGGTTAGATTCGTCAGGTTTATTTTTATTATACACATAAACTTTCGTATTACTATGATTCGGTTATCAGATGAGTTTTTAAATGAGCTTTCAGCATTTTGATAAAGTATCTTTTGAAAAGAGTAAATTACGTTTTTTTTTTTGTTTTTTTTTTTTTATAGAAGATAGATCTACGATTGACCTCCAACTTGCCTGATGTTAAGCGACGGTGTGGCCGAGGATGGAGCTCGTCGATCTAGAAGATATCTATTCACTCTAGCATTGAAAAAAAAAAACTTCGGGAAAATGATATTCGGTATTTCACAATTCTGATTATAGATAGGTAACCCCAAACACACGTGTTGTTTGTTAGATGAATACTTCAAACCAATGTCGTAGTGATGGTCTTGAACGACTTAGTAACAGTTATCTGACAGCTACAACAACATATACAGCTTCTGATAGTACTCTCCTTGCTATATTTATTCGAGATCTCGTTACTATTACTAGTACTATTTGCAATTTTTTTTTTTTTTTTAATTAATCTTTTTAATTTTTTTTTTAAATTATCTCCACACCAGGGTCCGTGACCTTTGTCATAATTACAAACTATTGTTTACTAATTATCGTTACGGGAGAATAATATTTTTAAAGAACTTATTACTATTTGTAAAATTTCGAATATTGCTGGGCCAATATCTGATAAGGCCGAGAAACAGGGAGTTACTACAATCGTAATAGCAATCTTATTTCAAATTTACTTTGACCTTTGTCTTGTTCTTTCAACTGTAGAAAGAGCGAGACAAAAATTAAAGTAATATTGAACGATTGAATGAATGCTTATGGTACAGGCCCGATCACAATATAGATACAGATACAGATACAGATACAGATTTTATTGGTGAATCATTACAATATGTCACACGTCAAAAAACACTATACAATAACAAAATGATAAAAAAAAAATAACAATAATATAAGTACATATGATTCATTCATTCATATACATGCTATTATGTGATCTGTTACTACGCAAGTAATACTTTGCTGCGAAATATTCTTTTAGTGAGTAGTAGGCTTTGCTGACCAAGAACTTCTTCAGTCAAATTTTAAATATTGCATTTGAATTTGATTCCCGTATGTCGTCAGGAAGCAGGTTATAAATATCGGGACCTTTCACGTAAACGGACTATATCCTCTTTTATTAGGTCGATAATATTCCGGTCGAGCCGTATGAGATCGTATACAGGTGTAACAATACAAGGTACATATTTGTTTACTAAAATTACTTATAAAGTGAGCACAATAAAGAGTTTATCTATCTGCTAACACATAAAGAATAGGAAATTGTGAGAAAAATATTATTCTAGGCTTTTGTCAGAAAATACTTAAATAAATAAATGATAACAAATAAATAGCATCTTAGTCTATAACTTAACTTATTCTTTAACTGTGTACAATAATGGTAGAATTAAAAAAAAACTTTGTCCATAACAAACGTCTTAAGATGTAATGCCACAAGCGTACAGTCTAATTTGTAGCAATTGTTCAATTATTTTATTTTTGCTGAAAATATATGGTATATTTTCAGCAAAAATAAAATAATTTAATAACAATTAGGGAAAATAAATATGAAGAATTACTTGTGTAAACTGATAAATGAACTAAATAAATTCTGCGCAAAGTTATAAATAAATAATTTCTGCGCAAAGTTTAATATTTTTTACGTAGATGTACTTTTCGCAAATAAGCCAGCTGTTTTCAATTCAAAACACATTTAAAAACAGATGTCTCGATCTGTCATGGTCATGGACATTATACTTAGAGCTATTATATACCATACACCATACCAAGAAAATATTATATTTCGGATATTAACTTGAATAATATAGGTAGGGATTCATTGCTTAATAAGATATTTGAAGAAAAATATAGATCTAACAATATCGTTATTCCAAAATAATTCCGATGGCCGATGGGGCCCTAAGCGTTCTCGAGTGGAGACCACAGAAAGTTTACAACCAGTGTGTGTTACTAGTGATGACATACGGCATTGAAATGTGGTCCCTAACTATGGGCCTTATAAGGAAGCTCAAAGTCACGCAACGAGCTATGGAGAGGTTTATGCTCGGAGTCTCTCTACGAGATCGAATCAGAAATGAAGAGATACGTAGACGTACAGGAGTCACAGCACAGCGGATTAGCAAGTTGAAGTGGCAGTGGGCAGGGCACATAGCACGTAGAACTGATGGCCGATGGGGCCGAAAGGTTCTCGAGTGGAGACTACGCACCGGCAAGCGCAGCGTAGGAAGACCAGCCACGAGATGGACAGATGACCTCATACAAGTGGTGGGAAGAAGCTGGATGCAAGCCGCTTCCAATCGGTATTTTTGGAAATCCATGGGGGAGGCCTATGTCCAGCAGTGGACTTCTTACGGCTTAAATGATGATGATGAATTCTAGTAACGGAATTCCTCTAAAATTATAATTACTATGTTTTTTACTATTGTACATCCAAAAAACAATTTAAATGACATGGTTTCACGATGCATATTCATAATTATAGTTTAAAAACTGACAAACCGAATAAATCATAATGCGTTAAAATCCAAACTACTAAACCGATTTTAATAAAACTCCTCATGGGACCAATTTGAAAGTATTTCCTTTTGAAAAAATATAATTATAGTTTAAAAACTGAAAAACCGACTTCAAAATACACAATAAAATACAATATGTAGGTACGCGACTTGCTGTTCACTTTTCTACAGACACTTGATATTTTACCAGTTATTTTGTTATAAAAACCAAAGTAATGCATCGATTTTGATAAAATTTATATGGGACCACCTCTAAAGTATAATCTACCAAATACAAAAATAATCATCAAAATCAATACATAATTGGCTGAGTAATCGGTGGACAAACATACAAAAAAAAACATACAGACCGAATTGATAACCTCCTTCTTTTCGGAAGTCGGTTAAAAATACATCCGAATAGTAAACCTCCTACTTTTCAAAGTCGGAAATATAAGAGTATATTCCACCGCCATACGTATCGAATGTTGTAAACATATAATTACTTCCTGTATGGATTTTATTGAATGTTAAGCGTCTACGTACTATTTTAGGTGTTTCAATATCAATTGAGGGTAAACCGGCTTCAAGCAAACTAGACTTCATGGAGTCCAACGGTTGTTGACGGCAAAGCGCTCAATTTTTACCCGACTGCGTAAGAAGGAGGTTTATGTTTTTCGAGTGTGCAGTTTTGTAATGCATGTATGTGGGTATGTATGTATCTGGATATGTATGTATGTTTCTGTATGATCGCCTATAGCCTAAACAGCTTGAACGTTTTTCGATGTATCGTTACAATCTTCATTCCCCGAGTGTCATAGGGTATACTGGTTATACTTTTTTGTAATAATAATAATAATAAATCTCTTGCAAAAATAAAAAATAAAAC
Source organism: Lycia hirtaria (assembly GCA_947563715.1). Taxonomy (NCBI): domain Eukaryota; kingdom Metazoa; phylum Arthropoda; class Insecta; order Lepidoptera; family Geometridae; genus Lycia; species Lycia hirtaria. The sequence goes on along the minus strand of OX387383.1, from coordinate 25,811,851 downwards.
GTTTTTCCGTATTTCCCAACGAACTTTCGTAATTAACAAGTGATTTTACTAAAATTATTATAAAAACTCTACATTTATAATCTTTTACAGAAATTTTACACATATTTTCTCACAAAAAACGTACACTCAACAGTATGTATCAAGCGTATAAATGCGTATGTTAGACTTTAAAAACCTCTTTTCTGCAGTTTTTTTTTTATTTTAAATATAGATACTTGCTTAAACTATAATTTACAGGCCTCATAACTCAGTGGTAGTATGACTGCCTCCTGAACTGTAGGTCGTGGGTTCGATCCCCACCCAGGGCAAACATTTGTGTGATAGCATGGATGTTAGTTCTGTGTCTGGGTGTTTCTATGTATCATATGTATACATACTTATGATACATAGAATACATATTTACATGATACATATTTACAAAAAAATGTACCTATTGTCATGATTTGAATATTTGTTGTATGTGGTGTGCGGTGTTTTCAGTGTTGCGGAGTGGCAGCACTGCTATTTTCTTAATTTATATACTCTGGAGAACGGTGATCGAACAGAATGAACGCTACCCCGGATGATGGCGTGATGTTGTAATTCCGGGGAGGGGATATATCGCGGGCGGACGAGCGCGAGCGGCCCTTCAAAAAAGTAGTCGCGGCGTAACTCGGGAGTAAAAAGGCGGTCTTAGCGTCAGACCGCTCAGTGCAGTGAAATAAGTGCAGTGTTATAAGTAATAATAAAGCGTCATAAAGTTCAGACAAGGAGTTTTCTTCATATATCAGAAGTGGCAATCAACCTGCGAGCCGAGCCCGGTAAAATCGTGAGTCACCTACGAGATTATATTTTACCCTCCGATTATTGAATATTGATGTTAAAAATTTGTCACGCATATCGAATTGGAGAAAATGGTTCTTAAAAGTGTTGAAACAGGTTGTTAAAATAATTATAACGGGATATTCTTAATACGGGTAGACAGAATCTGTTAAGATACTGCAATGAGATGTGATCTGGGTTACTCCCAGATTATTTTATTGTAGCACAGCGATTAAAGATTATAATCCGACGATTTTATTATAACCTAATAAAATTTTGATAGTGTGGTTGGGGCTACTCCCCGATAATTTTATCGTAATTTAAACGAAATGAAGTCTGTTGTAAGTAAGTCATTAGTAAATTATTTCGTTAACATCCCGAGAGACAAGTATACGAAAATATGTTTTTCTTGTTTGAGAACCATTTTTACTTTTTGTATTTGATTATGCTGCAGCCATTCAGAGGAACCATAGCGAGGTAATATTTTTTTGGTGTGATGGTGAGAGTAGTGTTTTTAATAGTACAATGGCTATGGCATATCGGTCTGTGGCCGTGTCAGCGATCAGCAGTGTGTTATTTTTCTAGAAGACTAGTAAAGTGCTGCGAATAAAATATTTTAATTCGGTAACTGGGCTACATCAATACAGCCAATTAAGCGAGCTTCTAAATGTAGTTTTTCTAGAATATTGCTAACAGTAATGCAAATAAAATATTATGGTAAACTTAAAAGCTTATTATCTAGCTGTTAAGGTTGGGCTCCACTAAAATTGTGTTCAGATTCAGAACACTTGTTGATAAAAATTTGGTGCAGACCTTTTGCAGTGCGCGAACTTGATCACAATAGTAGATTGCCTGTGTCCACCACCTCAGTTGTGCGTAACTTTAGTATGCGTGCTGTACGGTACATTTGTACACGAACATTTATACCTCGGAAATGTGCTTTACTTTCAGTTTAGTGTGTAAACATGTGTGCGAGTGCGTCGTCGCGGGTACACCGCGAGACCAAGGAGTGCGCGACAAAAGTTCACGGTTTGTCCAATAGAGTGCGCGCACAGTTTGCTGGTGCTGCCCGTAAGAGTTCACCAAGAAATACATTTATGCTGCACTCTGTGCGGTACAGAGCCGCACACTGGTGGAATCCTGTATTTACGGTTACGGCCATTTAGGGCGAGTTGTACTGTGTTCGTTTTTCTGTAAGGTTAATAAAGTACCGCAAGTAAAATATTCTAGTACGACAACTAGTCTACTACAACTAGTAGCACTGTCTTTAGTCGTGTAAGTATGCTATACCATGAAGCGAAATTTTGGTATTGTATCTCCACCTGCAACACTATAACTACTTTGTGACGTAACTATTGTAAGATCTTGAACCACATAAGTGTGTCAAACGAAATTTTATATGAGTAGAGCTACAATATTGATGGATTTACCAGAGTATCACTGCGTAAATATTTAATACAGAAGTCTGTTTATGAAGTTGAATTATACAGAGATAACATAGTTCGATTGACTTAAAATCTTAATTGAATTTCGAAGGCATGTAATGTAATAACCTCAGAAATAGTACCATTGTGTACCGGTAACTTGTCGCGAATATTTATCCGTTGACGCCTTGTAATCATGGAGGCGGAATTTAAAGCCGCGCTAAGATATCAGAGTATCGACAGTGCTGAAAATTAAAGTGCATTTCTTAGTGTTAACAACTACACTTAGTGTTACAGCAAGTTTGAAATTCAAGGATTTTTAGTGTTTACGAGTTTGTTAGCTGCAGTCATGTAGGTGAACTGCAGGGAAAATGTTCCAAAGAGTGCCATGTATGTGTGCCGTAAAGTTGAAGTTCGTAGATTTGATGATGTTATCGCTGCAACCGTGTAGGTGAGCTGCAGGGTAATATTCTAAAGAAGTATGGCCATGTAGGTGTGCCGTAAGGAAAGTTCGAAGATTTGATGATGATTTCGCCGCAGCCATATAGGCGCGTTGTAAGGTTGAAGTTTGAAGATTTGACGATGTTTGAAGTGTGAAGATTTGACGATATTTGAAGTTTGAAGTTTTGATGATGTTTGAAGTTTGAAGATTTGACGATGTCGAAGTTTGAAGATTTGATGATGTTCTCGCTGCAACCATGTAAGTGAGCTGTAAGATTGAAGTTCAATTATTCAATGATGTTTTAGCTGTAACCATGAAGGTTTGGTTTCAGGATGATAATTTTAACCGGTCACGGAACACTTAGCTTCCAGCCATGAACGTTTTAAACTGCAGCAGGTCAAGCCTATTCAAAGGAAAGTAGAAGCTCCAAACTGTATTTAATCCAAAATAACTTGATTAACTAAATTTTGTATAATATGTATATGGTGTGCAAGAGTGTGCACAGATCTTGTATTTTAGTGGATTTGATTAATCCAGTCGATTAATGATCATTTTAATGTGATTATGTTAAGCGTTGAATAGCAGAATCATTGATCGGACTTTCCCAGAACCTGAGCACCTGACTTTTAATGATGATATAACGTTATAATTCCAGTTTTGATGTAGTTTCGAGTTTCATAGAGAAAATTTAAATCATATATGAGAGATCAACCGATCGGACACGCAGCAAGTAACCTTGACGAGCATAGCAACTCGAAGTGTCGAGGAGTTTTGACAAATGCCATTATGCTTGAAATTTCCGAAACGTACTAATTAGAATCGACTAAGTCACTTACTTTTGATAAAACGCGTATAGTGCGTTAGAGCGAATAAATTTATGAGTAATCTGTTTGCAATTATTAGATTCTCAATTATTATGGTTATTATTATTAGATTATAGAGAGAATGGAAATTACTCCATCAATAAGATTCATGAATTGATAAATGAGTAAGCCTAAGACATTTTCCGAAAAATACTATTCGGTTAAGGATTATTATAAAAATATATATAGATGTCAGCGATCTGTATGTGCCAACGTAATTAGATGTCATGTTTTGAACACCCACGTTATTTTTCGCAACTGCAGAGCAGTGTCTACACTTTGTTGAATTGTCCGCTGGACAGTGACGTAAGCAGTGATGAGCGTTGACAATTATCGTAAAATATATATAAACAAATCTGTATGTTAAATGAACCACTCGATAATATTACAAAACTATTAGTCGAAAGTAAACGTACGTAGTAAACGTTTCTTTGAGAGAAACCCATTTTATGCCTTGAATGAGTTGATGAGAATAGATCTTGCTGAATTCTCGTTCTAATGGAACAGCGGATCATATTTTCTACTTTCTTCCATAAGTGGATTAGCATATTTTTTATTATTCTATTTTGGCCTTTTGAACATTATTATGAATATTGACATAAGTTTGACGACATCCTTTTATTATTTATTATGTTATTGGATATAATAAAACCGGCCAAGTGCGAGTTGGACTCGCGCACGAGGGGTTCCGTACCATTGTATATAAAAACGGCAAAAAAATCACGTTTGTTGTATGGAAGCCCCCCTTTAATATTTACTTTATTGTTATTTAATTATTTATTTTGAAAGGTAATATACAAGTAAATATTCTGTGAAAATTTGAAGCGTCTACCTGTTACCGTTTTTAATATTGAGCAAAAAAATACGAAAAAAACACGTTTATTGTATGGGGACCCCCCTTAATATTGTATTTTTTTTAATTTTTAGTATTTGTTGTTATAGCGGCAACGGAAATACATCATTTGTGAAAATTTCAGCTTTCTAGCTATCACGGTTTATGAGATACAGCCTGGAGACAGACAGACAGACAGACAGACAGACAGCGAAGTCTTAGTAATAGGGTCCCGTTTTTACCCTTTGGGTACGGAACCCTAAAAATGACATAAATAAATAGAATATATTATATCTAAATTAATAAAAACTACGTTAAATCGTATTTTATAACAGAAAAAGCTTGGAGTACAAACATAACAAAAAATACTAATTTGAAAAGGGCTTTTCTAATATAACACTTTTGTTACAAGCCCAAGAAATAATTTGACTTTGAATTTAAGCGATGACCGAAGTTTCTTATCACGAACTAAAGATAATTCAAAGAGAGAACTGATTGATCAGTTTCATAATTCAAACAATGTAGCCTCAAAAATAGATTGCACCGGTGGCGGTTTTATTGTAAAAGTACAGTTTATGAGTTCAAAAATTAGTCAAATATAAAAACCGAATATTCATAATTAATTTATTTCTTGCAAAATAGGTATACAAACATGTGGTCTTATAATAGTAATAACATTTGGTCCTCTATTTTTGCTGTCAAAGCGTTCAAGTATTTCTAGGTTCTAGATCAATATCGTTAAATATCGTTCGTGCATATGAACATTTTGATAAATCTAGTATAATTTTGGTAAGCATATAACAGTATTGGATCCAGCATACGAAAATTAATCGATAAATAAAAAAATATCTTCATTAAAAATAAGCAATATTTGATAGGACTGGTAACGTTTCCGAAATATGATTGTTAGTTGAAATAAAACGGCAACTATCAAAATCACCACTGGCTTGTACTCAGTACAAGAGCAGTTATGATATGACTAGTCAACATCATATAGACCTTTTAAAAAAAAAAAAAAAACAGAAATTAGTAAGACAAATATTGAGACTAATTTTATTTATGGAAGTGATTACCTGCTTCTTCTCTTTTGATGCTTTAGTATTAGTTCAGGTGTGCACTAAAAGGAATTAAGTATGCTTCTGTGTATAAACATTCTCAGTCTTTACCTACAATTAAGTTTATTAAAACCTAGTCAAGTAATTTCTGCTCTACTGTTACATCAGTACTATAAATATTGGATGGGAAAATAAATATGTCCACATTCTCGGTTTGAGTACTGTTAGTATGTAATGTGTACAGTATTTTTTCTAGCTAACGTGTCATCAAAATAGTGATGACGTATTTGACAAACAACCAACAACTCTATCCTCAAAGAGATTCATATTAAAGTAAAAGTAAAGTAAAGTAAATGTTTATTTCCGAAATAGAATTACTATTGCTATGCATTGTCAGTGGCCCCCAAACTCGGCTAAGCCGGTATCTTGGAAGCCCAGAGCAGATGTTCCTATTTTACAATTTTTACGCGCGCTAGGAAATTAATTTACTGATAACAATGACAGGAAATGAAATAAATTATAATAATACTATTAATGACAAAAATTAAAATACAATTTGATATTATACACTAGATAGATACGAAATAATATGTTCGAAATATAGGTTATGAAAACAATGAGTTATACATACCTAATGATTAATTTAAACTATTTTGTTTACCGTTGAATTACGATTGATATACGAGATAGATTATCGTCGACTGGGCAATTGCAAATACTGAAGTTCTTTGCGCAGATCTCAAGAAAAGAGCACTCGACGGAGAGCCTATCGCAGCATATGCATGGCCGTGTAGAAGGCAAGCGAAGTCCTGGACGATCACCAACACGTTGGACCGACCTCATTAGAAAAGCTACGCAGTCCACCGAAGTAGAGTGTACTCGCAATGCAACCGACCGGCAGAAATGGAGAAGCATCGCGAGAAGAGCAGCTGGCCTGGAGAGTGACGGTGACACGGCGAGGAGCCACCGCCATTGCAACCACGACCACTCTGACTAGAGTGTACGATTAAGAAGAAGAATTTGGCAAACAACAGATTAAAATCCGACAGATGTCAACTCAGGGCATCTGTGATGTGAAGTGATTCAACTTGATAGTACATCAATTTAATGGTAAACAGCAACAGGTATACGCCAGTCAAATAACGGTTGGTGAAGGACTGACAATGGATCAGCTACCTGTAGTTTATCGTGACTAATTTGTCCCTATGATAATGAAATTTAGTGATTAGAAAATAATAATACTTCTGACATTCTAAACTGACAAAATTTTGCTCATGTGCTTTGCCGATCATCCACAAGCTTGACAGAAATTAATGCGGTTGTAGCGACTTGCTAAGAAAAAAAAAGGGGTTTGGAAAATTATTTCCGTTCTCTTATTCTCTCTATTACTCGGATTTGGGGAGTATACGTTACACAATTTTAAAATGCTATTTGGTAATGGCAGGACAATGACAAAAATACAGTTTAAAATGTTGATTCCTATGAGAGCACTTACAAAATTAACGTACTCGTGTCACCAAATTATTACTGGAGCTGGTTTGAGTTGGATCTAAATATTTGAATTTATGTGTAATTATTTTTGGACGAAATTTGCTTTCATTTTATTCAAGCTTTGTCGTTGGTCATTTTAATGTTTGGACGAAGAACAAAAAGGAGTATTTATAGAGTATAAAAAAAAGTCTACAAGTCCAAGTCTACAAGGTTTGAATGATACTTCAGTGGCCACAACAACATTGGGACATTTATATAATGATGCTGCCGTTCGCAATCACTAAGCCAGAGGAGGAAGTAATTGAGTAACCGACAGTAAATTAATAATGCGAATTGAATAAGTTTTTATGTACTTTTTTTAATTATATACCAAACCTCTGGAAATACCAGAATATATACTCGATCCGTATAACATATTTGTACAACAATGATTTATCTGCATAGTGTACATTTACACTGGTTCCCAGACCAGCTAGAATAAACATAAAATAATTGTCATATTTAAAAACGAATCCGAGTGTCATGATTACTTGTATCTACAATAATAACTAGTTACGACAACGTATACTACAAAGTTTAGTGTGCCATAAGTAGTTTTATAAAATTAGCATAATAATTACTGTTTAACTATTTTATTTTGCAGCAAATCTTTAAGGAGTCCAAAGGGTTCGATATGATTAATCAGACTTGCTTTTAGAGAGTTGTTGTGCATCGGGACGTTGCACAAAAGCGGATGGCCGAGTGTCATGATTTGAATATTTGTTGTATGTGGTGTGCGGTGTTTTCAGTGTTGCGGAGTGGCAGCACTGCTATTTTCTTAATTTATATACTCTGGAGAACGGTGATCGAACAGAATGAACGCTACCCCGGATGATGGCGTGATGTTGTAATTCCGGGGAGGGGATATATCGCGGGCGGACGAGCGCGAGCGGCCCTTCAAAAAAGTAGTCGCGGCGTAACTCGGGAGTAAAAAGGCGGTCTTAGCGTCAGACCGCTCAGTGCAGTGAAATAAGTGCAGTGTTATAAGTAATAATAAAGCGTCATAAAGTTCAGACAAGGAGTTTTCTTCATACTGTCATGATTTGAATATTTGTTGTATGTGGTGTGCGGTGTTTTCAGTGTTGCGGAGTGGCAGCACTGCTATTTTCTTAATTTATATACTCTGGAGAACGGTGATCGAACAGAATGAACGCTACCCCGGATGATGGCGTGATGTTGTAATTCCGGGGAGGGGATATATCGCGGGCGGACGAGCGCGAGCGGCCCTTCAAAAAAGTAGTCGCGGCGTAACTCGGGAGTAAAAAGGCGGTCTTAGCGTCAGACCGCTCAGTGCAGTGAAATAAGTGCAGTGTTATAAGTAATAATAAAGCGTCATAAAGTTCAGACAAGGAGTTTTCTTCATATATCAGAAGTGGCAATCAACCTGCGAGCCGAGCCCGGTAAAATCGTGAGTCACCTACGAGATTATATTTTACCCTCCGATTATTGAATATTGATGTTAAAAATTTGTCACGCATATCGAATTGGAGAAAATGGTTCTTAAAAGTGTTGAAACAGGTTGTTAAAATAATTATAACGGGATATTCTTAATACGGGTAGACAGAATCTGTTAAGATACTGCAATGAGATGTGATCTGGGTTACTCCCAGATTATTTTATTGTAGCACAGCGATTAAAGATTATAATCCGACGATTTTATTGTAACCTAATGAAATTTTGATAGTGTGGTTGGGGCTACTCCCCAATAATTTTATCGTAATTTAAACGAAATGAAGTCTGTTGTAAGTAAGTCATTAGTAAATTATTTCGTTAACATCCCGAGAGACAAGTATACGAAAATATGTTTTTCTTGTTTGAGAACCATTTTTACTTTTTGTATTTGATTATGCTGCAGCCATTCAGAGGAACCATAGCGAGGTAATATTTTTTTGGTGTGATGGTGAGAGTAGTGTTTTTAATAGTACAATGGCTATGGCATATCGGTCTGTGGCCGTGTCAGCGATCAGCAGTGTGTTATTTTTCTAGAAGACTAGTAAAGTGCTGCGAATAAAATACTTTAATTCGGTAACTGGGCTACATCAATACAGCCAATTAAGCGAGCTTCTAAATGTAGTTTTTCTAGAATATTGCTAACAGTAATGCAAATAAAATATTATGGTAAACTTAAAAGCTTATTATCTAGCTGTTAAGGTTGGGCTCCACTAAAATTGTGTTCAGATTCAGAACACTTGTTGATAAAAATTTGGTGCAGACCTTTTGCAGTGCGCGAACTTGATCACAATAGTAGATTGCCTGTGTCCACCACCTCAGTTGTGCGTAACTTTAGTATGCGTGCTGTACGGTACATTTGTACACGAACATTTATACCTCGGAAATGTGCTTTACTTTCAGTTTAGTGTGTAAACATGTGTGCGAGTGCGTCGTCGCGGGTACACCGCGAGACCAAGGAGTGCGCGACAAAAGTTCACGGTTTGTCCAATAGAGTGCGCGCACAGTTTGCTGGTGCTGCCCGTAAGAGTTCACCAAGAAATACATTTATGCTGCACTCTGTGCGGTACAGAGCCGCACACTGGTGGAATCCTGTATTTACGGTTACGGCCATTTAGGGCGAGTTGTACTGTGTTCGTTTTTCTGTAAGGTTAATAAAGTACCGCAAGTAAAATATTCTAGTACGACAACTAGTCTACTACAACTAGTAGCACTGTCTTTAGTCGTGTAAGTATGCTATACCATGAAGCGAAATTTTGGTATTGTATCTCCACCTGCAACACTATAACTACTTTGTGACGTAACTATTGTAAGATCTTGAACCACATAAGTGTGTCAAACGAAATTTTATATGAGTAGAGCTACAATATTGATGGATTTACCAGAGTATCACTGCGTAAATATTTAATACAGAAGTCTGTTTATGAAGTTGAATTATACAGAGATAACATAGTTCGATTGACCTAAAATCTTAATTGAATTTCGAAGGCATGTAATGTAATAACCTCAGAAATAGTACCATTGTGTACCGGTAACTTGTCGCGAATATTTATCCGTTGACGCCTTGTAATCATGGAGGCGGAATTTAAAGCCGCGCTAAGATATCAGAGTATCGACAGTGCTGAAAATTAAAGTGCATTTCTTAGTGTTAACAACTACACTTAGTGTTACTGCAAGTTTGAAATTCAAGGATTTTTAGTGTTTACGAGTTTGTTAGCTGCAGTCATGTAGGTGAACTGCAGGGAAAATGTTCCAAAGAGTGCCATGTATGTGTGCCGTAAAGTTGAAGTTCGTAGATTTGATGATGTTATCGCTGCAACCGTGTAGGTGAGCTGCAGGGTAATATTCTAAAGAAGTATGGCCATGTAGGTGTGCCGTAAGGAAAGTTCGAAGATTTGACGATGATTTCGCCGCAGCCATATAGGCGCGTTGTAAGGTTGAAGTTTGAAGATTTGACGATGTTTGAAGTGTGAAGATTTGACGATATTTGAAGTTTGAAGTTTTGATGATGTTTGAAGTTTGAAGATTTGACGATGTCGAAGTTTGGAGATTTGATGATGTTCTCGCTGCAACCATGTAAGTGAGCTGTAAGATTGAAGTTCAATTATTCAATGATGTTTTAGCTGTAACCATGAAGGTTTGGTTTCAGGATGATAATTTTAACCGGTCACGGAACACTTAGCTTCCAGCCATGAACGTTTTAAACTGCAGCAGGTCAAGCCTATTCAAAGGAAAGTAGAAGCTCCAAACTGTATTTAATCCAAAATAACTTGATTAACTAAATTTTGTATAATATGTATATGGTGTGCAAGAGTGTGCACAGATCTTGTATTTTAGTGGATTTGATTAATCCAGTCGATTAATGATCATTTTAATGTGATTATGTTAAGCGTTGAATAGCAGAATCATTGATCGCACTTTCCCAGAACCTGAGCACCTGACTTTTAATGATGATATAACGTTATAATTCCAGTTTTGATGTAGTTTCGAGTTTCATAGAGAAAATTTAAATCATATATGAGAGATCAACCGATCGGACACGCAGCAAGTAACCTTGACGAGCATAGCAACTCGAAGTGTCGAGGAGTTTTGACAAATGCCATTATGCTTGAAATTTCCGAAACGTACTAATTAGAATCGACTAAGTCACTTACTTTTGATAAAACGCGTATAGTGCGTTAGAGCGAATAAATTTATGAGTAATCTGTTTGCAATTATTAGATTCTCAATTATTATGGTTATTATTATTAGATTATAGAGAGAATGGAAATTACTCCATCAATAAGATTCATGAATTGATAAATGAGTAAGCCTAAGACATTTTCCGAAAAATACTATTCGGTTAAGGATTATTATAAAAATATATATAGATGTCAGCGATCTGTATGTGCCAACGTAATTAGATGTCATGTTTTGAACACCCACGTTATTTTTCGCAACTGCAGAGCAGTGTCTACACTTTGTTGAATTGTCCGCTGGACAGTGACGTAAGCAGTGATGAGCGTTGACAATTATCGTAAAATATATATAAACAAATCTGTATGTTAAATGAACCACTCGATAATATTACAAAACTATTAGTCGAAAGTAAACGTACGTAGTAAACGTTTCTTTGAGAGAAACCCATTTTATGCCTTGAATGAGTTGATGAGAATAGATCTTGCTGAATTCTCGTTCTAATGGAACAGCGGATCATATTTTCTACTTTCTTCCATAAGTGGATTAGCATATTTTTTATTATTCTATTTTGGCCTTTTGAACATTATTATGAATATTGACATAAGTTTGACGACATCCTTTTATTATTTATTATGTTATTGGATATAAAAATGACATAAATAAATAGAATATATTATATCTAAATTAATAAAAACTACGTTAAATCGTATTTTATAACAGAAAAAGCTTGGAGTACAAACATAACAAAAAATACTAATTTGAAAAGGGCTTTTCTAATATAACACTTTTGTTACAAGCCCAAGAAATAATTTGACTTTGAATTTAAGCGATGACCGAAGTTTCTTATCACGAACTAAAGATAATTCAAAGAGAGAACTGATTGATCAGTTTCATATTTCAAACAAAGTAGCCTCAAAAATAGATTGCACCGGTGGCGGTTTTATTGTAAAAGTACAGTTTATGAGTTCAAAAATTAGTCAAATATATAAACCGAATATTCATAATTAATTTATTTCTTGCAAAATAGGTATACAAACATGTGGTCTTATGATAGTAATAACATTTGGCCCTCTATTTTTGCTGTCAAAGCGTTCAAGTATTTCTAGGTTCTAGATCAATATCGTTAAATATCGTTCGTGCATATGAACATTTTGATAAATCTAGTATAATTTTGGTAAGCATATAACAGTATTGGATCCAGCATACGAAAATTAATCGATAAATAAAAAAAATATCTTCATTAAAAATAAGCAATATTTGATAGGACTGGTAACGTTTCCGAAATATGATTGTTAGTTGAAATAAAACGGCAACTATCAAAATCACCACTGGCTTGTACTCAGTGCAAGAGCAGTTATGATATGACTAGTCGACATCATATAGACCTTTAAAAAAAAAAAACAACAGAAATTAGTAAGACAAATATTGAGACTAATTTTATTTATGGAAGTGATTACCTGCTTCTTCTCTTTTGATGCTTTAGTATTAGTTCAGGTGTGCACTAAAAGGAATTAAGTATGCTTCTGTGTATAAACATTCTCAGTCTTTACCTACAATTAAGTTTATTAAAACCTAGTCAAGTAATTTCTGCTCTACTGTTACATCAGTACTATAAATATTGGATGGGAAAATAAATATGTCCACATTCTCGGTTTGAGTACTGTTAGTATGTAATGTGTACAGTATTTTTTCTAGCTAACGTGTCGTCAAAATAGTGATGACGTATTTGACAAACAACCAACAACTCTATCCTCAAAGAGATTCATATACGAGATAGATTATCGTCGACTGGGCAATTGCAAATACTGAAGTTCTTTGCGCAGATCTCAAGAAAAGAGCACTCGACGGAGAGCCTATCGCAGCATATGCATGGCCGTGTAGAAGGCAAGCGAAGTCCTGGACGATCACCAACACGTTGGACCGACCTCATTAGAAAAGCTACGCAGTCCACCGAAGTAGAGTGTACTCGCAATGCAACCGACCGGCAGAAATGGAGAAGCATCGCGAGAAGAGCAGCTGGCCTGGAGAGTGACGGTGACACGGCGAGGAGCCACCGCCATTGCAACCACGACCACTCTGACTAGAGTATACGATTAAGAAGAAGAATTTGGCAAACAACAGATTAAAATCCGACAGATGTCAACTCAGGGCATCTGTGATGTGAAGTGATTCAACTTGATAGTACATCAATTTAATGGTAAACAGCAACAGGTATACGCCAGTCAAATAACGGTTGGTGAAGGACTGACAATGGATCAGCTACCTGTAGTTTATCGTGACTAATTTGTCCCTATGATAATGAAATTTAGTGATTAGAAAATAATAATACTTCTGACATTCTAAACTGACAAAATTTTGCTCATGTGCTTTGCCGATCATCCACAAGCTTGACAGAAATTAATGCGGTTGTAGCGACTTGCTAAGAAAAAAAAAGGGGTTTGGAAAATTATTTCCGTTCTCTTATTCTCTCTATTACTCGGATTTGGGGAGTATACGTTACACAATTTTAAAATGCTATTTGGTAATGGCAGGACAATGACAGAAATACAGTTTAAAATGTTGATTCCTATGAGAGCACTTACAAAATTAACGTAATCGTTTACCAAATTATTACTGGAGCTGGTTTGAGTTGGATCTAAATATTTGAATTTATGTGTAATTATTTTTGGACGAAATTTGCTTTCATTTTATTCAAGCTTTGTCGTTGGTCATTTTAATGTTTGGACGAAGAACAAAAAGGAGTATTTATAGAGTTTTTCATAAAAAAAAGTCTACAAGTCCAAGTCTACAAGGTTTGAATGATACTTCAGTGGCCACAAAAACATTGGGACATTTATATAATGATGCTGCCGTTCGCAATCACTAAGCCAGAGGAGGAAGTAATTGAGTAACCGACAGTAAATTAATAATGCGAATTGAATAAGTTTTTATGTACTTTTTTTAATTATATACCAAACCTCTGGAAATACCAGAATATATACTCGATCCGTATAACATATTTGTACAACAATGATTTATCTGCATAGTGTACATTTACACACGAATAGGAAGCCTCCGGTTCCCAGACCAGCTAGAATAAACATAAAATAATTGTCATATTTAAAAACGAATCCGAGTGTCATGATTACTTGTATCTACAATAATAACTAGTTACGACAACGTATACTACAAAGTTTAGTGTGCCATAAGTAGTTTTATAAAATTAGCATAATAATTACTGTTTAACTATTTTATTTTGCAGCAAATCTTTAAGGAGTCCAAAGGGTTCGATATGATTAATCAGACTTGCTTTTAGAGAGTTGTTGTGCATCGGGACGTTGCACAAAAGCGGATGGCCGAGTGTCATGATTTGAATATTTGTTGTATGTGGTGTGCGGTGTTTTCAGTGTTGCGGAGTGGCAGCACTGCTATTTTCTTAATTTATATACTCTGGAGAACGGTGATCGAACAGAATGAACGCTACCCCGGATGATGGCGTGATGTTGTAATTCCGGGGAGGGGATATATCGCGGGCGGACGAGCGCGAGCGGCCCTTCAAAAAAGTAGTCGCGGCGTAACTCGGTAGTAAAAAGGCGGTCTTAGCGTCAGACCGCTCAGTGCAGTGAAATAAGTGCAGTGTTATAAGTAATAATAAAGCGTCATAAAGTTCAGACAAGGAGTTTTCTTCATAATACTATATATGTATTCTATCTACCATCTAGTTTTTTTTTTAATTTATTTAACAACACAAAATTTACATTATAAATTGGCTTATAAGGTACCTAAAAACTACAGTTAGTTTATACTGGTACCTTCATTCGCAGCGCGCTGTCACTTGTAACTGTGCTTCCTACACTATCGCTATTCTATTTACATATATTTATATTCAACAAAGTTAAAACAATACATTAACATTTACTTACGTTCAATGAGTATGAGCAAGCATCGATTTAACAAAGTACCCACAAATTTAAAATGTTCCGTCCGGGTTATTCGGATTCGAGCGCTCGCCCGTCGTACATAACCGGTTCTAGTAGGTTGCGGCGTAAACAACTTCTACAGGCTGTTCTTTTTTAACGATTTAAGTAATGCACATATCCTTTACCAATCTCATACACATATACTATACATACATACACACACACACACACATTTACACATGTATCTACATACATGCATATACTATACACGTACACACACACATGTTTTTAATATTTTTACTAAATATAACTATTTATGTTTTAGCTTTTAGCCCATCATAGAAATAGTTTTTATAAAAACGTTTATAATTTTTATCGTTTATTTTGTCTCTTACGCTTTTTGGTATTCCGTTTATTAAAGTAGGAACTAGGAAAGCTGTTGTTCTTCTACCATAATAATTATTATTTTTAGGTATCTTGAGCATATTTTGAGTAACTTTTCTTGTGATAATATTATGTGATACGGGTATTATAACTTCAGTATTATTGAATTGCTCTAATAATAAGAACAAATGCGCTTTATTTTGTACAGGCAATATTTTACAGAAATCAAAAATATCGAGCAAGTTATCTTTATATTGTTTCTTAATATTTTTTGGAACGATAAGTCTTAATATTCTAACTTGTAGGTTAGTTATTTTATCTAAGTAGGTTTTAAAAGTTCGACCGTAGCTTGTAATACCACACGATATAACAGATTCAGCCAAAGCTACATACTCAATAATATCTGGTATGGCGCTTTGTGTTTCATTATATAAAATTTTGCTAGAATAGCTCTTAATTTGTCACATACGAGGTTAACGTGGTAGCTCCAGTTGAACCTGCTATCAACAATTAACCCTTGGTATGTGTGCTGGTCTACTTGTTCTATTGTATCACAGCCACATCCGCTAATGTCATGCTGAAGTGATTTGTGAAGACAGTCATGGCTGTTAGCAATAATTTTTAGGTTATCGGAGCTTCTCATGTGGCTGGAATGGACATGTATAATTTTGGTTATTGCTGCATTTAACACCAAACCCGCATCGTGTGACCATTTCGCGACCCGTGTAAAATCATCTTGCATGTATTTAATGGCCGTGCTAAGATTGTCACTAATAGCTACTAAGCATGTGTCGTCGGCGTATTGGTAAATGGAGCAATGATTTATTACATGTTCCATGTCATTGACGTAGGCCAGGTAGTACAAAGGACCGAGCACTGATCCCTGAGCCGTCCCTTCAGTAACATCAATAGCATCACTGTAGTGATCACCTATCTTTACTTGATACTTCCTATTTTTTGTGTAGCCTTCACACCACTCAGTTTTCTTAGTACAACCTTTGCTTAGTTTGGGATAGATGGTATTGTGTGAAAAAAATAAATCTTAATAAACAATTCTGTCTCTCACTTTCCTAACCCCAGTCAGAGATTTATTTGACAGATAATTATGTTTAAAAATGTTGTGATGAGCGAGAGAGATAGCTGCGCACTTTGAGACAAACTTAAAATTTAGCAAACATAACAGCAACATTTTGAAAAAATACGGTTGTTTGTCAATCATCAGTCAGGGCCTCAAGGCTACTACTACTTTGACGAATTGCTAGTCTATTACTGTATAAATAGACTAACAATTTTTCAAAATTATCTTTGAATCGTATCAGCGAGCGGCGAGCGAGTGATGTTCACTTATTAGTCTTGAAGCCCAGGTAAGAGGCCTTTCAGCGGGTTAATACCTCGGCTGGCTACTCAGTCTATGCGAACTTACTTACCGTAAAAACATGAAACTGTTTACTTACCTGAAGCGAGAGTCCCTCGAATAGAATCCTCCGCAACTTCAGATATGAAGACAGGACCGTAGACCAGCGTCCCTCCGCCGGCCATCCCGCCGAGGAACCTCGCAGCCAGCACTACGGTCTTCGATCTCGTTGCACTCACCATCGCCCACGAAATCTGAAATAGACATTAGTAACAATGTATACTTCTCTGTTTGTTCATTTTTACTCCACTGCGCCAGAAGGATGGGTCCATTTTTTTACCGACTTCCAAAATTTATGTTTACTTACATATGTTTTTGTTACTTACGTTTATGTTTAAACTGAAATTAAGAAATAAAAAGACGGGTGGCACTCGGAGACTGCCGCGGTAAAGCTATTGCATAATAGCTTTACGCGCGGTGTGTTAGGTTATTTTCGTTACGGAATTTCTGGATTCGGCCTCCACGCTCAAGGCCCGCGATAGAAGCTATGCAATAGCTTAAAAAGTAGGAGGTTATCAATTCGGTAATGTTTTTTTTTTTTGCCAAATTGTGCATTGATTTTGATGATTCTTTTTGAATTTGGTAGATCATACTTAGAGGGACTAATTTATATGGGACCAATATAAATTTTATCAAACTTGGTTATTATAATAAAATAACTGGTAAAATATCATCCAAGCGTCTGTAGAAAAGTGAACAGCAAGTCGCGTATGTGCGTAAGTATATTGCGTATTTTGAACTCGGTTTTATAAGTTTTTTAAACTATAATTATTCAAGTCTATGTAAGTTTGTATGTATGTATGTGGGTTATATTGGTTTATGTTGCGTTTTGCTTTGAGAGTGTACGTGTACTCAACAGCGTATCAAGCAAAGGCAAGCAAGTAACGGAATCGTAAACAAGTACCTAATCGTTTAAAAACTTAAAAAAAACGACTTCAAAATACGCAATACGTTTACTTGGATGACATATTTTCCCAGTAATTTTGTTATAAAAAGCAAAATACTGAACCGATTTTGATAAAAATCCTATGGGTCAACTTGGGAAGTACCTATATAGGTACCTTTTCAAACAAGAAAACATTTTTTTTAAATCGCTCCAGGTGTCTTCGAGTAATGGGAGCACATACATAAAAAATAGAAAAACAGATTCCGACGAATTGAGAACCTCCCCTTTTTGCAAGTCGGTTAATTAGATTGCAAAATTTGCTTTTCTGTAGTCGGGTATTTTGTTTTTCTTTTAATATAGGCACTTGTATTTTGTGAATATTGGATTGAGATACGCAATTCGATCGGTTTGCGGCTTAGCTTAGACTCTTACCTACGGCCTTACCGAAAAACGTTACTTAACTTTAAGCATTGCTTAACATATTTTGTCTTCTTCTCACTGACACATAATGACACTTGCGGAAAATAAGAAGAGAATTTAAGACGATGCTTAAAGTTTAGTATCGTTTTTCGGTAAGGGCTTTAGTATTTAAGAACATTGACTACTATTTTGGGGAAAAAATCAAGAACCTTCGTAAAAGGTGTTTACAATGTTTGTATGAAAGTGTAAGTGTAAATGTATGAGTAAATGTATGAGTCAAAGTTACCTATGTTGACACGATATCGTAGCAAAATACAACCACAGACAGTCATGATGATGATGAAACATTATATTTTATAATTATCACCATCATCAACACCGTTTTTCTTCACTACGCGAGTAACACACTTTTATCGTTTAATTTGTAATGACAGCTTACATGAGAATACACATTTCACTACATTATTTCACTTCACAACACTCGTGCGTGTAATAAACTAGACACCACACATTTTACACATTAATGCGCAAAAAACTACTTTTTTAAAAACACCGCTGCGACACGTATTTTTCCATTCCTCACCGTAACTCGCCTGACAACTTGGGTTTAATCTGGATGTTTTTTACTTGACTTTGAAGTTATAATCGGACGATTTTAACTTGTTAATTATTCAAGTAAACATGTAAATCCGATATTATGAATATAAGCGATACGCGGCGACAAATTAGAAAAGAAAACAAACTTCGCAGCTATCTCTCTCGCGCATCACAATATTTTTCAACATGTAACATCATTTATCAGGGATATTAGAAAAGCGAGAAATGAGTTTGTTAATTAACAATTCTTTTATTACCCGACTGCGTAAGAAGGAGGGTTATGTTTTCGAGTGTATGTATGTTTGTATGTATATTTCTTTGGTACGCCCTAGAGCCTAAACGGCTTGACCGATTTTGATGTGAGTGATGTCAATAGATTCGTCTTAGTCGTAGGAGTGACACTGGGTACATCAAAATTAAAAAAAAAAAAAATTGGCTCAAAAAGTAATCTCAAAAAAAATGTTTTCAAAATACATCGAGTGTGGTATCAAAATAAAGAATTTTTAACGGTGATTACGAATATATATGTAACTTATATGTTTGACGCATACTTTCTCACAAGAAACTTATATTCAACAGCGCATCAAGCTCAACGAAATCGTAAGTTAGACTGCAAAAACTGCTTTTCTGCAGTCGGGTGTTTTTTTTTATATTTTTTATATATATACTTGTTAATATCCCTACACAATCATTTTATGTCTAATACCTTTAAACGAGCAATTCTTGTATTTATGGTCGATATATATATATATATAATCTGAATCTCAGAAACGGCTCCAACGATTTTAATGAAATATGGTAGATTAGGGTACGATAAATCGATCTTGTTAAGCTTCATTTTCAGTGAACCCGGGTTTGCTCATATTTTCATTTATAAAAAATCCGAGTGGAGTTCGGTCGCCCAGGCACTGACGAAAAACATAGTTCTAAAAGACAGAGGTACGTGCCGCGGGATTCGAAACGCACTAGTTATATACTACACTAAATAAAAGATGTTAAGTATCATTATGACCATAAATTTGACAGACACTACTATCTAGAAGAGCTCCTTTTGAGACAATATAACTACTTAGCCTAATAATAAATACCATAACTCTACACCAAATTAAACAAACATGTTTTGATTCACAATAGAGCTTATTTACCACAAAAGGCAGGGATAAAACGATGCCGCCATTCCTCCTCCCCAGCCGGTCTATCAACATCCCGACGATAGCGGTTCCCAACATGGCTCCTAAAGAAGGCAGGCTTCCAAGCAAGGATTCTTCAGCAGTCGTCATGGGTTCTGACAGAGGCGTGGTTTCATTTGAAGCTAAGATGGTAGATGTGTATGAAGGCCAAGTGTTGAGAAGGCCCATGGTGACCTGGCCGAAACTGCCTGGAATACATTTACAAGGCGTAATTAGAAATGTGGTGTTAATGTGGAGAAGTCAATTGATAAAAAGGTCATCTAAAAATCTAGAAAATCTCCCGGCTTTTATGTTCAGACCTTTGAGAGCATCAACGACAGGTTCTCTGAATCTTTAGCCGTATCCATAATCTCGGAAACTGTTCCTATCTTTGTTATTTCGGTACAAAATGATAGAGATGGAATTATTGAAAATACAGTTTTCGACCTGATACCGAATCGAAGAGTTGTAAATGTCCTACTGATGATGGAAACTGGACTGGATAGTCAAGTTTGTTCTTATTTTTAGTCACCAAATAAGTAAGCATTATTAAAAGTTTAAAAAGTATTTTATTTTAAAGCTGAGAAGTTTATAGTCAAGATGATTTAATTTAAAAAAAAAAGTGTACATATTTTTGAAAAGTTTACAAGCCCCGTCATGAAAAAAAGGCCAAAGAAATTTTGTTAAAACATAGCTAAGAACGCTCTCGATACTTTTTCAAACAAAATAAAAACAATAATAATAATAAAAACAATAATTTAAATAATATATTTATTCCTATTGTATAGAAAAATGCACGTAGTACTGCCGGCAATAATTAGTTATGGCAAATGTTCTCTGATCAACGGTATTAAATTATTTTCGTTTATTTTTATTTAAAAATACAGTGGCAGGACTATAAAATTCTTTGATGAATACCTAAAAAAACACATATATATGGTTACTACTACTATAATAGATTCGTAAATATTATTATTCCAATTGTGTTTGCAAGATACCTAGCATAGCAAATTTTGTTCCACGGTATAGACGCAGAGACAAAAAAAATAAAATATGCAAATATTCCTTACCTGCCAAAGCAGTCTGTGTTTGAAATAATTTCCCCTTCATTTTAGCACTATATCTGTGTTACCCCACAAAGCAATAGCATACGACTGAATTTGGTTAAGTCTAAAATTACTTAAATAGCTAGCAAACAAGAGATTGCGTTTCCAATCCATACGCAAACATTTTAAGATAACTGATGACGTATCTTTATCAGACTTCTATGAATTTTTGATATAACATTTGGACCTGTAAGATATACTAGATACTAGCTTTGCCACGTGAATTCACCCGTAGTCGCGAAATGTTTCCATAATAGATAATATATATTCCTCACACGTCAGGTACCGTCATTATAGTATTAAATATAGAAAGGATACTCTGCCTCCCGCTAATTTTGGGTCCCTCACCCGCTCCCCGCGCTCGCCCTGTCGTTTGTCGGTGTTTGGCGGCACGGCGCGGCGCTTTCATTTGTCACTCAAGGCAAGCTATAGAGCTTGAAGTGTTCGAATCCTAATTGACATTACGAACGAGCGGCAGATGACGATTATTATACATTTGTGTGTGTGTTATGTACAGACGTCAACTTATATGTGTATGTGTCATTGATTAGCGCGCCGTTGTATGGGGTGTCCGACGTGTGGCACGAATTTGGGCATATGAAAGACAGTGTAACTAATAGATAGGGAGTTATAATAGATCTGCAAGGGTCTTAGTGTATAAACATGAAAGTATAAGTATATAAACATGAAATAAAAGGTAATAAGAAAAAAAATACAAAGTTAGTAGGTATCAGAAATATAATTCATTTTTTATTTTTTCTTTCTTCCAATGAATAATTCTTGAATTTGTTCATTGGAAAGACCTTTAGTTTCAGGTACTATGAAGAAGCTGAGTATTGCGTTGGCGATGGCCACGACAGCGAAGCAGTAGAAGGTCCCGTGGATGCCGAGGAGGCTGGTCATGAAGGGGAAGACCGCGATGATGGAGAAGTTCAGAAACCACGCCCATTCCACGATGATCATCGACGCTACGTTTTGAACCTAGGAACGACGTTTATTAAGTTAACTATGAAGTGTTTTCTCGCCGCTAAGCTTCCGTACCAAGGGCCCGGGAGCCTATTCGTGAGGTACTATGTATGTCTGTCTGTCCTACACTTAAACAGCTGTATCTTTTGAACGATAATAGATGTAAGTTTCAAAATTAAAAAGATTGTAGGATTTTATCATCATCCACCTTCTTCTCCCCACCTTCCTCGCCTTCTTTATCCCACTGCTGGGTATAGACCTCTCTCTTGCCATCTTCCTCGGTCCTGTGCCTGTGTAGGGCTTACTTTGATGTAAATTAACAATTAATACTAACAAGCGGTCAAGTGCGTGTCGTGCCACGTGCATAGTAGAGTTCAATTTCCTTTGCTTCAATGACATTTTTACAGTTATTTTGTTTAAAAAATCAAAGTACTGAACCAATTTGCATAAAATGTATGTGAGACCACCTATGAACTATTACCTACGAAACAATAAAGAATCATCAAATTCAAGTCATATTTGGCGGAGAAATAGCTTAACAAGCATACAAAAAAAGTCGAATAGAGAACCTCCTTCTTTTTGGTAAAAAAATTGTTTGGCTAAAGAAAAACACACGTACGAGAATATAAAACTTATGCGGGATTGTGTGCACTGCGTTTCCCGCGTCTTATAAATGTTGTTGTTGTCTGCGTTGCTTACAAATGTTATTTTTTTACGTTTAACTCACATATCAAAATCTGCTTGAAACGCATTGAATATTTTATTACTTTATTAATAATATCGATCGTGTAGTCATTGTAGGAAAGGTATTTCGCTCTCCTTTGTATCTAATAAAATATAACGCATCAATCGCATTTTTTTACCCGACTGCGTAAGAAGGAGGGTAATTTTTTTCGTGTGTATGTTTGTGTACATTTCTATATGACACTCTACAGTCTAAACGGCTTGACCGATTTTGATGCCATTAGATTCGTCTTCGCTTCCAAAGTGTCACAGGCTAATGCGTTTTTTCGTAACCTAGAACGAACTATTTCGTAATAAACAAGTGGTTTTATTAGAATTATTGTAAAGAATGCGCATTTATAATTGTTTACAGCGGTTTTAGGCATTAGTTTCTCACTAAAAACGTACACTCAACAGCGTATCAAGCATAACGAAATCGTAAGTTAGACTGCCAAAAGGATTTTTTGCATTCGGGTATTTTGTGTTTCTTTTAGGTAATAGAAACGTTATAACGTTAACATTTTTTTACGTTTATTTCTTTTCTTTTTTCTTTCTTTCTGTTTTTTTCTTTTCCATACTTGTAAATGCATATTTTGCAGAATATTTTTATTTTTATTGCATAAAAGAATGGTGTGGATTATCACGAACATGCTCACCTCAGATATGAAGACTTCCGCTAGTAAGAGATAAGGGACAGATCCCGCTCCGGTCATAAATGAGAAGCAGTACAGCATGATGACGAGCACCGTCACCCACGCCGGAGCAGTTCCCGATTGCATCAGGTAGCCCATGGAACCCACACATAGGCAGACCAAGGCGGAAGAGCTGATTATAAGGACCTGAAACATTTTATATAATTAATAAGTACTTAAAAAACTTTTTAAGTTAACGGTTTTATTGAAAAGAAAGATAATGATGTAGGTAATATATTTACTGTATTAGAAAAACACTTTTATTTGAAACCCATATTGTGGGGTTGTGAGAAATTAGGAAATTAATTAATAATAATTGTATTTTCATCTAAACTTAAGGCATGCACTAAATATCAGACCAATCTATCAACGAGAGGGGGGTTAAATTTCGTTTAACGTTTAACGTAAAACCGTTTAAAAATACGCAGAATAAAATTCTTTTGCAGTTCAATAATTGAGCTTGGATGTTTTGGTCTCTTAGGACTTATGTATCCTATTTTTGCGTGTACGTGACAAACTCAAGAACAGACATCCCATAAATAAGAATACCATATAATATGATTGTGGCGTCCTGACTTGCATTGAATGCTCACGAACATTTACTGTAAAAATAGATGACTTGATAGAATCTTACCATCAGGTGTTTAGCGGTGTTGCTGACGAGGATGTAACAGTGTAGCTAAAGATGGAAAACTTTAATACTCGTTCTCTTCAAGATTGTAATTCTTAAAGAATATGGTAGCAGGGAATTGCATTCCTATTGCAACAATAAAGTAGACCAAAATAATGGCGTGCGGATCTTCAATGAAAATTAAGAGTGTGTTGATTTTTTCCTTGTCATATAGTGGAAGGATCGACCAGTAAGGTTACTTAAGCACAATGTCGAAATGAAACCGACAGAATTCAGAATCATTATGATTTTATATTGATTTGACTACATTGGCACAAGACCGAGGAAGATAGATAAGAGAGAGAGAGAGAGAGAGAGAGAGAGCTATGCCCAGCAGTGAAAATTCTCGAAATGAACTCAAGAAATTTATTAATTTAGATGAGTTGGTTAGGCATCTATTTCGTAACTCACTCGTCTGCCAGCCTTGTCAGCGATCGCAGTGGTGACCAAACATCCACACACAAGCACCAGTGCGAAGATCACCGTGTACAGGTCTGCGTTGGTTGGGTCTGTTTGAGTGAATACTTTTTTCGCGAACACTTGTACCGGGACCATGCCCATAAACACCTGGAAATCAAACAAAATCGTGTTAAGAGTAGGCTCAAATAGTATGACGTCAGAAAATTTGCTAGTTACGCTACCCCGCAACTCAAATTCGATGACGATCCTAACTTCAAAGTTGTGTGGGTTTTAAATATAGACGTTAACTTGCATATCTGTCACTGATTAGCACGCCGTTGTATGAAGCGTCCAACATGGGCCTAATCTGCAGAGCCTGCCTGCCTGCCCTGGGTCGGTACCCCAATCGTTCAAGCAGTCTTATTTCAATATTACTTTGACTTTTGTCTCGCTCTTTCTACAGTTGAGAGAACAAGAAAAAGGTCAATGTAATATTGAAATAAAATAATAAAAGCTATTACTTATTAGTGTCGTCGTTTATTATTATCGTTGAGTTGGGCCAACCCCCCCTGCCCCATCAAAACAATCCTAACTCCACAACTGGACAGTGCGTGTGTTTTAGTTTATTTTCTCTGTCGTATCATCAAATATAATAAAGGTCTTCCGTTTTAACGATGTTGAAAGTATCGAATTTATCAATTTTTAGGGTTCCGTACCTCAAAAGGAAAAAACGGAACCCTTATAGGATCACTTTGTTGTCCGTCTGTCCGGCTGTCCGGGTGTCAAGACCTTTATCTCGGGAACGCGTGAAGGTATTGAGTTGAAATTAAGACCATATACGCAGATCCATAGTATCTTGCTGCAGAAAGAAAAATAAAATTTCTCAGTTTTCGTAAAAAAAGTGAAAAAGTGAGAAAGCCGAATATGTCGTAAAAAATGCACATTTCGACACTCACAGAGGAATCAAAACCTATTGGGTACTTCCCGTTGACCTAGAACTCTGAAATTTGGCAAGAAGCATTGTGTTAGAGTAGACATATAGGAAAAAATCCGAAAACTGGACATTTTTAATTTATTTAAAAAAAAAAAAGTGTCGTTATGCAAAAGGAATGAGGGTCGAAATTTTAAAGTGAATTAACCGTATCGTGTGGGGTATCATATGAAAGAGCTTAATTAGCATTAATTAAAACAGGTTTTTAAATATTTTTACGATGTATATTTTTCAGTATAAAAAGGAAAATTAAAAAAAATATTTCCCCCTTTTATTTACTAGTTTGTACGGAACCCTCGGTGGGCGAGTCTGACACGCACTTGTCCGGTTTTTTTTCATTGGGATATTAGTTTTTTTCTAATACAAATAAGTCCGCGATTGACCGCCAACTCGCCTGTTGAAAAGTGACAGTGTAGTGTCACTGTGTAGTGAGTACAATGATGATAAAGACAAAATATAACTTAAGTTCATCTCCATGTCCTCAACTATCTCTGTAAAAAAAATCATAACGACAAGTTTATGGTATATGTGTCTGATCGTAAGGGGTGAGAAGAGAGAGAGAGAGAGAGAGATAAATAGAGAAAGAAAGAGTGAGAGAGAGATAAAGAGACAAAGAGAGAAATAAATAGGGTTAGGGTTACCTTTATAATATTAGTTAATTTTAGTATCATCATCTCAGCCATAAGAAGTCCACTGTTGGACATAATCCTCCCCCATGGATGCACACAAGCACAGCGATGTAATTTTACTATGTGTTGGTCTAAAATACGATTAGTTCAACAAGGACATATTAATAAATTGTTTAAACATTATTTTACAATTTACCTGCATTGTATTGACTGTTGTGACTACGAGGAAAGCACGTCGCGAGGTTGGTGACACGACTGAAAATATCAAAACACAATTTATTATTATTTTTTATTTTTTAAGCAAGCTTTTATTTAAATGCTTTAAAACGAAGAAAATAAATTTTATATTGATATAAATAAAAGTTTTATGTTGTTTAGTTTAGGAGTTCCTATGGCCACCTTCCGACGCTATCTTGAAACCAGCTTCATGGTACCATATTATTATTATTATTGCATTGTCACCGAAGTTACTTATGTAAACTAAATTTCAACCTAATCTAACGACAGGAAGTGGTTCTTATTTAACTCGCAAGATTTGTCCCATACTTAGGGCAAGTTAATATAAAGCTTGTAAAAAAACAACGGGTTGCACTCCGGGAGTGCCAGCAGACGTAAAAACTAAAAAATTAAATAGCAAAAGCGCCATCTAGTACGTTGGTTTGGAACTAGCAAGCGCCCTGCACCGTCTTAGGACTACGAATTTTCGATCAGTTCACGTGACACCTGACAGAAGTTTAACATTTTTTACCCATCCCAAAAATGCCCAACGCCGCTAAAGAAGTTATCACTTCAAAAAACCCATAGCAATATATATACAGCATTGTATTTTGCTCGGAGTCTCTCTACGATATCGAATCAGAAATGAAGAGATACGTAGACGTACAAAAGTCACCGATATAGCACAGCGGATTGGCAAGTTGAAGTGGCAGTGGGCAGGGCACATAGCACGTAGAACTGATGGCCGATGGGCCCGAAAGGTTCTCGAGTGGAGACCACGTACCGGCAAGCGCAGCGCAGGAAGACCAGCTACGAGATGGACAGATGACCTCATACAAGTGGCGGGAAGACGCTGGATGCAAGCCGCTTCCAATCGGTCTTTTTGGAAATCCATGGGGGAGGCATATGTCCAGCAGTGGACTTCTTATGGCTGAGATGATGATGATTGTATTTTAGTCTAAACACAATGTGTAACTTGTCTTGGAAGTCTACTCACATAAAAGTTTGACCGGCGACATTTTTTTCAGCTCTTCTGGTTCGACATTTTCTGAGTTCAGTTTCTCTTTTTCTGCTTCTTCTGCTTTTAGTTCTTTCTTTTCTACATCTGTAATGATAAAAGTACCTATTGACTATTAATAATTTTAATCCGATATGCATTGTGCTTCTGCTTTGTGACTTTTTTGACAGTCTGGTCTCATGTGAATAATTGGATCTCTAATAATTCTGTATTGATAAAACATAAGATAGGTTAGCATTATTAATAATGTAGCTTATACATGCTTGACATTTTAATTACTAGTTACCCGTTTAAATCCAGTGTGTCTTTGGTAAATGAACATTTTTTTTTTTCAATACAGGGCGATGATTTTACTGACTACAACAAAACAATATCCAAACTACACATTACCTATGTACTTAACTTACTAAACACAAAGGGCAAATCTTATTTTAAGAGACCTATTCACACTTTGGGGAGGTGGTTGAAAAAAATTCATCCGTTCCTTATGTATAGATTGCCATCCCTAATTTTCGTTTTTAGGGTTCCGTACCCAAAGAGTAAAAATGGGACCCTATTACTGAGACTCCGCTGTCCGTCCGTCCGTCCGTCCGTCCGTCCGTCCGTCTGTCACCAGGCTGTATCTCATGAACCGTGATAGTTAGACAGTTGAAATTTTCACAGATGATATATTACTATTGCCGCTATAAGAAAAAATACAAAAAAACAGAATAAAATTAATATTTAAGGGGGCTCCCATACAACAAACGTGATTTATTTCCCGTTTTTATAGATAATGGTACGGAACCCTTCCTGCGCGAGCCCGACTCGCACTTGGCCGGTTTTATTTTTTTAATTTGACTACGGTATTTTGTAGGGGCTCACAGATAAAACATCTACATGCCAAATTCTGTTTGACATTGTTTGTTGTTGTGACATACGGACAGACAGACGGAAAAATGGACATGGCGAAATTAAAGAGTTCTTCGAGGTTACCACGGAACCCTAAAAATAGACTATTACCAGCAGTAATAGAGACCAGTTCCACAGGCGGCATGAGCTGCTGTCTTGGATGATGGAGAGACTCCTCGATAGTGGGCGAGCGCTGCAAGCGCCTCCTGAAATTATTGAATTATGACGTAAAATAATGTTTAATATTTTTTTGGAACCTCAATATATTTAGGAATTGTTACTAATATAATATACAGCTTAATAAGTATCTAAAATGTAGGGAAAAGAAAATACCCGACTGCATAAAAGCTGTTTTTGCTTGTATGTTTCTATATGATCACCTACAGCCTAAACGGCTTGACCGGTTTTGATGTGTGAGGTGTCATTAGGCGCCAGGGTATCAATATAGTTTTTAATATAATTAAAAAAATCATGCACTTGGCAATATATTCTATCTTCGTCATACTGTTTCTCAATTTGTCCATTAATCACTCCAGCAACAAGCAATCCTAACAAATAATGTTTTTCTTACCTCGTCCCGATTCTGTTTAACCAGAAATACTGGGCTTTCCTTCACTGTCCACTGGAAGATAATTACTGCAACACTGACTACTAGGTTTATCCAGATGATGCGGCGGTAAGAGAGGACCCAGCCGAAAATATACGAGAAGAAAGTACCCGTGTAGTACAGAAGCAAAGGACCTGGAATTGTTAGATCTATGTTATAGACTTTTTAGCTGTGCCCTGCGGTTCTCACGTAAAAATGAGTCTCCATTTTTATTATTATTCTAAGATAATGATGCTTAAAGCGTGGCTTCCCCAGAACTTTAGGTATTTTACGCTACCTCAGCCCGTACTTCTTGTACACGGTGTTTTCATGTACGTAGCACAGAAGTACGTACGTTGCCGCCGCGCCGCGCGCCGCGGGACGGCTGCTCGCAAGTAAAATTATTGTAAAATAAATTACCTACTATAAAAGAGTGCACTAAACGTATCAAAAATGTATACCTATAGAAGGCAAAACATTTTAACAGTTACTTAATATGGTAACTTTGGTGTTGGCGACTTTATACAACTTGGAGATCAATTTAAATAATAAATATAATGGCTAAAAATTTTGTACCAGAAGAACTCTAGCCCACTTAGCTTTTTGAAATTTTACAAAAAATACTTATATTTTTTGTAAAATTTCAAAAAGCTGTTTTTGCTGTAGCTCTGTCGTCTAGCGGAACTTGGTATACTTCGAAAATTTCTTTGCATTGGAAACTTATAACTTTAACAAATTTATTTAATTCACTCACTAGGGGTATGCTATATGTAGGCACGGGATGTGGCATGATTATATTCATAACACAAGATATCCCATTTCGTAGTCCGGCAACGATGACTGCTATATCAACTCCCTTATTTTCACTTATTTTATGTCTATTGTTTGCTGCAACTGCTTTTAGCGGTATTAAGACGATGTCTTTTTTCCACGGAGAAGAAGAATTTGTTATAGAGATGCATCGTAATAATTTTTTTCATATTTTTGCCTCAATCACTGAAATAATGACATACATAAATCTTCATCTTTTGGGATTTATATGTTTTTTTTGTTTTCAAACATGTAGGTATTGCATTTATATTTAGGAAATGTAATGTTTAAATACAAAATTGCTCAAAAATATACTAGCTTCGCGTGTATCTTCTAAGTGTTTTCCTTCAATTTTATTACATGGCCTTTTTTTTGTTCTGATCTCACTGCAGCTCTGGTAGATGCTACAGAAATAATACAAATTATAAATAATTTGTTGTTTTCTGTATCATTTTACTGGATCTATGGTTACAATAATCACAGTATTGATATTATTTTCATGGTGGGAGAAAAACAGGTTATTTTTTGTAAATGACGTGGTTGCTAAATCCAATGATTCTTTTGACTATTTTGTATTTTAGAATCAAAGATTTAGAATTCAGGTTTTACGATGGTTTTACAATATCATATTTAGATATAGAAATGGCATGGTTGTGGGGCCTTAAATAAAGCTTGTATATAAATCATGTCTAAGCACAAGATGGCCGTTACAGACAAGATCATAGAAGTGTAAATAATACATTTTCAATAATGTAAGTGTAGCGCCACCTTCCAGAGCACAACAGTTCATGTGCCTAATTTATCCCTAACACCTCACACTGAAATCAGAAATGAAGAGATCCGTATACATACGAAAGTCACCGACAAAGCACAACGAATTAGCAAGTTGAAGTAGAAATGGACAGGGGACATAGCATGTAGCCTAAAAGTTCTGGAGTGGAGACCACACAATCACAGCGTAGGAAGACCGACGCGATGGACAGATGACTTCATACAAGTGGCGTAAAGACGCTGGATGCAAGCCGCTTCGAATCGATCTTTTTGGAAATCTTCTTATGGCTTAGATGATGATAATGATGACCTCACACTAAATAACCTATGGTATATTGCCTCCTATTCGTAAAATAGTTTCTCAGAAATGTCAAACTACTGATACAAAAGGAAAAAGCAGAAAAGTAGTTCAAGCTGTTTTTTTTTTACCTGAAGCTAGTGTTCCTCTAAATGAGTCCTCAGCAACTTCAGATATGAATATAGGCGCGTAGACCAGAAGACCACCGCCAGCCATTCCACCGAGAAACCTTGCAGCCAGCACTACCGGCTTTGACGTCGTTACGCTTATCATCGCCCAAGAGATCTGGAATAGGTATTGTATAGTAAAGAATAAGCGCGTTAAGATATAAATGACGTTTTGGGTGGAGATTTTTTAATGCCAGAGTAATGCTTCGTTTAGAATGAATATGTAGCACTAAAGTGCGTACGGACGCGAAAGCTAGATTGCTGTATGCAGAGGCGGAGCAGTCTTAGCCGCCCTAGGTCGAGTAAAATCAAGCGCCCCCTTTTCAGTACTTTTTTAGGGTTCCGTACCTCAAAAGGAAAAAACGGAACCCTTATAGGATCACTTTGTTGTCCGTCTGTCCGTCTGTCTGTCTGTCCGTCTGTCCGTCTGTTCGTCTGTCCGTCTGTCCGTCTGTCCGTCTGTCCGTCTGTTCGTCTGTCCGTCTGTTCGTCTGTCCGGGTGTCAAGACCTTTATCTCGGGAACGCGTAAAGGTATCGAGTTGAAATTAAAACCATATACGCAGATCCATAGTATCTTGCTGCAGAAAGAAAAATAAAATTTCTCAGTTTTCGTAAAAAAAGTTACAGCCGAATATGTCGTAAAAATGCACATTTCGACACTCACAGAGGAATCAAAACCTATGGGGTAGGTACTTCCCGTTGACCTAGAACTCTGAAATCTCTGAAATCTAAATATGCGTACTTCGCTCGTCCGCTGAGCGTAAGAACTAGTATGAACTAAACTAAATAGGACTGTCTTCTTCTTTATTGTCTTCTATATGACTCTCATATAATTTTTCAACTTTTTTAGGAATTTTTTTAGTTCGCCTATTTTCTCGAGTTGAAAAATCCGCTTGGCATTTATGCAACTTTACTGGTCCTAAAGTTACATTATAATCACGTGAGTTCACTTACATGTACACATTTCATTAATTTTGAACATTACATATTTACAACAAAATTACCTAATACAAAGTTTTTTTTTTTTACTCTATTTTTTTTCTTCTTTTAGGCTCTTGACACAACTCGCATAGGTAATATTCTTCATTACTCATCCAAACCTTTTTCGTGTAAATGGTCTAAACATTCTAAACACTGATAAGAGAAAGTTAATTGTACATTTTTATTTACATTTTACGTAAATACACAAAATGTCTAAAGATATTTTAATATAATTTGTGAAGGTATTATACAAAGAAGTTGGATATATTTTGTGTTGAAAATGTAGAGCTCCGTCGTGTTCGAAATTCGAAACTATTTTCCACCCTAGGGAGCAAAATGAACTTTTCCACGCCAATATTAGCCTTGAAAACCTAAATTTACGAGCTAGTAAGATGAAAATGTATAATAATTAAGCACAATGACATTCCTATCGTGATTAAGCCCGACAAATTGCTTACTAAATATTATTTGAAATTATAACTTTGAATTAATTGTAATAAAGTTAATCAAAACACTATATGCACGAATTAAATGTGGCTGGTATTTATTCGACAAGTATACAAATACTAATCGAAAATCAAATTCATTAATCAATGAACACACTGTGACGTACCATT
Organism: Lycia hirtaria; assembly: GCA_947563715.1. Taxonomy (NCBI): domain Eukaryota; kingdom Metazoa; phylum Arthropoda; class Insecta; order Lepidoptera; family Geometridae; genus Lycia; species Lycia hirtaria. Next base: position 25,779,475 of record OX387383.1, on the reverse strand, counting down.
AGACGTGTCTAATTCGTAATTCACGATTACAATAAGTGCTTACCACAAATGGAAGCGACATCACCACTCCACCATTCCTTCTCCCCAGCCTGTCTATTAAGATTCCTATAATAGCCGTACCAAGCATAGCGCCCAACGACGGAAGGCTCCCCAGCAAGGATTCCTCAGAAGTCGTCATGGGTTCTGACAGCGGAGTGGTTTCATTTGACGTGTAGATGCTTGCAGTATATGAGGGCCAGACGTTGAGTAAACCCATTGAGACTTGGCCAAAACTGCCTGTTGACAATTAAATTAGAATGTAGTGTCAAAAAAAAATCTACAATAGTATTCTTGTTTCTATAACCCTTCAGATGCACTTGACGTTACGCGTATTTTTTTTTTGATTTTTGCCGCGCGCTATTAGAAAATAAATAAAAAATAAAATTTGTATGAAAACTATATATAAAATTTATATCACTGTAATCGTACTGAATAAAGCTAACTGAATATCAAACGCATATGTCTGTTATTTAAATCAAAGTATCCCCTATGTAGGCTCAAAGTTGAGCATCCGATTTTTTTCGCCAATTTTTTAGAGCGGGTAATAAAATTTTTTTTGAGTTGTCACAATAACAGTGACCATTGAAAATTTGTACTCTCTACCGACAGTGACAGCGTCTTTACACCCTTCAGATCATCAGCTGACGATCTTTTCATCGAATTTTCAGCCAGCTGGCAGTGAACCCGGGTTTGCTTGTATCAGTTATAAAAATCCGAATGTAGCTCGGTCACCCAGGTACTTATTTTTAAAACAGCTATGCAACACACGATGGATTTACACGAGATTTTTTTACATGTGCGTATGACCAGCTGACGATCTTTCCACCACTCTACAGCTGACTGACGTTTTTTTCTTTTCTTTAATCTATTATGTTATATATATAACTATAAAACAACTTTCAATCGGGATAAATTGACTGAGTTTGTGAGGCTGCTGCTGCTCAACTTACCCTCGGAACTGCAGCTGACGTTAATACGATAAATCATAATAATACCCTCTTAATCATCATATGAGTTATCGTACGGGAGGAAATGAACGTTTGTGCCAGGCTCGCAGACCATATATCTTCGATTTAGCATAATGCGAGTTGGTGGTCAAGCGCAAGCCTATTACTAAACAAAATAAGTGCTACGGTAAACTTTCCTCTTTTGCTGAGAGTAAAAAAATTGGTTATCTGTAAAGTCGGCTTACGGACGATAGTTTAACGTGACAACGTCATAACAAACATTGATGAAATTATGATGATGATGATGTAAGGGGACAATGAGCGTAACGGGACAATGAGTCATACTTTTTCGTGCGTGCAGCCGGCGTTCATCGATTTGTTAGACGTTGTCACGTCAAAAATGCCAAGTCTTTTGATTAAATAAGATAAAGTGGCTTTAATTATTGAATTAATGAATGATTTATCAGACTAACCACATTATAGAAGAATAGAGGCGTTAAGTGACTATATATAAATATACTTAATATTTATATATATTAAAACAACATTTTACAGATAACTTACTTGCAAGAGCAGTATGCAGCTGAAATAATTTCCCCTTCATTTTGTCTCCGTCTTTGTGTTCTGAGAGAGCATTTAATTATAACTGAATAAATTACAAATGTATTCAAAATTACATAAACTGTTGATATCTAAGAGATTTTATATACAGCTATAAGCAAACATAATACTTACTAGATAGATAACTGATGATGTACTTTTATCAACTTTGCGACATTCTTAGGACATAATTATATAATCGGACTCATAAATAATTATTTTTTTGAGATCTTTTTCCTTTACTTAAAGACTTTGTTTCTAGACAAATTTCGTGATTTTAGGTCTTTGTAGGTTTTGACTTAACTTAAAACTGAAAGTAATTATGAAGTCAGTTGTTTTAGTTTTTTAATTTATAATATTTTTTATTCTTAGTTTAGCTATGTAGTTGTGAAAATTTTACACCGAAAGAGAATGAAACAAATTAATTCGCGTTATCGTTAGACATAAACGAGTGACGCTAGATGGCGCTTACGTCGATATAATATTTTACTTTAGGTATGTGATTGCACGCTGCATAGTCATCTTATTTTGTAAAAGTCACGCTAGATGGCTCTTTTATCAATATTTTCTTTAGATATCCAACCGTTACTTAATATTTCTACTGTGTTTAAAATATTTGAAATTTCATATATTCATAGATTTTGCACATTTTGTATGTCATCACTTAACTACCTAAAGATGGTGCACGCTGCTTATTTTATGAAAGTCACGCTAGATGGCTCTTTTATCAATATTTTCTTTAGATATCCAACCGTTACTTAATATTTCTACTGTGTTTAAAATATTTGAAATTTCAAATATTCATAGATTTTGCACATTTTGTATGTCATCACTTAACTACCTAAAGATGGTGCACGCTGCTTATTTTATGAAAGTCACGCTAGATGGCTCTTTTATCAATATTTTCTTTATATATCCAACCGTTACTTAATATTTCTACTGTGTTTAAAATATTTGAAATTTCAAATATTCATAGATTTTGCACATTTTGCTAATTATTTCTATTTTCTATGTTCATATCATAGAGTAATATTATATGGTTCATATGTTGCATGAGAGTACGGATGCCTCGGTGTGCGAGTGAAACTCATATTTTGCTTGATTTATTTATAGTTACAAAGTCACAAAGTTATAAATAGCTCTAGTAGTCACGAGGCATTGTACTGATAAATTAATTTATCATAATAGTTATTTGACTAGACATTGAAACATGCTATATTGAGCTACCGTATCTATATAATCTAGTTTCTGTTTGATTTACATCTGGGAATATTTTAAAATAAATATTCAATATTTATTTTCATAATCAAACAACAAACGTGAGATAAAAGTGAATAAAATAAAGTTTTAATTGGTTTTTAGGGTTCTGTACCTCAAAAGAAAAATACGGAACCCTTATAGGATCACATTGTTGTCCGTCTGTCTGTCTGTCTGTCCGTCTGACCTTTATCTCGGGAACGCGTGAAAATTAAAACCATATAAGCAAATCCATAGTATCTTGCTGCAGAAAGAAAAATAAAATTTCTCAGTTTTCATAAGCTGAATATGTCGTAAAAAATGCACATTTCGACACTCACAAGGAAATCAAAACCTATGGGGTACTTCCCGTTGACCTAGAACTATGAAATTTGGCAAGAAGCATTGTGTTAGAGTACACATGTAGGAAAAAATCCGAAAACTGTTTTTTTTAATTGAATCACAAAAAATAGTGTCTTTACGCAAGGAATGAGGGTCCAAATTATTTAAAAACCTGTTTTAACTTATGTTAATAAAGTTCTTTCATATGATACCCCACATGATACGGTTAAAGCACTTTATGTTTGGACTCTCCTTCCTTACATTAAGACCCTATTTTTTCTTTTATGTTGTACTATATGACAATGCTTTTTGCCAATTTTTACAGTTATAGGTCAAGTACCCAATCAAGTATAGGTCAAGTACCCAGTCAATTATAGGTAAGTACAATAGGTTTTGATTCCCTTGCGAGTGTCGAAATATGCGTTTTTTGCAACATATTTGGCTGTTACTTTTTTTATGAAAACTGAGAAGTTTGATTTTTCTCTCTGCAGCAAGAGACTATGGATCTGCATATATGGTTTTAATTTGAACTCGATACCTTCACGCGTTCCCGAGATACAGGACACCCGGACGGACGGACAGACAGACAACAAAGTGATCCTATATGGGTTCCGTTTTTTTTTCTTTTGAGGTACGGAACCCTAAAAAAAATCAGTATTTTATTTCTGTCACTAATCTAAAAAAAATCGGAGCGCTTGGTCGATGCGACGCGAAACCAAAATGCTGGTGCGTATCTGACCCAACGCATAAGTATTGCCATTCAACATGGCAATGCTCAGCATGTTGGGTACGCTGTAAACTGCTAGTGGGTTTGAGCAATTTTATTTTATTTTATTTATTTAAGTATACAAAACAGAATATAGCCTAACATAATATAAGATAACATGTGACAATCGATCAGAACCAGACTATAATCCAAAGCATGTATACATCATTTGAGCAAACACATTTTAGGTATTAAATTGAAACAAAGGGGAAAAAATAGAAATAGAGGCTATGAATATTTTGTAACTTTACATAGGTACTTTACATGTGTAAACAAATCTAAATTTTATTCATTTTGCAATTGATTTTATTTTGCAATCTATTTTATGGATTTGGTATAGAATGAATTGAATGGTTTTGAGACCTATATCGCTTTTTTGCTTTTTGTGTAGTAGTTTAGTTAGGTATGTGTAGTATTCTGGTTTCCGTACCTCAAAAAGAAAAATAAACAGAACCCCTTTGTTGTTTGTCTGTCCGTGTCTATCCGTGACGTTGTGCGCTAGGATCGTCGACGTCACCATCCCACATGATGAGAATCTCGTGAAGGCCGAGAAGGACAAGCTCAGCAAGTACTTTGGCTTGGTTCATGACATAATCATGTGAGATGTTGATTCGACGATTATTGTTCCTATGGTCGGTCGTCGTCTTATAACGAAGAGCCTCGGCATCTGTGGGTTGATGATTGGATAGAGCAGGGAAGTTTTGAAGGGTTGGGTACAGCAGAAATCATGCCAGATACGGAACTCATTCTCAGGAGGTTCTTCATTCTGTACCCATACCGTCAATAGTTTGGGCCCGGAACCACTAAAGGTGCCAATCTTTAGGTTCTAAAATATTGATTGAGTGGATATTAACATCTATAAAAAAAAACTATTTTTGTAAAAAAAATAATACTTTACTAATTAATAACTAACCTAATATGTTATTTACACTGCCTAGTGAAGGTATATACAATTTTTCTGTTGCTATCACATCCATATTCATATTTATATCAGTATTTTACAATGTTATCTATTAATCTTTTCGTTTGTAGAATATTTTGATGTATTAACATTTGCTTTACTTTAATAAGACTTGGATTTTTCAATACACACATTTTAGGTATTTTAAAATTTCAACAGAATATTAAGTATGTCTATTTGACAGACCCTGACTTTTTTCTGATATTAAAAATATGTTATTTTCTTGTTATTTTTTCTTTTTGCCCATAAATAATTCTTGTATCTGCTCGTTGGACAAGCCTTTAGTTTCAGGTACAATGAAGAAGCTGATAACTGCATTCGAAATAGCCACAATGGCGAAGCAGTAGAAGGTTCCGTGGATACCGAGGAGGCTGGTCATAATGGGGAAGACTGCGATGATGGCGAAGTTTAGAAACCACACCCATTCCACGATGATCATGGACGCTAGATTTTGAACCTAGAAACAGAAATGTGTCAAATCATTTTAAATCATCAACAATAACATTATGACAACTAGTAGGAACCAAACACTTCGCCACAGTACAATGTAGGCATTTCTGCGACGATAGAGAACATTTTATATAAAAAGAATAATATAAAACATTAATATAAAACATAAAAGAATATTATAAGAAATACATAAAAAGAATAGGAATAGAATATAGAATAGTAGTAATATAATAAATATTTTCGTAAAAACACAATTGCCATCTAGTCTCATCTGTGACGCTGCAAAGTGTTTGAAATGTAAAGTCTTAAAATAATATAAAACATTAAAATTATATAAAATAAATAAATAACTAAAGTTTTAGAATAATAAGTATCATTAGTCTTATGTGGCTGTGTCTACGTTTGTTTTTTTTTGTTGCGTTAAATGCATACGTCAAACTGCGTATCGTTTGAAAGAGTTACTTCTTAAGGCCCGGCTAGTCCGCAAAAGCAGTAAAACAAAGCTTTTTGAAAATTTACAAAAAATACTTGTATTATTAGTTCAAGCTCAAATTTTTTGTATGTAAAATTTTGATCTGTTGGCTGGGTTTCCCTAGAAACAAAAACACGATTGCTGAAAAAAATCTCGATAGCTTTATTTTTTGAAAAATATGCCATTTTATTTATTTTTCCCATTTATCTCCAAAGTGTTTAAAGCCATCAAAACCACATTTACCATGTTAAGTAGCTATTACATTTTTTTAGTGTTCTCTAGAATTACATTTTTGATACGTTTAGTGCATTATTTTATAGTAATTTATTTTACAATAAGTTTGCTCGCGAGCAACCGTCCCGCCGCCTTGCTTCAGCTGTTCACCCGCGCCAGTCTGTCGGTGACCACTGTCAGCGACGGTACTGTGTCGGATTGCATCGCGCGCCAAATAAAACAAATTACTATGGGAAATCATAGAACAAAGAAACCAAAAAATAAGCGAACGCGTAAGCGCAAAATTTTGGCTCATATAGAAATGATGCGATCCCGAAAAAGGTAAATACCCAGTTGCAAGTTATTATTTCCTAGAAATATACATGTAAGTATTTATATAGATCACTCGCACTCGCAGTTCATAAACCTATGAGTTCTATTCATACTCGTATAAAGAAAATGTACTTACTCTTACCTGATGTTCAAATATTTCAGTTATGAAAAATGTGTGAAGTCTGCCAACCCGCATTTGGCCAGCATGGTAGATTATGGCCTTACCCTTCTTATAATGAGAAGATGGCCCGCGCCCAGCAGTGGGATAGTTTGTACAAACTGGGCTCATAAAAAATAAATGTATACATAAACATACATACACATGCTAGCTGCATCCCGCGGTTTCACCCGCGTAGTGATGAAAAATGGTGATAATAATATATATATATATATATTCTGTCTTTCTCCAGGTCCTAAAAAATTTCTGTTCCAAATTTCATAATTATTGGTTCAGCCGTTTAGCCGTTTAGGTAACAAACAGACAGAGAGACAGATGACAGACAATTTCGCTTTTATAATCTTATATGATTCATACATTTGAAAAACATAACCCACCTTTTTGCACAGTCCGGTAAAAATACACCGCGGTCGCGGCAGGCGGCATATGGCGCGGCATCTTTGAACGCGTCACAGACTTTGAGAGTACCTGTATAGGTATACCGCCGTCTGTCGCGCGCCGCCCGCGCCGCGCGTAGGTAGGTAATTTTTACCCGATTGCGTAAGGAGGGTTGTTTATCGAGTATATGTATGTTTGTATTTATGTATGTAAGGGTGTATGTGGGTGTATATCTATGTATGTACTATGCATATTTTTAGATTACCTCCTACAGCCTAAACAGCTTGACCGATTTTGATGTGCTAGGTGTCGTTAGATTCGTCTTTACTCCCTAAATATCATATGCTATTTTTATTTTTTGTAACGCATTTTTTGTACTCTTGCAAAAATAAAATAAAATGTTTTTTCATAACCTAGAACTTCTTCGTGATAAATAAGAAATAAGTAATTTTACTGGAATAAAAAATACACACTTCAACTTTTTACAGCGATTTTACGTATACATATATTACGTATTTGAGTATAAAATATTTTAGATAGGTAGTTTCATAACATTTATATTTCCACCACAAATACAGGGTGTTAGGTTAGGTTAGGTTAGTTAGGTACATTTATCAGTGATCGACATTGTTAGCATTATTCTTGTATATTGCAGATCAAAGAAGCATCTTGAAGTAATCAACGAGTCTTTGATAACATTAGAGCCAGTTGATTTGAATACTTCTAGGATTGAGTGAGCACTACAACCTTATTTATTTTACAAAAAATTAGGTTTATGCACATATATTTTTGTAACTGCAAATTTGTATGAATTGGTAGGTAGACCAGCAATTTATGTGAAAACCACACGCAAAAAGTAAAATAAATTATAATGCACCTGTTTGTATAATTAAAATATATCTTATGTGCATTAGCCTCGTTGTAATGATAAAATGTGTGGTTGCTACAACGTTTACTTTTATATTACAGAACGACCGTCAGTGAAAACTCGCATAATCTGTCCCGTACTCCACCATGTGAGAGTAATAACATCGACATGTGAGTTGTGATATAGTTGTGAGAATAGAACATAAAAAAGAAATAAAACAGGCACGAATACTGCAACCAAAGAAGATGAAATATGCTACAACTGAAAGATCTGTTAATTTTTTGATATTGTACTACGGTTGTTTTTTATATTTTTATTATGGGAAACTTTAGCTTGACCACCGATCCCGCTAGTTTGAACGACGTTTACGGTCTACGATGGAGCGCGTTTGCTTAGAAAAACTCTATTTTAATTGCGATTGCGACGTTCTGTTACATAATGTAGGTATAATAATGTGAATCAAAGAAAATCCGTTCAGGTAGCGTATGCTGAAATTTTTCAAGGCTGTACGTTAAAAATAACAACAAAGCGCTCTGTTTTGTTAAATAATGTAGATTCAAACCCATTTCTTTCTATAATCACGCATTAGGTGTAAAAAGTAGAGTATGCACTTCGGGGATAAAGGTGTTTTTGTCTTGGGCGAGCTTGAATCCCTCGTTACACTCCGGATTCTAAATTTGTAACTCTGTAAATATGTAAATATGTAAATCTGTAAATATGTAAATCTGTAAATCTGCAAATCTGTAAATCTGTTAATCAATAAACAAACAAAATAGACAACTTATTATTTATATTATTTGTAGTAAACTCTCTCAGGATCTTTTTAAAACCTACAATAATTGTAAGTTATTTTGTTATAAAAATCCAAAGTACTAGACCGATATTGATAAAATTTATATGGGACCACTTCTGAAATCACTTACCAAAGAAAAAATTATCATCAAAATCGATTCACAATTGGTGGAGTAATCGGTGAACAAACATACAAAAAACATAGTCAAATTGAAAACCTCCTTCTTTTTGAAAGTCGGTTAACTAATGGTATTGCAATATAATTATAAAATTAACCTTGTTGTGTCTGCTTGTGTTTATTACCTAACATCCTGTATAGACCTTTACATTATTGTCAAAGATATTTACGTGATATATTTGACCTGTAATATGTAATTCTAACCAATATTTATGAAATTTGGACAGAAGATTCTTCAAGACCTGGAGAAGGACAAAGGCTATATTTTCTCATAATCATCATCGTTTTTCATCACTACGCAGGTTACATCGCAGGAGCATAGCTATTATTTTATAAATGTGATAATTTAGTGTTTTTTGTGAGTTGGTTGTTGAATGGAGATAGATATACCCACATATTATGACATACTTAGGCTTTTATCCCGGAAAAATGAACGAGTACGAGTAGTAAATTATTATTTCATAGATTTTCAAGAAATAAGCTTATAGATTGATATCAGTATATCACAACTTACTTGCCACTATAATGTAATGAAGATGTGGCTCAGACGAGTCGCGCGCCGCGCGGCGAGACTCGCGCGCGGTACGGCGCGCGGCGGATCGGTATCGCACTAAACGTACGCCACGTTTTGTGCGGACGTCGCGCTCTCATAAAACGCGGAACTATGCCGTAAACTGAGGTAGCGTAAAATACCTAAATTTCTGGACAAGCCTCGCCTTAATATTATAAAGGTGCGTTAAAAATTGGCGCACAGGCTATGAAGGTTTATAGTTATAGGCTAAGGCTAAACGATCGTAATTTTTTTAAGTTGTGAGTCCGCAAAAGTACGGTTTGTGTCAAAATCCGTCGCAAAATGAGTTGGACGACAGCTCGCACGTGCGCACGCATTATAACAAACGAATTGCGTTCTGAACATTCTTCGTTAATGCATATATTTATAATGGATCCATTGCACACATGAAAAAATATATCCGTTTGACCCCCCAGCAGAAGTTCTGTCGAATCGAATCGATCACACGAGTTTACGCATTTGACAACTCATTAAATTGCGCTCGTTTGGCTTTAGTGGTAAGCTTACCTCAGATATGAAGACTTCTGCCAGTAAGAGATAGGGTACAGTTGACGCTCCGCACATAAACATGAAGCAGTACAGCATTATAACGAGCACCGTCACCCACGGCGGAGCAGTTCCCGATTGCATCAGGTAGCCCATGGCACCCACACACAGACAGACCAGGACAGAGGATGTAATGATGAGGACCTGGAAAATTGTAAGGATTTTTATTTATCAAGTACATTATTATTACATAAACAAGTCATGAAGTCATCATCATCATCATCTCAGCCATAAAATCTCCACTGCTGCACATAGCCCTCCCCCATGGACTTTCAAAAAGACCGATTGGAAGCGGCTTACATCCAGCGTATTCCCGTTACTTATCTGTCCATCTCGTGGCTGTACTTCCTACGCTAAACAAATGTCTGTATTAAAAGAAAAATAAAATACCTGACTGCATTAGAGGAATTTTGTTAATATATGGTGACCATTTTCTAGTAAAGGAAGCGTAGCCTACCAGCTCGCTGAATTAACGATATTGTAAAGACCACGAGTCGAGCCTGAACAAGATTGGCACAGCCCCGAGATGAGTAGAGTACAAGAAGAGAGGTATATCTAAAGAGTGCTTTAGGGAGGCCTATTCTCGGCAGTGGGCATTAGCAGGCTAAAAATTATAATGATGGTGAAGTATAATTAATATTCTTTCAATTTCGTAAATACTCACTCGTCTACCGGCCTTGTCAGCGATCGCAGTGGCGACCAAACATCCACACACAAGCACCAGTGCGAAGATCACCGTGTACAGGTCTGCCTTGGCAGGGTCTGTTTGTATAAATACTTTTTTCGCGAACACTTGTACCGGGACTATGCCCATCAACACCTGGAAATTGAACAAAACAATGGATAAGAAAGTAATACAATAAGTTTTTTGACTTTTTCTGGAACTGGATATGGCTAAAATACTTCCCAAACTCTGAACTGCTATTGCACTCAATAACATTATTATCACAAATAATATCATTGATTCCACTCTTTGATAAAGTATCAACGGGATGTAGCATCAATCTTCAAAAACGTCCGAGATCAATGAGGTATATTTAGATCCCTTACACGATCAAAATAATTCGCAAAATAGACGTCTCTAGACTTCTCAATCTAAATTAGGTTTTATCGTGGCGACTTCATTTAAATCATGATTTTACCTGTGAACGCCGCAATTAGATTAATTGAAGACTCAAATGGAGATGGGTGGGATACTTGGTCAGAAGGTAGAGAGAAAATAGTTTCAAAATGGTGGTACCAGAAAGAAACAGATTGGCAGTTCATATTGGTGAACAGATTCAACTGAAATATATTTATAAAGTAGTTGGAATAGAGAGGATGTGCCTTGTACACGACAAGAAATGGTAGCGCTCTTAAAAGGAGACGCTATATAGCAGTGGGTAGATGTTGGTTGGTGATAATTATTATTTTACCTGCATTGTAATGACTGTTAGCACCACGAAGAAAGCACGTCGCGAGGATGGTGACACGACTGAAAATATACAAAACAACAATTTATAAATAAAAAACAGACATAAAAATGGCTTTATAGATTCTATTGAAACACGGCCAAAAACATTAAATATCAAATAAAAACTAGACAAGGAAAATAAATCCAGAATAACTTATTAGACAATCTTCACCAAATATGATAAAAACAAAGTAACTAATTATTAAACTGAACGAAGTGAACCCAACTTCGAGGGATTTCCATGAAGCTATTGAAGAATTGTCAGTATATAGATTCTTAATATGTGTTTGCCATTGTTATTATATATTTGATAAGTTAAAATCAGTTCAACAGTTAAATAAAACCGGCCAGTCGGACTCGCGCATGAAGGGTTCCGTACCATTATAATATAAAAACGGCAAAAAAACACGTTTGTTGTATATTAGTCCCCCTTAAATATTAATTTTATTTTAATTTAATTATTTATTTTTAAATTGAATAATATAACTCAATATTCAGTGAATATTTCAAGCGTCTACCTGTTGCCGTTGTCAAGAGGTATCGAGTAAAAATGAGCAAAAAAATCACGTTTGTTGTATGGGAGCCCCCTTAAATATTTATTTTATTCTGTAATTTGGGGAAATTCAACAGACAAAATTATTATTTTTAAAAGGTAGAAACGCTGTATTCGTTCAATGTTTAAACTCGAAGAAAGATATAGTTGTAAGCCCTATTTTTTAAAGTATAAAATTCTTACACTTCCGTGTTTATACATTTTAGAAACGGCCCTTTTTGTAAAAACAAATCGGGAGCGATTCCCCACACTATCTGATACTACTGTAAGAAATAGGCGCAACCAAGACAAACGGCGCGTACATGAAGGAAAGACAGCACTGATGCAAAATAGCATCGTATGTATGGGTCCTAAAATCTACAATAAGATTCCTAAGTCAATAGGAGACCAGAATAGTAATTTATTTCGAAAAAAGTTGAAAGCATTGTTATTGCAGAAGTGTTATTATTCTATCAATGATTTTTTAAATGATTTTTTTTAATTTTATTGACATTATGTGTATCTTTTATTGCTTCTGCTTTGTCATATTTTATATATTTTTGTTTTGTGTTTTAATCTAATAACAAATAACAATAATTATTATTTTTTTATTTTTCGCATGTGCATGATGCTCTCTACCTGACATTTGTACGCCTAATCGGCACAACATGATTTTAAGCGACTAAATTTAGTGTAACATCTTTTATGCACTTGTTGTATAAAATTATCGTGTTGTATGCAAATAAATTATCTTTATGTTTATCTGTTTATTGTTTTGTATTTGTTGTTATAGCGGCAACAGAAATACATCATCTGTGAACATTTCAACTCTCTAACTGTCATGAGATACAGCCTGGTGACAGACGGATGGACGGACGGACGGACGGACAGACAGACGGACGGTCGGACAGACAAACAGCGAAGTCTCAGTAATAGGGCCAATTTTTACCCTTTGGGTACGGAACCCTAAAAATTGTTACGAGTATATAATTTGTTTTTCTAGATTATTTAAATAATAATAATTTGGTACTGATGAAACTAAAGATAGTTAACATTTTGTGGTTCAAACCAAACTAAAAGAACTTTACTGTAACCGTATTAAGTAGAAGTTACTCACATAAAAGTTTGATCGGTGGTATTTTCTTCTGCTCTTCTGGTTCGACATTTTCTGTGTTCAGTTTCTCTTTTTCTGCGTCTTCTGCCTTTTCTGCATCTGTTATTATATAAGTATTGACGTCTGTGCTGTTCATTATTTTGCCTTTGTTTTATAACTATTTTACTAGATACCAAATTTGTAAACGTTTACTTGTAATTTTATTAAGTGAAATTATCTAAATAATAATGTAAGTACATCCTTCAATAACTAATACCTTTAAACGAGCAATTCTTGTGTATATGTATGTATATATATGATTGAATCTCGGAAACGGCACGAACGATTTTAATGAAATTTGGTTTGTAGGTAGATTAGGGGACGATAAATCAATCTTGTTAGGATTCATTTTTAGTGAACCCGGGTTTGCTCGTATTTTCGGTCATAAAAAATCCGAGTGGAGCTCGGTCGGCCAGGTACTTTTATATAAATGACTAGTGTTTTTGTCTAATACAAAGGAATTTTAGAAAGAACAAAATATGGTGTTGAAACGACTACTGTGATTCTTCACGATTTCAGTGTTTACTACATGCATTTTGGTACTTAAGGTGGAGCTCAAAGCGCGCAACTATCTCTCTCGCACATCACAACATTTTTAAACATTACAATCATAGGTTAGGGATGTTAGAAACATGAAAATTGAATTTGTTTGTTTAGATAGGAGAAATATTTAACCATTATAATTAAAAAAAAGTATATATGTATTCTATCAGCCATCTAGTTCCATAGTACAAACTTTGCTTAGTTTGGACTAGATGGTGTTGTGTGAAATGTCCACAAATATTTATTATATTATTTTATTATTATTATTACTTAGGACAGACGGTCCGATTAGGCAGGTCCAACTTTACGAGGGAGGTCAATCGTCGTATCCAACTCGGCTGGGCTGCGTTCGGGAAACTTAAAAGCGTCTTCTCGTCCAATATTCCCCAGTCCCTCAAGTCGAAAGTTTACAACCAGTGTGTGTTACCAGTGATGACATACGGCACTGAAACGTGGTCCCTAACAATGGGCCTTATAAGGAAGCTCAAGGTCACGCAACGAGCTATGGAGAGGGCTATGCTCGGAGTCTCTCTACGAGATCGAATCAGAAATGAAGAGATACGTAGACTTACAAAAGTCATCGATATAGCACAGCGGATTAGCAAGTTGAAGTGGCAGTGGGCAGGGCACATAGCACGCAGAACTGATGGCCGATGGGGCCGAAAGGTTCTCGAGTGGAGACCACGTACCGGCAAGCGCAGCGTAGGAAGACCAGCCACGAGATGGACAGACGACCTCATACAAGTGGCAGGAAGACGCTGGATGCAAGCCGCTTCCAATCGGTCTTTTTGGAAATCCATGGGGGAGGCCTATGTCCAACAGTGGACTTCTTATGGCTGAGATGATGATGATGTTTATTATGGATAGATTCTTGGCTTCCTCTGATGGAGGATCAGCTAGATTACTATTACTTCATCCTAGATTTAGACAATTTGTATTGTGTTGCTTTACATATTGAACTGGAAAGCGCAGCGTAAGAAGACCAGCAAAATGGTGGACAGAAGATATCATACAAGTAGCAGGAAGACGCTGGATGCAACTGGTCTTTTTGGAAATCCACGGGGGAGGCCTATGTCCAGTAGTGGACTAGATCTTGTGGCTGAGACGATGATGATGATATATTGAACCTCTCAGGCGCGCTTTCCATACCATTACTACATGGTATACGTGTTCGACCACCCCTAATTATTGTTATATATTTTTTATTACCAGCAGAAACAGAAATAAGTTCCACAGGTGGCATAAGCTGCTGCTTTAACTTGGATAACTCGTCCAGCACCAACTTTGATGATGAAAACACTCCTCGGTAGTGGGCGATGGCTGCAGCGGCATCCTGAAGTAATTGTAATACGAAGTCAAATATTGAATATTTTGCATGTTCAATATTTGTCTAAATTCATCAGATCTTGAAAATATTTTTCATTCGTGCGTGTTTTAAAAAAGATAGACAAAGACACGCACACATATATGTATTCCTTACCTCATCTCGTTTTTGTTTCAGCAGGAACACAGGGCTTTCCCTCACAGACCATAAGAAGGCAACTGCTACAACACTGACCAGCAAGTTCACCCAGACTATGATGCGGTACGACAGGGTCCAGCCGAATATGTAGGAGAAGAAAGCTCCTATGCAGTACAGAAGCAAGGGACCTAGAATAAGCAGATTATTTATTACAAACTTATGCTAAAATCTTATTCACTGTGATGGGAACTGTCACGAGCGAAAACGGAACAAAATAATGTTTAACTAAAATGTGCTTATTCAGCGTTTATAAGTAAGACGGTTACTCTCGTTATAGGAATCAAGCAGACAAACTGTCAATGTGTTACCATTATGCTTATAGATTCCGACATCCACATCTCGCTACGTCTCCCGGTGGAGCGCTGAAGCTTCACAGATAGCTTATAATATGATCAGAATCACTGAATTGGAAAACTATAATAAAATATAATATTAGTTATAATTATAAAAAAATTAAAAAATCGCCTTCATAATACGCAATTCGTTTACTTGGATTACATTTTTTCAGTTATTTTGATATAAAAATCAAAGTACTCAACCGATTTTGATTTTGATAAAATGTATACGGTAAGTAACACCTCTGAAGCATTGCTTCAAACAAAAAATAATCATCAAAACAATTCATAATTGGCGGAGTAATCGCTGAACAAACATATGAAAAAAACATAGAGTCGAATCGAGAACCTTCTTTTTGGAAATCTGTTAAATAATATATGAAATCTGTGGTTTTATTCGGCCACCTAGCTTAAAATATTTTATGTATTGTAAGTGGCAAGAAGCTGAAAATTCTCACCTGATGCTAACGTTCCTCTGAATGAGTCCTCAGCAACTTCAGATATGAATATAGGCGCGTAGACCAGAAGACCACCGCCAGCCATTCCACCGAGAAACCTTGCAGCCAGCACTACCGGCTTTGACGTCGTTACGCTTATCATCGCCCAAGAGATCTGGAATAGGTATTAAACAATAAATGCGGCAAAGTACGAGTGTCAATCGCACTTCAAGGCAATGCAACAAAGATAGAAAACAGGACGAATTACAAAATTTGCTATAAATCTAAGTTTTTTTTGTAATTTTACATATTTTCCAAACATTACAAATATTCTGAAAGTTCTGAAACGGTAGGCACATCAGAAGAAAATATTGATAAAAGCGCTATCTAGCAGACTTTAATAAAACAAGATGAATGTTCGGCGTACACCAGTGCACGTGAAGTAAAACATTATATCGACGAAGACGCGAGTTGAACTAGTGACGCCATCTAGCGTCACTCATTTATGTCTTACGACAACGTGAACTAATTTGATTCATTAATAAAAAACAACTACTAATATCTTTTTTTTTTTGTTATTTATTACTAGTGTTAGTTATTTAATTATTATTTGTTGATTTACATCAAAGTGAACTCTATAATCTTGCCAATTTTGACACTTGTAATTATTACCGCTCGAAAGATAAAGATCAGTTTATGTGTAGTGTCATTTAGTGTAATCCGAGGATGTTAAAAAGATTTCCCCTCGTCTAAAAATAAAACCGGCCAAGTGCGAGTCGGACCACGCACGAAGGGTTCCCTACCATTATCTATAAAAACGGCAAAAAATCACGTTTGTTGTATGAGAGCCTTAAATATAAATTTTATTTTAATTTAATTATTTATTTTAAATGTGAATAATATAACTCAATATTCAGTGAATATTTTAAGCGTCTACCAGTTGTCGTTATCAATATCGAGCAAAAAAGAGCAAAAAAATCACGTATGTTGTATGGGAGCCCCCTCAAATAGTTATTTTATTCTATTTTTAGTATTTGTTGTTATAGCGGCAATAGAAATACATCATTTGTGAAAATTTCAACTGTCTAACTATCACGGTTCATGAGATATAGCCTGGTAACAGACGGGCGGACGGACGGAAGGACAGACAGCGGTGTCTCAGTAATAGGGCCCCGTTTTTACCCTTTGGGTACGGAAGCCTAAAAAGTACTTTTATCCAGTCAGGTGTTTTGTTTTTCTCTAATATATGTATACATGATACATGTTAGATATTTTGTATCCAGTCCACGGAGTCTAGACTGGCTAGACTTGTATCTCCATTAGTTGCTTTACACAATTCCATGTAAAATGTAGCTGATGGCAAATAAAAATTAATCAATGTAGCGTCTTCCAGGAAAAAAAACTAACTCAAGCAATGAATAAGCATTAAATACACTAATTATAATCAAGAATGATGAAATGTATACTAATATTTAGTTTGTAGAATTCCACTTAAATAAATGTATATATTTTATCTTATCATAAGCCATCTCATTGCATTTCGAGCTAATAGGCTATTTTATGCTTAACACATGCTATATTCACCTTCATCAAGATTACAGATAGTAGGAACGCATTACCTTTTTAAAACGTGACCTGATGCGATATATCTGTACTTATTTAAATCCGAATACGCAAATCCGAAGGGGTCCATTCGCCTGTTTGCTCACAGCTGTACTTTGTCACAGCAGAGCTGCACAGAATATGACTATATGCAGAGAACCTAGTCTCCACTACACACGTTGCTAAGATCCTGATATAATTTGATGTTTTCATTGTTCTTGTTGATTGAGTATACTTTTGACTTGAGTTTTATACTAAATATCTTCTATTTGATCGTGATACCAATGTCAACCCGTACTAATTTGATAATTCACAATTGTCATGCAAATCTGTTTTGTTAATATTTTAGCGTCCTTTCTACACGTGTAAACATCAAGTCTATTTATTTCGTAAATCTATCTCGTATAAAAATTATCCCTTCATTTAACATTGTCACAATTTTTTTATGTTTAGATACCGACGATTGACCACCAACTCGTCTGATATTAAGCGACGGTGTGGTCGAGGATGGATCTCGTTGGACTAGAAGATATCTCATTTATATTCATTCTAGCCTTGAAAACTCCAAGAAAGTTCTCAGGAAACAGAGATGGTGGCAAAGAATTCCATTCATGTGCAGTGCGCATCAAGAACAATTGAAGACACTCCAGCGATACTTTAAAAACTTGGCAGCGCTAATTTTGGTTTCATGAGTCTTCTGTTAAACACAATATTGACTAAATATAAATAAAATAGTCGCTTTACACACTTTGTAAAACGACTTGCCTAGTATAGCGATTTTGTTATAAGGCCAATAAGCAATTTGAATTTGAATCTGACTACATAAATGTGGGAAAATGAATAACCAGCAATACATGATATTGAATAAAGCCACAAAATATTAACATTTAAATTATTTTCAAGGATGTTATACATACTTATTACGTCAAATTATGACAAATTTTGGTACTCACCACAAATGGCAGAGTCATCACCACTCCACCATTCCTTCTCCCCAGTCTGTCTATTAAAATTCCTATAATAGCCGTACCAAGCATAGCGCCCAACGACGGAAGGCTCCCCAGCAAGGATTCCTCAGAAGTCGTCATGGGTTCTGACAGCGGAGTAGTTTCATTTGACGTGTAGATGCTTGCAGTATATGAGGGCCAGGTGTTGAGCATGCCCATTGACACTTGCCCAAAACTACCTGTCAATAATGAAATTAAACATCAACATGTTTCGGTAAAGTAGAATACAGTTCTATAGGACTTCTTGATTCTTCGAGCTCTTATGCGATAAATCCGTGTGCTCGAAGGGTCAAGAAGTTCTGAAGATGACTTGTAAAGAGGTGAAACACGCGTTAACAAGAGTACCAGCTTGAAGACATCAAAGCCGTCAAGAGTACCAGCTACTCGTAAAAGACACCGAAGCAGAAGAGTACCAGCTTGATGACTTTGAAGTAGATAGATAGATAAACTCTTTATTGTACACACCTTAAAAGTAATGACAAAGTACTTAAATAGACTAGTGCAACAACAGGCGGCCTTATCGCTAAAAGCGATCTCTTCCAGGCAACCATAGTTGTAGGTAGAAGTAGGTACCGATACTAGGAGATAAAATAGGAGGTAGGTACGAATAATAGTAGGATACCGGTCTTTACGTACCGTTCACCACCTGGGTGAAACTTAGAATTTACTAACATACTGACTATTACAGGAAACATCATTACATATACAAAATTAATTTATGTATTAACTAAAGTTAAGTTTTGGTGCCGCGGCAGAACAAGGGAAAACTTTGAAACAGAAAATATTCTGACATTCAGCACCCAGCATGAGTTTGTTGCGCTGGCTGTGGAAACGCTGAGTCCGTGGTCGTCCGACACCAAAATGTTTTGGGGATCCTTGGGCTGGCGCGTATTTTGCTCAAAGGCTAGGCATACAAAGACTAAACTCTACTCTGTGGAGGACACGTTGTCAGTGTTCAGGGAACCCCACCGCACAGTGATATTTTGGACGGCGTATTTGTTTTATATTAAGTTTTTATAAATAATTTATTTTTGTTATAGTCGTATTTGTGAATGATATCTTTGTTTTATTTTAGTTTTAAGTTTTTTTATAGTCTCATGGTTTTAAGTTCGTTTCAATTTTGTAATTCAGTATTTATAAATAAAAAAAAAACAACTAATATTAAAACAAATTTTTAAAGCCTACTCACTTGCTACAGCAGTATGGAGTTGAAATAATTTCCCCTTCATTTTGGCTCCGTCTCCGCAGTGCCTTGCCAGAGTATTAATATGTAACTGAATAAATTACAAATGTATGTAGAATTACATAAACTGTTGATATCAAATAGAGATTTTATTCTGAGCTTTAAGCAAACATTATACTTCTGGCTAGATAACTGAGATGTAACTTTATAAAATTTTCGACTTACTTTGGACATTATATTAGGTAAGTAAATATAAACTCATAAAATTAGATTTTGGTTTTTTTTTGAGATCAATTAATAAATTATATTATTTATAATTAATAAATAATATAATTAATAAAAATAAATAAATTACAGTGTGGCCACACGATTAGAAAAATCTAGAAAAATCATTTTCAGTTTTTTTCTTGAATTTGTTAATATTGTATTGATTTGTATTTATCTTCTTTATTAACTATCTATTATACAAATTCCTTAATTATAGGACAATATTTCTGTAGATTTTAAATTACATGCTGATTTGTAAAATGTAAAAATAACTTAATTAAATATATCTTTATAACTAGCACGAAAAAGCGACATGGTTAAGTGGTTGATATTCCGAAAACACGTACGAAACACTTTGGCTCCACTTTCATTGTACGTACCGTGGAATGCACTTCCTGAATGGGTCTTTCTGACTGGATATAATCTAGGTGTCTTCGAGTGAATAGGTTTCTTCTAGGCAAGCGCGCTCCATCGTAGACAGTAACTGTCGCTTAACACCAGGTCAGTTGACGGTCAAGCGCAAGCCTACTTTCGAAAAAAAAACGATATTTTTGGGTTCCGTACTTCAAAAGGAAAAAAACGGTAAGGTCCGGGGAGGTAATTGCAACGGGAAAATGCAACTAATTTAAATAATTTCGCGCCGTTTGATTAATTATTACGTATAATGCCATCTAAGAAACTAAGCAGCTGCTTAGTTTCTTAGATGGCATTATTCGTAATAATCAAACGGCGTGAAGTTATTTAAATTAGTTGCATTTTCCCGGTAGTTGCAATTGCTTCCCCGGACCTTACCCTTATAGGATCACTTTGTTGTCCGTC
This sequence comes from Lycia hirtaria, assembly GCA_947563715.1. Lineage (NCBI taxonomy): Eukaryota > Metazoa > Arthropoda > Insecta > Lepidoptera > Geometridae > Lycia > Lycia hirtaria. The sequence goes on along the minus strand of OX387383.1, from coordinate 25,758,752 downwards.
TGTCAATACTTTCTATCTCGGGAACTCGTGGAGGTATCAAGTCAAAATATAAATCATATACGCAGATCCTTGATGATATGATCCCAGATGTATTTCCTTAAAAACTTTAGGTTACTTTTAAAAAGGTTACAGTCCCAATATTTCGCAGAAACCGCATATTTCGACACTCACAAAAAATCAAAATCTTGGTAAGTACTTACTTCCCGTTAACCTAGAACTATGAAATTTGGCAAGAAGCCTTGTCTTATACCTAGTACACATAGCGAAAATTTCGAAAACAGTATATTTAATCACAATTAAATGGCCAAGTGCGTGCCGTGCCGCGCGCAATGTAGGGTTCCGTAGTTACATATATCTAAATGTATGTGATTTGCAAAAAACGGGGTCTCTTGTTTGATACTACTATAATTTTAACTTTATAGACTAGTACTGAAAATACGAGCAAGCCCGGGTTCACTGAAAATGGAACCTAGCGAAATCGATTTATCGTTCCTTAATCTACCTACAAACCATTTTCATATCTCCATAGCCGGTATAGGGGTGGGGAGGGGCGGGGGGGGGGGGGGGGGGGGGGTTGGCCTACTAACATTTTAATATTAGTAGTTATTTTTTCCAAAAAAATTGAAATGCTGAAACTATAAGGTTTCCTTTTCCTTGTTTACTATGGAACCCTAAAAAACGGGTCTTTATGCAAGGAAAGAGGGTCCAAATTTTAAAGTGAGTTAATCGTATCCTATGGGGTATTATATGAAAGAGCTTGATTAGCACAAGCTAAAACAGGTTTTTAAAAATAGAGAAGGGATCTATGTTTCCCTTCTCTACTTTAGGTAACCAATGTGTGTATGATATAAGAAAAAAAAAAACACAATTTGTATAAAAATACGTATAATATTTAATCAAATTAAAACAATCATATCTTATTTACATTAGCAGTACAATCAATTTACTGTAGATATCACATTTAAACATCTGTTATTTGTAGATAATTTAATTTTAGTTTCAGACAACTGTCTCTGCAGAATTTAATTAATATTTTAGTTACATAGAGTCCTAAGTGTGCAGTTGGCAATAAAAAAAAGTCTGTATTCAGTTTTAATCAATACAGGGCTACTGCGTTAGTAATGAACCAACGGCGTTACCTTAAGAATCAACCATGAATGAGGAGGTACCCGTGGACCAACTAATACGTTTGAAGCGCGTTCTAAAGTACGAACGCCGAGCAGGAAGAATTTCCTACATTGACCTATGACTATATTGCTATCGGGCTCGCATAGGGGCCGGTCGTTGCACCTGTACGAGCGCGATAGCAATATAATCACGCGGGAGTGACACAGATAGGTAATCATAGGTCAATGTACGAAATTCTTCCTGCTCGGCGTCCGTACTTTAAGAGGGACCACTATCTCGGAATAAACTCTAGCGCAGATCTTTGGTTTTCCTTACAGTAAAAATAAGTGCTTTATTGCTTTTTTGTGCTTTGTGCTTCTTCCTTCCAATAAAGTGTTCCTGTATCTGATCGTTGGACAGTCCTTTGGTTTCAGGTACTATGAAGAAGCTAATGACTGCGTTGCTAAAAGCTATTAGTGCAAAACAGTAGAAAGCCCCGTGGATGCCGATAAGGCTGTTTAGGAAGGGGAAGACGGCGATGATGCTAAAGTTCAGGAACCACGTCCATAGTACGATGACTGTTGCTGCTATATTTTGAACCTAGAAACGAAAAAAAATAACGGTTACTATTTTTAACCGACTTCCAAAAAGAAGGAGGTTATCAATTCTGTCTGTATGTTTTTTTTTGTATGTTTGTTCACCGATTACTTAGCCAATTGTGCATTGATTTTGATGATTTTTGTATTTAGCAGATCATCCTTCAGAGGAGCTCCCATATTAGTTTTATCAATATCGATGCAGTATTTTCATTTTTATATCAAAATAATTGATAAAGTATCATCCAAACAACTGTAGAAAAGTGAATAGCAAGTCGCGTATACGAGTATGCGTGCATTCTTTTTTCTGCAGGCGTTATACATATTGCGGATTTTGAAGTCGGTTTTATTAGTTTTTAAAGTATAATTATAGATTTCTTAATCTGTTTTCAATACATTATTATGAAAAATAATGACTAATAGATAAAAATAAATAATTCGTTTTGAGATGAAATAATAAATTGTTTCGGAAAGTCAAGAATAGCTTATATTGGAACAAGTATATACTTATATATTATAATTTTATAGTTTAAATAAAACCGCCCAAGTGGGAGTCGGACTCGCGCACGAGGGGTTCCGTGCCATTATCTATAAAAACGGCAAAAAAAACACGTTTGTTGTATGGGAGCCCTCCTTATTTCTTAAAGTGAATAATATAACTCAATATTCTGTGAATATTTCAAGCGTCTACCTGTTGCCGTTATTAATATCTAGCGAAAACGAGCAAAAAATCATGTTTGTTGTGGGAGCCCCCTTAAATATTTATTTTATTCTGTTTTTAGGGTTCCATACCTCAAAAGAAAAATACGGAACCCTTATAGGATCACTTTGTTGTACGTCTGCCCGTCTGTCTGTCCGGGTGTCAAGACCTTTATCTCAGGAACGCGTGCAGGTATCGAGTTGAAATTAAACCCATATACGCAGATCCATAGTATCTTGCTGCAAAGAGAAAAATCAAACTTCTGAGTTTTCATAAAAAAAAGTTACAGCCGAATAAGTCGAAAAAAAACCGCACATTTCGACACTCACAAGGGAATTAAAACCTATGGGGTACTTCCCGTTGACCTAGAACTATGAAATTTGGCGAATTGTGTTATAGCATTGTGTTATAGTACACAGAGGAAAAAATCCGAAAACCGGCAACTAACTGGCTTTAAGCGATAAGGCCGCCTGTTGTTACACTAGTCTATTTAAGTACTTTGTTATTACTTTTAAGGTGTGTACAATAAAGAGTTTATCTATCTATCTATTTAACTGGAAATTTTTAATTAAATCACAAAAAATTGGGTCTTTAAGCAAGGAAAGAGGGTCCTAATTTTAAAGTACTTTAACCATATCTAAGAAAGAGATTTATTACCACAAGCTAAAACAGATTTTTAAATATTTTTACGATGTATATTTTTCGATTAATGAAGGAAAATATAAAAAAATATATAATTTCCCTCTTTTATCTACTAGTTTGTACGGAACCTTCGGTGGGCGAGTCTGACTCGTCTTGTCCGGTTTTTTTAGTATTTGTGATGATGTATTTATGTTGCCGCTATAATAGCGGCAACATAAATACATCATCTGTGAAAATTTCAACTGTCTAACTATCACGGTTCATGACATACAGCTTGGTGGCAGACGGACGGACGGACAGACAGCGAATTCTTAGTAATAGGGTCCCGTTTTTGCCCTTTTGGTACGGAACCCTGGGAAAACTGAAACAACCGACTTCAAAGTACGCTATTTCGTTCGCTATTTTGATACATAAAGTTCATATCTGGGGGCACGGCCGTGCCCCCGCCATGTGAGCGAGCGGGTGCGTACGGCCGGGACTATCTTTACACGAAGAGATTCGTCGGACTCGAAGCGATTTTTCGGATTTTTAGACCGTCATAGCTTCGGCCTCGATAACACTAGATAGTTCAAATTTTCAGGATCAAGTGTGGTCAGTGGACTGATACAATATAAAAAAAATATGTATCTAGCTTTTATAGTTTCTATTTTATTGATACCTAAAATACGCCGATTTGCCGTTGATTAACCAAAAAAATAAGCGACTTGCTGAAGACCAAGAAAGCTGAAATTTGGTATGTAGGCTAAAATTTTCACACAAATAATGCTAAAGCTAAAACATTTGAAACATAAAAATATTTAAAAACCTGTTTTAGCTTATGCTAATGAAGCTCTTTCACATGATACCGCACATGATACGGTTAATTCACTTTTCAGACCACCTGCCCTATAATGTTCCTTTTTATAACATGTACAGAGGGTCCAAAGTACTACATTTACGCCCTAGAGCTGTAATGTTGTATGGGATTTCATTATATCACACTATGACTTCTGGAATGGAAAGGGCTCGGCATCAATATTAACGGCGAGCACATCACTCACCTTCGGTTTGCCGACGATATAGTAGTCATGGCAGAGTCGATGGAAGACCTCAGTACGATGCTCGAAGACCTCAATAGAGTTTCCCAACGGGTGGGCCTCAAAATGAACATGGACAAAACGAAGGTTATGTCGAACGCCCATGTAGTGCCCACCCCAATATCTGTGGGGAACTCCACTCTTGAAGTTGTTGACGAATACGTCTACCTAGGACAAACGGTCCGATTAGGCAGGTCCAACTTTGCGAGGGGGGTCAATCGTCGTATCCAACTCGGCTGGGCAGCGTTCGGGAAACTTAAAAGCGTCTTCTCGTCCAATATACCCCAGTCCCTCAAGTCGAAAGTTTACAACCAGTGTGTGTTACCAGTGATGACATACGGCACTGAAACGTGGTCCCTAACTATGGGCCTTATAAGGAAGCTCAAGGTCGCGCAGCGAGCTATGGAGAGGGCTATGCTCGGAGTCTCTCTACGAGATCGAATCAGAAATGAAGAGATACGTAGACGTACAGGAGTCACCGATATAGCACAGCGGATTAGCAAGTTGAAGTGGCAGTGGGCAGGGCACATAGCACGTAGAACTGATGGCCGATGGGGCCGAAAGGTTCTTGAGTGGAGACCACGTACCGGCAAGCGCAGCGTAGGAAGACCAGCCACGAGATGGACAGATGACCTCATACAAGTGGCAGGAAGACGCTGGATGCAAGCCGCTTCCAATCGGTCTTTTTGGAAATCCATGGGGGAGGCCTATGTCCAGCAGTGGACTTCTTATGGCTGAGATGATGATGATGACACTATGATATAATGTGAATTGAATTTAGAATCTAAGCCTACTAGATTGTCAGAGTCCAATCAGAGATGAATACTTCTACCATACCGGCCCATAACAAAAAGAATTCACTCCAAAATCGTACTGGCAACCGAGAATAGAACATAAAAAAGAAATAAAACAGGGACGAATACTGCAACCAAAGAGAATGAAACATGCTACAACTGAAACATCTGTTGATTTTTGGATATTGTACTACGGTTGATTTTTATATTTTTATTATTGGAAACTTTAGCTTGACCACCGATCCCGCTAGTTTTACACGACGTACGATCTACGATGGAGCGCGCTTGTCTAGAAAAACTCTATTTCACTTACGAGTATGACGTCCTAGTACCTATTGTAGGTATAATAATGTCAAAGAAAATCTGTTCAGGTAGCGTATGCTGTAATTTTTGATGTTCGTACGTTAAAAATAACAACAAAGCGCTCTGTTTTGTCAAATAATGTAGATTCAAAACAATTTATTTCTATTATCACGCAGTAGGTGTGAAAAGTAGAGTATGTACCACGGGGACAAAGGTGTTTTTGTCTTGGGCGACCTTGAATCCCGCGTTACACTTCGGATTCTAGTCTTAACCCCCTACACCCTAGAATCCTACGTTACACTCGGGATTCAATATGTCGCCCGTGACATAAAACACTACTTTATCCCCTTGGTGCATAATCTACTATTAACATTTGGACCTTCATTCCTTGCATAGACACTATTTTTTTGTGATTAAATTAAAAATGTCCAGTTTTCGGATTTTTCCCTATATTATGTGTACTATAACAAAATGCTTCTTACCAAATTTCATAGTTCTAGGTCAACAGGAAGTACCCCATAGGTTTTGATTCCTTTGTGAATGTCGAAATGTGCGTTTCTTACGACATATACGGCTGTAACTTTTTTTTACGAAAACTGAGATTTTTAATTTTTCTTTTTGCAGCAAGAAACTATAGATCTGCGTATATGGTTTTAATTTCAACACGATACCTTCACGCGTTCCCGAGATAAAGGTCTTGACACCCATACGGACGGACAGACGGACAGACGGACAGACAGACAACAAAGGGTTCCGTTTTTTTCTTTTGAGGTACGGAACCCTAAAAATATATCAAAATCAGTCCATCCATTTGAGAGCAACGATGCCACAAACAGACACACAGATACACAGAATATTAATACATCAAATATAGAGTTGTCAAACTTATTATATACCTACCTACCTTTTTTTATCTTTTTGGATCGGGCGTTAAAAACTGAAATAACTGACTTCCAAATTCGCAATTTTGTTGTAAAATCAACCTACTGAACCGATAATAATGAAATGTTGGGACTAATCCCTTATACCCAAATAGACCCTTTCAAACCAAAATCACTTGATGTCAATCTTTGTCTAAGCAGATAAGCATAAACAAACCAAACAACAAAGGATATTAAACCGTATGTAGTAACAAATAAGGTCAAATTACGGTCACACCAAAATATGTAACGTATGTTGACCTTAGTGCTACAATGAAACAATACAATTTAAATTAATGAGATAAACTTATAATCCAATGAAGCGTCACTTACGCCGTTTTTCTTTTTGCTCGATCTCATTTCCTGCAATTGTCTAGAAAAAGGTCGTAAGTCCTTTTATGCGTTTATCGGTTTTAAGCCGGATCCACTGCTCTTTCAGTTAAAAACTTTATTATGTTGTCGTCCTGATTGTACACTATTTGCTGTTCTCAAAATGTTTGTTGTTATATTAAATGATTTGTCTTAACTTTAGTATTTTAGTAAGATCCTTATAGTGTTTATCTAGAATCAATTTTATGTATGCTTCTGAAAAAAACGGCACCACATTTCAAAAATACATAGGAATGAAAATCAAGCACAGACAGACGACTCACATTTAAATTGTCGATATCATTACACCTGTCAAATTTCGTATGAGTACTCGCATTTCTGTATTTTCTTATTTTTATTTTTTGGTAAACTCCTACGGAATTTCGTAGAATTTAACTAAAAATTCATTGAAATGCATTAAATTTTAACTAATTTATCATGTAAATTTTGCATGAGTTTATGACCTGAAGTTTAATTTCCATGAGTAACAATCGCGAAACCCTTGGAAAAAATTAATTAAAAATTGTTTAAATGTTTAAAACAAAATAAGGATTTAGAAGAATTATTTTAATGCTATGTCAAAGAACATTTTGAATTTGGTACGATAATAAATTATTATGTGACTGTTAAAAACTGGTAGATACGAAAATAGGTAGATGTTGAACCGGCTTTAAATTGCAAGTAGTGGTGGGACGTCATACATAAATTAGCATATCAATGTTAGGGAATTATATAAAATAAAATAATAAATTCGAAGATATAGAATTACTGAATAGACTTAAGCACAGAAATTCAGTTGTGCATAAACCTAGAGATTAACATTATAATCTCCAGGAATAATTTAATTTTCTTATATTAATTTTTATATATGCAAATATGAATTTGAACTCAAAAGGTACTCAAACCCATTTTTTGAGTAAGTAAAATAAATATATAAAAAGTTTTTGACGTGACAACTTCTAATAAATCGATGAACGCCGGCTGCATACACGAAAAAGTATGACTCATTGTCCCGTTACGTTACGTTCTTTGTCCCGTTACAACCACGCGCGGTGGCTGAGGAAGCGGGCGGGTGTGCGCCAAACTATTGTCCGTAAACCGACTTTACAGACAACCAATTTTTAGGGTTCCATACCTCAATAGGAAAAAACGGAACCCTTATCAGGATCACTTTGTTGTCCGTCTGTCCGTCTGTCTGTCAGTCCGTCTGTCCGGGTGTCAAGACCTTTATCTCGGGAACGCGTGAAGGTATCGAGTTGAAATTAAAACCATATACGCAGATTCATAGTATCTTGCTGCAGAAAGAAAAATAAAATTTCTCAGTTTTTGTAAAAAAAAGTTACAGCCGAATATGTCGTAAAAACGCACATTTCGACACTCACAGAGGAATCAAAATATATGGGGTACTTCCCGTTGACTTAGAACTCTGATATTTGGCAAGAAGCATTGTGTTAGAGTACACATATAGGAAAAAATCTGAAAAATGGTCATTTTTAATTTAATCATAAAAAATAGTGTCTCTATGCAAGGAATGAGGGCCCAAATTTTAAAGTGAATTAACCGTATCATGTGGGGTATCATATGAAATAGCTTTATTAACATAAGTTAAAACAGGTTTTGAAATATTTTTACGATGTATATTTTTCGGTATAAGAAGGAAAATATGAAAAAGTACGATGTCCCCCCTTTATCTACTAGTTTGTACGGAACCCTCGGTGGGCGAGTCTGACTCGTACTTGTCCGGTTTTTTTTTTTGTTAAAAAGAGGATTAAATCGAAACTATTCTATAAACATATTTAAATTTAGACTACTGTGTCGTGAAAGTGGTACTGTTTTGTTACTTAAATTGTATTAAGATTGTATTATTTGCTTTAAAATTGTATTACCTGCACAATAAAATATATTTGTCGAACATAATAAATTAAATGCGTAGGATAGAATATTTTCTACGGACTGACATCGATTTTACACTCCAAATAAAAGATAAATCAATTAAATCTATATTTTTTCAATCATCATTATATTTCAGAAAATTAACAAGTAATTTTATCAGATGCTAAAATTAATATGCTAACGATAGCATTATTATCTACAACACTAAGACTGATAAAGATTCTACAGCTAACACAGCTGGGCTGGGCACGGTCAGTACTCCGAGAGCCGGTACGAAGTTCGCGTGTGCGGGTCGATATTAACTGTGTTGTTATTACGGTTTCGGATAACTCACGTTAAGAATATTGAAGTGCTAAATATTTGGTGCATCCCTATTTGTTGAACTCTGAACTTTAGCATGAAGGTTTGTGTATGATATTTATTTTTAATTAAATGCAACGCAATTGTGTCTTTGTGTTTAGTACACTATAAAGTGACCTGATACATCACAGTAAGCAACAAGTAAGAAAAACAAAATACCCGACTGCAGAAAAGCAGTTTTTCCAGTAATAACATAAGATTATGTTACGCTTGATACGCTGATGAGTGTACGTATTTTGTGAGAAAGTATGCGTAAAATTGCTGTAAAAGATAATAAATGCCGTTTAGGCTGTAGGTGATAATATACAAACATACTTACATACCATCATACATACATTTATATATGTATTTATTACGTACATATAAATATATGTACATGCACTCGAAAAACATAACCCTCCTTACGCAGTCGTTGAATAGGGAATATAGTATGACATGTATTTTATCAATGAAATAATTCAACAAGTACATGTACAATGAAAAACAAAATACCGGACTGCAGAAAAGCAGTTTTTCCAGTCTAACTTACGATTTCGTTACGCTTGATACGCTGATGAGAACGTTTTTTGTTAGAAAGTACGCGTAAAATCGCTGTAAAAGATTATAAATGTAGGGACATTCTTTAGAATAATTTTAGTAAAATCACTTGTTTATTACGAAATAGTTCGTCGGGGGTTACGAAAAAAACGCGTTTTTTATTTTATTTTTGCAAGAGATGTATTATTGTTATTAGAAAAAAATATAGTCTTTGACACTCAGGGAGTGAAGACGAATCTAACGATCGAACATCAAAATCGGAAAAGCCGTTTAGGCTGTAGGCTTTCATATAATATGTAGACTCAAACATACATACATACCGACATACATACATACACTCGAAAAACATAACCCTCCTTCTTACGCGGCCTAGGCCAGGCTTAGGCCAAGTGCATTTGTCTCTTGAATACGTGCAACTGGAGTTTTTTTCGTTCAAAAATAAATTAAGCTTGTTATTCAAAAACTTAAACAAGTACTTACTAAAAAAAAACTTTTTAAGTTAAACGGTTTTATTGAAAAGAAAGATAATGATGTAGGTAATATATTTACTGTATTTACTAGAAAAGCCCTTTTATTTGATACCCATATTTCGGGGGTTGTGTTAAAATATGAAATCCGCCATTTTTTGGTGGCGGCCATCTTGGATTTACAATAATACAGAATATACTTAATTGTATTGTCATCAGGACTAAAGGTGTATATCAAATTTCAGATCGATCCGTCAACTGCAAGGGGGTAAAATTTCAATTACTAAATTTGACCCAAACAAACAAATAAACAGGCCAAGTTAAATAAAACCGTTCAATATAACTTATTTTAAAGTAGCGTGAAAAATTAAAAAAAATATATTTTTAATTACATACTTTCTGCATATTTTTCAGATCATCAAACTATGCTCAATATAATATAAAAGAACCAGGATGTCAGAAAAGACAGGAGTTCGCTTTGAAGAGGCAGAGAGGAAGAAAGGCCTCATACTGAGTTCCATAGCAGTGGTTTGTGGGGCTCTGGGATGGCTGTCGAGGAATTCTCCCCCACTGCTGGGATTGGTAGCTGTATTAACTGGGTACCTGATGACGGGGGATAGATACCAGTGGATTTATATATGGAAGAAGACACATCATCGAGATTTAACGTGAGTTTTAGACATAAGCTATTTTTAACCGACTTCAAATGAAGAGAATGTTCTATAATTGACTGTATGTAATTTTTTATGTAAGCAGATACGTTAATCGAGACTTTTTTCATTCCTGAACAAATTTCAGTTATTAAAATTAAACAAATTTAACGGATTTATCACGTCAATTCCTAGAGCCCAGGGGGCCAATTCAGTTATTCAAAACCGATCCGTAACTGAACCTTGTGCGAAGCATTTCCTGTCGGCTGCTATCATTTTTTGATTTAGTAACGAGCGAAGGACGTGTTACGTTTCATCAAATGTGTCAATTGTATGACATAAAAGTGACTGAATCAAAAAAACTATGGCGGCCGACGGGAAACGCTCCACATATGGTTCGGCTATGGAGCGGTCTTGAATAACTGAATTGGGCCCCAGTGGCAGATGTTACATATTTTATTAATCCACTTAAAAAAAATAGTTTAAAAACTTAAAAAAACACGCTTCAAATTATTGTATTGTCATCGGTCCTCGATAAGTCTACAAAGTTTGAATGAAATCTGACCGTTTGAAGTGGGCCAAAATCAAGTCCAAAGGAGTCGGTTACAAACAAACAAACATGCACACAGGTGAAGCTCATAAAAGCGAGTTAAAAAGGAGATTATGACGAACTGAATATGTCGTACTAAGTACTACTCGTATACTCGTAGACTCTGAAGGTACATTAAATCGGTAGCTAGTGCCGAGGCCTATAAATGGTAAGGGAGCGCACTGTAAAAATCTTACTTCATCAGCAACCACGATGAGACCTACTTTAGGTGATTCCATGATTGATGATTGACTGGCCTTGTGGCTCAGTTGGTAGTATGTTTATCTGTATTTGTAATTTATTTATCTGTAATTTTAAGTATTCTATCAGCCATCTAGTTCCATAGTACAAGCTTTGCTTAGTTTGGGCTAGACGGTGTTGTGTGAAATGTCCACAAATATTTATATTTATTTATTTGCATCAGTAATCTGCCAAACATTGTAAATTAGGCAAAAAAATATAAGTTTTTGATAGTGTGAAGCTTGATTTTTATATAGATATCTATTATTTAACAGTATCAAATACTATTTGTTAGCAACCAGACAAATATTGGGGGTCAATTATACATATAAATAATGTCACCATGAAAATTATTAAAGCACATTGATAATAAATATCAAAATAATTACAATGACCGGGTACTATCAATATTGCCATTAACTTATTGGGCAGCGTCTTATTTTATAACAAATAATTTGTTTGTGATAGAAAAGCAGTAGGTTAAGGTTATTCCTTTCTAAACGGTTTTATTTAGCTTGATGCCGTGTTTGCTGTTGTTTATGTTTTTTGGGACAAATTTTGTAATCGAAATTTGACCCCCTTCCCGTAGATGAAAATGCAATGAAATATATTTAGTCATCATCATCTCAGCCACAAGAAGTCCACTGCTGGACATAGGCTGGACCATGGATTTCCAAAAAGACCGGTTGAAAGCGGGCAGGGTCATAGAACGTAGAACTGACGGCCGATGGGGCCGAAAAGTTCTCGAATGGAGACCACGAACCAGCAAGCGCAGCGTAGGAATCCGTAGGATATATTTAGCATCATTCTAAATTCAATATGGCCGCCGCCACAATATGGCGGATTTCATATTTTTTCACCACCCCCACAATATGGATATCAAATGAAAGGGCTTATCTAGTAGGATACTGTAAATGTATTACCCACATAATTATCTTTCTTTTCAATAAAACCATTTAATTTAAAAAGTTTTCTAAGTACTTCATTATGATGAACAAAGTCTTTCAGTGACAGAAGAGCAGTGGGCTTCGGTTATTTTTCAAAAGCGCTCGTGTTACTTTTCCTTGCACGCACGAAGTCGTTGGCAACAGCTAGTGTTCCGTATCATTATATTTAGCATCACACCCCCAGTAATATTAATCCAAGCTACCTATCTAATCATATTATAATCTACACAAATGATATATAATATAAATAACATAACAAATTTTAGCCTTAAGAAAAGAAGCTTTAAGAATTATTCGATTATTTTTATTTTTTAGCGAGCGAAAGGGTTAATTTCTCTCGGTCTGCGTAAGAAGGAGGGTTATGTTTTTCTACTAAATGTTTTTTTGTATGTATATAATTTGTATATGGGTGTATATATTGTCCATTTGACATTTTTAGGGTTCCGTACCCAAAGGGTAAAAACGGGACCCTATTACTAAGACATCGTTGTCTGTCTGTCCGTCCGTCTGTCACCAGGCTGTATCTCATGAACCGTGATAGTCAGACAGTTGAAATTTTCACAGATGATGTATTTCTATTGCCGCTATAACAACAAACTAAAAAACAGAATTAAATAATATTTAAGGGGGCTCCCATACAGTAAACGTGATATTTTTGCTCGTTTTTGCTCGATATTGATAACGGCAACAGGTAGACGCTTGAAATATTCACAGAATATTGAGTTATATTATTCAATTTAAAATAAATAATTAAATTAAAATAAAATTAATATTTAAGGGGGGCTCCCATACAACTTATACTTATACATACAGGTTTCTAGGTAGTAATAGTCTTTGGGCCAAGCCGCGGACAGACAGATATGCTGAAACTACAAGAATTCCTTGTTTACCACGGAACCCTAAAAAGTACTACCTATCTATCTCCGCGGGCAAAGTCGCGCGTGACAGCTAGTAAGCGATAAGATAGTGCGGTTCACTGATATCTCTTATCTCTCCAATAGTCTTAACGAAGTGTTGTATATAACTGTAAGAGTTGTACTCGTAATGAATTCCAAGCATATTCAGTTTTTACCCGACTGCGAGAGAAGGGCTATGTTTTTAGAGTGTATGTATGTTTGTATGTATTTATGTGGGAAGGATTTTGACGTCCGAGAGTCGTTAGATTAGTATTCACTCCTCGAGTGTCTTAAGTTACCCCTAACACAAAAAATATGTTCGCTCGTTTGATCTCAACTTAAGTCGTATATCGGTATGGTATTTTAATTAAATTGCTATTTAATACATAATCAAAACATACGTATGATAACCTTACATAATTATATTGAACTGATTAGATAAATGGCCTTTGAATATTTGTTGTCTTCTTAGCGGATTTTGATTGTATATCGGCGTTGCACTCGCAAAAACATAGATAGATAAACTGGTCGAATTGATAAGTTCCTTTTTTTTAAGTCGGTTAAAAAGGGTCGTCAAAGCTCATCACCGCTCATGTCACTGTCTATCACTGTCTATCAAACAATTGAAATATAAGGGGTAGACACTGCTCTGCAGTTGCGATGAACGAAGTGAGTGTACAAAAGCCCATATCTTGAAAACTACTGAACCGATTTTGATAAAACTTACAGTGACTCCTAAGTTGAAAGATACTTTATTCAATAAAAAAAGATTGTTTCAAATACGACTTCTAGTTTCTGCGTAATGCGTGGACAAACATACATACACTTATGAAATTTGGCACACATGTTTAGAAGCTGGTATAGACTAACATATACAAAAATTTTGAATTTCTGACAATATTACAAACATACAGGTCGAATTGATAACCTCAATTTTTTTGAAGTCGGTTAATAAAAATAAATCATAAATATTCCCTATTCTGAATAAGTTATTTTTTTCTGCAAAATGAGCACTAGAGCCTCGGGAGCATTTTACAATAGGTAATAGTTTTGGCAAATATTTTTTTGCGATGTCTAAGTACTATTTGTAGAACTACAAGGTAATCTATAAAGATTATCTATTATATCTATTTATTTATGAAATCCTAATATTAAAATCCTAACTAGGTATATATAGTATTATATCATATAATATTATTAAAAGCGAAAGTAGGTAACTCTGTCTCTATGTCTGTCTGTTACCTCAACACGGATATACGGCTGAACCAATCGTTATGAAATTTGGCAAAGAGATTCATTAGGACCTGGAGAATGACATAGGCTATATTTTATCAACATCAATATCATTTTTAGGGTTCCGTACCTCAATAGGAAAAAACGAAACCCTTATAGGATCACTTTGTTGTCCGTCTGTCCGTCTGTCCGTCTGTCCGTGTCCGGGTGTCAAGACCTTTATCTCGGGAACGCGTGAAGGTATCGAGTTGAAATTAAAACCATATACGCAGATCCATAGTATCTTGCTGCAGAAAGAAAAATAAAATTTCTCAGTTTTCGTAAAAAAAAGTTACAGCCGAATTTGTCGTAAAAACGCACATTTCGACACTGACAGAGGAATCAAAACCTATGGGGTACTTCCCGTTGACCTAGAACTCTGAAATTTGGCAAGAAGCATTGTGTTAGAGTACACATACTTATAGGAAAAAATCCGAAAACTGGACATTTTTAATTTAATCACAAAAAAAAAGTGAATTAACCGTATCATGTGGGGTATCATATGAAAGAGCCTCATTAGCATAAGCTAAAACAGGTTTTTAACACATTCACTTCAGCTGGGAACCAAAACTCTTTAGGCGAATTTTGATTAAGTACAGAGTGGCCGCGCAAAGCAACGTTGACTGCCTCAAACGCCGCCGGTTTACTGACTACTACAAAATTAACGGGACGCTAACTCGGATCCGAGTGGGAAGCACCGCTCTACTCGGATCCGAGTGGTGAGCAGGGAATGTGTTAAATATTTTTACGATGTATATTTTTCGGTTTATGAAGGAAAATATAAAAAAATATATGATTTCCCCCTTTTATTTAGTTTGTACGGAACCCTCGGTGGGCGAGTCTGACTCACACTTGTCCGGTTTTCATTACTATGCAGGTGAAACCGCGGGCTACAACTAGTATTACTTAATTTGCCTCGGCCGTGGTTAGAATATGACCGCGCGGCGCACGCGCAACAATACGGCTCGAGTGTCGCACGTTATCAAGGAGCAAAGGTCTTCGGGAATCGAATGTCTCTTAACCGTTCATTCACTCCTGGTACTCGTACTATTTAGACTTTACTTTATTATCATTTATTTATATATATTTAAACAGTACCTAATCTTTCTTTACAATTGAAATTGCATGAGATTAAATATAAAGGGCCTTGTCGAAAAACGTTACTTAACTTTAACCAACGTCTTAAGTTTTCCGTCTGCTTTCCGCAAGTGTCATTACGTGTCAGCCAGAAATTGACAAAATATGTTCAGCATTGCTTAAAGTTAAGTAACGTTTTTCGGTAAGGCAGAAAATGTTGGCCTTAAGCCCTATATTATGGACTATATGGGCTATAAAGGGCTGTACATTTTCTTGAATAAATAAAATAAAAAACCCATGCCGTTATTTTTAACCACACACGCAAAAAGAGGGGTGTTATAAGTCTGGTGTGTATTTGTATATCTGTGTGTCTGTTTGTGACATCGCAGCTCTTAGGCTGACTTAAACGCAGCCTTAAATGGATAGACCGATTTTGTATTTTTCAGGCTTCCGTACTAAGGGTGCGGGAGCCTATTCGTGAGGCTACGGTATCTGTCCGTCTGTCTGTCCTACACTTAAACAGCTGTATCTTTCAAAAGGTAATAGATACAAGTCTCAAAATTGGCAATATTATGGGGTTCCCTTTGATTTAAATCGACAAATAATGCCGGTTTACACCGTGTTATATTTCTACTGTATAGAAATATGTGAAATTACAAATAGTAGTCCAGTTTTCTGTGTTCATATTAAACTAAACATAGAGTAAATGGTAGTGATAGATTCTCTTTGGATAAAGAAAATAGGTTTGTAACACTTACCTACTTATTTAAAATTGGTATGCGAACGCCTAGCAGTTCAGGCTGTTCCTAATTTACAGCAAATAATAATAATTGAAGTTATTAGGAATGAGTATGTTAGAGGAAGCCTGAAAGTAGCACCAGTCACCGAAAAGTCATGGATAGGAGTACAGAAAGCCTCGGTGTGCGAGTACACTTGTACCTTGCCAGATTTATTACAATTACAATATACGAGTACATAACAATTATTTGCTTTAAATACAATTCCCATGTGGGATTACTTAGTTGTTATTTCGCATTAGAATTAATTAGAATTTAAATAAGCATATTTGTATAAAATAAAATCATGCTCAAGGTTCAGTTATTTCACAGTATTAATATTCTAGTAGCAAAAAATAATTGTCTGTAGTTTAAATCGTGAATGAACAAGGTTCTTCTTCTTCTTTTTAGGGTTCCGTACCCAAAGGGTAAAAACGGGACCCTATTACTAAGACTTCGCTGTCTGTCTGTCTGTCTGTCTGTCTCCAGGCTGTATCTCATAAACCGTGATAGCTAGAAAGCTGAAATTTTCACAAATGATGTATTTCCGTTGCCGCTATAACAACAAATACAAAAAATTCCAAAAAAAATATATATTAAGGGGGGTTCCCATACAATAAATGTGTTTTTTTCGTATTTTTTTGCTCAATATTAAAAACGGTAACAGGTAGACGGTTCAAATTTTCACAGAATATTTACTTGTATATTACATTTCAAAATAAATAATTAAATAACAATAAAGTAAATATTAAAGGGGGGCTCTCATACAACAAACGTAATTTTTAAACACCTGTTTTAGCTTATGCTAATAAATCTGTTTCATATGATACCCCATATGATACGGTTAATTCACTTTAAAATTTGGGCCCTCATTCCTTGCATAAAGACACTAAAAACTCCGAACTTTTTTCGAACTTTTTTTTTTCCGAAATTCGGAGGTTACCAAAAACGCTTTTATTAGGTCGACCTGTATGTAACTATGTAATGAAATCTAAGGTAACTAAGTAATTTAACCATCTTCCAAGGATCGTAGCGTCATGAAAATTGGCAGCTGTATGTAGTTCTGATGACAATACAATAATATGGTACTCTCGAACTGATCTGATGATGGAGTTGGTAGATATGAACTAGAACTTCATGATGGAACATCGTATCATAGCGTGTTTGGATTTGTTAGAAAAGTTTTGTAATTAACTTTGACCACAATAATTTGTAGCGGGTTTTTTAGTTTTTTAAATTGTAATTATTTTGCGAGAGATGTATTATTATTATTACCAAAAAAATATAGCCTATGACCATCAGGAAGTGATGACAAATCTAACGACACATCGTACTTATATCTAAATCGGTCAAGCCGTTTAGGCTGTAGGCGCTCATACGAAACATATATACTTACATTCATACACTCGAAAAACATAATCCCCCTCATCACGCAGTCGAGTAATAATGAAATAAGGACATAGCCATCCAGCCAACTACGAAGTCTCTCCAGCGAAATCATACCTCCTTTCGTGCTTAGTCGGTAAATACTTACTTAGGCTACAGAATAATTGTAATTTGTTTTTGAATAATATTTGTATTTTTTTTTACCAAGTTCCGCCGTTTATCTTAGTATGCCCTGTTATCAAGACGTAGCCCCATAAAAACAGCTGTCGACAGCAATCATCCAATCAGCGCTCGGCACTTTGGACGTCCTTACTCTTCTGATGAAGACTTCCGGTAAACCTTGTACGCGGACCTGGACTGCTATCACTTCAGTCTTCAAGTGTACATCTTAATTTGAAAACAAACTAAAGACGCGTTTCAGGATCGTTTGAAATGAAAATATCTGGATAAGCATAGACTATCTGCTTAGAGATAGGTTATACTCACTGAAGAAGTAATATCATGGCAAATCTCAGTTCTAAACTGTTTCAAAGATATGACCACATCCTTATGGCCTTTTGATATCTTTGCTTTATATTATCTTGGAGTTGCACTTTCTAAACAAACAGGATGGCATTGTCACAGTTACGACAAGCGTCTAATAGAGTTCCCCACGTTTCGCGATTGAGGATAAGTCGGGCGATTACCTTGCGTGAGGTTTGCCACGCAGAGCCGGGGAAAATCTATCAACGTATAATACATTGACATGCCTTATATCTCAGTGGTAGAATGTCTGCCTCTAGGTCGTGGGTTCGATCCCAGGGCAAACATGTCTGCTGAGCGTGGATGTTGTTTTTTTTTAATACATTATAGATCTACGATTGACCACCAACTCGCCTGATGTTAAGCGACGGTGTGGCCGAGGATGGAGCGTGTCGATCTAGAAGATATCTATTCACTCTACCCTTGAAAATTCCAAGATTGTAGGTCTCAGGAAACAGAGATGGCGGCAACGAATTTCATTCTTGTGCAGTACGCAACAGGAATGTGGATCGATATCGCTGAGAACGGATTTTTGGCATTTTAACGAGAAATGGGGGTAATCCGCCGACTTTCTGCTAGACCTGTAGTGAAATGGGGAGGGTGGAATTAGGTCGTGAAGCTCTTGCGTACATTCCCCGAAATGAATCCTGTGTTTGTTTTGTGTCTGGGTGTTTATACGAGTATGTATCATAAGTAAGTATTTACAAAAAAAAGTGTATATGTAATTATGTATTCTATCAGCCATCTAGTTCCCATAGCACAAGCTTTGCTTAGTTTGGGGCTAGACGGTGTTGTGTGAAAATGTTCACCAATATTTATATATTTATCATTGGTGATTTTATGATTCTTATTATGTTGATGCTAATTATCTTTTCCGTCGAAGCATCAGCAATGTTCACGGCATCAGTCCAATCCATCGTCGTCAGGATCCCGTCAGTAGGTTTAGTGGAGTGATTGTTCGGTGTATACGACTCTTGGTTATGTAACAGGGAATACTACCGAGTGAGGAGACTTGAATCTACCAGTCACGGTCAAATGTTGTGGCCAACTATATATACAGCCTCGCAGCTCAGTGGTAGTATGCCTGCCTGCTGAGCTGTAGGTCGTGGGTTCGATCCCCACCCAGGGCAAACATTTGTGTGATGAGCATGGAAGTTTGTTCTGTGTTTGGGTCTTTCTATGTATCATAAGTATGTTTTTACACAAAAAAATGGTTCTCTGTAGAGACGATTTACGGACGATAATTTTACGTGATAACGATGCGTCAAAAGCCGAACGCTTAGGCCGATCGTGCCTCTCTATCGCTTGTACCGCGCTCTCGCTTGAACGCTCGACTCAGGCGGAACGTGACAATGAGTCATGCTTTTTCATTCATGCAGCCGACGTTAATCATTTCTAAGACATTATCACGGCAAAAGTATATACCTTATATGTATTCTATCAGTTATCTAGTTTCCATAATACAAGCTCTGCTTAGTTAGGGCTACATGGTGATGTGTGAAATGTCCACCAATATTTATTTATTTATTATTTATACATACTGGGGAGCATGTTCACTTACTATATCGTCGTTTAACAGGCTTACACAAGCTCTACTTTAAGCATTGAATACACTTTATTAGCTCAAAGTCACGCAAGGAGCTATGGAGAGGGCTATCCTCGGAGTCTCTCTCTCGTATCAGAAACGAAGAGATCCGTAAACGTACGAAAGTCACTGATATAGCATAGAGGATTAGCAAGTTGAAGTGTCAAAGCACATAGCACGTAGAACTAATGGCCGATGGGGCCGAAAAGTTCTCGAGTGAAGACCACGCACCGGCAGATGCAGCGTAGGAAGACCAGCCACGAGATGGACAGATGACCATATACAAGTGGCGGGAAGACGCTGGATGCAGGCTTCCAAACGGTCTTTTTGTAAATCCATGGGCGAGGTCTATGTACATTGTCCAGCAGTGGACTTCTTGAGGCTGAGATGATGATGACACTTTATTATCTGAACACAGCGATGTCACTTATCACTGATAGATGTCGCGCATAGATGAAACTATTCCTTCGAAAAGGTTCAAGTTCATCTATTCCTACATAACATATAAATTAGGTACTTATCCTAATTTGATAATGAGGTCTCGTTAGAAACGTCTTGATTGTCTGTTGGTTATAAATTACGTCTGCGGCATCACACTAAAGTAGCATTCAACAAAGCAAAACAACCTCCTTTTTGGATATCGGTTAAAAATTAAAATGTAATTGAAAATGTAACTTATGGCACTCGCCAAATCAAGATAAATCTAACGACATCCCAAACATAAAAATCGGATAATCGTTTAGGATGTAAGAAGTAATTTAAAAATGTGAAAATTTCAACTGTCTAACTATCACGGGTCATGAGATACAGCCCGGACGGACGGACGGACAGACAGCGGAGTCTCAGTAACAGGGTCCCGTTTTTCCCCTAAAAACAAACATATAAAGAGAAAACATTATTAACTGATTTCCAAAAAAGAGGAGGTTCTCAATTCGTCGGAATCTTTTTTATTTTTTATGTTTGTTCCTCGATTACTTGAAGACACCTGGACCGATTTGAAAAAAAAAAAATTGTTTGCAAGGGTATACTTCCCAGATGGTCCCATAGAAATTTTATCAAAATCGGTTCAGTATTTTGGTTTCTATAAGAAAATAACTGGAAAAATATGTAATACAAGTAAACGAATTGCGTATTTTGAAGTGTGATTTCTAGTTTTTAAAAATATTACTTGTCCTCTTAGCGCAGTTCTATAAAACCGAAAGATCCCAACTTGAATTGAAACTAGAAGTATATACATTTCTAGTTTCAAGTTGGGTCTCTTTCGGTTTTATAGAGCAAACGACATTTTCCAACCGCTATGGGTTGTGACCCAATAGCCCGGTTAGCACCATTGTGCTTAATCGAATGATCCCGTACACCAATCCCAGCCATCTCGTGTCCAATCATTCAATCAATGCTGGCACCTAATAGGGACATGGAGACCCGCGTAGCTGGCTGCTTCCTTTCGATTACATTTTTACTCCACTACCAATGTAGGAGAGGATTTTAGAAAACACTTTGTCACGAAGTGTCAGCATTATTGCTTAGACAGAGCATGGGATATACACGAGGTCAAATCTTACATATTACTATTTGCCGCCTTATTATATTAGACAGAAAATTATTTGCCGCCATCTTTGTTTCCTGAGAATTACAATCTTGAAATGTTCTAGGCTAGAGTGAATATTTTCTATATCGACGAGCTCCATCCTCGGCCACACCGTTTCTTAACGTCAGGCGAGGTGGTGTCAGGTCAATAGTATATCTATGTAGTGTTAAACAAACTGTATTTGTATTATTATAACTGTCAACGTGGGTAACTTTGCCTCTGGTTCAAACATTGTACGTGGCCTTTTGAGAAGGTTCTCAATTATTTTCTCAAGAGATTCGTAGTCAAAACGACTGTAAGTTAATTAATCAAGTAATTTGACTACTAATCTATTGGGAAAAATAGAAAACCTTCTAAAAAGACTACGTACAATGTTTGAAGTTACCCACATTGACTGAACTACTTTTCAGAGAGCCTTATGACTTTCCTAGAATAAATTTCATTTTACTTTTTTTTATCAGCCCTGTTTATACAAACTATACCACTGTTGAGCATGGGCCATCTTCTCATTGTGAGAAGAAGAGGGTAGAAGTTTCCGGCAGCCTAGTCGGGAGACCAAGCGACTTGCGATCCGCAGGTCCTGGGTTCGAATCCCGCGGCACGCACATATGTCTTTTCGAAGTTATGTGCGTATTGTTGATTGCCGCCAACTTCAAACGGTGAAGGAAAACATCGTGAGGAAATCTACATGTCTGAGAGTTCTCAATGATCTTGAAAGTAATAGCACTGTAATAAATGTAAGGCCATGGCCTTACATTTATTACACTACTATATTGTTCTTAATTCCAGAGGTCTGCGAGTCCTGCTAATCACCATGTTCAAGATCTGGAGGTGGGAGAAGAGTGGCACTACAGTAGTGAGCCGGTGGGGGGAAGTGGCCAGGACATACCCCGATAAGAAGGCCTTTGTGATGGGGGACAGAGCGCTCACATTTAGAGAGGTAACGCATCCTTTGGATAGTTGGTGTTTTCTTAAATTGAGTAATGAGGAGAGTTAGTACATTTTCTCATTCACTATACAAAAAGTACAGCAATAACTAAACTATACAAAAAGTATAACAATATCACGCACTTCAAAAGCGATCAATCCGTTTCGACTGTATCGATCATATAGAAACATACATACATACTCACATACATACTTAGCCACATACATACACTTAGAACCCTCCTTACTACGCAATTGGGTAAACAAGAAAACGATGAGTTATTCACGTCTATTTTTAACCGACTTCAAAAAAGTTGTAGATTATCAATTCATCGGCTATATAATATATATTATGTTTAAAATATGAGAAAAATCGGTCAAGTGGTTGTCGAGATTAAAAGTTAAGAACTCTCGATTAAAAGAAAAGTTTGCTACGATGCTATTTTGTTGTTCGATTTTCAATTACTAAATAAAAAATGTTAAATATGAATGAGTACATCTCGCGAGCACAGATTTTTTTATCAAATGTATATTAATGCAAAAGTTTGTGGTTGCGATGTTTACTATTCGTATAACTAGTTTAATCACAATAATATTTAGATTTTATAGTTTAATAAATAAATAATAAATAAATATTTGTGGACATTTCACACAACACCATCTAGCCCAAACTAAGCAAAGCTTGTACTATGGAACTAGATGGCTGATAGAATACATATATACTTTTTTTTTGTAAACATATACATATGATACATAGAAACACCCAGACACAGAACAAACATCCATGCTCATCACACAAATGTTTGCCCTGGGTGGGGATTGAACCCACGACCTTTCAGTTCAGCAGGTAGACGCAAACACACTACCAACTGAGCCACAAGGCCAGTCAAATTATTACTGTAGTTTTGAATTACATAATAATCTCTCATATTAATTTCTAGGGAGACGAGCTAAGTAACCGCATAGCTCTCTACTTCAAGCGGCAAGGCTTCAAGAACGGAGAAGTGATAGCCCTCTTCATGGAAACAGCTCCTGAGTATATCTTCACATGGCTCGGCCTGGCCAAGATCAGGGTTACCACAGCGCTGGTGAATACCAACTTGCGGGGAGCCCAGCTGGTCCACTGTCTCAGGATCGCTGGATGTAAGGCTGTCGTGTTTGGAGATGAAATGGCTGATGGTGAGTATCTTCATACAACTTGCAGAAGGATGCTGGGTACAAGCCACTTCGGTCTTTTTTTATGTTTGATAGATCTACAATTGACCACCAACTCGCCTGATATTAAGCGACGGTGTGGCCGCGGATGGAGCTCGACGATCTAGAAAATATCCTTTCACTCTAGCCTTGAAAATTCCAAGATTGTAGCTTCCAGGAAACAGAGATGGCGACAAAGAATTCCATTCCTGTGCATCAAGAATGTGGACCGTGGAGTTTTTAGAAACCCATGCCTATATCCTATTGTCCAGCAGTGGACTTCTTGTTGCTGAGATGATAATAAAGTTTATCATGGTACAAATAATTACTTGTGGTATCCGCTTCCACACTGGAGTGGGAGGAAAACTAAAACATAGAATGTACTAGCAGCTTGTCCGATTTAATATAGTATATAATTAATTCCAGGGAAAATGGCGTTTATTTTTGCTATAAGTTATCCCCCATCGTCACTGCAAGTCAATATATATTACATATTTTGCAGCAGTCCATTCGGTAATTCTAAGTATGTCCTCTCGGCTGATTACATACTTGTCCATATTTTCCAATCTAACTGTAACTAATTATTGGTGTACAGTTGTAACAGTGTTAGTGTCTCTGATTTAAAGATTGTGTGGACAGGTGGTGTATTTCTTTTGTTTGTTCTGGAACATGTAAAATATCCACTATGGCTATTTTTTTCAAAACCGTGATACGACGAGATAGAAAAACGTTGGTAGAAAACAAAACAGACAGAGTTTTTACATTCCAACGTTTATCAGATTAAAGTAAAGAGACTAAAGTATAATATATTATGTATTCTATCAGCTATCTAGTTCCTTAATACAAGCTTTGCTTAGTTTGGGCTAGATGGTGTTGTGTGAAATGTCCACAAAAAATATTAACCCCGATCTAAAAATAGCGGTGTTATAAGTTTGATGTGTGTACCTGTGTATCTGTCAGTGGCATCGTAGTTCTCAAATGGATGAAAATGATTTTGATCTAGTTTTTAGGCATATTTCATCAAAATCGGTTCAGTTGCCTCTTTTTGTCGGGGGTTTTTGAGTTTTCTAAACTATTTTTACTGTAAAAAATTTACCCTTTACCAAAGCCAGGTTCCAGGCTTATATCAAAAGATCGCATTCAATGGAAGATGTTACAAGCTTAGATTGTATATGGTTACAAGATAATACTTAGACGTTCCTCGTAAACCAGTGAGGAACCAACGTGGAAGCAATCATGTGACGCTTCCTTCGCAAACTTATACATGCCAAATATGTGACTTCATCTGTTACGATCTATTTAACTACGTGTACAGATACTATCAATCGAACTTTATATATCTTTTCGTGTAATGTTAACAAGCTAATGATAATGATTTTAATCTTTAATATTTCTTCATTTCAGCTATCAAAGAGATCAAAGCCGAAATTCCCGACATCCCCTTCTTCCAGTTCAACTCCCCAGAGCGCGAATCTGCCCCCCTACTTGCAGACACCATTCCTCTGGCTTCAGAGCTGATTGAAATGGTACCAGAACCATTCACTGAAGTAGAGCAAGCGAAGCCCAGGGATACTCTGCTCTTTATATACACTAGTGGCACGACTGGTTTTCCTAAAGCAGCCATTATTACTAATATTAGGTAAAAGTTTTAAATTATTGGCCATAGCACACTTTTATTAGTTCACTTGTCGCTTAGTGTGGTATAAATTATTGACAAAAGACACGCTTTGATTAGTTTACTTGTCGCTAAGTATATTTACATACATGCATTCTATACAATATTTGAACATTGAAATTTGTTAATTAAATTCAATGTTTAAATCTTGTTGTAAATAAATAAAAAAACCGGTCAAGTGCGAGTCGGACTCACGCACGAAGGGTTCCGTACCATTATCTATAAAAATGGCAAAAAAATCACGTTTGTTGTATGGGAGCCCCCCTGAAATATTAATGTTATTTTAATTTAATTATTTATTTTTAAAGTAAATAATAATAATTTAATATTCTGTGTAAATAATAATAATTTAATATTCTGTATATATTTCAAGCGTCTACCTGTTGCCGTTATCAAATATCTATAAATATATCGAGCAAAAACGAGCAAAAATCACGTTTGTTGTATGGGAGCCCCCTTCAATATTTATTTTATTATATTTTTTTGTATTTATTGTTATAGCGGCAACAGAAATACATCATCTGTGAAAATTTCAACTGTCTAACTATCACGGTTCATGAGATGCAGCCTGGTGACAGACGGACGGACGGACAGACAGCGGAGTCTTAGTAATAGGTTCCCGTTTTTACCCTTTGGGTACGGAACCCTTAAAAGTAAATCTAATAATTTTATAGTTTAAAAAATTGAAACAACCGACTTGAAAGTACGCTACTTCGTTACTTGTAATATTAGGATACATAAAGTTCATTTCATCATCGGGGGCTGAGCTGCCCGCGTCCGTATCTATCTATCTATCTATCTATCTATCTATCTATCTATCTATCTATCTATCATTAACACTGATTCCCTACACGCGGCCCCTGGGTGGTGCAAATCAGGCAGCAAAACTCCGGTGGGAGGCTTCGGCCGCGATTGGTTACCACCCACTGGACTGAGTCCGCCCGTGAAGCGAGTCGTGTTTCGGGAGGTGGTCCGGTGAAACCATTGTGAGAGACGGGTCTGGGTAGTTGCTCCGACACTAAAGTCCGTTCAAAAGCGGGGGATGACACCGTGCTTGGTGGCTAGTTCTGGAGGGTAGCCGGATCCGTAGCACGGCTTTCCGCTGGCCGACCGCAGATAGTTGGGGGCCCAAGTAGTATGTTAGCCACATACGAAAGGCTGCTCCGCCAGCTAGCGAAAAATCCTGGGAGTGCGCCTTGATGCCGGTTGGCGACCGGACGAGAGGGCCTCAAGGACATTTTCGGGGGGGTACGGGCGTCCCCGCAGTCTCCAAACCTTATAGTGCGGTGTCATCTCGTGTTTGTACACTGGACTATGTGACTGGTGCCTCACCCAACTACCGTTGTCCAGACATCTATTCACTCTACTAAATATGAGCAAAAGGAACAAAAATAGTAAGTTGTGCAATTAGCGGAAGCACGCCCTCTCGCTCCACGGGCAGGTCTGTAACATTCGAGGTCTGCATCGAATTGATAACCTCTTTCTTTTTGGAAGTCGGTTAAAAATAATAAATCTAATCTACACTAGTAAATATATCTTTCATATCGAATTGAAACTTGCCAATATATACCGGACGATAATGAAATACCTAGTCAATATGTAAATCACAGAATTCGCCCTATTACACAGGACCTTTGATGTAAATAGGGCGAATTCTGTGGAAATCGTTTTGTTTTGTTTTCTCGTTTTTCAACCGACTTCCAAAAAGGAGGAGGTTCTCAGTTCGTCGGAATCTATTTTTTCTTTTTTATGTATGTTCCCCGATTACTCGAAGACACCTGGATCGATTAGAAAAAATCTTTTTTGATTGAAAGGATACACTTTCCCATATACAGGTGGTCCCATAGATGTATTATCAAAATCGGTTCAGTGTTTTGGTTTTATAACCAAATAACCCGAGTTCCCGGCAGCCTAGTGGTGAGACTGTCTGACTTGCGATCCGCAGGTCCTGGGTTCGAATCCCACGGCACGCACCTCTGTCTTTTCGAAGTTATGTGCGTATTGTTGATTGCCGCCAACTTCAAACGGTGAAGGAAAACATCGTGAGGAAACCTACATGTCTGAGAGTTCTCAATGATCTTGAAGATGTGTGAAGTCTGCCAACCCGCACTTGGCCAGCGTGGCAGACTATGGCCTAACCCTTCTCACAATGAGAAGATGGCCCGTTCCCAGCAGTGGGATAGTTTGTACAAACAGGGCTGATAAAAAAAAAACAAATAACCCTAAAAATATGTCATCCAAATAAACAAATTGCGTATTTTGAAGTCGGTTTTTAGATTTTTAAACGATTACTTGTGTACAATCATTACCTACCTTGTTGTTTAAAATTTTGATGCATTTATACCAAAATTCTATATATTTTTTTCTCAGGTTCCTCCTCATTCCTCTTGGAGTCCACACGTCGGCTGGTCTCAGCTCTAATGACGTGGTGTATGACCCCCTCCCGCTGCACCACACTGCGGGGGGAGTCCTCGGCGCGGGACAGGCGCTGATACTGGGCTGTACTGTTGTCTTGAGGAAGAAATTCTCAGCTTCTAATTACTGGAGCGATGCGGCTAAACATGGATGTACGGTAGGTTTCTACTGAAAGTCTGAAACCTTCATTTTATTTATAATCTTAAAAGATTATAAATGCGCATTTCTTTAATGATTCTTGTAAAATCACTTGTTTATTACGAAATTGTTCGTTGGAGGATACGAAAAAACGCATTTTTTTATTTTTGTGAAAAATGTATTATTATTATTCCAGAAAGTATAGCCTATGACACTCAGGAAGTGAACACGAATCTAACTACACCTCGCACATCAAAATCGGTCAAACTGATGTAGGCTATCATATAGAAACATACATACATACCCACATACATAAATACAAACATACATACACTCGAAAAACATAACCCTCCTTCTAATTCTAGTTCTAATTTGAGTTGGGAGCGATAAGACCTGCACTGACGTCCCGCTTGGGGTGTATTGTGCATTTCCCCCCACCAGCCTATCCAAACCATCCGAGCTCCTTGACATAACGGAGCACAGCCTTGGGTCGCTGGCACAACTGTTCCACTTCTCTTGCGTCAGGTGTCATGTTGCAGACCATAGGGTTATGGTCTGCAACATGACACCTGACGATAAGGAGGGTTCCTTCTTACGCAGTCGGGTAAAATACCTTACTGCTGCCGACAAAATAATCTAACCAATACATCATACAAACTACCACTACAATGAAAAGAGCTCTAAAATTTCAATTAAAGTTCTATTTAAAATTTCCAGGCCACCCAATACATAGGTGAGATATGCCGCTACCTCCTCTCAGTACCCCCCGGGCCCCACGACAAGGCACACAAAGTGAAGGTCATCTTCGGCAACGGGCTGCGGCCTCAGATCTGGCAGGAGTTCGTCGATAGATTCAACGTCTCCAGGGTCCTGGAGTTCTATGGAGCCACTGAGGGGAACAGCAATCTTGGTGAGCGTTTCATTTTTATCCGACTTCCACAAAGGAGGAGGTTCTCAATTCGTCGGAATCTTTTTTTATTAATATTTTATATGTATATGCCCCGATTACTCGAAGACACCTGGGCCGATTTGAAAAATTATTTTTTGTTTGATTGGGTATACTTCCCAGGTGGTCCCATAGAAATTTTATCAAAATCGATTCAGCATTTTGATATGTACAACAAAATAACTGGATGAAGTCGGTTTTTTAGTTATTTTTAAGCGATTACTTGTGGAAAGTAGCATGTTTGTTATTAGCACACATTTTTAGATAAAAGTACGGGTCTTTCACTGACAAAATTGCAAAAATATACTGACAATGATGCTGCTGCTGTTCCTTTGAATAAGACTGCCGAATACAGTTAAAACTATAGTCGAAAATTTTGACTCAAAATAGATTTAAGTAACACGTACAGAAGTCCGTGTTAAAATTTAAATTTTGATATCGCTATGTCACCAAACATGAGGAATAAATAGACAAGATTGTGTTAAAATACATAAACATATAGAGTAGATAAAAACGTATAAATATATACAAGCTAAGGTTGCGATCAGTTATCAAGTTCAATAAACTGATGCTATCAGTTATCAAGTTCGATACACTGTTGCAACTATCGGTCAAGGCACTAAGCAATATGACCTTCAATTAACCGCGTTTCATCCGTTACTCAACCTCAAGTTATTGTTTGTTTACAGTTAACTTGGACTCTAAAGTTGGCGCAATCGGGTTCCTGAGTCGTCTGGTCTCTTCTATATACCCTCTCACTCTAGTCAAGTACGTTATTGTAATGTTACACGTCACGTTATGCTTAAAATGTCGTAATCATCGGTCTCGACGGAGACATTTTGGCATTGACGAAATATTTCATCTTGAAAAACTAATTACTTTGTTGTCCGTCTGTCCGGGTGTCAAGACCTTTATCTCGGGAACGCGTGAAGGTATCGAGTTGAAATTAAAACCAAGTATCTTGCTGCAGAAAGAAAATAAAATTTCTCATTTTTCGTAAAAAAAAAGTTACAGCCGAATATGTCGTAAAAAACGCACATTTCGACACTCACAGAGGAATCAAAACCTATGGGGTACTTCCCGCTGACCTAGAACTCTGAAATTTGGCAAGAAGCATTGTGTAGAGTATACATATAGAAAAAATCCGAAAACTGGAATTATTTTATTTAATCACAAAAAAAATAGTGTCTCTATGCAAGGAATGAGGGCTGCCTCAAACGTTCGCTCGCTCGGATCCGAGTGGGAGGCGCCGCTGCTATAGCCTCTACTCGGATCCGAGTGGTGAGCAAGGAATGTGTTAAATATTTTTACGATGTATATTTTTCGGTTTATGAAGGAAAATATAAAAAAAAATATAAGTTTTCCCCCTTTTATTTAGTTCGTACGGAACCCTCGGTGGGCGAGTCTGACTCGCACTTGTCCGGTTTTTAGTTTTTTTGTACCTGCTAACTAGATTATTTTTTTATTTTATGTGGGCGCTTGACCAAACCAAAGGAACTCGTAATAGGTTTCATGGCTAAGTGGTAGTATGACTGCCTCCTGAGCTGTAGATCGTGGGTTCGATCCCCACCCAGGGCAAACATTTGTGTGATGGTCATGGATGTCTGTTATGTGTCTGGGTGTTTCTATGTATTATAAGTATATACTTACAAAAAAAGTATATACATATGTATTCTATCAGCCGCCTAGTTTCCATAGTACAAGCTTTGCTTAGTTTGGGCAAGATGGTGTTGGGTGAAATATCCATCAATATTTATTTATTATATATTTAATAATAGTAGTGTTTTAATGAATGAGCGTGATAGTTAAAAAAAAATATGGGGTAATGTTACAAGATTATATTGTTGATTATTTTTTCAGATGCGATGAAATAACTGGTGAAATTCTAAGAGACAGTAATGGGAAATGTATCACTTGCGGGCCTCATGAACCTGGTGAGCTTATACCCTGCCACTTAGCTTATTGTAGGTATAGTGACAACTGCTTACCATTCACCAACTTCCACTATTTGAAGCTAGTTATGCCATCATAGACTACACTATTTAAATTAGGTGAGCTTTGGTCAAAGCTCTAGCCTATCGACAAAAAATTACATTTAATCTTTGCAGGCTTATTAACTTAATAAAAAAAACATAATTTTAAACATCGAACACTCCAGGTCTTCTCCTTGGTAAGATCGACGCAAAGAAAGCCATCCTCACGTTCTCCGGGTACGCCGACAAGACGGCGTCTGAGAAGAAGATGGTCCGCGACGTGAAGGTAGCCGGAGACTGCTACTTCAACACGGGAGACATCCTGGTGATGGATCACTTCGGGTACTTCTACTTTAAGGACCGCACTGGAGACACCTTCAGGTAGATCAGTTTGGAAGCTTACACTAGCTTTACTCTCAATTCAGAAAAAACTTTTGCGTAACAAAGAAGGCACTCAGTGTCTACCATCAGCGCTATAGGCTGTACTTTGCTAGTCGCTTACTAATAGGTAATGAATCCTGACTTATACCACACCGTCACTTAACATCAGGCGAGTTGGTGGTCAATCGTAGATCTATAATGTATAAAATATATATATACAAAAAAGTGAAAGGAATTGTAAGTCTGACTACTTACCTGTTTTTGACAAAATTTACGTAAAAATTAACTTGACTCATCACATTTTTGGCGAAAATTTGTGATGTTGCTTTCTAGTGCCATCTTTACCTAATATTTGCTTTCATAAGGTAATTCAGTCATTTTATATCTTCATAAATGTTTGTATGCGTGAGCGAGACGGACGATGGTCGAACTACAGTCTCTAAAAGAACATTTTCGATAGAATATTGACCATATCGTAATTTTTTTAAAGTTATCAAATAAAAACTGCAATATAATTATTTTGCAAATAGGAAACCATGACCTTGATATTTAGAAAATATAATCGAACGCCTGGACAATATTTCGCCTTTATAATCCAGGTGGCGCGGCGAGAACGTGTCTACTGCAGAAGTAGAAGGAGTTATCAGCTCACTTGTCGGACTGAAAGATGCTGTTGTTTTTGGAGTCACGGTAAGTATAATACTGTAAAAGTTATTGATGTGCAATTGATACAAAATCAGTACAGTATTTTAATAGTATTCCAGAAAAGATCAGAAAAACATGTTATTTATGTATTGGTATTTATTGGCATAGCGATCTATCACACCAGATCTACTAGAAATTGTGACAAACACTGAAAAACATAATAGTTTCGGTCTGGTAACACTGATACACTGATGTTCCGAATAGTTAAAGTTACAGCTATAATAAGTACTAGGGGGTTGTGAAAAAATATGAAAACCGCCATTTTGTGGCGGCCATATTGAAATTAGAATAATACTAAATATATTTCAATAGATTGTCATCTAAACTAAAGGCGTGTTCCAAATATCAGGTCACTCTGCCAAAGAGAAGGGGGTTAAATATCGTTTCCTAAATTTGACCCAAAGAACATAAACAACAACAAACAGGGCAAGCAAAATAAAACCGTTTAAAAAAAAGATTGTAAATTAAGGTGCTATTCAATTATTTAAAACCATAATTGAATCATAACTAATAGAAAATTCAAAACTAAGCAAAAAGGTAAGTAAGTACCTTATTACTGAATTTAAAAAATTTGTAAGTTTTGGGTGTGTGTTGTTTGTAAGTGAAAAATGTGTCATGGTCCAAAGAATATTGTTACTTTACTTTAGGTCGCATTCTATAGATATATTATGAAATACATTATGGATGAACACGTCTCGTTCATCACTTTGATCACTTTAATGATTCGCTAACATCGGCTAAGCGGTAACGTTTCACAAAATTAAGTCGCGGATTAGCTTTGATTACCTGAATAGCCTTTCTTTAAACTTACCACACCATCACATAGAACGATTATATACATATACTTATGTTATACATATTTGCGACAAAAGCAACTGCAACATAAAAACTCACAAAAATAAACAAAGACAACAGTCGGTTTGCCACAAACCAGTTCCAACTCAGCATCAGCTGATTAAATTTAATTAGCGGTTAATTAACCAGCGCTAGTTTTCAATTTAAATTTCTCCTCATTTCTACAATATAAATCTGCAAATCCAAATGTAAAACTACTATTTAATTTACAGATACCTCACGTCGAAGGGAAAGCCGGAATGGCGGCAATCTCCGACCCTGAAAAAAAACTCGACTTATCCCTCCTAGCAAGAGGTCTAAAATCGTCCCTCCCAGCCTACGCCAGACCTTTGATCATCAGAATACTCCCTAAGACGCCCTTGACAGCTACGTTTAAGCTCAAGAAGAAGGAGTTGATGGAACAAGGATACTCCTTGACAGCTCACGAGGATCCCATGTTCTTTCTAGATCAGAAGACTGGAGAATATGTTCCTCTCACTCAGAAGCTGTACGACGATCTGATGCTAGGTGTTATTAGGCTGTGATTGGCTGTGGTTAGTGTAGTTCTTTTTGCGTTAGAATCTAATTAGATGGGTTCTTTTGTATAATTTAATGTAACGATTCGGTCATCCGATTAATAGTTCCAATGTTTCTGGTACTCCAACAATATAACTTATCTATGATCCGAAATATATTTGTTCGAATTTTACTTGCCCTAATCTGTTTTATAGAACTGTCCGATTCCATAATATGTGGGAGTTTCTAATTCCGTACATTTCATTTGTCTCCGGACCAGTATTACGTTAGGTTTCTGTTTTATTATATACAGAAACCTCATTTAAAAAGGTTTGGTTACCAGATTATCAATTATGAGGATAGGTCTTCAGTTTTTTTACTAGGCATTTTATTAGGCATACACAGAAACCTTCTTATTACAATGATTCGGTTATCGGATGAGTTGTGAAATGCGCTTTCGGGATTTTGATGAAGTGCCTTTTGAAAAAACAAATCTCATTTTTGGAACAATGAAATTCGATATTTCATAATTCGGATCAAAGTTAAGTGACCAGAACACGTTTTGTGGGGCGCTGCAACATTTCTAGAATAAATATTTTCAATGATAAAGTGATAAGTTACATAAAAATGAATATATTTTGAATGTGCTCATATTATAATTATTTCTTATAATATACATGACTTATTAAAGTCAAAACAAATGTTTGATGGTTAAAATTTTTTCATACATACCTACATACAATCACATATCTTACGGCTCTGCCTAACGAGCTTCAAAGACTAACAAAGACATTTAACCATGTTTAAAGTACTATATGGGAAGGAGAGGATATTAGAGGGTAAAATCTTAAGTCGACCTTCAGTGACAAGGGGTCAGCCCATCGGCTACATAAAAACCAATTTCCCTCAAGTCCCTGCACTGACTTTTACAGTATGCCCGGGAAGAGAAGCAGCTGGTACATTCTGTTTTCTTTTTCTCCCAGTCCGTGATCATAGACGGATAGTACCCCAGCTGTAACAGCTGTCTCCAACAGTTGGTTGTGATATTGTAAAGACAAAATTTTTGAGTTAGAACTATCTTAAACGGTTATTTGACATATCATTATTATGTTATGTCAATATCATGTATTGTTTTTATATACCAGTGCCTTATAAAAGAAAAAAAACTATTTTAATGCTGGCTGTGCATTGTACGAAATTGTTTATTTTGAAAGTTGTATTTAAAACCTAGATTTAAATTAGTTGTAGTAATTAAATAACAATATATGTTCTGATTAATTTTGTAGATTTTGGGAGCTTTAGTCAAATCTGTGTAAAAATATATAAATTTAATTGATAGTTAATCGATATTTAAACTTGAATCTGTTTTTTTTTTAGATTTTTATATATATTTAAAAAAGCTCACGGCTCGCCTGGATAGTAAGCTCTATTCGTCGTCTATTGATAGTTATGATATTTTGTATTCAGAATGACGAAAATTATTGTGTTCAAGCTAAATTGTGTACTGTTGGACAAAGCTACAGAAATAATTTATTTGTCGGTAATACTACATTTTCATTTAATTAAAATAATCTGAAACATAGAGCTAATAAGAATTTAAAGAAAACAACAAGAAAAAAACCGTTGTAAAACATAAACTACCTTAAGGTAACGTCTGGTTTAATATAATTATATGTATATATAGTATGTTATAGTATAATTTATTTACAAGATTATATTATTATTTTTCTAACTTGACTTATTCGTAAATAACTAAACAATGTGATGTGATAAGGTATAAATTAGAATTGAATCTCAAAAAAAAACATTTTTCTGTAAAAGTGACAGAAAATAGCTGTAATGAGAATAAACCTGACTGTAAAATAGATCGCATAAGTGACTACAAAGGTAACAAGTATTTATAGTAAAAGAAAAACAAAATACCCGACTGCAGAAGACCAGTTTTTACAGTATAAATTACGAATTCGTTACATTTAATACGCTGTTGAGTGTACGTTTCTTGTGAGAAAGTACGCGTAAAACATTTGGGAAAAGACTACAAAAGCACATTCTCTAGAACAAATCTAGTAAAATCACTTGTTTATTACAAAAAAGTTTATTGGAGGTTCCGAAAAGAAACATGTTTTTTTTTATTTTTGCGAGGGATGTATTATTGTTATTATTGCAAAAATATTGCCTACAACACTCAGGCAGTGACAACATAAGTATCTAACGACACCACGTACATCAAAATCGGCCAAGCCGTTTAGGCTGTAGGCGATCAGAAACATATATACATACCCACATACATACATGTATACATACATAGATATATATATTATAGATAAACATACATACACTCGAGAAACATAACTCTCCTTCTTACGCAGTTGGGTAAAAAGACGTTAGATTTGTTTAACGATTAACGTCTTGAACATTAAAATCAGTCGGGCTGTGTGCCTACAGAAGTTAACATAGAAATATACAAAGTAACCCTGATTTAGAATCAGCTTTGTTGGGCAGGGAAGTAAGCAAGGAAATGCTCACTACCCTCTCCAACAGATCTTAATGTTATTGTGGGGGTGGAGGGGGGGATTTGTATGGGGGATATGCACTTTTTCGTAGATTTTTTCTGCGCAGTCAGTCAGGTAGAAATCAAGTACTACGTCGTTACAGTTTTTTCGTAGATTTTTTCTGCGCAGTCAGGTAGAAATCAAGTACTACGTCGTTACAGTTTTTTATATTTGTAAAAAGTTATGAAAGTTCTGGTTCACTACACAATAATATTTTATTTTAAAATATAACATATCATTTTAACATAAGAATTTGAATTTGAAATTTATATTGTAATTATTTTGTATTTTATTTTGTAGTAGTAAATTATTTTATGAAATTATTAGAAATAAAAAGGTATTGGTCAAATGAAATTGTTTTTATTTTAATATATATTTATTAACTGTCAACAAGTATCTATATTAAAAGGTAAACAAAATACCAGATTACAGAAAAGCAGTATTTGCAGTCTGACTTACGATTTCGTTACGCTTGATACGTTGTTGAGTGTACGTTTTTTGTGTGAAATTATGCGTAAGATCGCTGTAAAAGATTATACATTTTAATTCTATAAAATATTTTTTGGGTTCCGTACCTCAATAGGAATAAACGGAACCCTTATAGGATCACTTTGTTGTCCGTCCGTCTGTCCGTCCGTCCGTCCGTCTGTCCGTCCGTCCGTCCGTCTGGATGTCAATACCTTTATCTCGGGAACGCGTGAAGGTATCGAGTTGAAATTAAAACAGCTGAAATTATACGCAGATCATAATATCTTGCTGCAGAAAGAAATATAAAATTTCTCAGTTTTCGTAAAAAAAGTTACAGCCGACTATGTCGTAAAAACGCACATTTCGACACTCACAGAGAAATCAAAACCTATGGGGTATTTCCCGTTCACCTAGAACTCTGAAATTTTGCAAGCAGCATTGTGTTAGAGTACATATATTAAAAAAAACTGAAATTCGGACATTTTTAAATTAATCACAAAAAAATAGAGTCGTTATGCAAGGAATGAGGGTCGAAATTTAAAGTGAATTAACCGTATCATGTGGGGTATCATATGAAAGAGCTTAACTAGCATTAGTTAAAACAGGTTTTAAATATTTTTACAATGTATAATTTTCGGTATAAGAAGGAAAATAAAAAAAATATGATTTCCCCCTTTTATTTACTAGTTTGTACGGAACCCTCGGTGGGCGAGTCTGACTCGCACTTGTCCGGTAATTTTTTTATATAAGATAGATCACGATTGACCACCAACTCGCCTGATGTTAAGCGACGGTGTGGCCGGGATGGAGCTCGTCGATCAAGAAGATATCTATTCACTCTAGCTTTGAAAATTCCAAGATTCAGGAAACAGAGATGGCGGCAAAGAATTTCATTCTGGTAAAATTACTTGTTTATTACGAAAAAGGTCGTTGGAGGTACAAAAAAACCTTTTTTTTTTTTTTTCGAGAGAGTTTTATTATTATTTATTACAAAAAAATATAGCGTATGACACTCAGGGAGTAAAAACGAATGTTCAAAATGATAAATCAATTATTTTGTTATATTTATACGGAATCAAAGTCTTTGCTGAGTCGAGCTCCATCCTCGGCCAGTTCGGCCACACCGTTGCTTAACATCAGGCGAGTCGGTGGTCAATCGTAGATCTATCATGCATTAATAAATGAAACACTTGTTTCGAATAAAAATATAATTTAATTTCTTGCAATTGATATTTAAAATATGCATTAAAAATGCAGGCACTATAGATTCAAATCAGTTTTGCAGATTTTTCAGTTGTTTCTCCTTTGCAAAAAGCTTCTGTATCTCAGTCAGTGACAGTCCCTTGGTCTCCGGAATACAAAGCCTGCTGTAGACGGCGGCACAGTAACAAAAGACAGAGAACATGTAGTAGACAGGACCCAACCCAAACGTCTCCACCACGATGTTGAAGGAAGACAGGGTGATGAATAAGACGATACAGGAGCTGACCATTATGATAGTGTTGCAGAGGCTCCTGACCTGAAAACAGAGTTACAATGATCGAAAACGAGTAAAATTAATAATAATGATAAAATAAATCCGGAAAAGTACAATTTTCACTCGCACACCGACCGAGGCTACCGTACTCCCATGCAACTTGAACATAGACAACCAGGACTACCTAATTAGCAAAATGTGTAAATCTATGAATATTTGTAACTTCACAGACTTTACAGTAGAGATATTCTGAATTGATAATCAAAAAACATTGGGGTGTGCCAAAATATTTTTAATAGAGGGATCCTATTGCGAAATATTAAGCTTTACAGTGATAATTTTTGTTAGAGTCACGTATCCCCTCCCCCTTTAACCAGCTAAACGGTTGACTTTGGAGATATGAATAAATTCATACTAATAGAATACATGATAAAATTAAAAGGGAAACTATCACGACTAAATAGGCTTTCCAAGTTATCTAGTCATAGTCGATCAACTTAAAATAATTACTTAGACTAGTCGAAAAGTCATATATTAGTATATAATCAAGCAAGATAACCTGTTATAAGGTCACATAAATGATTATACGTAACTACCCCTACATTGCGCGTGGCTCGACACTTGGCCATTTATTTTTATTTTAAGTTCGCTCTGTAAAGAACTGATTTCTTTCCAATTTTGAAAGACGTTTCTGAGCAGGGATGGTAGAAAGAAATATACAAACTTAAGAAATATACTAAACTTACTTCTGGCATGAAAACCTCAGCTATCAGCACGAAGGGAGTAGTCGCACAGCCCGTAGTATACGAGAAACAGTAGACGTATATCACGGCTGCCACGAACCAGTCTGATGCCCAACAGAACTGCAGCATTGTGCCCAGGATCAGGCAGCAGAAGCCGCAGATGATCGCAGTGTAGATTAGAAGAGACTGGAAAACAAAATTATTTCTCATCTCACAACCTCGGAAATATTCTGTTTGTCATTAGAAATCTGAGTGCAAAAGTGCATTTTGTCCGCTAGCGTGGAAAGAGTTTTTAAAATTCGAACCTTTCTATTCCATACTTTTCTATACCGCAAGTCCACTGAAAATGCATTAAACACTTATTTCATGTGAGTGCGCCAACCTCATTTCTTTGAATAACCGCACTGGCCAGCCACATGTGGCAGCACTGGACTGAATTGCACCTAGCGTTTTCCTCGCTGTAGTGAGTTGAAAAATTGTGTGTTTTACTCGGCAACAAAGTTATTTTGCATCTCGTACCTTTGAAACCCTCACTACGCTCAGGATTATATATTTGATATATTCTATTCTATTTCATTCTATTCTATTTCTATATTCAATCCTAGACTCCTTCACTTGCTCATGTTTCAATACAAGTACTCGCACCAAAAACCAACTTTGCAGCTTTGCATAACAAATAACTGCATAACAAATGTTTCATCTTATTATATAGCTCGTATAGTTCGGCTTCCAGGGATAGCAAGGAACATAGACAAATAGTTTTTCCACCGTTTTATCCGCTTTTCAGAGGAAATAAAGTGTGTAGTGACATTGACAACTGACATAACAATGTGGATCAAAACGGTTTATCTACCTTCCATGCTAGGCTCGTGAATAATGGGGAAATGTTTATTTTATCCACTAAGGCAGAAAGTAATTTCAAAATTCGAATACGATGCAGCTACAGAATTTCAATAGAAAATATTATCAACCTCTTTGTAATAATAACTTCATAAAATCAAAACAAATAGTTCGATTCAAGTTGGTTGCTAAAACAGTAGACATTATGCTATTCTTATCAAATCTAAAGCTCTTATCGATTCTACAGAATACATAATTTCTTACCTGTCTCCCACATCGATCCACTGCCAGGATACATACGAAACTGGCTATCACAAATATCAGCCCCACTCCTACAGTGCACTGGTTTGGGTCCAAAGATGGGATTGCCTCCTTGAAGATGGACTCTCCGTACACTTGCAGCATAACTGGACCCATCATGCCCGTTATTGTCATCAAATTTAACATTTTGAATAGACAGTGTTGAGATGATTTGGAGTTTTCTGTATAAACAAGTAAGTATCTACATTAAAAGAAAAACAAAATGCCAGACTGCACAAAAGAGGTTTCTGCAATCTAACTTACGATTTCGTTACGCTTGATATGCCGTTGAGTGTACGTTTTCTTTCTGAGAAAGTATGCGTAAATCGTTGTAAAATATTACAAATGCGTATTATTTAAAATAATTCTAGTAAAATCACTAATGCATAGATGCCTTTGAAATGTGGTTTTGGCAAAAAATGTTACGCATCCCATGAAATACACACAGAAGAACCAATCGGTACTCCAAGAACTCAAACTTGAAGAAGACAAGAGTCTCCAACTATGCTTTCGGTAGAAGGTGGATCATCACACGAGAGAAGTTGAAGCTGTGATGAATCACGACCGTATTGGGACCGTACGACATATTGGGGATTCGACACAAGGAATTTTATTGCTTTTGACGTGACAACTTCTAATAAATCGATGAACACCGGCTGCATGCACGAAAAAGTGTCCCGTTACGCTCATTGCTCGAGAGCTCAATTTTATTAATGAAATTATGCAATCATTTCATCAATGTTTTGTTATGATGTTTTCACGTTAAACTATCGTCCGTAAACCGACTTTACAGACAACTAATTTTATGTTTCATTAAAAATTATATATAAATAGAATTTGTTTTGTGATCAACATGTATGTGGATATTTGTAGACACTCATCAAGCCAACAGAAAACTTACTAAGAAAGCTCCAAGATGAGATTCTTTTCGTTTGCTGTGCTGATTCTTTGGCTGTTACCAGTTCCTTTGCTGCTACAGGCTCTGGAAATAAATAAGGAAGAACCAATTTTCGAGTTTTCTTGACCATGTAAATAAAATTAGTATGTATGAGAATTCGCCAAAATTATTACCATAGCCGCCTTGAAGCAATGGTTCAATTGGATCTAGTTGTTGCTTAATCTTTGAGATTTCAGTCTCAACCTCTTTGGAAGTCTCGTCCAGTCTTTGGTAAAATGAGATCGATTTCATCGCTTCCTAAACGTAAAAAAAAAAACATTTATTTAACACTTTTAAAAACACTAAGAGTAAAAAAAAAAAATTTTAAACACTTTTTACCACTAAAAGTAAAAAAAAACATTTTTTTAACACTTTTTAACACTAAAAGTAAAAAAAATCATCGTAAAAGATCTTTCTGTCTATGATTAAATTCAATATTATAAAACTTTGATGTGATCGGTATAACTTAAAAACGAAGTGTTCTTACCTCTTCTTTTCCTACAAGAACTAAATATACTGGAGACTCCTTCAACAGGAGCAGCAGAATTACGGCCAGTACAGATGTAGATAAAAAGGTGTATGCGATCTGTTTGTAAGTCAAGAATCCACCCATGAAGTTGGAAATTAGTACGCCAAGAAAGTAACCCGAGAACGGGCAAGCAGTCAAACCCCCTGGAATACAAAATGAAAATTATAATAATATTTTTGAGATGTTTTTCGGTAGTTGAAAATGTCTGTTCGGATATATAATTCTAATGATATATTCCCCAATGCAAAAGTGTAAAAGTTTTGATACATAATGTATTAATAGAAGAAACAGTAAACATAAGAGGTGAACAATAAGGTAATTGTAAAATACATAAACATATCAGTTAAACACGTGTAACAGAACAAAGAAAATAGAATACAATTATAAATAGGTATTAGCATAAAATTGTAATAGATCTATAGAAGTAGATAACAAAAAATAAATAGAGACGAAGCTCTTAAAATAAATTTAAGAAAAATAAGAAATAAATATTTTAGGCCACTAACGCACTAGGTAGGTGAATAAAGTAAATCGCATCGAATTTTAATCCTTCAATTGATATTAAAGAACCTCAGCTCGCAGGCCGGACCTATGCGCCCAAACAGGGGCCCAATTCAGTTATTCAAGACCGCGCCATAGCCTAATCTTATGTGGAGCGTTTCCCGTCGGCCGCCTTAGTTTTTTTGATTCAGTCACTTTTATGTCATACAATTGACACGTTTGATGAAACGTAACACGTCCTTCGCTCGTTACTAAATCAAAAAAGATAGCAGCCGATAGGAAATGTTTCGCATAAGGTTCAGTTACGGATCGGTTTTGAATAACTGTATTGCCCCCCAGGTAAAACCAAATTAAAAGTGCGTAGACTG
The DNA here is from genome assembly GCA_947563715.1 of Lycia hirtaria. NCBI lineage: Eukaryota > Metazoa > Arthropoda > Insecta > Lepidoptera > Geometridae > Lycia > Lycia hirtaria. The sequence goes on along the minus strand of OX387383.1, from coordinate 25,717,041 downwards.
AGGTTGGTATGTTTCCGTACTAAAACTAATCCTAAGCTTTTGAATGAGCTTATGGGTGAGAGAAGACTGCAAAAAGGCACAGCATAATGGTAATTTTCATTTTCGGCTAAACCTTCACAATAAACACAGTGAGCTGTGATTTAACATTTATATAAACAGAATAATATGACATGATTTGAATAATTTTAAGTTCGACATGATTTAACTGAACAAACAATTAATTGTATTACTTATGCGTTAATTGCTTTATAATTCACTCTTTTTTTTTAACAATTACTAATTTTACGTTTATTGATAATTTTATTTAAGTGAATCAATACTTATATTGTATTGCATGCCCAAAAGGGTAGCTGTTGATACATATCTGCTATTGTAACAACACTGTAACACAGCCTGGCAATAAATCCTTCGACTTTGACTTTGATGTGTCTTATATACTTACCTCTAATAGAATCATGCGCTATTTCGGAGATGAATATGACAGCGACACTCTGGCCAGCGGTGCCGATACCAACTAGAGCCATGGCAAGGAGTATCAGGTACACATTGTTGGAGGTGGAAATGATTGTCCACGTTACCTGGGAAGGAAAAATATTAAGGTACGTAAGTTATATCTTACGTAAGTTTTATCTTAGTTATTGTTGTTGGTAGCTTCCAATCGGTCTTTTTGGAAATCCATGGGGGAGGCCTATGTCCAACAGTGGACTTCTTATGGTTGAGATGATGATGATGATGACGTAAGTTATATACCCACAGTATAGTAACTCTGATAATATCTGCTCCAAGAAAACAGGTACTGCAAAACATGAAATTTAGTTTTGTTTCAGAATAGTTTTTGTATTCTTTACAGTTTTTTTTTGTCCCAAATTAATCTAATTTGTGTGTTTTGGATTGTTTTTCTGTTTTGTAAAACCCACATCCGGTGTATTTGACGATATTACTGAATCCAAAATAAAATTCAAAACGGATTACGTCTTAAGTGTCGTCATGTTATAAAAAAAAACATTACTGATTTAATTAAAATAGAGTGATTATGTGATCAGATAAAGAAATCCAAAGACAGGTACTAGCAATATTCATAGTCGTATATATTGGTTGACTGTAGCAATCAACTTATCAGCTGTTTCTAATCTTGAAGTCAACAATGCTTCGTTATTTCAATTTGCAAATAAGTGTTTTATTTCTGTGAGATAACTAATTAACCTGTACGAGCTATTGAAAAAGTGTAAATAGTAAAACAATTTGTGATGTCATAACAATAAAACTAATCAGTAAATAAACGGGAATATCATAAAGCAAGTGTATGGCTCAGTGTACTATCTAAATTTTACTGACTAAGTCAACGCATCTCAAAATGTTGATAATGTCTTTATGTTCGATATACATAAAATCATACCATATAAATTGATATTAATATTATATGTTTGACCCTAATGAAATAAATACCCATCATAAAATTAATAAGTACAAGTAGATCAAAGCACACCTATATTTCATTGCGATTGCGGATTATGCAGAGCATCAAAGTCCAGAAAAAGCTGTTTCATGTCACATTTGACTAGAGTTAGAGGGTTAAATGGAAGGACCTTTTTAACCCTCTAATACCCTCTGTATTAGAGGGTTAGAAACGATTAGAGAGTAATATATATTGTATGTTCAGAATTAGAGACAAGTCAAATTTTAAACGAAAAACAAAATACTCAACTACAATAAGAGAAATTTATATGTTTATTTAGATCTAATAAGGAATATACATAAATAAAACTAAACTTAAATAACCTAAAATACGTAGAATAATCACCCATCTAATTTTTCGAGGACAATAAAAGTTTCATACAGGGATAAAATGGCTTGGATCGCTACTGGTTTCATAACCCAAAAGCTGTATATACAGCTAATATTATATATTAGGTACTTAAATTCATTATAATTATAAATTCATCATAATATTAGGTACTTAAATTCACGCAAATAAATTGATTTGATTTGATTTAATTTATACTAGGGTGAAAAAGTCTTCAATCGCAATTGAATACGAATCCTTGATCAGAGTTCAGAATTTCCATATTGTTTTTGTAATTGCTAAATTCTTTACAGAAGTTTACCTTTACGAACTTGATACTTACAATAAAAGGCAATCCAAAAAGTGCCGTAGCATACTTCCTCCCAAATGTGTTAAAGGCGTAGCTGCAGAACGGGCTGATCATAAGACCGCCTACATTTGAAAGGCTTCCTAATAAAGAGACGTGAGTAGAACTCATCGGCATGGAGAGAACTGTCTCATTGGAGCGGAAGAGAGCGATTGTGTAGGACGGCCAAGATGCTATGAACCCGCTTTGACAGGCTAGGAAGGAGACTGGAAAAACAAATTGATTAGGCAAACCACCCATTACCAAAGGAATTACCACCCATTTCTCGTTGAAATGTAAAAAATCCGTAGTCAGCGATATCGATCCACATTCCTGTTGCGTATATACTGCACAAGAATGGAGTTCTTTGCCGCCATCTCTGTTTCCTGAGAGTTACAATCTTGGAATTTTCAAGGTTAGAGTGAATAGATATCTTCTAAATCGACGAGCTCCATCCTCGGCCACACCGTCGCTTAACATCAGGCGAGTTGGTGGTCAATCATAGATCTAACTTGTATAAAAAGAATGTTGAAGTGGCAGAAGTAAGTTATTGTGAAAATGGCTCAATTAGAAATATATATATATAATATGTCATACAAAGGTATTTCTATAAACGCCAGCCAATATAAATTTTTGTGTAAAATCTATTAAGTCATAATTAAGTTTTGCTTTAAGTATATGTGCTGTATAAATTATTGCATGAAGTTTATACCTGTAATTGAAGTACCACTCAATATGTGTCTCACTTTCGTATCTTTTAGTGGTTGCTTTGTTGGTGTAACAATAAAAATAAATAAATAAATAACTTACTACACAGAGTAGCAGATAACTGTATAAAAAACTCCGATGTTTTAACCTTTGCCGTAGTAATCATTTTTCTATCTTTTTCTACCAACTTATAATTTATATCCATATAAATGAAGAATTATTTCGTTCAAGACACCGAACACTTCCTATGAAATTAATTGTACTAATACTGACTTTATTAAGTGACATCTTAAAATATATATTAAACGTTAATACTAGTAATATAATTATTTATTTAGCACGACGCGTGAGGAGACTGGGGTAAATGAGGCAATGTTGCGTGGTTCAAAAGGTGAGACGGAATATATAATATTGACGCCAATTCTGTTTCACATTCACTAAAATTAAACTAAATTATGTATTAGCTTTACTGGAATTCATTAATTTAACTGGTCTTAAACATATGCATAATTAATATCATATGTATATTATTATTAATGTATACCCATGCTGATTTTACTTTTAATTTTGAAAAGATAATACACAATATGTTCACAAGCTACATTACCTTTCGTGACTCTTTCCGTAGTTTATTTTAGCTAAGAAGGATTTGACAATAAAACCCGTTTATCCTTCTTACAGGTCCGTTAGGTGACATTAGTGAAACTAGATAATTATAGTTAAAAAAAATCGACTTCAAAATACACAATATTTACCTATAACGCCTGTAGAAAAGTGAATAGCAAGTCGCGACATAGCAAGTCGCGTCACGAAGAATACATACGCGACTTGCTATTCCCTTTTCTACAGTTATTTGGATGATACTTTACCAGTTATTTTGTTATAAAGCCAAAGTACTGCATCGATTTTGATAAAATTTATATGGGACTACTTCTGAAGTATGATCTACCAAATACAAAAATAGTCATCAAAATCAATGCACAATTGACTGAGTAATCGGTGAACAAACATACAAAAAAAACATAAAGACCGAATTGATAACCTCCTTCTTCTTGGAAGTCAGTTAAAAAGATAGAGATAAACCGTCTTACCAGTAAACGGTGAATAAGCTCATTTTATTTAAACAGTGTTTTGTTCCGTTTTCGCGCGTGACAGTTCCCGTCTGAGAGAAAGTGACAAGTCCTTATTCATTGAATAAGATTTTAACATGGGTTTATAAGTAAGACAATAAAACCTATTGCTAATAAATATTACGAAATCTCAAACTACTGTTAAGTAAAACATCTTGAATTAGTTCTATAAAACTGAATGGGGCAAATTAGATTTGGACAACAACATTTCAGGTTATAGAGAAGTTATCTATTAGGACAATTCATTTTAGTTGCTGAGTTTTTTGATGATGGTGTGGCACATATGTACTTATTTGTAGTTTTTTTTTATCATAACACTTATTTAAAGGAACAGTGATTGTTTATTTTCCGATGTTGTGGTTATTTTATCACTGTTTTATCATAAATAATAATCCGCTCGCTCCACGTTGCCGCACTTACCCACCCTCCTCTACAAACACGGCAAAGTCTCTTCAAATATAACTAATACGTCTAAACTAACTTTTCCACAGTCTCCCCTCTTTGTTGATAAACAAACGTCATGATCTAATGTCGAGGAAAACGAGAAGAAAGCAGGAAACTTAGTATAAATATATTATATTATCTTGTGACATTAAACCATGTTCTTTTGTTTGACACTACGTACATTTATGAGTTAACCTATGTTAATTATAATGAAATATTAATTTTTGACTTGTTTAAGTAATTATTTTAAATTGATTGACTATAACTATAAAACTTGTAAAGCCGAGAAAGTTTTCCTTTTAATTGCCGGTAGGGGGGTGCCGGTGCCGGGTTATAAGTGATAATTTATGTTAGAGTCACGTGGGGGACACGTAAAAGTTCCCTTCAAAGTTAAATATATAGCAAATGGAACCCTAAATTTAATAAAACCGGACAAGTGTGAGCCAGACTCGCCCACCGAGGGTTCCGTACAAACTAGTAGATAAAAGGGAGAAAACATATATGTCTACACACACTCATTATAAACCATACGCGAATCCGGTGTAAAAGACGGTCCGTTGTCCGGAAAAAAAACGGACGTCTACAAGCGCTCTAAGGATTCCTCGCTTACGACCGACTGTATGTAGTTTAGGATTCCGTACACCTCAAAAGGAAAAAACGGAACTCTTATAAGATCACTTTGTTGTTTCCCGTCTGTCCTTCCCTCCGTCCGTCCGTTTGTCAAGACATGTATCTCGGGAACGCGTGAAGGTATCGAGTTGAAATTAAAAACATAGAGGTACGCAGCACTTATGAAATTTGGCACACATGTTTAGAAGCTGGTATATACAAACATATCCAAAAACTGTGCAGTTCTGAGAATATTACATACATACAGGTCGAATTGATAACCTCATTTTTTTTTATTGGTTTATAAAGTTCATTGTTGGACGCAGGATAACCAAGGGAAATTGGTACAATTTATTTTCTCTAAGCAGATTTGTCAGTTTTTACAACCATTTACAAGAAAAATATTTGTATGCGTGAAGAATATTAAAGGAAAAAATAAAAACTAGGGATCACTCACGTCTGTTTTGAGCCGAAATATCCGACTATAGTTTAAAACAGACGTGAGTGACCCGTAGTTTTTATTTAAAAATGTGTGAAAACCACGTTAATTTCCATAGTAAAATATTAAAGGAATATGCCAAGCTTATTATAAGAAAATAAAACCTCCATGGTGCCGAATTTATCATAATACAACCTTTTTTAATTTGTTAAAAACTCAAACTCGGAACCTTCTCGATGCACTTTTTTTTATTTGTTATAATTTAAAGATTATTCTGTAATACTTACCTATCATAATATTGTAGTTAATACCTAAGCTGAAATAAAACCAAACCAAATAATGGCATACCTTGAAGACAATAACCTCCTCAGTGACCGACAGTACGGATTTCGCCGAAATCGGTCGACTCGATCTTCTCGTGTATGCCACACACATTCTGAGCGAGGCCATCGAGAACAACGGTGAGGCCTTGGCTGTGTCTCTCGACATCTCGAAGGCCTTTGATAGGGTTTGGCACGACAGTCTCCTTAAAAAGCATAGCATAAGAAGGCTGGTAGTCCATAAGAAGGGATTCTTATGGACTACCAGCCTTCTTATGCTCTTGGATTAAAAAAATCTTGAGAGAACGATCGATTCGAGTGGTTGTAGACGGGTGCTCGTCCGATCAAATGGCAATAAACGCCGGCGTACCTCAAGGGTCTGTACTCTCAGCTACTCTCTTCCTGCTGCATATTAATGACCTGCTGAAACCTGGTGCCTAGGGTATGCAGATGACAGCACAGTAGTGGAAAGATACACTTCTGATACAAGAGCCAAAAAGGCGGAAATCGAGGCGTTGAGAGAAGATATGGTTGTGCGTATGAATAAAGCTCTAAAAGCTGTGTCCGACTGGGGTGACGAAAATCTCGTCAAATTCAACGCCAACAAGACTCAAGCCTGCCTTGTCTCCGCCAAAAAGAGTGAGTTTCTTTTGTCTCCTACTTTCCAAAATGTATTCTTATCATTGACAGACCGTCTTGAACTGCTTGGACTCACGTTAACCCCAACAATGAACTTTAAGGGCTACCTTGTATCTAAGGCTAAACTGGCTAGTAAAAAGCTTGGCATCATTAATAAGGTTAGGCGATACTTCTCACCGGGACAACTGCTTCATCTGTATCAAGCACAGGTCCGATCGTGTATGGAGTACTGCTGCCACCTGTTTGATGGATCAGCCAAGTATCAGCTGGAAGCTTTAGAATCAGTGGACCGGCGAGCTGTGAGGTTAATCGGTGACGATAAACTAGCTGCCAAGAAGCTACTTAGTCTCGAGCACCGCCGTAAAGTAGCATGTCTGTCTATTTTCTACAGGATTCATTTCGGGGAATGTGCGCAAGAGTTTCACGACCTAATTTCACCTTCCCCATTTCACTACAGGACTAGCAGAAAGTCGGCGAATTACCACCCATTTCTCGTTGAAATGCCAAAAATCCGTACTCAGCGTTATCGATCCACATTCCTATTGCGTACCACACAAGAATGAAATTCGTTGCAGCCATCTCTGTTTCCTGATACCTACAATCTTGGAATTTTCAAGGCTAGAGTGAATAGATATCTTCTAGATCGACGAGCTCCATCCTCGGCCACACCGTCGTTTAACATCAGGCGAGTTGGTGGTCAATCGTAGATCAATAATGTATTAAAAAAAAAAGTATCTTGTGATTGTAAATGGTTTTTTTTGCATTTAGTCATTTCCTCTCTGAAGTGGGATGAAAGGTTACGTGTTGCATTCGAGTGTAAAGATTTTTCACGTCGTGCTCTTTTGATTCCCTCGCTAACGCTCAGGATTCTAATTTTACAGTCCTTTTCTTGTTCGGTCATCAAAATTGAGCACGCGGTTAAAAAACAACTTTGCACTCTTGTATAACAAATAACTATTATCTCATGTCTTCTGGAATCCATCGCTACGCTCAGGATTCTACACTAAAACCACTGGCTGCGCTCGTGGTTCAAACCTAGAATCCTTCGCTTGCTCTGGATTCAACTGTCAGACAATCTACGATAAAATACAACTTTACAGCCTAGTATTATAAAAATAACTATTACGTTTTCCACTGTCATTATAGCTTATAATTTAATCTTTTTAAGCCTTTCTTTAGTCTGTGAAAATGTTTAGTGTTATTTTTAGTCTCACGTACAAGTCTGATGTAATTTCACTTGTTTACATCATTATTTACGTATTTTATTGTTTTATTAGGGTTCCGTACCCAAAGGGTAAAAACGGGACCCTATTACTAAGACTTCGCTGTCTGTCTGTCTGTCTGTCTGTCTGTCTGTCTGTCTGTCTGTCTGTCTGTCTGTCTGTCTGTCTGTCTGTCTGTCTGTCTCCAGGCTGTATCTCATAAACCGTGATAGCTAGAAAGCTGAAATTTTCACAAATGATGTATTTCCGTTGCCGCTATAACAACAAATACTAAAAATTAAAAAAAAAACAATATTAAGGGGGGTCCCCATACAATAAACGTGTTTTTTTCGTATTTTTTTGCTCAATATTAAAAACGGTAACAGGTAGACGCTTCAAATTTTCACAGAATATTTACTTGAATATTACCTTTCAAAATAAATAATTAAATAACAATAAAGTAAATATTAAAGGGGGGCTCCCATACAACAAACGTAATTTTTAAGCAATTTTTACTCGATCTCAATTAAAAGGTAGAAACTTGAATATTTGTAAGTAAATATTTAGAAATATATTAACTATAAAAATAAATACCTAATCTAATACATAAAAACTCACAAAATGAAAATAATCCGTGCATCTAAACGCGGTGCGAGCGCCGGTTTAGCGGGGTAGCGGGGGAGGTAACATCACGGAGCGAGCCATAACCGCGCGTATTCGCGCGAGCGTCGTCATGCTGCCCGGATGTGCATCGAAAACCTACCTATAAGTTTGCAATTTACTACTTGGAATTTCGTTGATTTCTTGTTATTTTATAAACAGAACTAAACTTTGTAGTATTATAGATGATAGTACGGAACCCTTCGTGCGCGAGTCCGACTCGCACTTGGCCGATTATTTGATAATCTTGACTAACATTTTAAGCTAACTGAGCTCTACTAATTAAGTTTTGGCCTAATATAAAGGCTAACATCTTAAGTTCATAACGAGTTCATAATTAAATCTTATAGAAAAGACAATATAAATAAGCAAAAATACTCGACTGCAGAAAAGCAGTTTTTGCAGTTTAAGTTACGATTTTGTAATGCTTAATATGCTATTGAGTGAGTGTACGTTTCTTGTGAGAAAGTATGCATAAAATCACTGTAAAATATTGTAAAAGCGCATTCTTTAGAATAATCGTTTGTTTATTACGAAACAAGTTACGAAAAAACATTTTTCTATTTTTTGCGAGAGATGTATTATTATCCAAAAAAATATAGCTATGACACTCACGATGTGAAACCAAATCTAACGACATCTCGCACATCAAAATCGATCAAGCCTTTTAGGCTGTAGGCGATCATATATAAATATACATACATACAAACTTACATACACTCGAAAACGTAACCCTCCTTACGCATTCAGATAAAATTAAAAACTTTTTTCACGAGATTTCGCTATTGCTTTGATATTGCTGCTTACGGTCAATTTTCAACTAGAAGACTCTAGTGGCGATCTCTCTTAGCTAGCATTTTCAGACCTTCGTCGTGCTGACACAAGAGCAGACCCACAGAGAACTTATAAAGCCTGTGACGTCACATGCCACGTGCACGCGCTTCTTGCACACCATGCCGTGAAATGATATAAAAGGTACTCATTTCATCAATGGACCCTCTGTCCTGAAACGCGCCGAAGAGACTGCATTTTATGGACAATCTGTCGCGATCCATACTTTTTTTAAAGCAATCTTCGAGTAGCTAAAATCTATCTAAGCACATTACACATGAGATAATTCCAGAGGCAATTTTCCGGCTCCATCTTGATACCCTCGTTATCAAGTGCAAAGTGTACTTAAGATTACAAAGTAAACTAGCCTACACTCAACTGTTCTAGCTCTTTTTAACCGTCATCCAAAAAGAAGGAGGTTCTCAATTCAACTATATTTTTTATGTTTGTTCACAGGCTCTGCCAATAGTGAATTGATTTTAATGATTCTTTTTTTGTTTTGTACTTCATATTTCAGAGGTGGTTTAGTATAAATTTTATCAAAATCGGTTTAGTGCTTTGGTTTTTATAACAATATAACTGAAAAAAATGTCATTGCGTATTTTAAAGTGAAAATGAAAAAAATGAAAAAATATTTAGTTCCAAAAGTAAAATCATACAAATTGAGTTAATAGTGATTTCCGCACTAGGCCGAGCCTATGCCGCGTAAATCTAATACGATTGCTTAATTAGATTTTCACCTCTAGTTCAACAAACTGTTTATTAATTAATTAAATTAGCTTTCTAACCATAAATCATAAATAAGAAGTTGTAGTGAATAACATTATGAAATTTGGTACAGAAATAACTGAAAAATTTGCGATAGATATAGCCTATGTTTTTCCATCTTGCATTTGGAGTTTTTCTTCACAATTCAGATGAAACCGAAAGGCACAGGTAGTAGTTATAGTCCCAAAAATTAAATACAAATTATTAAATAATTATTTATTGCGTAATTTACAATAAAACTTAATTATATTTACAAATAACAAGTTATATAATAACTTTATTTAATACTTTACAATAAATTTAATGTAGTTTAATATAAGTTAAAACAAAATTGGAGATTAAGAATTTGATCAAAATAAAGTTTAAATACAATTCCAAGGAAACTAAAAATTATCTCCAACAAGTTTATGAAGATAATTGATTCTTCTAAGCATTGTTATATTTTAAAACTCTAATATTAATAACATAGCAATGCTATGCAGCAACGTAGCATCTAATAAATTACAGAATAACGAGCGCAATAAATTGCCGTACAGGGTTTTGAGATAAAGTTACAAATTCAGGGTGACATTAGACTGTTATGAGAAGCTATGTACTAGACAAGTGACTCTCATCTATTCATTTAATTGCATAGAAAAAAGAGTTTATTTATATTTTTTTAATGTTGTAGGCTTATTCAAATTATAGCCTCGATTGTGATTTAATATCAACCTTTTATAAATTGATCATCATACATGGAAGTGTTAGCTATTCTACGAACTAATAATTTTACATCACAACGACATCTATCCTTTATTTAGATTTTTACAAATAGTCGCAAAATAGAACCAAAGATGTTCAAAGATTAGAAAAACTATTACACTAATAAAATCTATATATTACAAAACATGGATTTCGAAAAAAAATCGGAGAGGTGCGAAGAAATTTAGAGGTGAGTACAAATTTTGATAAATTAATTTATATTTTCATTACTATCCGCATAGTGATATTTTTGTAGATTCGATTCTAACTTACGACAGAAATTCGTTATTGCGACTTGTTTACTTTGCATTGTAGCCTCTAGTATTTATCATTTTTCACAAAGATATCGTCTTACTAGCTACGCAGTTTTGTACCCTCTAGACCTCTGCCAAATATACGATACTACTACACTGCTAAGAAGAGAACCGAAGAGCACCATACCAGCTCCCCACATCGCTGCAGAAGAGCTCACACAGAACCCAGTGGGCTCAGGCAAGTCTTCAGCTATGACTACCTTCAAACCTTTGCTAATGGTCGTCTTTGGTTCTTCAATAGTCCTATTGCCAATGTGGATCAAATCTCTCTTTCTTCTTCTGGGCTCTATGCTTCCAGGATTAGGGCATACATCGCAGTCAGTTTTGCATAGTTCAACGTCGCATTGGATGATTAGATCCATTTCATCGGGGAATTTGAATGCTTTGAAGAAAGCGTAAGCGATAATTGAAGCACCCGTGTTACCGGTTTCTCTGGTCTTTTGGAAGGCTCCGAAGAGTTTCTGTTTCAGCACGCATCCGTTGTTATCAGTCAAAGGTACAACATGACGGCTCTCTGAGTCCCGAGCAACGCATTCTCGTACGAAGATATCGAATCCAGCATCTCCGGTCACTGATACGACCAAAGTCATGTCTTCGCCGATCTTGATTAAGCCATTGGCTTCAGGTGCGAAAGGTCCTCTGCCTGTTTGGATGTCTAGACGCGCCATAGCAGTATCTCCACTGAAGTTGCTAGTAATCTGGTTCAACATGCCTACGCTCAGAGAAGATACGAGTTGTTTCGTCAGATTTCCTTCCCACAAACATCTGACTCTACGAATGTGATCCCAAACTTCTTGAATACCAGGCTCATTTTGCAGGACTAGAACATTTTCCAAGTAGGCTTGGCCTTCATTCTCGAAGTCACTGAAGAATCTTGTTCCGCAAGTGTTCAAACTAACAGTGAAAGAGAATTTGGTCTGGCCTGAGTCTTGTCTGACATAAACACATTCTTGTTCATTGAAGTGGTCTTGAGAGTAGATGATTCCGTTATAAGCCTTATTGAACTCAATGTTGATGGTCATCATTTCTTTGCCGCAATCGACAGAAATTGCGTGGATATGTGGTGGATGGCGATCATCGTCTTCCGTGCTAATAGCCTGGCTTTCAGAAGAACTACCGCTAGAAAAACTCGATTCTGATGGGCTTGGGTTATAAGGAGGTTGAGTGGCATCTGGTTGGGGCTCATAAGTGGAAGTAGGCTGGCTCGGTTGATAGCTAGGCTGGGATGGTTGATATGAGGGCTGGCTGGGTTGGTAAGATGGCTGACTTGGTTGATATGAGGGTTGAGTAGGTTGACTGGGTTGATATGAAGGTTGACTGGGTTGAGTAGGTTGACTGGGCTGGTAGGATGGTTGAGATGGCTGGTAAGCAGGCTCAGTTGGCTGACTAGGTTGATAGGATGGCTGACTGGGTTGGTAGGATGGTTGAGTTGGTTGACTGGGTTGGTAACTTGGCTGACTTGGTTGGTAGCTTGGTTGTTCAGCTGGCTGCTCTGGAGATGGACTGGGTTGGTAAGGAGCCTGAGTTTGTGGTCCTTCACTGTACGCTGGAGTAGGACGGGATCCAGGGAAAGGGTATCCAGTATGCGGTGGTAAATAAGAGGCTGCTTCAAAAGGTCTTGGCTTTTCTGGTCTTCCGCCCAAGTATTGACGAGCTGTAACATAAAAAATTACATATTAGGACCACACTTAGCAACAAAAACTCCTCCCACTAAGACCCAAGCGGTGCAAGTGCTCAATGCTAGAAACAAGAATAACACCAAATACAACAAATCCAAAGAAGTTCAGATACGCGCTATTAAGAAGCTGTACCTTACTATGAATAGGAAAATTATAACAGAAGAAGATACATATGTTATATAAGGTAATTTTACTATGAATATAGTTTTTTTTATTTCAATTTAGCTATGCTGAAAGTTAGTTTTATTTTTTTATTGTTATTATTTTATAGGTCCTATACGATGTAGATCAGACCTTTCCTACTGCGCTGGTGGAAAGTCTGCTGAATCCAGTGCAGCAGGTCTCCGACGACCTCATCGGTGACTGCTTCTTGGTCCGATTCAGCTGCAAGGCCATCATCAGTGATGAGCAACTTGACAGATTGAAAAATAACCGACACCGCTTAGGGTTAAGACAGCTTAACATTCTTGTTAAATTGAAAATTTGTTACGAAATGTAAAAATTCTTATAAGTTATCAATATGAATATTTGTGTTAGACAAGAAAATTTAACAAGATTCAAATTTGTCAAACAAAATTAATGCACAGAATATAGTATTTACAAAATCAATATGTCAAAGAAGTTAGTTTGTCTAGGAATCGACATAGTTGCAGAGCAACTGAAGCTTTTTTAGCTGTTTGCTTTAGAAAAATATTGTATTAATTGCTAAGCATCTATAATTAATGAAATTGAACATTTATTAGAAAATAATGTTATAATAAGAAGGAATTTTAACACTAACTGTATATAGCCATTAATAGCATTTAACGGTAACTTTGTTGTTGTTAAAATTGACTACACTATATTTTATCGAATTTAGAACGAAAATTTGCAATAAAATAAAAATAAGTATATTTTTTAAATAAAATAAGGCAAATAGTGATCGTACATTTATCTAGTGATGATTCAAAAGGGTGAGAGTGGAGTGGGGTTGGAAAAAAACCATGAAATATCACCGCCGTTGCCATGAAAAATTTCCACGCCCATCACGATGTAATTTGTATCAGATAATATATATTATAAAATACACGTGATTTTAGATAAGGTGGAGGAGAGAGGATAGAGGGGGGCAGTTTATACCTTCACCTAAGACCTTCACCATGTTGAAACTTGCTAAAAACATCATGTAATTAATGGACGACCCCTTATGTAATAATTGAATATTGAAATGGAATAAATGTGATTTGTATGCACCGTGGAACGATGAGGAAACCTACATGTCTGAGAGTTCTCAATGATCTTGAAGATGTGTGAAGTCTGCCAACCCGCACTTGGCCAGCGTGGCAGACTATGGCCTAACCCTTCTCACAATGAGAAGATGACCCGTTCCCAGCAGTGGGACAGTTTGTACAAACAGGGCTGATACACAGGTGGAACGATGAAAAAAAAACACTTCATAATACAAATAAAGATATCATGTTGTAAAAAAAAGGAAAATAAAAAATCAGGCACCAATATATGAACATAGATGCAGTTTTTTAGATGCTTTAAATCCCAATAAATTTTCACAACAAACCCAATCTATGCAGTTAAGCGAAAGATAAGGAAAACCGTTGTCACCAGGAAGCGATCGATACAAAATTAAAATCTACAAATTAAGAGAAACAAGCATTACCAAATTTACATATATAGAAACGCAAAACCACGAGAATATATTAATAGATTCTTAACCTCTAAAATCATAACTCCGGAAATTAGATTGTAATTGTAATTATGGTAAATTTAATTACGTAATAATTAGAAATTTACATTTAAATAGATTCAAGCAAGTGAGAGGTCATGATGCAGAAATGGCCAAAATTTAGAAAGTGCATAGATTACCAGTAACTGAAAGTGTGAAGAATATAATAATACTTTTTACTAGGATGAAGATAGTTATTATATTGTGTAATATTTATGCAATAGGATGACGTTTTACACTGTATTTAATTGTAGCTATTAAAATTGGAATTCTAATCTTTATACAGCGATTAATAAATCTCGACGGCTGTCGTAAAACTAAAATATTATGTATGGCCTAGCTAGCTTTGGATATGCAAATCAGCGTACTTTTTCCTTCTCTTACCAGCTTATAGATTTTATTATTGTCGATCTAACCGATCGGTATTTTTAAAATAGTTATTATTGTAAGAATATCAAGGTATTAATGGATGTTTAAATTTTAATTTACCCAAATTACTGATAAGTTTAATAGTATACCCATTCTAAACGTGTATTATGTATTGAATGTAGATTTTTGTCATATGAAATTTTGTATTTTCGATTTTGGTATGATTAATAAGATTATAGTAGAAGCTAGTAGTAGTAGTGTTCATGTAGGTATGCATAGTTTATAATATGTGCATTTTATTCCTTTTTTAATATCCTTAAATACGTTTTTTTCGACATTATTGTATATAATTATTATATAAGTTATTATAAAAGAAATTTTATATTTAAATGATTTAACTAAAATAATTACAGTTTAAATCTACATCAGAACAATCAAATATTATCTAATAAAATGTGAGTAAGTTCGTATAGACTGAGTGGCCAGCCCTATTGTCAGAGTTATTAAGCCGCCGAAAGGCCTCTGACTTGGCTTGACGATTTATGAACAACCAGGACCTACAATTTAACGTGTCATCCGACCCACGGGAGCGCTCAGAAAGAAATGCCACTCACGGTCACCCATCCGAAGACTGACCGGTCCGTCCGTTGCTTAACTTTGGTGATCGTTCGGGAACACCTAGTCAAGCTACGCTACGAGCGCTATAATCTAATGAAACATGACAAATTCAGTAATATGAATATTGTCACAAATTTAATATTATATCTTGTTTCATAGTTAATGGTTTTTACGGTCTTTGTAAGGATATAATTTATTTAAAGTATAAGATCTAATGAATAAATCTATCACAAACTTATAAAATATAGCCCTCTCAACCATATTGTGAAGCAATAAATATAAATCTCTTACGATGATTACCTATGCCTATTACTATTTGCCTATACCTATGATTTAGACACATTATTGGGGTTGCATCAATAAATAATAAATTGTAGTCGAATATTTTGTTTATTTCATAATTCATCTCAGATCAGTGTTTATTCTTTGTGAGACATATTTCGGGTTAATAATGTACTAAAATTGATTTATCAAAGTTTGTATATATTTCCGAACATTGCATAAATCTAAAACTATATTTTTACAACAAAATATATAGGAAAAAAGTAAATTTAAAAGTACGAGAAATTATAAAAATTCAATTTTCAGATATAAAATAATAAGTACTGAAAATATGAAGCTGAAAGAAGATGAAGCCAGTAGTGAAATTAAATGAAATACGAGGACAAGAAAAATAAAATAATAAGATTCTTAGGATACAGATTATAAAGTAGGCAACGGTAATATAATTGGTAGTATGTATACACATATTGAAGTAAACGAAGCTGAATTTATAAACAATATCATGTAGAAAGAGTAGTGGAAGCGGAGAGTGGTAGATGTACGAGTTGATGAAAGGATTGCATTGAATAGTGTAGAGTTTTCTTGACGTCTTTCTAAGTCAAATGCCATGTTGTGTACATACCCTTCCTATTGCGTGGATTTTTCGGTTCTGTAATGTCAAACCAAAAGTGTAAAAACCTTTATAATCCCAACAGTTTGAAATTTAAATAGAAATGTTTGTAAGGCAATGCATGTAGGAGTAAAGTGTTGTAGTTGTATTTGGTGTCAGTATCTGCCAAGTATTGAGCTTACCATCAGGCAGTCTATTGTCCTCATCATTCTTTTTTGAGAGAACTTTCTTTCTCTCTCTTCATCACTCTCTCTTATTATAGACGAGTAGCTTTTGTTAATGCAATAATATCTATGGGGTTCTAATTTATATTTTTTTACCTCCTTGTACGACACAAAGTTAAAACAAAACTATACATATATATATATACTTCTAGGTAGACATTCTGGAATCTGTTATTCACTATAAAATAATAGAACACCTTTACATTTAGGTTTTGTTATTAATTACGAAAAAATATGTCTTTTCATCCAAACATTTGGAACTCACTTTTATTTATCTATTAAGGAATAGTGAACCATGTTGTCTAGATAAATTAGATTGAGACATATTGGAGTTTGTTATTCATTAGGGAGTAATAAGATTTTGTTTTTAAGGGAGTAATAATTAATAGTTAGTAGTCTAACTACACTGTGATTATTAATAACAAGTACAAGTGCTGAAATTAGACTCTGTCATTACAGAATAATGATTGAGACATATTGGTCTTTGTTATACATTAAGAAGTAATAAGACGTTATCTTAATGGAGTAATAATCAATAATTAGTAGTCTAACTACATTGTGATTATTAGTAACAACTACAAGTGCTGAAATTGGATAATTTAACTTTACTACAGTCATGCGTGCTAACTAAAAAATATCTTATTGTGTTAGTGTAAGTAACATTTTGCTTTATACTAAAATAACTACTTTAATATTAAGTGGAGGTTTACCAACAATTTCCCAGCTATACTGGAAACAAAATGTAAGTACTATGTTCTTCTAAACATCCTACTTATAATTTTCTCTATATAACAATCTTTGTGGCATTCATAGAACCAACATACATACAGAAACGTCAAATGTAGGACATGCTGTATCATGTTCTGCTGAATATGTCCTGTACTCTCCTGGCTGACATGAAATCATATTAAAATGTATCTGTTCTGACATTACTGAAAATGAATCTCTGAGCCTTTGTAGAGTTCTTCCATGCAAAGAAGAGAGAACTATTCTACCTCTAAGCAGAGATTGAATAATTCCAATTTAGATGATTTTTATCTGATTGAAATCATAAATTTAAAAAAAATATATAAACAAACCATGGAGGTTTAAATGTAATTCTATTATTGGCCTTAAGCCTTATATATGTAATTTATTGTTATAAAGGGCTGTAGGCTGTAGGTGTTGTTGAATAAATAAAATAAAAATAAATAGCCAGGTTCTAACGGAAAATGTGTGTTTAGATAATATTTTAAAGCTGTAAAATTCATTTAAGGACGGATAGAAATGAGTCACGTAATTAGTAGGCTGTATCAATATAGATAAAACTCACGGAATCTGGATGTGGTATCGACGGCGGCTGCGCATAGGATGGCCGCACACAGCGCTAGCACAGCGCACCACCGGACCATCTGGAAACAACAAAAACAACATAATTATTACTAGTAGTTCTACGAACAGTAGACCTCGCGAGAGAGCTTATTTTCAGCTCACTTTGGGTCATCTGTACATATCAATGTATCAAGAAAATTATTCAGCGCTAAAATGCACTAAAATGGTTGTCATATCTCGACAACTACTTGACCAATTCTGTTTATTTTTACGTTAAATTGTAATTATTGTGTACTTAATCTACATACCAAATATCATTAAAATCGGTCGGTAATTAGCGCCACAATAAACTTCCCCCCTTTTTATGGGAACCACCACTCCTATCAAAAATCACCGACGACAAAAAAAAACATAAAACCTACATATACGCCAAGTTTCATCAAAATTGGTTCAAAATTACGCCCTTTAAGCGGGTAGAAATATACAAACTCACAAACAAACTGACAGATGAAACAAAATTTGACCAGTTGATGCAGAGACGCTTCGCTCGCTCGGTCAATAAATTATGATGTGTAACTACGGAACTCTACATTACGCGTGGTACGACAAGCACTTGGTATTTTATTTATAAGTTCTTTTAGTAATTTATACCTTAAAAATGTTGATATGCGCGAGCGAGACGGATGATGGTCGAACTACAAACAGAGTCTTAAACCTTTAGTTCTGTAATCTTTATATTATCATAAAGGAATATAAATATTACTTCATAATCTCACTAAGTATGAGAAAACTACGTATATAAGTATCGCACAGTAACATAAATCACTGCACTCCCGATTTTTTCCGTCATTTCTTACAAACTTGCAGAATAGAGATGGCTACTGTGGAGTGGCTACTCCGGCTAAAATTGTTGTAATTTATTGTTTTAGACGAATAATAAAGTATTATTTGTATTTATTATTATATGTGATCCAAGTTTTTTTTTAAATCTATTTATGTTTTCATTATTTTAAGTAACTCAAGCTTTTTTTAATCTGTTTACAAGTTTTCCTTTGATGACAATTTCATCATAAACTCTACAGTTCATTATAGAAGACCGTAATAATATTAGTAATTTTATATAATGCCCCTGAGAAACTTGCCTTTTTATGGAGTTTCTGAGGTGTGGTTGTCAAATTCGAGAATGTAATGCTTCAAAATATGTACCAACAAATATGTACCGTTCCATATTCGTTGAAGTGTTCCAGTTATAATAATTATAATACAAATACAATAATTTTGGGTCTATCCGATATTTTGTACTAGTTTTAATATTATTTTGTTGCCTGAATTTAATATTACGTAATGGTATTTATAGCTATTAAAGCAGTAATTATTATTTTTTGTTACATAGGCATTACATACATTATATTACATATAACTCATTGGATTATTGACAATTAATAATTTAAATAATTATACCTCATTATCACAAAATAGATTTATTATAAATATGGTAATACTGGCTTAATAATTGACGGCACTCTCGTTCAAAATCTATGCTGGAAATCTTTGCTCTGTCTTACTTTTATTGCTATTTATTGTCCCACCAACGTTTGCATTATGCGACGCCTCCGCCGTGCTGACTAGTTTAAGAAAGCCACGCAAATTATGATTATGCCGGAAAGATCCGGCAAAATCATTACCATTTTCCATCTCTAGTCTAGATTGTGCAATCCATCTCACGTTACCTAGTAATTGTATATTGTACTTGCATCGATTCCCAGCATTTTATAGTTATCTCCGCACAATGCCCGTTTAATCTTCTAAGAGATATTTTTGATCCTTGACACAGTGTTGTTAAGTTTTTGAACATTGAGCATTCCTGTCGATTGGAAAGATAAGTGCATTTGGGGTTTTGCGCCTTTTGCTAATTTTCAAGCATTTCAGAACTCTATGTATATTATTGTGTACTCGTAATTCGGTCGTAGCCAATCAAATTCAAATGTAATTAATTAAATTTTATTGTAAATTTTTTATACTAAGTTTTATAGATAGGTATGAGAAATTATAAATATACAATGTCATACACATTTTACGATGTCAATTATTAACAAATTCCACAGAAACAGCTGAGAATTAAAAAAAAAATAGTACAATGTATTGTCAATAATAATATTACTAGAAACGTAAATTAGGTTTTTAACCGACTTCGAAAAAGGAGGAGGTTATCAATTCGTACCATATATATTTTATTTTTTTATGTATGAACACGAATTTCTCTCTCATTCTTGAACCAATTTTTGTGTTTCGTGAATTGGCATATAGAAAAAGCTCCCAAGTTGGTCCCATAATTATATTAGAAACATTGCTTTATT
This sequence comes from Lycia hirtaria, assembly GCA_947563715.1. Lineage (NCBI taxonomy): Eukaryota > Metazoa > Arthropoda > Insecta > Lepidoptera > Geometridae > Lycia > Lycia hirtaria. Next base: position 25,696,937 of record OX387383.1, on the reverse strand, counting down.
ACTTTTTGAATAATCTCTAAAAGTAAAAATATTTTCACTGGATTCCTGAGTGAGTGCGTCAGATTATAGAATCGCGGAGTTCCACTGACACGTTTTTCTTTACAAAAGTGTCAAATGTTTAGGTTTTTCGTATAAACATCTGCACATTTTCTAATCTGTGACGACGAATCATGTCATTCTTGAAAAAGAAACGAGCGGGTGAAGAGAGATCTCTTTAAAAAGTTTACAATCGTGAGGGATTTATTGCGCTTCAAAAGTAAAACCTACTTACTCCTCATCCAATGTGTATAAGGAGAAAATAGAGTTACTTCAACGCTTGAGCGCCTTGTTTAATTATTATCCTTACTAATATTACAAGTAAACGAAATAACGTACTGCGAAGGCGGTTGTTTCAGTTTTTTTATCTATAAAATTATTAATAAATCAAATTCATGAATAATTGATTAAGATTGTAATTAGTTTTTATGTTATTACTATGTATTTCTTCCCTAAAATTATGGTAAGCAGTAAGCTGGGAAAGGGCGACTTAAGAGAGTGAAGATGAACTGTGTGAAATATGATGAGTGTATGAAAGGTGTAAATGTAGAGATGTCTAACAGAGTGAGATGGCTTGAGGGTTCATATAGTGCCAACCCCGCCTAGTGGGATAAAGACAAGACGATGATGATGATTATGTCTTTCCTCACTCTTCTTTATATTATCATGTTTCAGTCAGACGTATTGCAAGACCTGCATGCACACGACTTGTGTTTGGAAATATTTAGTTAGTAATGTTTAGTTTACTCTTTTTCAGTTATTACCAAACACATGACAAATAGTTACTTAATATTAGTATATAAGTATTAAGCAAAACAATAACATCGGCAAACTACGAATTTCTACAGGATTCATTTCGGGGAATGTGCGCAAGAGCTTCACGACCTAATTCCACCCTCCCCATTTCCCTACAGGACTAGCAGAAAGTCGGCAAATTACCACCCATTTCTCGTTGAAATGCCGAAAATCCGTACTCAACGATATCGATCCACATTCCTGTTGCGTACTGCACAAGAATGGAATTCCTTGCCGCCATCTCTGTTTCCTGAGACCTACAATCTTGGAATTTTCAAGGCTAGAGTGAATAGATATCTTCTAGATCGACGAGCTCCATCCTCGGCCACACCGTCGCTTAACATCAGGCGAGTTGGTGGTCAATCGTAGATCTATAGTGTATAAAAAAAATTACTTGAACACCGAGGCTTCAGTACTCCCATACAACGTAAAAACTACCCTACCTACCCTATAATCTGTTTTTTATAGACTCCGGGGTAAGGTACGGACAAAAAAAAACTAATATATGTATTTTTTAACTACTTACATTTTTTTTATTATGCGAGAGCCCTATAATCTTGTCAATTTTGAGAATTGCATCTATTACCGTACGAAAGATGCAGCTACTTAAGTGTAGGAGTGACAGACAGACATCGTAGCTTCACGGATAGGCTCCCGCACCCTTAGTACGGAAGCCTAAAAATATAAAAACATAAAATGTACCACCTGTTTTTCTACCCGGGCATTCTGTAGAAGTAAAGACTAAGAATATAGGGGTTATATTGGCAATAGATTGATCTTCTGTACATTTTACCCTCTAATAAATAGATGGCGCTGTATAAAGTTGTCCACCAATTTGTTTTATAAAAAAATCGACTATCTCTATAACCAGTCCATAGATACAGGCCATGAGTACTACAGATAGAGAACATAGGCTTAGTAATCTAGCTCCCGCAGCTTTGTATACGGAAGTCTAAAATGGATAATGCTATCCATATACTATGTAATGCTAAAACATTACGCAAAATACAAAAGCTTTTCCAGTTATTTTATTCTCAAGCAGGTTGAGATGTTTTAAAAACAAGTCTTAAGTCGGTTAAAAGGTCACTAAACTTAATTGAACTTCCTATCATGAAATAGTACATAAATAATTGTAATTGTAATACAATTGTTGTATAAATGCTACAATGTCCCGTACCTTGACTTGAAGTTAGGACGCTATTGTTTCGGACGTGACCTCTGACGTAAGAACATTAGCGTGGGGCGCGGCAGACGAGCGATTTATTACCCATTGTTAATTTAATCATTAATTCACCTATTTATATTTTTTGTGTATCTCATCATCATCATCTCAGCCATAGAATGTTCACTACTGGACATAGGCCTCTCGCATGGATTCCAAAAAAAACGTTTGGAAGCGGCTTGCATCCAGCGTCTTCCCGCCACTTGTATGAGATCATCTGTCTATTTCGTGTATCTATTTGTATGCAAGAAAATAGTGTTTTTTTTTTAATCAGCCTTGTTTGTACCAACTGTCCCACTGCTGGGAACTAGCCATCTTCTCATTGTGAGAAGGGTTAGGCAATAGTCTGCCACGCTGGCCAAGTGCGGGTTGGCAGACTTCACACATCTTCAAGATCATTGAGAACTCTCAGACATGTAGGTTTCCTCACGATGTTTTCCTACACCGTTTTGAAGTTGGCGGCAATCAACAATACGCACATAACTTCGAAAAGACAGAGGTGCGTGCCGTAGGATTCGAACCCAGGACCTGCGGATCGCAAGTCAGACGGTCTCACCACTAGGCTGCCGGAAATAGTGAATAGTTTCATTTAAGTAATTAAATGGAAACACCAATATATACGTAGTCGTTTTTAACCTCCAACCCAAAAAGAAGGGTCTTACAAGTTGACGTGTGTTTCTATGTATCTGTCTGTGGCACCGTAGTTCTCACAAAGATGGACCGATTCTGATCTAGTTTTCTTTTTAATTTTTACTGTACATAATTCACGTATTACACAAGTATTAAATTGTAAACAATCGTCACTTATAATATAGATACATGCCAATAATAAACAGAAAATATATCAATTTAATCGAACAGAGTTCCCCTTATGGAGCCCTGCCGAAAAGTCCCCATTACACTGGCTGCGTTACCGCGTTGTATTGACAGAGAAATATGTTGCATCAGATATGACCCGGAGCGAGGGTCACGACCAATTTCTCGCCGCCGCCCCAGTTCGCTTATGAATTTCCGGGCTTCGGAGCATCAAAATTGAAATTTTAATTAAATAATTTTTCTATTAAAAAACCGACTTCAAACGCAACTTACTAAATCCTTCACGATTGTCAACTTTTTAAAGAGACCTCTCTTCACTCGCTCTTTTTTTCTTTTGTCAAGAATGCAATGACAAATGTCATTGAATGTCAAATGCTCGTCTTCGAAGATTAGAGAATTTGCAGATGTTTATACGATAATTCTTATTATTTGACACTCTTGCAAAGAAAAACGTGTAGGTGGAACTCTGCGATTCTATAATCTGACGCACTTAGTCAGGAATACAATGAAAATATTTTTATTTTTAGAGATTATTCAAAAAGTAATAAAGCGATGTTTATAAAATAATTATGGGACCAACTTGGGAGCTTTCTCTATACTAACACCAATTCAGGAAACACAAAAATTGGTTCTCGAATGACGGAGTAATTCGTCTACATACATAAAAGACATATACATACACATACATATATCCTCCTCCTTTTTCGAATTCGGTTAAAAAAGGATGTCGTTGAAAGTGTTCTTAGCTATTTTTTTAAGTATTAGAAAGTTTGAAAAACTAATTTTAATATTGTTACAATAAAATTGTTGGTGTATTTATATTTATATAATTAAGTGTCTGGATTTGAAAATTTACGATTAACTCACGTCAAATTTGTGTAGAAATCTCTGATTACATATTAAACCCATATTAAAGTTTTTCAAAAAGACCGCAAATTAAAATGTGTATCAACTTTAGTTTACATGAAAAAAAAATATGTTTTTTTTTTTTTTTGATAAGTAACGTTTTATTGTGGCTACGCTTAGTTTTTTTGATGACCAGTCAATACTGGTCATCAAAAAGACTAAGTAACTAATTTACTTCGGGAAGTGCTGTAACGTTTAAGGGCATCATAGTAAAGAAATCTGCAAAGAAAGTAATAACTCATCGAGACTGTATTGGCTCCTTGATTGTTTTGGCTTGATTGTGTTGGCTCTTTGCAAAAATATAATAAAATTGAATAAAAACAGTCAATCATGGAAGCATCAATTTGTTTTAACGCTAAAAAAAAAAAAAATGAAAATCGAAAATTTAACAATATACTAATTATTGTGTATTATTTTAATTGCTCGATAGTTTATAGCATAAATAAATCAAGCATCTATCTACTGTATTCGATAAAATGCTTACCTATCATTATAACGAATACAGTCAATTAATTTAGATTTATTTTTAATACCGCATGACGCTAAATCTCTTAAGATTTGTTAAAGTAGTTATTAATTGATATTGTTAACTGCTGAATATATTTCTTTAGTATCAATTAAACTTGATACTGTTTACTAACCGACTTCCAGAAAGGAGAAGTTTCTCAATTCGTTGGAATGCTTTTTTTTATGTATGGTCCCCGATTACTCAAAGACACCTAAACCGATTAGACTTTTTGTTAGCAACCAATTCCTAGGTAGTCCAATAAAAAATATATCAAAATCAGTTAAGTATTTTGGTTTTTGTAACAAAATAAAATAACTGAAAAAATCTCATCCAAGTAAACGAATTCCGTATTTTGAAGTCGTTTTTTCAGTTGTTTAAACAATTACTTGTTTTGTTTTTCCAATTCATAGAATATTTTCAGCAAAATTTCAATCCATAGTTTTTTTTTATTCAAGAAAAAAATATTAAAATAATAGTTTTTAACCTTAATTGTTTTTCTTTTATGTTGCGTATAAAAGTCGCCCGTCTGCCCTCCCTAATAATAACAGACGCATAGTGTTATATAAGAGAAATGTGTGCCATCACATAAACAAAGTTACAAAGTATAAGTTTAAATAAGCAAAATTATGTAAAGGCACCCAACATACGAGTACCTCTCTCTAAACACGGGTGACCTGTGAACTGTGCCACGCAATTCACGAAATGACGCTAAGTTTCTAGAAAAAAAATGTTGATTCACAATATCATTTTCAACTCATGGAATAGTATTAGTAGACCTCGTGAGCGCAGTCTTTTTAACCGAGTTCTAAAAAGATGGAGGTTCTCAATTCAACTGTGTTTTTTGTATGTTTGTTCAGCGATTACTACGCCAATTATGAATTGTTTTTGATGTTTTTTTTTGTTAGATAGGTATCAGAGGTTCCATATAAATTTTATCAAAATCGGTTCAGTACTTTGGGTTTTGTAACAAAATAACTAAACTGATGTCATCTAAATTAATAAATTACGCATTTTGAAGTCGGATTTTGAAGTTTTCAGTCAACAAAATCTTCAACTTCTTTTTTCAGTTCACTCAACAAAATCTTCAACTTCTTTTTCGGTTTTCAACAAAATCTTCAACTTCTTATTCAGTTCTCTCAACAAAATCTTCTAAATCTTACTCGTTAGTATAAATACAATTGAAATGCTTGAATGGCAACGTCTTTTAGAATAATCCACAGAAAATTGAGATGTGACGAAATCATGACACCTCGCGTATCCAACTAAGAATATGTATTACTAAATCTCATTACTTTACGCGTAATAAATCGATATAATGTCGATACACAATCGACATATCGACAACTCTAGGAAATGACGTTGCACAACTGATATTATTATCGATAACACTGATAGAGATGTGTCTTATAATATTGAGATGAATCGAATTACAATAAGAATACTTGGAAGAGAAATAATCTCAAAATAATAAAACTTGTATCTTTATTAGGATAACATCAGTATACGGAATTAACAAGTTTAGTATCTATATTAAAAGAAAAACAAAATACCAGACTGCAGAAAACCAGTTTTTGCAGTTATACTTACGTTTTCTCATGAGAAAGTATGCATAAAATCACTGTAAAAGGGTAAAAAAGAATAATTCTAGAAAATACACACATTCATTACGAAAAATATCGTTGGAGGTTACGAAAAAGCGCATTTATTTTTTATTTTTGCGTGAACCTTGATTGTTACAACAATATGTAGCATAAGACACTCAGAGAGTGAAGACTAATCTATCTAACCATTCCTGGCACATGAAAATAGGTCAAGCCGTTTAGGCTGTAGGAGGGAATATAGAAACATACAAAAAAATAATTAAACATACCTATACATCTGAAAAGCCTTTCTTTTTGCGAATCGGGATAAATATGGCTGATCTGATCCAAGAAACTTGACCAGACAAAATCAGAAGCAATGACAAATATTTGATCACAAGTAAGAGTGTTCAAACAATGTATTGGTAACCGGAAAGCAACACCTCAGCTGGGTCATAACAATATTAGTCGGTGTGAGAACAGACCGCTCGTGACTGCCGCGTGTGGCGGAGAAAGCAAATATTACTGTCGACTCATATTGTATTGTTAACTCATCGATAACTATAATATTAAGTCGTCAGATTTTACGGCAACTATATACCTAGTCTATAATGCCATAATTTTTTACCTGACAAGTAAAATTTAAAAAAAGTGATAGATACTCGCACGCGCAAGATGGATTTACCAAAATAAGGCAAAACAATTTTTTTTTACTAATATTCCAATTGCAGTGGAGACCATGGGTTGTTGGGGTAGTGAGACCAAACAGCTCATAGGTGAGTTGGGCCACCGAATAAATGGATAGGGCAGGTGACTCCCGCATGTTTCTGGTGCAAAGACTGGCAATCGCCATTCAGCGGGATAACGGCACAAGTATTATGGGTACCTTTGCACCAGGAACAGTTAGGGGTGGGCTGTTTGACAATTTTTTAAATTATATTTATATTAGTTAATTTATTATATTTTAGTTTTGTATATTTAATTACTCAAATAAACATTATTTTCTAATACTCTTAGTTATAACTACGCTTGTTTGTATAATTTATGTATTGTAGCGTTTGTTTATTTATTTTGTCTCTACTCTAGCAATTTTGACGAATGAGGTGTAAACGGATTCAAATAGATACATATTTTAAATAAAAAAATATTAAACCAGTCAATAAAAGAAAACAAAAGTTACACTTTGTTAAATACACACACATACAAGTTCAGTTGCGTGTAACTACGCAGAACGTAAACATCGTACGCAATATTTACACAGATACTGAATGAAGGAACACATTGACCGATGTAGAATTATGTAATCAACGTTTAGATATAAGCTGGTTTACCAATGAGGGAGAAGCGATGAGATATATAAGTCAAACCAAACCAAAATCCATCTATTCATCCATCTATCCAACCAATTCAATCCGTTATTTTTGTTTTATCATCTTAAAATTATTTGATTTATGACACTAATGTCAAATTGAGCCTCAATCAATGTTTATTTGTTTGTTATGATAACGGTAATCAAATAATTATTAATTTATCAACCGACAAGCGGAATAAACAAGAAGCAAGCTGTTTTAATAAATAATTAGAATTAAACGATTGTTTTTAGATTTTATTGCCTAGTGTGGGAAAGTCAACGAACACAACGTTAGTATAGATTTTAATCGTGCGCCAGGAAACGGAAGAAAAAAAACACAAGGAAATTAAAATATTCATATTGAGTAAAAATCATTGAATTTTAGAAATCCATAAAATTAAAAATCTCTCAGAACAATACTAAGGCGATCTGTAAATAAGCAGAAGTCCGTATTTTATGCTTTAAACTTGTGGAAAACATTTGTTTACTACAAAGAAATGACAAATTTTGTTGCTCGCTCCGCTCTCGCACTGTTCCTCAAGTTTTATTGCCTCAACCAAGATTACTCTCTCTTACACGGAAGTTTGTGACCTGCAGCCGACACGTGAATACATTTGTAACCATGTATTACTATATTTCAATAGAACGTAATTGTACGGAGCACAGTTACCTAACCAGGTCATGGGTCATGTCAAACCTATAGGGTCAATTATTTGGTTAAATGTATCTTAAAAGATTGTGCGTGCAATTAAGTTTATGTAACCTTTTAGACATCTAAATTAATAAGTATCTACCTATTACATAACTCAATAAGTGTCCAATCTGACAAATTTAAAGCAACATTGTCGACAGATTGATAAGAATTCTGGATAACAGCCGTTTTCAAACAATACAAATCAAACTTACTTCATATTTTGATAACTAATTTACATGTCACAGTGGTTTGGATGACTCCAGTTTTGTTTAAATATATAATTTCATAATGAATATATTAAGCCAATCAGTGGTTTCGTAAGCAATAAGAAAATTCTGTACCAAGAAACCGTATATCATAAAATGGTAAATTCAAATATCTTTCAAACGCTGGTGACACTGGACGTGAGTTGGTTAATTAAACTTGGCCGGAAAGATAATAAAATAGAATGTATGTATCTCTAGGGTTCCGTACCTCGATAGGAAAAAACGGAACCCTTACAGGATCACTTTGTTGTCTGTCTGTCCGTCTGTCCATCCGTCGGGTGTCAAGACCTTTATCTCGGGCACGCGTGAAGGTATCGTGTTGAAATTAAAACGATATACGCAGATCTATAGTATCTTGCTGCAGAAAGAAAAATAAAGTTTCTAAGGTTTCATAAAAAAAAGTTACAGCCAAATATATCGTAAAAAACGCACATTTCGACACTCACAAGGGAATCAAAACCTATGGGGTACTTCCCGTTGACCTAGAATAATGAAATTTGGCAAGAAGCATTGTGTTAGAGTACACATATAGGAAAAAAACGAAAACTGGTCATTTTTAATGTAATCCCAAAAAATAGTGTCTTTATGCAATGAATGCAAAGGTCCAACGTTTAAAGTGAATTAACCTTATCATGTGGGGTATCATATGAAAGAGCTTAAACTAGAATAAGCTAAAACAGGTTTTTAAATATTTTTACGATGTATATTTTATATTTTTCATACAAAAAAATATATGATTTCGCCCTTTTATCTACTAGTTTGTACGGAACCCTCGGTGGGCGAGTCTGACTCGGACTTGTACGGTTTTTTTAAACTTTAACGTGAAGTTTCATGAGATAGCTGACAATTTAAAGATAGCACAAGAATCTGTGTATGCGCAAGTTATATACAAAGTAGGTAAGTGTTGAGTTAGCCCATACCGGATCAAACAATCTTAATTCACAAAGACAATGCGTCGTGTCACAAGTTGATTAAAACGATGGTTAACTTGAGTGAATTATGCTTCAAATTGCTTCCCCACCTATTGTATATCTAGGTTCTGGCAATTTTTGGCTTTTTACCCGACTGCGTAAGAAGAAGGGTTATTGTAGACTGCAAACATACTTTAGAGAAACAAACTTGGCATAAAAAGAAGTGAATATTCAAACTTCTTTTAAGAGCATCACCAAATAAGTCTCTTTTTTGGTTGCGCTCTTTTTGTGGTGATAAATCTTGCTACCAAAATAGTATATTTATTACTCTTCTGGAATTATTTAATATTTTGGTATATATCGAAAAATAATCACCGTTACTTATGAAGGCACCGAAACACACCTAGGGTATCTATTTCAAAGTCATTAGTCACTAAGTGCGCCAAATTTAAAACAAAAAGTCATCAATCTTCATTAACCGCAAACCTGCAATTTGCCGACATAATGCCTTCATTTGCCAACAAAAGTTCATTCACATTTGTTTTGCCTACTTTTGACATTCTGTCATTAAATTTTTTCGTCTTAAAATTTAAAATATTATATTATCAAAAGATTTGTAACCAAAATTCGTATAGCAGCATGTACGAGCTCTTAGAATTAAAATTTAGTTTCTATTTAATTTTACGCAAACACTTTAACTTATCTGAAAAAAAACCCAGCTAAAACGTGTTTCTAAGGTATTTACCTAATAATAGCATTTTGGAACTCGCAGAAAAATTGCCATATTTCTAAAGATATGTAAGACTCAAAATTGCAAGTTAACATTTTGGCAACATTAATACAATACAAGGCTTAGATTGGCCAAACTTACAGCTTAAAGTTTAAAGTTAATCATTATTAAAGTTATTAAAGTACTGATTGCATCTCATTTGCCAAGAAGTTTTCCATTTGGAGATAATTTAAGAATATTTGCAGGTGTTTGAAGACATCAATCAACGCTTTTAATGACATTTCGACAGTTTATCTTGTCTATGTCCTAAGTATCTTCTATTTCTCAAAGTTAGGCAATTGAAGTGAGAAGAATGGATGTATGTTGTACCTAGATTAGCTAATAACGTATCTGAGCTTTTGTTTGCGTTTTTATTTCAGCTTTTTTAACCGACTTCGAAAAAGGAGGAGGTTATCAATTCGTACCGTATTTTTTTTTATGTATGTACACGAATTACTCCGTCATTCGAGAACCAATTTTTGTGTTTCCTGAATTGGTGTAGAGAGAAAGCTCCCAAGTTGGTCCCATAATTATTTTATAAACATCGCTTTATTCGTTTTTGAATAATCTTTATAAATGAAAATATTTTTAATGTATTCCTGATTAAGTGCGTCAGATTATAGAATCGCAGAGTTCCACCTACACGTTTTTATTTGTAAGAGTGTCAAATATTAAGAATTATCGTCTATAAATCTGCACATTTTCTTATCTTCGAAGACAAGCATTTGGCATTCAATGGCAAATCGCATTCTTGACAAAATAATAAAACAGCGAGTGAAGACTCTTTAAAAAGTTTACAATCGTGAGGGATTTAGTAAGTTGCGTTTGAAGTCGGTTTTTAATAGAAAAAATATTTTTTTAAATGAAATTCTGATGGGTTTATCAAAATCATTGTAATATATTTGTTATAAACTTACTTTGCACAATAAATTTAAAATGCATTTAAAAAATGTTTAAAGAATGTAAATAGATCGATAAATAAAATTGGAATCTACAGCTAACCTGTTCCATTCATAACTTTTGAGAAATTATTTCTTAATCAAAACCAAAATTCGTCAACTTACAAACTACTTACTTTGCACTATTTACTTACTTACTACTTTTTTTACTTACTTTGTGTTTCGCAAAGACAAATATTTTGTTTGTGTCTATTAAACTAATTATTAACCCCCGACACAAAAAGAGGGGAGTTATAATGCATGCTTTGGAGTATAGTCTGGTTCTGATCGATTGTCACATGTTATCTTATATTATGTTAGGCTATATTCTGTTTTGTATACTTAAATAAATAAATAAATAATATTGACGTAGTTATGTATCTGTGTGTCTGTCTGTCTGTGGGATCTTAGCTATCAAACGGATAGATCGATTTTGATCTAGTTTTTATTTAGTTTGAAAGAGGATTTAAACAGTGTTCTTAAATTCATCAGAATCGCCAAAGCCGTTTTTTTATGTAGGTAGTTTTTAAATTTTCTAAACTTAGACACTTTTTTTTTTATAAAAACAAGATTATTGAAAGCGATTTCAAAATCAATAAGATATAATATGGGTACAGTATATTATTCTGTCTGATTAAATAATTTAAATTAGTATGACTTTACAAGCATTAAATTAAGAGTAAGATGTGATACAATAGCAAATATAAAGAAATTTCACAGTAGGACTTAAAAACCGTACCACAGTATGACTGAAAAACATGACTTAAAAACCGGCCAAGTGCGAGTCAGACTCGCGCACGAAGGGTTCCGTACCATTATCTATAAAAACGGGAAAAAAAACACGATTGTTGTATGGGAGCCCCCCTTAAATATTAATTTTATTTTAATTTAATTATTTATTTTTAAAGTTAATAATATAACTCATTATTCAGTAAATATTTCAAGCGTATACCTGTTGCCGTTATCAATATCGAGCAAAAACGAACAAAAAAAATCAAGTTTGTTGTATGGGAGAGTAAAATATTTATTTTATTCTGTTTTTTTAGTATTTGTTATTATAGCGGCAACTGAATTACATCATCTGTGAAAATTTCAACTGTCTAACTATCATGGTTCATGAGATACAGCCTGGTGACAGACGGACGGACGGACAGATAGCGGAGTCTCAGTAATAGGGTCCCGTTTTTACCCTTTGGGTACGGAACCCTAAAAATCACATTTTGTATGTGATCAAAATCATTAAAGTAGTTAAACAATTTTAATTAGAATTCACATGATTTGCACAGCAGACAAGGCAGGAAATCTTATAATCTATCTCACAGAACTGCGAAATTGTGAAAACTGAAAAACTGTATAAATGTTCTATATGTGGTATTTCGACATAAAGTTCGCATGCGTTTATATGAGACGTGATATAAGTATGTCCGAGTCTAAACTGGGAACTTTAAATGATTAGACATAGTTAACAAACAGGTTCAACGAAATATAGTCAAAAATAACAAATACAAAAAATGGTTAGAATTTGGATAAAGTAAAACGTAAAGGAGTAAGTAGCACCCTAAACTTGAATATTGATTTTTTGTCATTTTCTTAGCCTCCGTAAACAAAGAACTTTTGTAATTTTGTCGTTTGTATTTGTGTTTTTCTTATTTCCAAGTAGATAATCCATTCATATTTAGTTATCTTATGGTAAGGTTTGTTTGGACTCATCCAAATTATTCTTTGCTATAATTCAATAAAATCTATGCAACTGGTTCTTTTTCGTCATATTTATTTTTATCATCTGATAAACATGCATATTTTTTTTTTGTATCTAATATTACTAAATGTAAGTATATTTGAATGTAATGTAAATGTACTCGTAAGTATATCATTTAATTTTATTAATCTTAATTTCGTTAAAAATGCGATAAATATGAAACTATTAAAGTATTTCTCTAATTTCGTTACATATAAACCAATGAAATTAAATTAATTTTATCAATATCATCAAAATTAATAACCATTGCAAAATGACCTTACCTCGTGTGATGGAACAAACTCAATCTATATTTACAGATACTTGAAATGTCATGTATCCAAATCGAAGTTACCTTCTTTTTTTTTGTAGTAAATAGATCTATGTTTGACCACCAATTTGCCTGATGGCAATCATCAATCATCTCCTGTTTTCCTACCCTTAGGGTTGGATTTTTTTTCCAAATTTATATGGGACCAAATTCGGGTATATCCTTTCCAATAAAAAAATAATTATCAAAATCGAACTACTTTGAAAAAAGTTATGCGTGATCATACATAAAAAAAAAAAATACGTATCGACTTGAGAACCTCCTCCGTTTTTTCGTCGGTTAAAAATAGATATCATCGAAATTAATGACCATTTCAAAATGAGCTCTGCTCGTATGATCTAACAGAACGTTATTTGCACAAACACTTGAAATGTCATGTTTCCGAATGGTGTATTTGCCTTTCCAATCGACCTCAAAATTATATTTATTTTAGAATTTGTCGTAAACGAGATGCCGTGTAAGTTTATTGTTGTGAAACATGAATATAATGTTTGTTGCTTATTTATATTGTAAATTAGGCAGAATTAACTCGGGAAGTTTTCACTTTTATATATTTACAATGACACAGTTCTAATGACACAGCTAATATCTGGTATAGATAGATAGATAAACTCTTTATTGTTTACACCTTAACTAAAACACAAATTGCACAGCGAAAAGGGCTTAAATGCTAGTGAAACAACAGGCGGCCTCATCGCTAATAGCGATCTCTTCATGGCAACCTTGGGATCGAGATCTGATGAAAATAAATAGATGGTGGGATGTATTTAACATACGTTTTATAAGTACGTAAAAGAGCCAAGAGTATGATTTTATTTTACCTTTGATTATTTCTCATATGTACCTGCCTTTACAGCTAAATGCAAACCAAACAAATTGATTGGCTTCACAGCTCAGATGATTGTACGTCTACCTTCTAAGCTATAGATTGTGGATTCGATACCCACCCATCATATTTTTTTAAACAAGATATATTTGTGTAAACAAGATATATTTGTTCTGTGGGTCGGGTGGTTGTATTTATTTTGAATATGTATTTGTAAAATAAGTATTAAGGATTATATCAAATATCTGGTTCAATAGTACCTACTTGCAGGCATTGGTTAGTTGGGAGTTACATAGTGCTGAAAAAAAGCAGGTTAGGTTAGTTAAAATAGGTTTTAATAGTAGTTTTAAGAGTTATATGATCAATAGCCCTTGCGAGCATGGTAATAATAATAATAAATACAACATACATCGTACGCTGGGATAACGATGATATCTTAATATTATAAATAGTAAAAAAACTCTGTCTGTCTGTCTCTCTGTCTGTTTGTTACCTTTTAACGGCTTAACGGCTGAACTAATAATTATGAAATTTGGCAAAGAGATTCTTTAGAACCTAGAAACGCTAGATTTTATCATCATCATCACTGTTTTTCATCACTACACAGGTGTCATCGCGGGTCACAGCTAATATAATAAGAATAGTTATCCTAACGTTCAACTTCCCGTCCCAAATACGGTAGCGTTCAATTCATGACGTCACAAGAACTGCGTTACCTCGTGACCTTATTCCCTGAAATCAGCTGGCTTTATTAATCGTCTCCATCAGCAGGCGCGAGCGTGAGATCACAGTTTTTGTGATAATATCACATAACTCATTGTTAGGCAAAGAATAAGCAAGTGAATAAAAATTGGGTAGGGCTGTCACCATTGTCAAAGGAATATATGACAGACATTACAAATCGTGTAAAATACCACGTAAGAAATAAGTGCCCGGGTGACTGAGCTCCTCTTGGATTTATATGACAGAAAATCCTGGTAAATTGGGGTCACTACAAATGAAACCCATCTAGATAGATTTATAGTCCCCAAATCTACCTACATACCAAATCTTATCGAAATCGTTAGAGCCATTTTCAAGATCCTTTATATAAAATATAAACAAGAATTGCTCATTTGACTTTATTAGGAAGGAGGAAAATATGATTAGAATAAGATAGTTATTTCTGTTTCCGGTGAGTAAGTTAAGAGATTTTTAAATAAAAACTACGGGTCACTCACTCACGTTAGTTGGATATTTCGGCTCAAAACAGACGTGAGTGACCCGTAGTTTTTATTTAAAAATGTGTGAACACCACGTTAATTTCCAAAGTTAAGAAATTTGAGGGAAATTTTCTTTTTTTGTAGGCGATAAGTAGTACCTATTTATCCAATTTATCCCGCTTTTAAATGTGGAATCTATCGTGATCAGGTTTTTATGTTATCCTTGCCTCTTAAGAGAGATGGGTGTAAAATTGGATATGTAAATACTGATTCTCTTTTTAGCGCAATCGAATAAATGACTGTCTTGTATGCAAAGATCATCAAAAACTTGAACAAATATGTACTAGTCAACGTTTTAGCTCTTTTTTGAATAAAAAAAAAACGATTTCAATTATGTAATTTAGTTTTATAGGTATATTATTTGGACGCTTGTCCTGAAATTATTTAAACTATTTTCTACAAGTTTCAACCACTTTTTTCTCCACAAATAATCCATTAATGACCATAGTTTGAGTAAAAACAAGAATTCGACCATATTATTGACAGTGACAGCCCTAGCAAAGTAATTCAGGGCGATGCAATATGTTGCAATCGTCATCAAATGATTGATGGCCCTATTCAAATTTAAGTCTTATTTACACGGCAAATAGAGCAGCATTTTAATTAGCTGCGAATAATGCCTTTACAGAGGCAGGTTATTGTGTCAAAACAATAATTGCTTTATTTACCTACTTGATGATTCAATTTTGTACACGACTAAAACAAAGTAATAAGTGTGTTTTTTTAGTATTTACGAATGTTTTACTCTAGTACTCAAACTAATATAATTTAATGGCTGACAAATAATATCTCTAGTACTAGTAACACCATCCAGCCCCGAACTAAGCAAAGTTTGTACTATGAGAACTAGATGGCTGATAGAATACATATATACTTTTTTTTGTAAACACATACATATGATACATATAAACACCCAGACACAGAACGAATATCTATGCTCAGCGGAAATGTTTGCCCTGGGTGGGGATCGAAACCACGACCCACAGCTCAGAAGCCAGACGTAATACCACTGAGCCATAAGGCCTGTCAAATATGATTAATAGTCAAATATTATAATAAAAACTTAGTAGATAAAGAAAATAATAAGTGGCCAATACCGTGTCGAGATACGCACGATAAAATAATTTTAATAAGATTTTATTTTAACTTATTTATATAAATGTATCAATAAGCCGTTACATTTTGTAGCGGTTTGAACAACACATTTATCTGTCCAATTTCATTTGTTGCTCACAGTTTCTCAGAAAATGGTTGTAACCACAGACATAGTAGATGGAGCGTGTTTATATGAAAACCTTGCGTGCCACATTTTTGGTGCCGACTGTGACGTCACATAAACGATTTTGTGATGGAATGTTCCATCCGCGCGAAATCTATTCAACCCAATGCATCCGCACGCTTGTACGCTAGTAACTAGTTGACAAAATATAGAATCGAAAGTATTTGAAATTACTTGAAATTAAATAAATCTTGGTCGTCAACTGCGATTTTTTATCGTACTTGACACGCTCGTTTGGACACGCTAGGTGCATACATTTGGGGTATCTACTTATATAAGTAGTCTATGGTTGTAACATATTATCTACAAACAGACAGATACGGCAAGTTTATTAGTCCGTAGTGTCTAGGTATGGAAACCTAAAAATTATGTTAAAAATAAAAAGTAAATAATCGCAAAGATGACGTATTCAGTTAAATTCTTGTGTTCAGTTAAGTTTCCGGCAGTTTCTAGTGGTGAGACCGTCTGACTTGCGATCCGCAGGTCCTGGGTTCGAATCCCGCGGCACGCACCTCTATCTTTTCGAAGTTATGTGCGTATTGTTGATTGCCGCCAACTTCAAACGGTGAAGGAAAACATCGTGAGGAAACCTACATGTCTGAGAGTTCTCAATGATATTGAAGATGTGTGAAGTCTGCCAACCCGCACTTGGCCAGCGTGGCAGACTATGGCCTAACCCTTCTCACAATGAGAAGATGGCCCGTTCCCAGCAGTGGGACAGGTTGTACAAACAGGG
Organism: Lycia hirtaria; assembly: GCA_947563715.1. Lineage (NCBI taxonomy): Eukaryota > Metazoa > Arthropoda > Insecta > Lepidoptera > Geometridae > Lycia > Lycia hirtaria. Next base: position 25,679,973 of record OX387383.1, on the reverse strand, counting down.
CCGATAAAAAAACTTGTGATTTGTAAAAGAAAATGGATCTAGGAAAAGAAATTGTAGTACATACCAGTAAGATATTTGTGGAAGCAAGAACTGTTGGCGAATGTAAACACGACTGCACTTTGTCGCAAGTGAAATACGTTGTCACTGAAATAAATTTGCTACTAGTCATCATCATCATCTCAGCCATAAGAAGTCCACTGCTGGACATAGGCCTCCCCCATGGATTTCCAAAAAGACCGATTGGATATTGGATATTATTCAAAAAGTAATAAAGCAATGTTCACAAAATAATTATGGAACCAACTTGGGAGCTTTCTCTATATGCCAATTCATGAAACACAAAAATTGGTTCTCGAATGACGGAGTAATTCGTGTACATACATTAAAAAATATATACGGTACGAATTGATAACCTCCTCCTTTTTCGAAGTCTGTTAAAAACTGAAAATACTGACTTCAAAATACGCAATTCGTTTACATGGATGAAATGTTTACAGTAAATTTGTTATAAAAACTAAAGTACTGAATCAAATTTGATAAAATTTATATGGAACCACCTCTGCGGTATTACCAACCAAACAAAAAATAATCATCAAAAACAACTCATAATTGGCAGAGTAATCGCAGAACAAACATAAAAATAACATACAGTCGAATTGAGAACCTCCTTCGTTTTGGAAGTCGGTTAAAAAAATCATTAAAATCAATTCATAATTGATCAAATTAATTGAACTCGGTTAAAAAGAAGCTTTTATTTACACAATAAATCAAGTATAATTTATTAAAAGAAAAACAAAATACCCGACTGCATATTATTATGAGAGATAGTCGAAACGCAAACTTTAGGTTATTGCGAGAAAGTATGCGCACATGTTGTAAACTATACTTAGAAGACATTTTTTCAAGATATTTTTTGTATAATCCCTTATTTATTTGTTTCGAAAAAGTGTTTTTTGCGATAGTTTTATGATTATTATAAATTTAAAACATGCATACGACGACACATCGCACAAAAATTTAGTTAAGTAAGTCCTTTAGGCCGTATGAAGTAATAATGAAACAAACATACACACAATACACACAAAAATCATAACCCTTCTTTTTGTGCGACGGATAAAAAAGTATCTTCTCTCTTCTCATTATCTCATAAATATAAATCAAACTAGTTGTTTCACATTTACGACAAAATCCAGTCAAACTCAACTGTCATCTTGTAACTGTCAATTATATATTGCCAAATAGGGAAGCACAGACTAATAAATATCGGTAGAGTTCACCTCACGATTTAGAAATTGGCAAATCATCTGCTTGCCGATTATCTAATCTGTGACTTGGATGATTGGACGTTTCTATGGAAATTGAAGGAAAGCATAAAGCTTCGAATGTTACGTCTCTGGTACAGACAGCTATGGGGCAGCGACCTCTGCTATGGTATGGTAACGATTATTGACAATGATTGGCAAAACATAAAATAAATATATATATATATATATATATTAATGGCAAAACACAAAATAAAAATAAATATAATAATCAAACATGTAAAATATAAATCGATATTGCTAGGTTTCATTTTTAGCGAACCCCCGGGTTCACTATTTGCTCATATTTTCAGACATAAAAATTCCCAGTCGCCCAGGTACTGTACATTAAAGAAAAACAAAATACCTGCGACATAAAAGCGATTTTCGTACCATAACTTCGGTTGCATTACGCTTGATATGCTGTAGAATGTACGTTTTTGTGATAAAATATGCGCAAAGGTACTGTACAATTTATATATATTTGTTACGAAAAAGTTCGTTGGATGTTACAAAAATCGCTTTTTTATTTTTGCGAAAATTGAATTTTTAAAAATACAAAAAAAAAATATGCCACTAAAAGATCAAATATGAATCTAACGACACCACGAACATCAAAATCGGTCAAGCCGTTTAGGCTGTAGGAGGTAATAAATATACGTACATACATACATACCCACACACAAACATACAATCGAAAAACATGACCTTCCTTCTTGCGCAGTCGGGTAACTTACTAACATAATTACTACCAGTACCATGAGAATACCAAATTACTGTCAAGTGCATAGATTACGCCAATTTAATTTAATGCACACCATAATAGAGTACCAGTGAGAGTGAAAATCCGCGAAGGTCGCTATGGCGTAGGTCATAGAAAGCGAAGACAGCTAGGAAGGGCAAGGTTGGAACCAGTCATCTATACTTAGGTTCCATTTGCGGAGAAAGGATTGGAAGGACAGATATGGCGTGGGAAAGTTATGATGATCATTTGTTAGATAATTTACTGAATGATCCTTGTTTACCAGTTTGTTTAACAAATATCTATGTAATAATAATAATAAAACAAGATACCCTACTATTTGTAAGGGGTTTATATGGATAAACCCTTTCAAATAACAAGTAGGTACTTACTTAAAAAAACTTTTTATGTTAAACGGTTTTATTGAAAAGAAAGATAATGATGTAGGTGATGTATTTACTGTATTTTACTAGAAAAGCCCTTTCATTTGATACCCATATTGTGGGGGTTGTGTTAAAATATGAAATCCGCCATTTTGTGGCAGCGGTCATCTTGGTTTTACAATAATACAGAATCTACTAAATTGTATTGTCATCAGGACTAAAGGTGTATATCAAATTTCAGATCGATCCGTCAACAGCAAGGGGGTAAAATTTCAATTACTAAATTTGACCCAAATAAACAAATAAATAAACAAACAGGTCAAGCCAAAGAAAACCGTTTAAAAACAGAATTTTTCGAATCGGTGCAGGTTTCTTCGAGTAATCGGGGAACATACATAAAAAAAAATTTGGACGAATTGAGAACCTCCTCCTTTTTGGAAGTCGATTAAAAAAATAATAATATAATAGGATTAATAGGAATAATTTTGAAGTCCGAAGTCAAAAAAATAAAATTTTTGAAAAAAATATCCATAGAGGCGTATTCGTAAACGGTTCCAACCATTACAAACAAAATAATTATTATAATTGGATAACATTTAGTGATAGAAATCAGCTGTAAAACCGTTGTATGGAAAACACACAATTTACTGGCGAAACTTGCCGCGGAAACTGGTCTTGACCTCTCTACTTGACGATTTCATAATAAGTGCTTAAAATATATTACAGTTTAAAAAACTAAACAACACGCTACAAATTATTGTGGTCAAAGTTCATTACAAGACTTTTCTAACAAATCCAAACACAGCTATGATACGATGTTCCATCATGAAGTTCTAGTTCATATCTTCCGGCTCCATCATCACATCAGTTCGACAGTACCATATTATTGTATTGTCATCAGAACTACATACAGCTGCCAATTTTCATGACGCTACGATCCTTGGAAGATGGTTAAATTAGTTACCTTAGATTTCATTACATAGTTAGATACATACAGGTCGACCTAATAAAAGCGAGTTAAAAATAAGTTAAACGGTTTTATTGAAAAGAAAGATGATGTAGGTAATATATTCACTACATTCTCCTAGAAAAGCCCTTTCATTTGATACACATATTGTGGGAGTTGTGAAAAATTATGAAATCTTCCATTTTGTGACGGCCATATTGAATTTAGAATGATGCTAAATATATTCCTTTATTTTGTCATCGAAACTAAAGGCGTGTACCAAATATTTGATCAATCTGTCAACGGGAATGGGTTCAAATTTCGATTACTAAATTTGACCCAAAAAAACAAACAACAACAACAAACAGGGCAAGCTGAATAAAACCGTTTAAAAACCAATATTATTACATCACGTTAAATATCAAAATGCATTCCGGATAGATCAATGTACATAGATAAATAAATGCTGCAATCTATGTCAAATGTCATAAAAACAAAGCGTTCAATAGCCCCAAAAGCCTCCTATTAAAAGTATTCAATACTATTACAAGAACTACACAGACAAAGGCTAGACGAAATGCGATAACATCTTGATGGTAGATAGATAATGTCAGTAATGATCTGACATTAAAGTTTTGTTCTCGAATTATTTGTCAGTTACGTCAGTGCGACGTAATTATTTGACATTTGGCACAATGCATGTGATCAGTGCATTTATACACTTAAGTAGATAAGTATGGTTACAACTTTTTTATATACGAAATATGTCTATTATTTTTTATTAAAAAAATAGGCATGCGCTTGCGACAGGTGCGGTCTACGATGGAGCGTGTTTGCCTAAAAACAACCTATTCACTCGCGATTTGAATGCACCCAGATTATATCCATTTGGAAAGACCGATTTAGGAAGCGTATTCTACATTTTGGCGGAAAGGACCATAAAAGTGGAACAAAAGTGTTTCATACGAGTTTTTGGAATATGCATGAAACGATGACGCTTGTACTAACATAATTATAGTTTCAAAACTAAAAAAAACTGACTTCAAAATACGCAATTCGTTTACTTGGATGACATTTTTCCAGTTATTTTACTAAAGAAACCAAAGTACTGAACCGATTTTTTATTTTTTCTTACTTACTGAACCGATTTTGATAAAATTAATATGGGACCACCTCTGAGATATTAACTGCCAAACGAAAAAGAATAACTCAAAATCAACTCACAATCAGCGAAGTAATCGGTGAACAAACATACAAAATATCATTTTTTTTATTCAAGATAGATCTACGATTGACCAACAACTCGCCTAATGTTATAAGCGACGGTGTGGCCGAGGATGGAGCTCATCGGTCTAGAAGATATCTATTCACTGCGCCTCTCTCGCTCTATTCGCTGAAGGCCTATGTCCAGCAGTGGACTTCTTATGACTGAGATGATGATGATGGCAGATTGAGTAACATAAAAACATTAGCCTCCTACTGTGACAATCAGGTAATTAAAGGAACGACCACAATACATATGGCCTATGTCCAGCAGTGGACTTCTTATGACTGAGATGATGATGATGGCAGATTAATTAATATAAAAAAAAACATTACCCTCCTACTGTGACACTCAGGTAATAAAACGAACGACTACAATAAGCCTCCTTCGTCCAGATCAATGCAGCATTAGCAAAATAAGCACATTATCCATTGCACAAGCACTGCTGTCCATCTGTAATGCATTTCAGTTTGAACAGCTAATGTCCTAATATCTTTAGCCATTCAGAGTAACCTCTATTTGTGCATGTTTCACCATCGCAGCCTGGGACTGCCTGGAGGGCTCTCTGACGAAGACTTACACAGTAATAAGCCTATGCATGAATTAGATAAGTTTGCGGTTATTTGTCCAGATTTTTGGATGTTGGTACTCGCATATGCTTAAACTAATTGTAACGAAGCTTTCGTCGTCTTCCGATTAACACAGTGGATTAGCAAGTTGAAGTGGCAGCGGGCAGTCACAACACGTAGAACTGATGGACGACGAGGCGGACAGTTCTCGAGTGGAGACCACACACCGGCGAGCGCAGCGTAGGAAGACTAGCCACAAGGTGGTTAGAGGACCTCACACAATTCAATTCAATTCAATAATATGTATTTCAATTAGGTATTGAAACAATACACTTATGAATATTCAGAAACAGCTAATTCAGATAATTTAACATATTGTAAAATAAAATAAAAAACTACATACATTAGAATACCTAGTAATGTCAAGTAAATAAAATTACACAAGTTGCAGGAAGACGAAGGCTCTGTCAAGTCTTTTCGGAAATCCACGGGGAAAGGCATAAGCCAATTAGTGAATTATTGTGCCTGACCTAATGATGGTGATGATAACTTCTAATAATTTTGATAATATTGGGAAAACATTCAATGCCAAATTTGAATCAATAATTTCAAATATAAACAAAATTCATCTAGATGTTGGCGAGATTTAAGTTTGTGCTCGAGAGGTCCACTGTGCGCAGAACTACTAGTTTGTACTCTGGGTTTCTTAAAATAACTTTATCCATTCAGTTTTATTTAGAAGAGAGACGTTATGTCATATTTAAGTAGTCAGTACAAAACGAGTTTTGAGTTTAATGAACTTTCATTGCGGTAGGTCAAGCTAAATTGTATCAGGGCATGACCACAGTATACTACAAGATAATCTAAAGAAAATTTTATTAATCACTAGCTTTTATTAATGAGACGGAAAGTGCTCACGGCGACTAAAAAAATGAGCACAAACACGACAAGCTTAGCTCCATCTTTAAATTCTCGTGATCATGTGCAATATAACGTACGTTATTCAATAATATTGTAAGTTACTCAAAATAATAAAGCAAACTAGCCTAATATAACTTTCGGAAGTTTAACTATCTTTAAAACTTACTGTAATAGGGATTGTAGGAAGTAGGAAAGTTCCAATCTCTACATCCAGATCATCAATCGTTATTAGATCAGCAAATAAAATACCCGGCTGCAACATGTAGAATTTTCTCTATATTTTTTTTCGCAAACATAGAGTGAACAATTATTATTATATCTTAGGTCACTCCTTCAAATGCGACAAATTTAATGACACTTATATTTAAATCCGTCAAACAGCTTAAATTTAGACCGCCAAAGAATTAGACATAAATAAATAGGTACATACGCTCCAAAAATAAAACTCTTCTCCGACAGTCGGGTAAAGAGATATACTGGAAGCTCCCTATGTAGTAAAGTGCATGCCAAGCGAACAAAGCTGCTTAAAAATAATGATCCTGAAGGTTTTATTGAAAAGTTTTGGTGGTGTGACATTAAAAAGATTTTTTCTTTTCGAAATTTGATTTGATTTTGTTTTTAAATTGCATGTTAGTTCAGTATAAAGCGTTATGATGGAACGTATGTAAATACGCAAACATTGATTTTCTCATTTCCATAATCGGTTAAAACAATGTTCGATATTTAAATCAAACTCCAATATAATAGTTTGACATTTAATTGTATCTTGACATAGTTGAAGTTGACGTTTCCTAACTAATGATGTCCCAAATGCCATGATAGCACAAAGAATGTACTCACACTACGGCATCTTTACAATATTTACGCAATGCATACAGTCCTACAAATTTATCTAGACCCGTGATTGCGGCGCTGCGATCGATTTTCTTTTAACAAAAATGACAGTTTCTCAACTGTTACAAGTTAGTAAAATTTTTACTCGCCGGCCAAATAAGTCGGCAAAGATGCATCTATGCTTTAAAGTGACATATATGATGCAAAGTAATTTTAACGTCAATAGTTGGCTTGAATAGGTTATGAAAATGATTTGTAAAGACGTTACAGGTTAGGTCAAAATGCCTATGGTGGAAATATTTTTATAGTGAATAGTTATTATTTAATTGTTTGTTATAGGGTGTGTAATTGTTTTGAAATATCGTTGTAATTTTGGCAGGAACGTGAGAAATAAATGTCGACGCTTTGTAATATTTACTTAACTTGTTTTATTTTGTAAATATATTGATTTTATATTAGTTATGTATATATTTTAGTGCATACAAGTGTTACATAATAGTGTAAAATGTATTTATATGTTATCAACAAACCTCCAAGCTTTCAGATAAAACGGCATGTTAAGTTGCGGCATGACTAGAACTTGATAATTGAGAACTTGATTTATTTATCAGACTAGGACTATGAATGGTACGTACTACGTATTAGGAATTTTAAAAGTAAATCTTTTAAACATTTTAAGCTTGGTCCTTCTAGACTTATTGCATATGAAAAATATTTTTCTATGTTGGACTAGGAATTAAAAACATAGAATGTTTTAACTGCTTCTCTTTCGGACATACTGTAAAAGCCAATCAAGAAATTTGAGGGACTTGGGCATTTTTGTAGACGGAGATCCTTTCTTAAAGAAAGCCAACACTGGACATCTGTTAACATTTCAACACTGAAAAATATGGTGTCAAAGAATCTCATGGGCTTTGATGATCTCTACACGTCATGAGGGAAAATAGCCATAGATTTATTGTATGTACAAAAATTGTAATTTTTGATGCTTAGTGTTTTTTAATTTTGAATGACCGTTATGGCCGTTAATGAGTGGACAAACTTAGCTGTAAGACCTTATGATGTATGTACATTAACAAGCAAAAAATAAAGAATTTGAATTTGAAGCTTATAAATTACAAAAAAAAATAATGTAAAGATTGATCTGACATTACATAAATTATTATTACATAAATTTTGTGTTATAACAAAGTTATATGTTTGTCGCGTGCGCTTATAGGTATAATATATAGGTACGGAAAATATATTATTATAACTACTTGCTGTATAAAAATAGTAATTATTCTTAGAATACCTATGTATATAAATTGTTAAATTAATGTAAATTGTAGTAGATACTTACTACCTACATCTCATGTGATTAATGAGATAAGCTTGTATTAATATTACTCAGTTTTAATATTTTTTCTTCTTTTTGAGAGAATTATGGCATCACACGTTTTTGTATTATCCAGTTTTACTGACCTAATTATCAGTTGATTTTAATAAAATCAAGTTGATTTTTGTCATTTGAAATATCGCTCTGTTATTATTATTTAGATCGCCTACACTTTATTGATTTAATCTAGTTATTGGCGTAATTAAATAAAAATGTCCCAAAAGTACGTACCTTGATCGAGTCCTCCAAAAAGTTCCGAAGAGAAAACTATAAACAAAAAAAAAATTAAAGAAAAAAAACACAACACAACAACACTGGCCAGCAATCCGAGACTCACTTCGAAAAAGGAACTTTCAAAATTCGCAAACAAAGCGCTGTGATTCGCCGAATCCACAAATTCAAATGTACGCGTGCGACCATACACCACGCTTTTATCTTCTTCCCATACTTAACCACCGATCAACTTAGACCTTCACTTTGTAACACTGAAACCCCAACACAAGCTCAAACTCGACTGGTCTTTCTCACACACATCACCAGCGAACGAAGACCTGCAACTTCAAATTTATTTTGACTTCAGCTAGGTTCGATTAAAGTGGTATATTCTGAGGTATTACTAGACAAATTAATGAGTATTCGACAATTAGAATAAGGCTCATCTCATTGCGAAAAAGAAAACAATGGTCTCTCGAAGGTTGGCGATTGAGACGTTGCTGTTACGAAGCTTAGACAGTAATATATAGGTACTGAAGTATCGCTAAGTGGCCATAATTTGTATACATCTGTTTGCAAGCTCGCGAGGTCAGTGAAATCAAGATAAGTTTCAGATGTAAATTACTGGTTTTTTACAACAAATACATGATTTTTGAGTAATTTAACGCCCGTTTTTCACACAAATTCTTCCATAACCCTGAGATGGTCGGCGGACCTTAAGCAGTTACAAAATGGTGGCCGATAGGCTTCCGTATCCTATTTGTGTGATGATAAATATGTCAAAGTCTGTCTGTTTATCTGTCGAGTGCGAGTCAAGCCTAAGCTAACGATATTTTTAGCGTCTAATATTTCCTCTCAGCACTTTGCCTTTTGAGTAAATTTAAGCTTTTAATTTCGTTATACAAGCTACTACCACGTAATTACACGTTACGGTTGCCTGAAAGAGATCTCTTTTAGCGATAAGGCCGCCTGTTGTCACATTCGTTTTTTTAAGTTGTTTGTAATATTGTATTTGTTCAATGTCGTATAATAAAGAGTTTAAGTATCTATCTGTCTACTATGATTTTTTTCACATACCCCAACACCAACTATTTAGCCGGCAAGGGTGTCCCCCTTGATTTTAACAAACGCAAACGGGAAAACCAGTTTTGGGGTGTTGTTTTTGATTATTCAAACGATGGCATCACACGATGGGGTAGTTGATAAAATAATCATCCCACCTTAACTGTATGGGAGGTAACCCAAAAAAATTATTTCTATTTCTCTATTCTCGGTGTAATATGTATACCTATCTCAAATTGGGTATAGCTAACTAGAACTAAATAGTCTTTGATCAAAGCTTCGAACAGACATGACAAAAAAAAATTTTGTTTACTACAAAACTCTAGAAACTGTGAAATTAATAACAAGTATATATATAGTACAACCCCACTATAAACTATAATTACATTGATTGCATCGCGCTAAGAATTGGCATACCAGCCGTTCATTACAATTCATGTTAATAATAGGTAATAATTACCTCATCTTTACTATTATGTCATAGTGTGTAACCCGGCGTATTTGGTTTCGCTTTGCTGACTCTTAAATCCGCCTTCATTTGTTCGTGGCTTTCAATTTTCTAAACTCTTTCAAAGATGTGACCGTTTTTACAACAAATTAGGCATGCGATTATTACAAACTCGCCAGTTGGTAAGCGATGATCTTTTCGAAGATGTTTTTTGGCTTCCGTACTAAGGGAGCCTTGGAGCCTATTCGTGAAGCTACGGTGTCTGTCTGTTTGTTCTACACATAAACGGCTGTATCTATCGTACCTACCATTTCTGTTATCTTTAAATGTCAACTGTTTTCTACTGTATAGAAAATATCTGTAATTACAAATATTAGTCCTGTTTTCTGTGTTCATATGTTGCATGGGAGTACGGAAGCCTCGGTGTGCGAGTGAAACTCGTTTGCCGGATTTAATTTGTCATGAAGTGGCTGAACTGTACAGTGGATGAACTGGTGGGTCCACAACTCATCTGATGGAAAGCGATGATGTGCTTATTCACTCTTTTCTTGAAGATTCCTAGGTTGTATTCTAGCAAACGCCGAAGCTGGAAATGCGTTCCACTCTTTAGGAGTTCTTATTAGTAAAGAGTCCTGAAATCGCTTTGAGCGGGATTTTTTCATGTTCACAATGTAAGTTTAATGAATGAAATGTTTACCTCGACGCTTTATGATGAAGAGATCAGCTCATATAGTTCTCATGCATATTCTCCAAAGTGGAGGACTGGAGGAGGTATAAAATTGATAAGCTACCTAAGCCCGTTGTGTTGGAGATACTGAGTCTTCTTCTTGACCAACGAGCCGAATGACGCGTCGCTCTTTTGTGAGTAATAACTCAAACTAATATTTGGCAGAGCCATTTCACATGTAACTGCAGTATTCTAAACAGGTATTTGATATAGTCTACGTTTTACCTACTCGCCTATGATAGGCGACGGTGAGGCCGACGATGGAGTAACTAAGTCGATGTAAAAATTCACTCTAGCCTTGAAAATGACAGAATTTATCTCTCAGGAAACAGTATAGGTATCTCAGGGAGAAATTCTGCCATTTGTTGCAGGCATTTGTTCTCTTCGCTGACTAGGTAAAATATTTCATAAACAAACAAACTACCATCTATGTTAATAACACAGAAAATGAATACAAATAGTGAAATTACATAGTTTTCGTCACAAGTTACGGACAATTTCTCTTACTCGTGTACCATTCCGTAATTTTTAATGTTAGGGTATTTAACTGTCGGTCTGTTTACTGCTGAACTATTCTGTGCTCACCCGACTGCCCAAGAAGGAGGGTAATAACTTGTAACCAAAAAGAAGGAAGTTATCAATTCGATCTGTATGTTTGTTCACCGATTACTCAGCTAATTGTGCATTGATTTTGATTATTCTTTTTGTATTTAGTAAATCATACTTCAGTGATGTCCTCTTATAAATATCAAAATCGATGCAGTAAGTACTTTGGTTTTTATAACAAAAGCAAAAAGAGTGAAAAGCAAGTCGCGTATGTACCTACTCGTATTATATTGCTTATTTTGAAGTCGGTTTTTTCAGTTTTTTAAACTATAATTATTTAGGCTTTTATTTACTGACACCTATCCCAGTGTCAAACTGTAATTAAATCTTTGCATTATGTAAAGCGATAGATAAATATATAAATAGATAGATAGTTAAACTATTTGTTGTATTAAAATCAACTACATAGAATCATCAAAATATTAAGTGCAATAACGGGAGGCTTTATGCCTAAAAGCGATTTTTTTCAGGCTACCGTGGGATGAAGAGAAAGCAATATCACAACCAATACCAATATTATCTACTCGTATTATGACAGGGAGCTGATCTGATGATGGAACCAGAATGCAGAGGCAAACTTATTAGACGAAATACGTTCGTTAGAATCTCACTTGTCCGAAGACAAATAATTTTTTAATTTTGACATTGTTTTAGTTAATATTTAATATTGTTCGACATTATGAGACATACCTTTTATTTTATTTGACCTGTATGTGAGTATGACATGCCTATTTTAAATTGTTATCTATATATATTTTGTTTAAAAATAAATTACCCTTTGTACATTTCGCACACCTACATTAAGGTTAAAACATGGCGATTCAATGTAATTAAAAGTTTTAACACCTGTAAACACCCCATGTTTTGCGAAATAAATAATTTTGAATTTTGAATTTTTGAATCCGTTTCACAGAACAACATAATTCCAGATGTTTTACTCGACACGAGTTTCTGATTCCATAAATTTGTTAGCCATCAGTTTCATTTTCCCAAACTGTTACTAAGTTAGTTTCGTGTTTTATTATTTCCACCAACTTATATGCACAATTTACATATAAGTTGGTGTTTTTATTTATTTATAGGTTTTATTTACATATAGGTTCGGTTATGAATACATGAATTATCAAGCTAGGTTCGCTAGGTTTCTTTGTACTATACACATGAAATTTCATATTACATAGATGCGGATATCAAAACGAGTTGTCCAATGTGCTTTCGAGATTTTAATAAATTGTTTTTGAAAAAAAATAATTGCTTTCGGTAAAATGATATTCGGTATTTCACAATTCTGATTATCTGGGGGCACGGCAGTGGCCCCGGCCAAGTCGAGCGGCAAGGCCACGCCGTACCATACTTTTCTCGTAAAGTAGCATGTTTGCGACTATATTCTATCGATTTGGATTTGGTCCGTTTCGTCGAGTATGCACAAGAGCTTCACGACCTTATTCCATCCATTCCACAACAAGAATGAGTGAGCCGACCACTACCGTCCATTTCGCATTGTAATCTCCAAAATCTATACACAACGATTTCGGCCCACATTCTTGATACGTACTGTACAGAAGTAGAACTCTTTGTCCCCTAACACTACTCTGTTTCCTAACACTACAATCTTGGAATTTTCAAGGTTAGAGAACATAGACATCTTATAGGTGCACACATGCTCCACCTTTAGCCACACCGTTGTTTACCAACAGGAGATTTGGTTGTAAAACGTAGATCTATCTCGAATAAATAGGCACAGTCAGTTACAGACGCTGTCTCTTAAAGTATACTTACCCTTACCTATAGTATAATTATCTAGGTGCATATAAGTTGGAGCAGCGTATCCATTGTCGGAGGCAAGCTTTTGTCACTAACAAAGCCACCCTTCATCAATATTCTAAGATACTTTCTTAAAATTTGCATGTTTAAATTTGAATCATAATTAATGTTTAGCCTACAAAGTAAGAAAAACTAAAACATAGCGTAATTTCATACTGAGATAGATACACATTACGTAGTTACTCTTGCAGTTTATATATTTTCCCATCACTTACACTACCTAAAATTATGTAAATATATAGATAAGTTAATAGTTCATATATGTAAGAAAATATAGTGCCTAAATCAAAGCCTCTGCGAAAAGTCCACAGAGACAGGGAGTGGGCTTTAAGGCGAGGCTTGTCCTGAAATTTAGGTATTTTACGCTACCTCAGTTTACGGCATAGTTCCGCGTTTTATGAGAGCGCGACGTCCGCACAAAACGTGGCGTACGTTTAGTGCGATACCGATACACCGCGCGCCGCGCCGCGCGCGAGTCTCGCCGCGCGGCGCGCGACTCGTCTGAGCCACATCTTCATTACATTGTAGTGGCAAGTAAGTTGTGATATACTGATATCAATCTATAAGCTTATTTCTTGAAAATCTATGAAATAATAATTTACTACTCGTACTCGTTCATTTTTCCGGGATAAAAGCCTAAGTATGTCATATTATGTGGGTATATCTATCTCCATTCAACAACCAACTTACTAACTCACATAAATCACTAAATTATCACATTTATAAAATAATAGCTATGCTCCTGCGGTGTAACCTGCGTAGTGATGAAAAACGATGATGATTATGATAAAATATAGCCTTTGTCCTTCTCCAGGTCTTGTAGAATCTCCTGTCCAAATTTCATAAATATTGGTTAGAATTACATATTACAGGTCAAATATATCACGTAAATAATGACAATAATGTAAAGGTCTATACAGGATGTTAGGTAATAAACACAAGCAGACACAACAAGGTTAATTTTATAATTATATTGCAATACCATTAGTTAACCGACTTCCAAAAAGAAAGAGGTTTTCAATTTGACTATGTTTTTTGTATGTTTGTTCACCGATTACTCCACCAATTGTGAATCGATTTTGAAGATTATTTGGTAAGTGATTTCAGAAATGGTCCCATATAAATTTTATCAATATCGGTCTAGTACTTTGGATTTTTATAACAAAATAACTTACAATTATTGTAGGTTTTAAAAAGATCCTGAGAGAGTTTACTACAAATAATATAAATAATAAGTTGTCTATTTTGTTTGTTTATTGATTAACAGATTTACAGATTTGCAGATTTACAGATTTATATATTTACATATTTACAGATTTAAATATTTACAGAGTTACAAATTTAGAATCCGGAGTGTAACGAGGGATTCAAGCTCGCCCAAGACAAAAACACCTTTATCCCCGAAGTGCATACTCTACTTTTTACACCTAATGCGTGATTATAGAAAGAAATGGGTTTGAATCTACATTATTTAACAAAACAGAGCGCTTTGTTGTTATTTTTAACGTACAGCCTTGAAAAATTTCAGCATACGCTACCTGAACGGATTGTCTTTGATTCACATTATTATACCTACATTATGTAACAGAACGTCGCAATCGCAATTAAAATAGAGTTTTTCTAAGCAAACGCGCTCCATCGTAGACCGTAAACGTCGTTCAAAACTAGCGGGATCGGTGGTCAAGCTAAAGTTTCCCATAATAAAAATATAAAAAACAACCGTAGTACAATATCAAAAAATTAACAGATCTTTCAGTTGTAGCATATTTCATCTTCTTTGGTTGCAGTATTCGTGCCTGTTTTATTTCTTTTTTATGTTCTATTCTCACAACTATATCACAACTCACATGTCGATGCTATTACTCTCACATGGTGGAGTACGGGACAGATTATGCGAGTTTTCATTGACGGTCGTTCTGTAATATCAAAGTAAACGTTGTAGCAACCACACATTTTATCATTACAACGAGGCTATTGCACATAAGATATATTTTAATTATACAAACAGGTGCATTATAATTTATTTTACTTTTTTGCGTGAGGTTTTCACATAAATTGCTGGTCTACCTACCAATTTGCAGTTACAAAAATATATGTGCATAAACCTCATTTTTTGTAAAATAAATAAGGTTGTAGTGCTCACTCAATCCTAGAAGTATTCAAATCTTCTGGCTCTAATGTTATCAAAGACTCGTTGATTACTTGAAGATGCTTCTTTGATCTGCAATATACAAGAATAATGCTAACAATGTCGATCACTGATAAATGTACCTAACTAGCTTAACCTAACCTAACACCCTGTATTTGTGGTGGAAATATAAATGTTATGAAACTACCTATCTAAAATATTTTATACTCAAATACGTAATATATGTATACGTAAAATCGCTGTAAAAAGTTGAAGTGTGTAGTTTTTATTCCAGTAAAATTACTTATTTCTTATTTATCACGAAGAAGTTCTAGGTTATGAAAAAACATTTTATTTTATTTTTGCAAGAGTACAAAAAATGCGTTACAAAAAATATAATATAGCATATGATATTCAGGGAGTAAAGACGAATCTAACGACACCTAGCACATCAAAATCGGTTAAGCTGTTTAGGCTGTAGGAGGTAATCTAAAAATATGCATAGTACATACATAGATATACACCCACATACACCCTTACATACATAAATACAAACATACATATAATCGATAAACAACCCTCCTTACGCAATCGGGTAAAAATTACCTACCTACGCGCGGCGCGGGCGGCGCGCGACAGATGGCGGTATACCTATATAGGTACTCTCAAAGTCTGTGAAGCGTTCAAAGATGCCGCGCCATATGCCGCCTGCCGCGATCGCGGTGTATTTTTACCGGACTGTGCAAAAAGGTGGGTTATGTTTTTCAAATGTATGAATCATATAAGATTATAAAAGCGAAATTGTCTGTCGTCTGTCTCTCTGTCTGTTTGTTACCTAAACGGCTAAACGGCTGAACCAATAATTATGAAATTTGGAACAGAAATTCTTTAGGACCTGGAGAAAGACAGAATATATATATATATATATATTATTATCACCATTTTTCATCACTACGCGGGTGAAACCGCGGGATGCAGCTAGCATGTGTATGTATGTTTATGTATACATTTATTTTTTATGAGCCCTGTTTGTACAAACTGTCCCACTGCTGGGCGCGGGCCATCTTCTCATTATAAGAAGGGTAAGGCCATAATCTACCACGCTGGCCAAATGCGGGTTGGCAGACTTCACACATCTTTCATAACTGAAATATTTGAACATCAGGTAAGAGTAATTACATTTTGTTTATACGAGTATGAATAGAACTCATAGGTTTATGAACTGCGAGTGCGAGTGATCTATATAAATACTTACATGTATATTTCTAGGAAATAATAACTTGCAACTGGGTATTTACCTTTTTCGGGATCGCATCATTTCTATATGAGCCAAAATTTTGCGCTTACGCGTTCGCTTATTTTTTGGTTTCTTTGTTCTATGATTTCCCATAGTAATTTGTTTTATTTGGCGCGCGATGCAATCCGACACAGTACCGTCGCTGACAGTGGTCACCGACAGACTGGCGCGGGTGAACAGCTGAAGCAAGGCGGCGGGACGGTTGCTCGCGAGCAAACTTATTGTAAAATAAATTACTATAAAATAATGCACTAAACGTATCAAAAATGTAATTCTAGAGAACACTAAAAAAATGTAATAGCTACTTAACATGGTAAATTTGGTTTTGATGGCTTTAAACACTTTAGAGATAAATGGGAAAAATAAATAAAATGGCATATTTTTCAAAAAATAAAGCTATCGAGATTTTTTTCAGCAATCGTGTTTTTGTTTCTAGTGAAACCTAGCCAACAGATCAAAATTTTACATACAAAAAATTTGAGCTTGAACTAATAATACAAGTATTTTTTGTAAATTTTCAAAAAGCTTTGTTTTACTGCTTTTGCGGACTAGCCGGGCCACTCCGTAGCTAACGCACAAAATAATATGATAAGCGAAACGAAAACAAGACCGACAAAAATAAATGAGATCCCATCAAAAACATAATACATATGTACAAAAAGCCAAGTCTCGCAACTCGCTCTTCTACCACAAAAAGTTGTGAGATCTACGGCCCTACCGGAAAACGTTACTTACCTTTAAGTATTGCTTAACATATTTTGTCAACTTCTCGCTGACATGTAATGACACTTACGGAAAGAAGACAGAGAATTTAAGACGACGGTTAAAGTTAAGTTACGTTTTTTGGAAAGGCCCTTATTGTAAAACCAAGTCGGTTAATTAATTTAGTACTATCTATGGGAGCATTTATTTAACTATTTTGTAAGAAATTGTGACCTAATTAGTTAACTAACAACTTTTGTAGTAACCATGTCGATATTAGACATCTTTATTTCTTTAATAATTAGAATAACTTGGCAATCGCACGAGATTATAGAATCTACAATAATCTACATACAACATAATCTACCTCATATTATATGCAAAAATTTGGCTCCCGAGTCCTATGTATAATTAACACACAGTAATAATAACTTCGACAGTAATAATAATAATGATAATAATATAACACTGATGTTGCTTCCCCGGCGCCAATATGCGGTGCCACTATGGGGGGCCCATCTAGTGGGTGGCGAGTCATCACCTGCCTAGGTATTTTTGTATGGTGAGACGGAATTGGCAGGTGCCGTTTTCTCATCCTGGTGCTCTCACACAGAGGTACTTCATCTTACCTGCTGTGTGAGAGCATCAGCATAGCCTAGTTTATTTAAGTCACTAACATTCCATCACAATAGCCAAAATCTGTCAAATTCCATATTGTACAATAATCCATTCATAGTCCATCCATATACCCAATCTGTATTTTTTATTATACATTGTAAAAGGGCCTCTCAGTGCTGGTTCCGGCCCCTCTGATGCCTTTCAAAGGTCCGGGCTTAGACCCGTGTATACATTTGAATAATAATGATAAATAAATAAATAATAATAATAATGATAAATCTATTTTCAGTTCTATTATGCTAATGTTAATTTGATATTATTGACTATAAATTCTATTGTTTTTGACATTTAATTTTATAATTTGAGATCTCCGTTGACTATTGATTTATTTTTGCATTGTTATTTTATTGTTGTAAACTACCTATAAATTTTTGAATTTGTATTGCCTAATATATTCATTTGCTTCAAGTGTAATCACATAACTATGGATTTCGATCTGAAAATAAATAAATTTTGAATTTGAATTTGAATAATTAGGACTATTTCAAACAAACGGTGAACAAACAATGAGTAATCGATGAACGAACATACAAAATAAAACACCTACAATTGCGAACCTCCTTTTTTTTTGGAAGTTGGTTAAAAACTAAACTAAGCTATCCATAACCTACTAGTTTCCATTAAATCTATCATGCAACAGGTGACCCAAACATCTCGCCCGTTCTAATCCATTCAAATCTAACTTAGCCAAATTCTACCTCTCGGCGTCAAAGCTACACACTGTAATCTCTTAGCGTATTAAGCAATGTGAACCCAAAATGGACGCCAATAGTGGTAATCTGTCTACGGGTTATAGGTTAAGCTCTAAAACCTGCATAACTAGCTAATATGTCCTTAAAATAGTTTGTCTGTTTTACAAAATGATTAAAATAAAACCGGACAAGAGCGAGTCAGACTCGCCCACCGAGGGTTCCGTACAAACTAGTAGATAAAAGAGGGGCATCATATTTTTTTATATTTTCCTTCTTATACCGAAAAATATTTATCCCATACAACAAACGTAATTTTTAAGCAATTTTTACTCGATCTCAATTAAAATGTAGAAACTTGAATATTTGTAAGTAAATATTTAGAAATATATTAACTATAAAAATAAATACCTAATCTAATACATAAAAACTCACAAAATGAAAATAATCCGTGCATCTAAACGCGGTGCGAGCGCCGGTTTAGCGGGGTAGCGGGGGAGGTAACATCACGGAGCGAGCCATAACCGCGCGTATTCGCGCGAGCGTCGTCATGCTGCCCGGATGTGTATCGAAAACCTATCTATAAGTTTGCAATTAACTACTTGGAATTTCGTTGATTTCTCGTTATTTTATAAGCAGAACTAAACTTTGTAGTATTATAGATGATAGTACGGAACCCTTCGTGCGCGAGTCCGACTCGCACTTGGCCGATTATTATCTTTTGAGGTACGGAACCTAAACGGAACCTACGGAACCTCAACGAGATATGGAATCCGTAGTATCGGGTTCACCGTCGCTTAACATCAGGCGAGTCGGGGGTCAATCGTAGATCTATCTTGCGTAAAAATATTTATAGTTAAAAAAACTGAAGCAACCGACTTCTCATGGATGCCATTGTCAGAATTGGATCAAATTTAAACGAGACCACACGGGAAGCACCAGCTTTCAAATAAATAAAGAATCATCAAAATCTGTTCACCCAGTCGAAAGTTATGAGATAACAAACAAAAAAATAAATAAAAAAATACAGTCGAATTCAAAACCTCCTCCTTTTTTGAAGTCGGTTGAAAAGTATAGAATCCTTAAAAAGTTTCTACAAAATTCTCATCGCTACTCGTAAATTATTCTAGAATAATATATTTAGTTAACTTCGTGGTACTTAGTCTACTCTGAAACTAAAAGTGAATCTTTAGAAGAATGCCAAAAGAACTCATCAACATTAATTATGACTTAATCTTTACTGTTAAATTTGAATTTGAATTCACTTTCGTGCTCGGTTGTTTGTGTATAAATTACGAATAATTTTAGCGTAAGGTCGGATTTATTCACTTTTACCCAACTGCGTAAGCAGAAGGGTCGTGTTTTTCGATGCATGTATAATTATGAGACCTTTATCGGTCTGGGGTAATCAATGTGCTTTTTGTGTAGTAGTTTAGTTAGTTGAGTCTTTATATTGTTGTGTTGTAGTTAATAAAGGCGCTTGCCATTTAAAAAAAAATTATGTACCTATGTATGTTTCTACATGTGCGCCTATAACCTAAACGACTTGACCGATTTTAATGTACGAAGTGTCGTTAGATTTTTCTTCACTCCCCGAGTCACAGGAAAAAAAATGTAATAATAATAACACATGTGTCACATAAATAAAATAAAACCGGCCAAGTGCGAGTCGGACTCGCGCACGAAAGGTTCCGTACCATGATCTATAAAAACGGCAAAAAATCACGTTTGTTGCATGGGAGGACCCACTAAATTTTTTTTTTATTTTTTTTATATAAATTGTTAAAAAATATAATTAAAATGAATAATGTAACTTGTTGTATGGGAGCCCCCTTAAATATTTATTTTATTCAGTTTTTTAATATTTTTTGTTATAGCGGCAACAGAAATACATCTGTGAAAATTTTAAATCTCTAACTATCACGGTTCATGGGATACAGCCTGGTGACAGACGGATGGGCGGACGGACAGACAGCGAAGTCTCAGTAATAGGGTCCCGTTTTTACCCTTTGGGTACGGAACACTAAAAATATTTTTTTCCGTAACTTCCTACTATATAGCTTTTTCGTAATAAGCAAGCGGTTTTAGAAGACTTATTCAAAAGAATCTGCATCTTATAATTTTTTGCAGTGATTTTACACATACTTTCTCACAAAAAACGTACACTTAACAGCGTAACAAAATCGTAAGTTAGACTGTAAAAAACTGTGCTTTTCTGCAGTTGAGTATTTTGTTTTTCTTTTGACATACCGACGGTTAAAAGGTAGATAGACATTTTAGTAAAAAATTTGTCACATAATTATGTTGTGTTACTTAAAATTTTCCGCTTGTACATTTAGCATTCTTAAATAAATTTTGACTAAAATGTTGCTAATACCCTATTATCTTTTAACCGACGATAAATATTGACTGGCCTTGTGGCTCAGTTGGTAGTGTGTTTACGTCTACCTGCTGAACTGAAAGGTCGTGGGTTCAATCCCCACCCAGGGCAAACATTTGTGTGATGAGCATGGATGTTTGTTCTGTGTCTGGGTGTTTCTATGTATCATATTTTAATTTACAAAACAAAAGTATATATGTATTCTATCAGCCATATAGTTCCATAGTACAAGCTTTGCTTGTACTATGAAATGTCCACATTTTTTTTTTTTTTTTTACTTGTTATGTTCATTGATAGCCTAATAAGAAAGCCTGAAATGTGTATACCATTAGCGCTGAACCTCTGCTGCCAGGACCAACCCACTCCCACCTAACCTTCAAAACCCTTTTCCCAAAAAAAAAAAAAAAAAAAACCCGCAAGTCATACGTAGAGTGGGAAATATGCAGTCTTAGATCGTAACAGAATTGAAGCGAGCTGCGATTGACGAGTTGTCACTTTCCCATGCTATTTAGCAGAATGTATTGTTTTGTTACAGTGGGTGGCACACGACCACGGTTACCCTCTGAACATATATGAATATGTATGACATTTATTACTATAAAATACTTGTTTCATACTTTTTAAAGCGTGATTTTTCAGTACCTAGTCGGGTTTTAGTTTTTGAACTTATTTTTTGTCTGATCTGTATGATATTGCGAGTAAAACCATGGGACACAGCTAAACTCATAGTCACGAATCTGTTACGACAAAAATCAAAAGTCATCTCCAATATTGCGGAAGCGAAGTATACCTGTATAAAACATCGCCGGATCTCGTACATTACAGCGTGTCATTTTAATTATAACATAATACAAGGTACCCGCCTCTATTATAAGCCAATATCTCGGTTCTGTTGTGAAATTAATTGATTAGTAAAGGTCTTGCTGGTAAATTTAACTTTGCTTTTTTGGCTTCCGTACTAAGGGTGCCTAGAACATAAAGGTGGTTAAAGTAAATAATAAAATCCCTCACGATAACCCACGCCATACCCTCAAAACCATTAACTATAGAATTAAAATTATAGATAGATAGATAAACTCTTTATTGTTTACACCTTAAAATTGTCTTTATTATAAAAAAAAAATACAGACCGAATTGATAGCCTCCTTCTTTTTGGAAGTCGGTTAATAAACTAAAATATGCAAATTTAACCGTAAAACTAAACCCGCTATTACGAAGTATAGCTTCTTCTGAGTACATTTCTAGAGAAAGTAAGACTATTTGCGTAAGAATTAATTGATAATTACAAAGTATTTTGTTGAAATCCGGTTTTGAGAATATTAGAGAATTGATTCATTGAAATTATACAATAGATTGTGGGAAAATATATTTCGATACAAGACTAGAATCTATAGAAACTGTATGCTAAGGATATCAAGAAGACTAATGTAATTTAAGAAGATATCATACAAGTGGCGGGAAGACGCTGGATGCAGGCCGCTTCCAACCGATCTTTCTGGAAATCCATGGGGGAGGCCTATGTCCAGCAGTGGACTTCTTGTGGCTGAGATGATGATGATGATGAATGTAATTTTGAAAACGTTACTGAATATTAACTTATCTTCATGCGTAATGCGCGTTCATGCCTTTTTAATGGCAATAAAAGTTTAACAAGTATAAAAGAAAAACAAAATCTGTACCTGACAGAAGAAAACAGGTTTTGCTGTTTTCTTCTGTCAGACGATTTCGTTACATACTTACATACATCATACATACACTCGAAAAACATTACCCTCCTTACGCAGTCGGGTAAAAATTGTTGTGTGATTTTACCCAGTTATTTTCATTCTATCCGTATCCGTAGAACAATAAATGTATCAATAATATAATAAATCGTTAATATAAATATAAATAGAACACTGGCAATTTTTGCGATGCAACTAGCTAACTGGAAATGTTGGGGGAGGCCTTTGCCCAGCAGTGGGACACTACAGGCTAACAAAAACAGCAACAACTAATGATAATACTGTTTAGGATATGTACGTATTCGCGAGAAAGTATGTACAATGTCACTGATAAATTTATTTGTATAATTGTACAGAATCTATGACCTTGCTTCGCTCGATCAGTAAATAACACTGTAACAGCAATAAATCTAATATAGTGAAGTATTACATTCGACGCGCATTCACGCCCTCATTCATTTGACGTCCTGTCAAAATCTAGACTAGTCATATAGCATCTGTCAAAATGTGGACCGCCAACGACGTGTACGTTACTTGTAATGTTAGTACATTGTCGCCTTTGTGTCGATGACTGCTGTTGTATAATCAGCCTTTGAAAGAGATTTGAATACAATTGGTGTAGAGCAAGGTGATAGTGTTTCATTTCGCTAAATACATAAGAAAGTCTGAAAAGATTTAAATGTGTATCTGACTAGATAATCTATAGCAAATAGTTGTACGAACAGTAGACCTCGCGAGTGCATACTTTTACAAAATTACTTGTTGTAAAAAAGTCTGTGCTCGCTAAGTCTAATGCTCATTTTTAACCGACTTCCAAAAATAAGGAGGTTCTCAATTCGTCTGTATTTTTTTTTTGTATATTTGTTCAGCGATAACTCCGACAATAAAAAATTGTTTTAGATTATTATTTTTTGTTTGGTAGGTAAGACTTCAGAGGTGGTCCTATAAAAATATTTATCAAAATCGGTTCAGTATTTTGGTTTTTATAACAAAATAACTGAAAAAATGTCATCCAAGTAAAGGAATTGCGTATTTTGAAGTCGGTTTTGTTTCCAGTTTTTTAAATTTTGAATATTAAAATTCTTTTACAAAATTCAGAATCTAATATTTTCGGCAAATATTATCAAAATCGGGCGACTAATTGCTCGTAGCAAACTTTTTCTCTTTTGAGCCGAAATTTAATAACCTGTCGTCTCGATAAACTCTTGACCGATTTTATCTGTATTTTAATTTCATATTTAGAGTTAAGACGATACCTCGTTGCGAAAATGATAAAAAGTGGGCGGGGTCTAATATGCAAGCGAGCGCATTACGTACAACAAAATTTGAAATCCGCGCGCAAGGAAGTAGCGATTTAGAACAGAGAAGTAGTAGAGTAGATTTACGCTTATGTTTATTTTATTATATGTGTGGAATTGTGATTATTTTCTCGTTACTCACAAAATTTACAATCTTTTTTTTTTAAAGTATTTGGTAATTAGTATAATTTTTATATAACATGAAACACATGTTGGGTTATTGATACATTTTTAAATAAATAATATGAGAGATTTTTTTTATCCGCGAGCGGGATACGAACCCGCGACCTCCGACAAATCGTGTCATTGCTCTTTTACCAACATGTTTCATGTTAAATAAAAATTATACTAATAACTTTATTATAAGGAATTATTACAAGACAAACATTCTAATTGAAAAATTAGATTTGTCGGGTACCAAAGCTATAAAGCTATGATAATCAGATGTTTCCTACCGTCCTATAAGATGTAAAATTATACATGGTAGTATGAGAGAGAGAATTTCGAAGCGAGCGGTTAGACCGCGATAGCTCAGTTGGTAAAAGAGCAACACGGTTTGATGGAGGTCGAGGGTTTGACTCCCGCTAGCGGTTTTTTTTCTCTCATATTATTTATTTAAAAAAAATAGTATTTGGTAATATGGTAAAAGGACCGGGAAGTATGTTGTATTTTGAAATTAAACTTTGGCGCACAGTTGCATTCGAAGGGAACTCGTACTCATTAGGCTAGCCTATGCGTCTATCTAGGTTAGGTATAAACTATAGAATACCAAAATATCATCCTAATCAGTTGAGCTATTTAAGCTAAATATTAAGCTTTAAAGTGATTATTTTTTGTTAGAGTTACGTGCCTAAAGCTTAACTTAAAAAAACATACTAGTATAATATAATGATTAAATTAAAATAAAACTATCACGGCTAAGTAGGCTTTACAAGTTATAATTGTTCCCGTGTAAGTATAACCATGTAAACAAGTATCTATGTTAAAAAAATACCCTACTGCAGAAAAGCAGTTTTTGCAGTCTAACTTACGATTTCGTTACGCTTGATATGCTGTTGGTTTCCGAGATGTAGCCGTGTTAAGTTTGACAGCTGTCATTAGAAATGAAGTTCTCGACGAGATCTATCACTTTTGTAAAGAAACTAATAGTCTAGGATCAATAGTTTTCGAGATATAGCCGTGTCAAGTTTGACAGCTGTCATAAGAAATGAAGTTCTCGACGAGATCTATCACTTTTGTAAAGAAACTAATAGTCTAGGATCGATAGTTTCTGAGATAAAGCCGTGTCAAGTTTGACAGCTGTCATTTGAAATGAAGTTCTCGACGAGGTCTATCACTTTTGTAAAGAAACTAATAGTCTAAGATCTATAGTATCCAAGATGTAGCCGTCTCGAGTTTGACAGCTGTCAAACTGATAGCTTGACAGGTAACAGCTGTCACTTTGAAATATGTGGTGAGCTTTTTATTGCAAGGACGTAAAAATAATTTTATATAAAAATTAAAAATGTGTAATCAGTTGTATGTTCTTGTGTATGTACTAGTGAAGCAAAGAGGTTACAAATACAGAAGGACATATTTTATCGAAACGTCCAGTTTCGTACAAAGAATAATTACGTTTACTACGTAACCAGTTACATAACAAACGCCGTGATTACGTATAAGGAAAAAACTTCTTCGTACGATACTAGTATAATTATGTTTCGTACGTAACTAGTTACAGAACAATAGTTACGTACGCGGCCGAAGCGCTTATTAATACTTAATTGATTTTCAACCAACGAATTATCGCCAAATAAAAAAAGTGCGAAAACTTCCCTTTTATTAAAGTCGGTTAAAACAATTTATTTCAAAATGCAGTATACTTTTGATTATAACAGTAGTACAAAATAACAACTTTAGCTTTTCAAGTTTCAACACTTTAAAACTTATAGTTGTGGTTGCGACTCCACAGTCTCGAAGAAATAAAACTATCCGAAATCAATATGGCCTAAAAACTGAATAAAAGAAGTAAATAATCGTAATTCGTAAAGCTCGTCAAGCGTCAACCGACACAGAACCGTCGCGCACGATGTTCACGGGCGAACTGGGTAAATGGTTGAGAAGGATAGAACTAAGCGATAGCAACGTAAATAGATAGAGAGAGGAAACATGCAACCTGCTCCAAAAAAATAACGTAAGCGCCATACCAAATAAAAATTAATTAAAAATTCGTTTTTACGTTTCTTTAAAAACTGACTTTCTATTAATGTTTAATAAGATATTATCTACATTTTTCATTATTTTAATGTAACAGAAAGTACATGACTACGACATAAAATTCATAAAATGTTATTTTTAGAGGTAAGTTCTGATTTTTTTTCTATCGAGGAAAGTTACTTGTTTTATGTTTCTGTCTTTTAATTAATGGAGGTAATATAGTCAACAAACACATTTACAAAAATTGAATTATTCAAGCAAGTATTCTTAAAATCAAATTATTATAAAAAAATGGTTTTATTACCATGACTCATCTTAATACCAAACTGTAAATTTAAATTAACGAGTAGTCGCAGTCGATGGCGTCGCAGTAAACTTTCGTCGTTTTTGGGGGAAATAGTTCACTTATCAAAATTTTCCGATGACAAACAAGACAATATCTATATTAAAAGAAAAACAAAATACCCGACTGCAGAAAAGCAGTTTTTGCAGTCTAACTTATGATTTCGTTACGCTTGATACGCTGTTGAGTGTACCTTTTTGTGAGAAAGTATTATAAATGCGCATTCTTTAGAATACTTGTAGTAAAATTACTTATTTATTATGAAAAAGTTCTCGAAATTGATTCTCGAACAATATAAGGAAATAAAGACAGTAGCGCCCTCTATGTCGCATAAGTTAAGTAATAAATAAGTAATTATCTAAGTATATGTAAGACTTAAGTATCTACTTATTAAGTAATTTAAGTATTAAGTACCCTTAACCCATGAATGACCGTAAGTCAGTATGAATGAATAAGTAAACAAACTTTTATCCTCAAGTTATTCTGACGGTCACTAATTGGTTGTTCGAATACTACTCAATGGTTAAATTGACCAATAGTAAAATTGAATTGTATCTAAGTACATTCGTGTTCGTAACTCTTACAATTAAGAATAGAATTAATCTTTTAACCAGAAGTATTCGTAAAAAAACGAAAACTCCCGACAAAAAAACGGCTGAACCTATTTTGATAAAAGATAGTTAAGAACACTTTCAATGAAATCTTCTTTCAAACAAAAAATATATAAAATTGGCCAACTGCGTGACGAGCCACGCGTAAGGTAGAGTTCCGTAGTCGCAAGTCACTGTGCAGAATTAGAATAGAGTTACTTGTTTGATACTATGAACATAATTATTAATTACATTTGCGAATTAAATGGAATTTGTGCGAAATTTGCAATTACAAGTAAATTTTATGAGTTGATTACTCATTTACTTGTAAAGCCAACCTAGCCGTGATAGTTTTCCTTTTAATTTCATCATATACTCTACTAGTACAATTTTTAGGGTTCCGTACCTCAAAAGAAAAAAAAAACGGAACCCTTATAGGATCACTTTGTTGTCCGTCTGTCCGTGTCTGTCTGTCCGTCCGTCCGGGTGTCAAGACCTTTATCTCGGGAACGCGTGAAGGTATCGTGTTGAAATTAAAACTATAAGTATATACGCAGATCCATAGTCTCTTGCTGCAGAGAGAAAAATAAAATTTCTCAGTTTTCTTTAAAAAAAGTTACAGCCGAATATATCGTAAAAAACGAACATTTCGACACTCACAAGGGAATCAAAACCTATGGGGTACTTCCCGTTGACCTAGAACTATGAAATTTGGCAAGAAGCATTGTGTGAGAGTACCCATATAGGAAAAAAGCCGAAAACCGGACATTTTTAATTTTATCACAAAAAATAGTGTCTTTATGCAAAGAATGAGGGTCCAAATTTTAAAGTGAATTAACCGTATCATGTGGGGTATCATATGAAAGAACTTAATTAGCATAAGTTAAAACAGGTTTTAAATATTTTTACGATGTATATTTTTCGGTATAAGAAGGAAAAAAAATGAGTTCTCCCTTTTATCTACTAGTTTACTAATTAATACAAAAAATAGTCTATGTTTAGATGCCCTTTAAAAAACAATGTACATTCTTATAAAAAATAATAATTAATAAATAAATGGAGAAAACGTAAAATTAAGAAAACTATTCAGCGTTAGAATATATCAAGCATATCCACGCGCCCTCACTGTTACACGCAATCTCAAAAATGTTGGTTGTCATATCTCGACAACCACTTGACCAATTCTGTTCATTTTTACCACAAGTTGTAATAATTAGGTACTTTATCTACCTACCAAATATCATTAAAATCGGTTATTGCTTAACGCCGCAATAAACTTCCCCCTTTTTTATGGGAACCACCCCTATTATAAAAAATCGCCGACTACAAAAACATTAATTATTCCATCGAATCTATACGCTAAGCATCATCAAAAGTGGTTAAAAATTACGCCCTGTACGCGAGTATGAACATACAGACAAACCCACAAACTCACAAAAAAACTGACAGACGAAAGAAAATTTGGTCAGTTGATGCAGAGACGCTTCGCTCACTCTGTCAATGATAGGCATGTTTCTTATAATAAATAATAATAATGTAATAATCATAAAATTAATTAATGTCACAGCTTTATTATTATTATTTTGAGAAATATTAATATTTTTTTTTTTGTTTAAATTAAATTATCTCAATATTTTTAAAACATAGGCAATGGCATTTTAATTGTGGTAACAAATCAGTTTGGCCTTGAATAAGAAGCTATATTCTAGTTGTGACGTTTGACATTTTTCTGTGGATAATTTTGTTATTTTGTTCTGTTTGCATGAGGTGTTCTTTATTTAATTTGTTTTTTCAGTTTTATGTAATATGTATGAAAATGTGAGTCAAAACGTGTTATGCACATATTACCTATATTATGTCTATGTAAGTGCATGTCTAAGTTAGTTACTGTTAATCTTGTAATAGCTGTAGTTTATTGTAATTTGCACGCCGAAAGGCAGAATATGGAGAGCCACATAATGAATGTTCCACCTTGTACTTACCCATATAAGCAATAAATAATTATTAATTATTATGAATATGAATGAATATTAAAAAAAACATAGGTGCCATATTAGACATTGTGAAATAAATTTGCATAGGCAAATACACAAATACAAATGGTTGTTTTATCTAGGTAAAACTGATACGCGTAAAGCTGGTTCTACAACAATGTAAACACTTTATTATCAGTATATGAATTGTTTTGTCTGCCAAAATGTAGTTATGTAATTTAAAAAAACACGCTTGTAAGTTGCACGACAAAATTTAAAATGATTAAAAATGCCAGGTAATTAGCCAGACCGAATTAGAATATGCTAAAATAGACTGTGAAAAGCTGTTGATAACATGAGAATAATTTGTTGTGGATCCAACTTGAAGTTGAATTAATAAGCTATTAAACAATTTTATTATGTAATTAATTAATTCTTATATTGAGTATTACGTTACAGTATGCGTGTATTCTCAAAGTAACATGCACAAGATTTTTTAACAGACAGTTAAGTAGTCCCTATTTGAAATTTCTGTATGATGTGACGTAATTTTTATTTTTAAGCATGTTACTTATAGTAAAAAAATCTCTAGTATAAATTTATGTGATGTAACATAGGATTTTAGAGTTGACTCCTGAGCGTAGCGATGTCGTTAAGTTAAATCCGGAGTGTAACGAGGGATTCTAGCTCGCCCAAGATAAAAACCACTTTTATCTGATTGATGTTATTGTTTAATCTACTTTTATATCTACTTCGTGATAATCTAATATTAAACCTTTAGGGATTAAAATACCTTTTTTTTTATATAGAAGATTGATCTACGATTGACCACCAACTCGCCTGATGTTAAGCGACGGTGTGGCCGAGGATGGAGCTCGTCGATCTAGAAGATGTCTATTCACTCTAGCCTTGAAAATTCCAAGATTGTAGGTCTCAGGAAACAGAGATGGCGACAAAGAATTCCATTCTTGTGCACTACGCAACAAGAATGTGGATCGATATCGCCGAGTACGGATTTTCGGCCTATTGAGTTATAGAGTACTATTATTGAGCAAATGGTGTGAAATAGTCGATTGTAAGCACAAGGGTTGAAAGTAACCTATTTAGACACGAGCTTGTCTAAATGACTTGGCGCACGAGCGTAGCGAGGGTGCCAATAGTTCGAGTGCCTAAATAGGTATTACACCCGAGGTAAACACTGCTTTTATTTCGAATATAAGGAAATTAGACAAATCTTCAGGCTCAAAATTTATAACGTAACATCCAGACTCATGAAAAGACAGAACAGAAAGACATAGAATAGGTCCAATAGAAATGTCAAAAATAGAGCGAAAATAATGGTTCTCCCTAAAGTCGTGGCCCTACGTAAATAGGGCCACGAATTTTGTGCTCCCTAAAAATTAGTGTTTTCGGCCCTGTGTGCAGTCAACTTCAAGCGTGAAAATAATATTTAAAAATGTTTTCTATGAACCGATGCATAAATTTATAAAAAAATAAATTACTGGGACAACAAAATTTACAAAATGGGATAATTTATTTCTCCTACCTAAGCCCTTTTTACCTAGAAAAAAGAAGGACACAATATAGAAGGACAAAAAGGACAATATATTGACAAAAATCTCCGAAGACAGGCAAATAATTTACCTTAGCGAACTGGGTACGCTTCGGTGATCTCTTCAAAGTAGCCGAGGGGTTTGTTTGTGCAATAATTGCAGACGAGGTTATTAAGATGAACAATAGTTCTCGGAAACATGTCATAAAAGTTGCTATTTTGTTATTATCACAGTGTAACAAGTAATCTCATTGCACTTGTCTCCGCAAGTGTACTGTCTTCGTCATAGGAGCCATAAAGGTTGTTCGTGGGACCATGTCACCTTGACCTCGTATCTCTAATAGCCATTTTGTAAGCCACTGCGGTTTGTCTGTCCATCATTTCTCTGAAATGGCGGTCATTAGATATTTTAAGGGCGTTGACGCTTTTCAGAGTGGCTCGATAATAAAGATAAATCTTTACAAGAATAAGTGGACAAGAGCGTGTCGAACTCAAACTTTATGGCAGGGTCCCGAAACGTACCATATTTGTGGTCATTTTAAAATGTGTTGCTCTATATGGTAAAATTCTTGTATTATGTTCATAGTCAATAGTCAAAATTGGTTTTTACTATTTTTTAGACAAATTTTAAAGATGTCATCTTAACTTTTTTTTACGCAATATAAATCTACGATTGACCTCGCCTGATGTTAATTCATATGTCATAATTTATGTAAACTTAAAACTCGTATATATGTATAGGTATATATCACATAACACTTATATATTATAAATCGTATATATAGGTATAGTATCAAATAGAAGACTCTATTTGATACTATGAATATATGAGTTAACTTATGTTAGTTTAAATGAAATTTACATAAATAAAATGTTCATTTCTTATTTTATCATTTTTTATTTATTTAATGTTTAGCTCCACAGACACCGGGGTCCGTGACCTTTGTCAATTTTACTAAAAATTTGCTATTAAACATACATCGTTACGGGAAGACAAGATTTTTCGTTTTAACCTTCCTAACTTATTACTGTATTGTGTGTATACCATGAGCAGACCAGCGAGCCGCAAGCAGCACCCGATCACGAGTACCTACACATGTGCCAGCCATCGCCATCCTCAACCGCATGTTAGGGAAGAGGGCGACCCGCCACACGACGCCGCCGCAAGAAGGAGCCTTCGATGGTGAGCATGAATGCTCAAGGTGTACACACAATCCTTATTTCTAATTTCTGAATTGCCGTTTAATATTATTACAGTTACCTATTATTGTTTTTCTTCTGCGAATACAGTAACTAGTAGAGCTCGGTTTTAGACGGGGTTGCCAGGTATGTTCCCGGTTGATCGGACTCTATCAGCCGC
Organism: Lycia hirtaria; assembly: GCA_947563715.1. Classification (NCBI taxonomy): domain Eukaryota; kingdom Metazoa; phylum Arthropoda; class Insecta; order Lepidoptera; family Geometridae; genus Lycia; species Lycia hirtaria. The sequence goes on along the minus strand of OX387383.1, from coordinate 25,647,845 downwards.
GTACCGCGTTCCGGTCATTAATAACCATCTCTAAGTTGTATTCTCTGATGGTCTTTAACATAATTTAAAAATTATATTCTAATTATTTATAAATACATAAATATTCTTACTTATCTAAGTGCATTTTTTTAGTTGATCGACTCTTACTAGCCAACTTCTAAAGTTTACTTTAAGTGATAATTTTTTTTTAATTATAAATTAATTGCTACTAGCGTGATTTTTTCTTATCTTCAAGGTCAACTGTTTAGCCGGTAGAGGAGAGGGACACTTGACTCTAACAAAAATTATCACGTAAACATACCTATAACTAAATTGAAAAATAGTTTTCGCACACCGCCAGTGTTTTGTTTGATTGCTGCAACACGAGGGAGTAGATGGAAAAAAATAATTCATCCCATGTAGGAGAGGTACCCCACATTTTGTTTCAAAATTATATTCTACGAATTTTTTGACATAACTAATATACATAAATTCATGCGAAACTATAAGGGTTATTTGTTTGCTTTGGAACCCTAAAAGTGTGTTTTGTGTAGTACAAATATGGACAACTAGAACAATGAGCAATAATTGGATGCCTTATCGCCTTCTCCAGACAGAGGACAAAGCAGGACAATGGCTAATAGAGGCTTTAATTATTTAAATTTCGGGCTGAAACCGGATTATTTATAGTTTAGTTTAGTCGCCATAATTATTAAATTATCGATATTAAACAATTTTTAACAGATTTATCATGTATAAATTTATACTAGCTGCACCCTGCGGTTTCACCCGCGTGGTGATTGTGTTGTTATTGTTTAGTATATCCCACAGGAACTGACAATTTTTTAGGAAAAATGTATGCCAGATCCTTCTACATAATTATTAATCCTGACAAATTTTATCCAAATCCATCCCGTAGTTTCGGCGTCCATGGGACACATCGTACAGACAGACAAAGACAGATTTTTTTTAAATTACTTTTTCACTACTCTTGCTCTAAAAGTCCGTCATTGTAGCGTAGTAAAGCGGGGAAAAAATAGCATTTTAAGCTCTAGGGGAAAAAGTTTTATTTTTATTTTTTTATCTGTTACCAAAGAGCCTACATACACGAAACAGTCTTTATTCAAAAGTAGAATAATCTCTTTGGAATATATTTACATTCTCTTTGCAAACTTCTCGTTAAATCTCCAGAATTGTATAAATTGTACATATCATTTTTAATAAAATTAACTTTGAGTTATCGGCGGATCGGCTGGGCCACCATGCCCTATCGTGCAGTAAGAGCGCTGGGCGCATACCGCGGCACGCCAGTTTGAATGATGTCATCCGTCGGGCCTTTGTCAGTGCCGGCGTCCCTTCAGTCTTAGAGCCCAACGGTCTTATGCGAGACGACGGCGAGAGGCCCGACACTTATCCCTTGGAAGATGGGTCAGCCGATAGTCTGGGATGCTACTTGTGTTGACACACTGGCGCCGTCCCATCTTTCAGAGACTAGCAAACAAGCTGGTGCTGCCGCAACAAAAGCAGAAAACCTCAAACGGCGCAAATATGCATATTTAGACCGGATGTACATGTTTGTGCCGTTTGGGGTCGAAACATTAGGTTCATGGGGTCCAGCCGCTCAGAGTTTATACAGGGAAATAGCCAAACTGGCCAGAATGCTGGCTCCTACTTTGCTCAAAAAGTAAGCATTGCCATCCAACGTGGCAATGCTGCCAGTATTCTTGCCACTTTTCCCACTACCAGTGGACTTTTTGAGTAAGTTTTTATTTTTTTTGTTTTCTGTATATATTATGAAGAAAACTCCTTGTCTGAACTTTATGACGCTTTATTATTACTTATAACACTGCACTTATTTCACTGCACTGAGCGGTCTGACGCTAAGACCGCCTTTTTACTCCCGAGTTACGCCGCGACTACCTTTTCGAAGGGCCGCTCGCGCTCGTCCGCCCGCGATATCCCCTCCCCGGAATTACAACATCACGCCATCATCCGGGGTAGCGTTCATTCTGTTCGATCACCGTTCTCCAGAGTATATAAATTAAGAAAATAGCAGTGCTGCCACTCCGCAACACTGAAAACACCGCACACCACATACAACAAATATTCAAATCATGACACTCGGCCATCCGCTTTTGTGCAACGTCCCGATGCACAACAACTCTCTAAAAGCAAGTCTGATTAATCATATCGAACCCTTTGGACTCCTTAAAGATTTGCTGCAAAATAAAATAGTTAAACAGTAATTATTATGCTAATTTTATAAAACTACTAATGGCACACTAAACTTTGTAGTATACGTTGTCGTTACTAGTTATTATTGTAGATACAAGTAATCATGACACTCGGATTCGTTTTTAAATATGACAATTATTTTATGTTTATTCTAGCTGGTCTGGGAACCGGAGGCTTCCTATTCGTGTAACCATAAATGTACACTATGCAGATAAATCATTGTTGTACAAATATGTTGTACGGATCGAGTATATATTCTGGTATTTCCAGAGGTTTGGTATATAATAAAAAAAAATACATAAAAACTTATTCAATTCTCATTATTAATTTACTGTCGGTTACTCAATTACTTCCTCCTCTGGCTTAGTGATCGCGAACGACAGCATCATTATATAAATGTCCCAATGTTGTAGTGGCCACTGAAGTAGCATTCAAACCTTGTAGACTTGGACTTGTAGACTTTATTTTTTATGAAAAACTCTATAAATACTCCTTTTTGTTATTCGTCCAAACATTAAAATGACCAACGACAAAGCTTGAATAAAATGATAGCAAATTTCGTCCAAAAATAACTACACATAAATTCAAATATTTAGATCCAACTCAAACCAGCTCCAGTAATAATTTGGTGACACGAGTACGTTAATTTTGTAAGTGCTCTCATAGGAATCAACATTTTAAACTGTAGTTCTGTCATTGTCCTGCCATTACCAAATAGCATTTTAAAATTGTGTAACGTATACTCCCCAAATCCGAGTAATAGAGAGAATAAGAGAACGGAAATAATTTTCCAAGCCCCTTTTTTTTTTAGCAAGTCGCTACAACCGCATTAATTTCTGTCAAGCTTGTGGATGATCGGCAAAGCACATGAGCAAAATTTTGTCAGTTTAGAATGTCAGAAGTATTATTATTTTCTAATCACTAAATTTCATTATCATAGGGACAAATTAGTCACGATAAACTACAGGTAGCTGATCCATTGTCAGTCCTTCACCAACCGTTATTTGACTGGCGTATACCTGTTGCTGTTTACCATTAAATTGATGTACTATCAAGTTGAATCACTTCACATCACATATGCCCTGAGTTGACATCTGTCGGATTTTAATCTGTTGTTTGCCAAATTCTTCTTCTTAATCGTACACTCTAGTCAGAGTGGTCGTGGTTGCAATGGCGGTGGCTCCTCGCCGTCACCGTCACTCTCCAGGCCAGCTGTTCTTCTCGCGATGCTTCTCCATTTCTGCCGGTCGGTTGCATTGCGAGTACACTCTACTTCGGTGGACTGCGTAGCTTTTCTAATGAGGTCGGTCCAACGTGTTGGTGATCGTCCAGGACTTCGCTTGCCTTCTACACGGCCATGCATATGCTGCGATAGGCTCTCCGTCGAGTGCTCTTTTCTTGAGATCTGCGCAAAGAACTTCAGTATTTGCAATTGCCCAGTCGACGATAATCTATCTCGTATATGAATCTCTTTGAGGATAGAGTTGTTAGTTGTTTGTCAAATACGTCATCACTATTTTGATGACCCGTTAGCTAGAAAAAATACTGTACACATTACATACTAACAGTACTCAAACCGAGAATGTGGACATATTTATTTTCCCATCCAATATTTATAGTACTGATGTAACAGTAGAGCAGAAATTAATTGACTAGGTTTTAATAAACTTAATTGTAGGTAAAGACTGAGAATGTTTATACACAGAAGCATACTTAATTCCTTTTAGTGCACACCTGAACTAATACTAAAGCATCAAAAGAGAAGAAGCAGGTAATCACTTCCATAAATAAAATTAGTCTCAATATTTGTCTTACTAATTTCTGCTGTTTTTTTTTAAAGGTCTATATGATGCCGACTAGTCATATCATAACTGGGGCCCAATTCAGTTATTCAAGACCGCTCCATAGCCGAACCATATGTGGAGCGTTTCCCATCGGCCGCCATATTTTTTTTGATTCAGTCACTTTTATGTCATACAATTGACACATTTGATGAAACGTAACGCGTTCTTCGCTCGTTACTAAATCAAAAAAAGATAGCAGCCGACAGGAAACGTTTCGCATAAGGTTCAGCTACGGATCGGTTTTAAATAACTGAATTGCCCCCCTGCTCTTGCACTGAGTACAAGCCAGTGGTGATTTTGATAGTTGCCGTTTTATTTCAACTAAAAAACATATTTCGGAAACGTTACCGGTCCTATCAAATATTGCTTATTTTTAATGAAGATATTTTTTTATTTATCGATTAATTTTCGTATGCTGGATCCAATTCTGTTATACGCTTACCAAAATTATACTAGATTTATCAAAATGTTCTTATGTACGAACGATATTTAACGATATTGATCTTTAAATGAAATACTAGCACGCTTTGACAGCAAAAATAGAGGACCAAATGTTATTACTATCATAAGACCACATGTTTGTATACCTATTTTGCAAGAAATAAATTAATTATGAATATTCGTTTTTTATATTTGACTAATTTTTGAACTCATAAACTGTACTTTTACAATAAAACCGCAACCGGTGCAATCTATTTTTGAGGCTACTTTGTTTGAAATATGAAACTGATCAATCAGTTCTCTCTTTGAATTATCTTTTGTTCGTGATAAGAAACTTCGGTCATCGCTTAAATTCAAAGTCAAATTATTTCTTGGGCTTGTAACAAAAGTGTTATTTAGAAAAACCCTTTTCAAATCAGTATATTTTGTTATGTTTGTACTCCAAGCTTTTTCTGTTAAAATATACAATTTAACGTAGTTTTTATTAATTTAGATATAATATATTCTATTTATTTATGTCATTTTTAAATCCAATAACATAATAAATAATAAAAGGATGTCGTCAAACTTATGTCAATATTCATAATAATGTTCAAAAGGCCAAAATAGAATAATAAAAAATATGCCAATCCACTTATGGAAGAAAGTAGAAAATATGATCCGCTGTTCCATTACAACGAGAATTCAGTAAGATCTATTTTCATCAACTCATTCAAGGCATAAAATGGGTTTCTCTCAAAGAAACGTTTACTACGTACGTTTACTATCGACTAATAGTTTTGTAATATTATCGAGTGGTTCATTTAACATACAGATTTGTTTATATATATTTTACGATAATTGTCAACGCTCATCACTGCTTACGTCACTGTCCAGCGGACAATTCAACAAAGTGTAGACACTGCTCTGCAGTTGCGAAAAATAACGTGGGTGTTCAAAACATGACATCTAATTACGTTGGCACATACAGATCGCTGATAACTATATATATTTTATAATAATCCTTAACCGAATAGTATTTTTCGGAAAATGTCTTAGGCTTACTCATTTATCAATTCATGAATCTTATTGATGGAGTAATTTCCATTCTCTCTATAATCTAATAATAATAACCATAATAATTGAGAATCTAATAATTGCAAACAGATTACTCATACATTTATTCGCTCTAACGCACTATACGCGTTTTATCAAAAGTAAGTGTAAGTCACTTCTATGTCGATTCTAATTAGTACGTTTCGGAAATTTCAAGCATAGTGGCATTTGTCAAGACTCTTCGACTCTTCGAGTTTCTATGCACGTCAAGGTTACTTGCTGCGTGTCCGATCGGTTGATCTCTCATATATGATTTAAATTTTCTCTATGAAACTCGAAACTACATCAAAACTGGAATTATAACGTTATATCATCATTAAAAGTCAGGTGCTCAGGTTCTGGGAAAGTCCGATCAATGATTCTGCTATTCAACGCTTAACATAATCACATTAAAATGATCATTAATCGACTGGATTAATCAAATCCACTAAAATACAAGATCTGTGCACACTCTTGCACACCATATACATATTATACAAAATTTAGTTAATCAAGTTATTTTGGATTAAATACAGTTTGGAGGTTCTACTTTCCTTTGAATAGGCTTGACCTGCTGCAGTTTAAAACGTTCATAGCTGGAAGCTAAGTGTTCCGTGACCGGTTAAAATTATCATCCTGAAACCAAACCTTCATGGTTACAGCTAAAACATCATTGAATAATTGAACTTCAATCTTACAGCTCACTTACATGGTTGCAGCGATAAACATCATCAAATCTTCAAACTTCGACATCGTCAAATCTTCAAACTTCAAACATCATCAAAACTTCAAACTTCAAATATCGTCAAATCTTCAAACTTCAAACATCATCAAAACTTCAAACTTCAAACATCATCAAAACTTCAAACTTCAAATATCGTCAAATCTTCAAACTTCAACCTTACAACGCGCCTATATGGCTGCGGCGAAATCATCATCAAATCTTCGAACTTTCCTTACGGCACACCTACATGGCCATACTTCTTTAGAATATTACCCTGCAGCTCACCTACTTGGTTGCAGCGATAACATCATCAAATCTACGAACTTCAACTTTACGGCACACATACATGGCACTCGTTGGAACATTTCCTGCAGTTCACCTACATGACTGCAGCTAACAAACTGGTAAACACTAAAAATCCTTGAATTTCAAACTTGCTGTAACACTAAGTGTAGTTGTTAACACTAAGAAATGCACTTTAATTTTCAGCACTGTCGATACTCTGATATCTTAGCGCGGCTTTAAATTCCGCCTCCATGATTACAAGGCGTCAACGGATAAATATTCGCGACAAGTTACCGGTACACAATGGTACTATTTCTGAGGTTATACATGCCTTTGAAATTCAATTAAGATTTTAAGTCAATCGAACTATGTTATCTCTGTATAATTCAACTTCATAAACAGACTTCTGTATTAAATATTTACGCAGTGATACTCTGGTAAATCCATCAATATTGTAGCTCTACTCATATAAAATTTCGTTTGACACACTTATGTGGTTCAAGATCTTACAATAGTTACGTCACAAAGTAGTTATAGTGTTGCAGGTGGAGATACAATACCAAAATTTCGCTTCATGGTATAGCATACTTACACGACTAAAGACAGTGCTACTAGTTGTAGTAGACTAGTTGTCGTACTAGAATATTTTACTTGCGGTACTTTATTAACCTTACAGAAAAATGAACACAGTACAACTCGCCCTAAATGGCCGTAACCGTAAAGACAGGATTCCACCAGTGTGCGGCTCTGTATCGCACAGAGTGCAGCATAAATGTATTTCTTGGTGAACTCTTACGGGCAGCACCAGCAAACTGTGCGCGCACTCTATTGGACAAACCGTGAACTTTTGTCGCACACTCCTCGGTCTCGCGGTGTACCCGCGACGACGCACTCGCACACATGTTTACGCACTAAACTGAAAGTAAAGCACATTTCCGAGGTATAAATGTTCGTGTACAAATGTACCGTACAGCACGCATACTAAAGTTACGCACAACTGAGGTGGTGGACACAGGCAATCTACTATTGTGATCAAGTTCGCGCACTGCAAAAGGTCTGCACCAATTTTTTATCAACAAGTGTTCTGAATCTGAACACAATTTTAGTGGAGCCCAACCTTAACAGCTAGATAATAAGCTGTTAAGTTTACCATAATATTTTATTTGCATTACTGTTAGCAATATTCTAGAAAAACTACATTTAGAAGCTCGGTTAATTGGCTGTATTGATGTAGCCCAGTTACCGAATTAAAATATTTTACTCGCAGCACTTTACTAGTCTTCCAGAAAAATAACACACTGCTGATCGCTGACACGGCCACAGACCGATATGCCATAGCCATTGTACTATTAAAAACACTACTCTCACCATCACACCAAAAAAAATATTACCACGCTATGGTTCCTCTGAATGGCTGCAGCATAATCAAATACAAAAAGTAAAAATGGTTCTCAAACAAGAAAAACATATTTTCGTATACTTGTCTCTCGGGATGTTAACGAAATAATTTACTAATGACTTACTTACAACAGACTTCATTTCGTTTAAATTACGATAAAATTATCGGGGAGTAGCCCCAACCACACTATCAAAATTTCATTAGGTTATAATAAAATCTCGGATTATAATCTTTAATCGCTGTGCTACAATAAAATAATCTGGGAGTAGCCCAGATCACATCTCATTGCAGTATCTTAACAGATTCTGTCTACCCGTATTAAGAATATCCCGTTATAATTATTTTAACACCCTGTTTCAACACTTTTAAGAACCATTTTCTCCAATTCGATATGCGTGACAAATTTTTAACATCAATATTCAATAATCGGAGGGTAAAATATAATCTCGCAGGTGACTCACGATTTTACCGGGCTCGGCTCGCAGGTTGATTGCCACTTCTGATATATGAAGAAAACTCCTTGTCTGAACTTTATGACGCTTTATTATTACTTATAACACTGCACTTATTTCACTGCACTGAGCGGTCTGACGCTAAGACCGCCTTTTTACTCCCGAGTTACGCCGCGACAACCTTTTCGAAGGGCCGCTCGCGCTCGTCCGCCCGCGATATCCCCTCCCCGGAATTACAACATCACGCCATCATCCGGGGTAGCGTTCATTCTGTTCGATCACCGTTCTCCAGAGTATATAAATTAAGAAAATAGCAGTGCTGCCACTCCGCAACACTGAAAACACCGCACACCACATACAACAAATATTCAAATCATGACAATATATACTTTGAGTTATTGTATTGGATTATTTTATTTTCTCGCAATAGTAGTGAAAAGTAGAGTGTAACACACGGCGCTAAAACCCATTGTAACTCGGTTTCTATTTACTCCCTCGCTAAAGCTCAAGTAAAATCCTACCTCATTACAATGGGTCTTTTTAGCCCCTTGTAATAACAATCTACTATTTTGGCTTTTGTATCGATAGTAATGCATCCTCCAATAAAAAAAAAAACAAAAATATTTAATGAACTGATTTTGACCCGTTACAGTCTTATTATATGTATAGATATAAATAGATAATATACAATTTTAATTAGTGTCAATTCTCGAAAACCTTAGAAATACATCTCTAATTATATTATTATTTTGTTGGGGAGTGTGTTTTAGTTATTTACAATACAAATTGATAAACGAAAACCAATTTTAACATCGAGGTTATGTATACTTAAATTTGACAGTGACATATATTATCTGTCATCATTGCCTTGTCACACATTTTACTAAAATTAAAGATGGCGACACAACACGGGTTGCCCTTTTAAAACTACAATTATTTACTGTTGAGAAATCTGTTTTTTTAAACGTTTATTCGGAAAATTATCGTGAAATTTCAATTGATACGTAAAATTAATAGCCATTGTAGTATTTAATTGTTTGAAATTGATTTTACATTGCAGGCTTCTCAATATTTGTAAATAATGGAACAAGCTATATAAATATGTATAAGTATTTACGCATCTTACTCCTAATAAATTACTTATTAGTTTTTAGGCTTCCATAATAAGAGTCTATTCGTGAGGCTATACGATGTGTGTCTGTCTGTCTGTATTACACTTAAACGGCTAATAAACGCGTTTACTAAAAACTAGTTAAAAAAAAATTTTATCAGCCCTGTTTGTACAAACTAACTGCTGGGAACGGGCTATCTTCTCATTGTAAGCAGGGTTAGGCCATAGTCTGCCACGCTGGCCAAGTGCGGGTTGGCATACTTCACACATCTTCAAGATCATTGAGAACTCTCAGACATGTAGGTTTCCTCACGATGTTTTCCTTCACCGTTTGAAGTTGGCGGCAATCAACAATACGCACATAACTTCGAAAAGACAGAGGTGCGTGCCGCGGGATTCGAACCCAGGACCTGCGGATCGCAAGTCAGACGATCTCACCACTAGGCTGCCGGAAACGATTTTACTAATCTTATACTTAAGAATGCGTTGGTATTTATAATCTTTTACAGCGATTTTACGCATAATTCCTCACAAAAAACGTACACTCAACGAACGGCGTAACAGCGTCAGTTAGACCACAAAAACCGCTTTTCTGCAGTTGGATATTTTGTTTTTCTTTTAATATAGATATTGTAAAATACTAGAGGCAATAAATGAATACAGAGTTAAAATTAATTATGCATATCCATTATACAAATAACCCTGTACTAGGTAAAATGCCATAAAAATAATTAACTACTTAAGAATATATTATATTAAAGTCTTTCTTCACTATAAAATTAATTGCCAAACGCAATATCATTGTCATAAAAAATACGCAGCGATGCGCGAAGATAACACACAAATATAATTGAGCAATAAAATTGTTTGATTTTTTATCGCTCACCTATCTACATCGTCGTAAGGCCGAGTTATTAAGGGCTTACAAAAATGAAGTTCACGTATATCGCTCAAGCATTATTCCACTTAATTAAGTTTCAATATTAAGGGTGCGAGAACCCTTAATATTGAAACTTAATTTTCGTGAGACTACGGTGTCGGTCTGTCTTTCTGTCTGCCCTATACTCGAGCGGGTAAGGTAAATATATATTTTAAAAGATAACAGATAATTTAGTAAATTAATGCAACATCGTAGGGCTTACTTTGATGTAACTAAAAAAATATTAAAAACTGGTCAAGTGCGAGACAAGCTTGCGTAAATATTTTTTGAAAAGAAATTAAAAATTATTGTGCTAGAACTGCGAGATATCCACCTTGATTTGTCGATTCCACAAAAAAAAAGAAACGAAGATGACAATGACAAGGAAACGTTTCGTTGACAGCTGTTGGTGTCATGAGGTGTGACATACACAGCGGCAGTGTTAAAATTATTTCGTTAAAGCAAATAGGTCTTTAACATTTACTCATTAGAACTTGATATTGTATGTTGAACGCCTAGCACTTCAGGCTATTCCTGCTGTAGAATATACGTGAAATTACTATATTTAATATGGATGTAAAATACATTTTGTTGAGTAATTAGCCCTCGAGTAGTGTTCATGTTTATGTGTTAAGCACAGATGTACGGAAGCCTCGGTGTGCGAGTGAAATCGTACTTTTCTGTAAGTATTTATTTCAAGATATATATACATTGACTGACTTATTACAAACCTGGGATAGTTTTTAGGATACTTAAGTACATACAAACACATATACACTCAAAAACATAACCCTCTTTTTGTGCAGTCGGGTAAGTCCGAAGGCGAAAACAGGGTACATATAGATACAGTACATACATTTTAAGTACAGAAATTTTATAATAGTAAAGCATACCTTCTTCATTATAGGCCCGTTAACCTGTTCCCAAGAGTTTTTAACATTCAAATTCCGTTATACTTGTGCTAGTTATCATAGATAGGTAACTAAAATACGTGTTCTTATTTTTTTACGCCCTATCCAAAAAGAAGGGTGTTACAAGTTTGACGTGTGTATTTGTGTATCTGTGTGTCTGTCTGTGGCATCGTAATTCTCAAACGGATGGACCGAATTTGATCTAGTTTTTATTTTCATTTGTAAGAGGATCTCATCGAGAGTGTTCTTAGCTATGTTTCATCAAAATCGGTTCAGCCGTTAATTTTTGTCGGGGATTTTTGAGTTTTCTTAACTTATACTTGCTTATACCAAAATATTCATTGCTTCTAATTATATTCATGGTGCGTATGGTGGCCCAACGCATAAGCATTGCCATTCAACGTGGCAATGCGGTTAGCATGTTGGGTACGCTGACAACTGGTAGTGGGTTTGAGCATTTGGATTGTCTTTAGACCTTTATCGGTCTGGAGTAATCGATATGCTTTTTGTGTAGTAGTTTAGTTAGTTAAGTATGTGTAGTTTGTATATTGTTTTATTGTAGTTTATAAAAAAATAAAATAAAAAGGTATATTCATTAATGCAATTTCGTACTACATTCTTAATGCCTTACCGAAAAACGTTACATAACTTTAAGTAATGCTTAATATATTTTGTCAACTTCTGGCTGTCACGTAATGACACTTGCGGAAAGAAAACAGGGAACTTAAGACGTTGGTTAAAGGTAATAAGTAATGTTTTTCGGTAAGACCCTTAATGCTTACAGCACAGAACCGAAACTGCCTAATGCCACCTTTTGTTTGCTGACTACTGCAATATTGGAACTTGAAGACTATAGAAGACTTGGAACTCGGATCAGATATCCGCAATCTACGTGCTCCGTCCTCAACCACACCGTTGCTTACCATCAGGTTAGTTGAAGTCAAATGTACTAAGACATGATTTTGCAAAATTTCATACAAATGTAAACTCAAGATCTTTAAGTTTACGCCTACGCTAATCTTTATAGCAACGCACATGCTCTTGTCTCCTAGTTTTTAAGCAGATTTATATTATAGAACATTTTTGTAAGGCACTCTCAGTGTATTAGCAAGTGTCTATTGAACAAACAGCTGTTCATAGCTTAATAAAACCGGCCAAGTGCGAGTCGGACTGGCGCACGATGGATTCCGTACAATTATCTATAAAATTGTATGGGAACCCCTTTAAATATTAATTTTATTTTAATTTGATTATTTATTTTTAAAGTGAATAAATATAACTCAATATTCTGTTAATAGTTCAAGCGTCTACCTGTTGCCGTTATCAATATCGAGCAAAAAAATCACGTTTGTTGTATGGGAGCCCCCTTAAATATTTTTTTATTGTTTTTTTTTTATTTGTTGTTATAGCGGCAACAGAAATACATCATTTGTTCAATTTCAACTCTCTTACTATCACGGTTCATGAGATTCAGCCTGGTGACAGACGGACAGACAGCGGAATCTTAGTAATAGGGTACCGTTTTTCCCTTTGGGTGCGGAACCCTAAAAAACAAAATATCCGACTGCAGAAAAGCGACTTTTGCAATCTAAATTACGAATCCGTTACGCTTGATACGCTGTTGAGTGTGGGTTTTTGTGTGAAAGTATGCGAAAAGTCGCTGTAAAATGTTACAAATAAATACGCATTTTAGAATTATTACTCTAGTAAAATCACTTAATATAAGCAAAACGCCATCTCGTAAAACGTAGATGATTTAAATCAAAGCGTAGCGGAAAAATGCCTGATGGCGTAGTATCGGCTTCCCGCTAATCAAACTCATGCTACGAGCTACGAGTGCTACACCTGAAATAATCTTCCTATGTAGGATTAGATATTAGTTCATGTATGTACTCACAGATGGCGCTTAAATGAGTATTTTTTTAAGACGTTATCATTATTTTGGAAGGGTAATCAGTATAAATATAGTTCCTATTTTGCTAAACAAATATTTTTAGCACACAATTTCACATACGCAGCATACGCAGATTATAATAGCAATTAAGCTTAAAACACAAATAATAAGTGGCCAAGACAGTTTCGTGACACGCATGTATTAGGAATATTAGGATTACGTAGTTTATACTATAAACTAAAAGGAAACACAAGTTTTGTATATTTAGACATCTTTGCAAAAAGGTCAAATATCTTTTTAATAGTATCTGAATAAAATAGTTGTGACGGGCAGACAGACGGACGTGGACGTGCTACGGAACCATAAAAATAACTCTCCATGCCTAATTTCTGTATTTAATATTAAATACAGAAATTAATCAATTAATTCTGAAACTATGTGCAAATTGTACAAAAACTATGTTTCCGCCCGGGATCGAACCGGGGGCCTTCTGCGTGTTAGGCAGATGTGATAACCGCTACACCACGGAAACGATACTAATGCTAACGAAATTTTGTTATCGTACATAAAACATATTACTTCATTTAAAACAAAGTAGGACAATCACGTAAATCGAAAAATTACAAGTTCATGCTCGAGGAAAGAAAATAAAACATCATCATTTGAGTTGGACGTATCTTGGTTAGACAAATCGTCATACCATGTAAGCTTCCATTCGTCTCTGTCATTCGTTAAGTCCACATTTACTCCCATTTTTGTCCGTACTTCGTAAGAAGGAGGTAATATATTATATATTTACAAGTGTATGTATGATTGTATGTAGTATGTAGGTATGTTTCCATAAGATCTCCTACAGCCTAAACGCCTTGACCAATTTTGATCTGCAAGGTGTAGTTAGATTCGTCCTTACTCTGTGAGTGTCATAGGCTATATTTTTTTTGTAATAATATTAATACAAATCGTAATAAAATAAAACGGGATAAGTGCAAGTCAAACTCGCCCATCGAGGGTTCCGTACAAACTAGTTGATAAAAGGTCATCATATATAAGTATTTATTTAATATCATATAGGTAAAATAAATAGTAAATCATATATATTTATTTTATATTTTCCTTCATAAAACAAAAAAATATACATCATAAAAATATTTAAAAAGCTGTTTTAGCTTGTGCTAATTAAGCTCTTTCGATACCCCGCATGATACGGTTAAAGTACTTACATTAAAATTTGGACCCTCCTTCCTTGCATAAAGACCCTATTTTTTGTGATTAAATTTAAAATGTCCAGTTTTCGGATTTTTTCCTATAAATATGTGTACTCTAACACAATGCCTCTTGCCAAATTTCATAGTTCTAGTTCAACGGGAAGTACCCCATAGGTTTTGATTCCCTTGTGAGTGTCGAAATGTGAAAATATAAATATATATAAAAATATAAAAAATATATTCCCCTTTTTATCTAGTAGTTGTACGGAACCCTCGGTGGGCGAGTCTGACTCGCTCTTGTCTGTTTTTTTTACGACATATTCGGCTGTAAGTTTTTTTACGAACGTTCTCGAGATACATGTCGGACACCCGGACGGACGGTCAGACGGACAACAAAGTGATCCAATAAGGGTTCTGTTTTTTCTTTTTGAGGCACGGAACCCTAAAAAATGGAATAAAAAATATTCCGACGAATTGAGAACCTCCTGTTTTTTAGAATTTGGTCAAAAATCGGTCAAGTTGTTTAGGCAATAGGTGGTAAAATATATAAACATACATACATAATAGGACACATACACATGAAAAACGTGTATAACCCTACTTCTTGCGCAGTCTGATAAAAAATATTTCATGAGATGCTGGTTTGACGATGGATATGATTTGGATACATCTCATCCATCATCATAAACCCTTATCTCCAAAGAATTTTGGACGCAAACTCAGGATTAGATACAAAGCGCGCAATAACGGCAAATCTACGTAAATACCTTATAGTATTGATATAACAATTCACGTAATATCTTAACGGCCGTAATCAGAAAATTGTCTGTCGAGCATGATGTAGCGCAAAAATTATAAATAGAATCTAGACTTGTTTGACTCGGTGACGTAGCCTAGTTTTATTGTTCACTTGTTTTATTAAAATATAGTTGTTATCAAATATATGAAAAAAAAAACCGTAGACGTACAAAAGTCACCGATATAGCACAGCGGATTAGCAAGTTGAACTGGCAGGCGGTCGGCGGTCTGCTCACTTGAGTGGGGCCCAATTCAGTTATCCACATAAGATTCGGCTATCGTCGGCCGCCATAGTTTTTTTGATTCAGTCACTTTTATGTCATACAATTGACACATTTGATGAAACGTAACACGTCCTTCGCTCGTTACTAAACCAAAAAAATATAGCAGCCGACAGGAAACGCTTCGCACAATGTTCAGTTACGGATCGGTTTTGAATAACTAAATTGCCCTCAAGGGCATATAGCACATAAAACTGACCGCCGATGGGGCCGAAAAGTTCTCGAATGGAGACCACGCACAGGCAAGCGCAGCGTAGGAAGACCAGCCACAAGGTGGACAGAAGATATCATACAAGTGGCTGGATGACTCTGGATGAAGGTCGCTTACAACCGGACTTTTTGGAAATGATTGCTGGCTTATGTCCCGCAGTGGACTTCTTGTGACTGAGATGATGATAATGATGATGAACTTCTAAACCAATTTTGATGAAATTGAATGTGAAAACGAAATAATCTGAAAGTATATCTTTGCAAAAAAAAGTTTTACAAATTACTTTATAAATGACGGAGTTATGATGTAACAAATATTTAAATAAGCGGGCAAGTGCGTGTCGTGTCACGCGCAAGTAATTTGTTTATGTGCACTTAAAATAGGGACACTATGAACATACGAGTTAACTTATGTTAGTTTAATGAGATTTGTACGATATATTCATTTCTTACTTCGCAAAGTACATTTTTAAGCTGATCGACTATAACTGTTAACTTGTAAAGCCTACTTAGCCGTGATAGTTTTCCTTTTAATTTCCTTAAGGAATCTACTAGCATGTTTTTTTTTCATATCTCCAAAGTCAACCGTTTAGCCGGTAAAAGTGTGTACTATATTCATTGTCTACTACGGAACCCTAAAAATACAATAGTATTGAGAACCTTCTCCCTTTTTTGTAGTAGGTTAAAATACATAACCCGTAACTCGCAGTATTACGGGATATACTACTGACACTCTATGAAATAATTTTATCTTTACTTACGAGTATGAGTAAATCATTAAAAACTGGTTCATATCTGTAGCAAAACATATTTTTTATCGTGTTTGTTGTGCATTATATGTACCTACTATATAATTTAACTTGTTAGTATCTAAATTTAAAATTGAGTTGGATGGACCACGTATCTGTAGACTGCACTAAGGCCGGTGGGCAAAGGTAATTACGTATTGGGTGTACGAAGACGACAGTGGACCAAGATAAGATAATATGGATAATACAGGTGTTTTCTGCACCTAGTTTGGTGGCTATGGCTAAACTTATAAGTTTGTACTTAAAAATATATATATATATATATATATATATATATATATATATAAATAGATAATAAACTACTCGAAGAGACGTACGAAAGCAACCGACATAGCACCGCGGATTAGTAAGTGTTGACGTGGCAGACAGGCATATATCACGTAGAACTGATGCTGATGGGGCCGAAAAGTTCTCGAATGGAGACCACGCCCCGGCAAGCACAGCGTAGAAAGACCAGCCACGAAGTCAACAGAAGACCTCATACAAGTGGCTGGATGACGCTGGATGCAGGTCGCTTCCAACCGGTCTTTTTGGAAACTATTGCTGGCTTATGCAATAGACTATATTGATGGCATATGGCTGGCAGTAGACTTTTTGTGGCTGAGTTTATGATGATGAAGATGATGAGTACCTACTCAAGCTCAACTACCTATTTATTATTGCCCTTTCCACTTGAACTATGTACCTACTTCAAAGTTTTTAACCCCCGACGCAAAATCGACGGGGTGCTTAAGTTTGACGTGTCTGGGTGTGTGTGTGTTCATCAGTTACGATGCCACACACAGGCATCGTAACTGAAGAACCGATTTTGATTTTGTTTTTTAGGGTTCCGTATCCAAAGGGTAAAACGGGACCCTATTACTAAGACTCCACTGTCTGTCTGTCTGTCACCAGGCTGTATCAAATGAACCGTTATAGTTAGACAGTTGAAATTTTCACAGATGATGTATTTCTGTTGTCGCTATAACAACAAATACTAAAACACAGAATAAAATAAATATTTAAGGGGCTCCCATACAACAAACGTGATATTTTTGCTCGATATTGATAACGGCAACAGGTAGACGCTTGAAATATTCACAGAATATTGAGTTACATTATATCACTTTCAATATTAATAATTTAATTGAAAAAAAAATTAAGAGGGCTCCCATACAACAAACCTGTTTATTTTTGCCGTTTTATAGATAATGGTACGAAATCCTTCGTGCGCGAGTCCGACTCGCACTTAGCCGTTTTTTTTGTTTGAAAGGTGAATAAGCCGGGAGTGTTCTTGCTATGTTTCATCAAAATCGGTTAAGTCGTTTTTGTTTGTTGAGGGTTTTCGAGTTTCCTAAACATATACCTTGTATTAAAAATCTCAACACACTATGAACAAAAATTAGAAAGTCAGACAATAGGTATACTACCGAAATACTACTACGAAAAATATATTTAATATAATAAAAATAATAAATATACAAACAAATATAAAAACGTGTGTACTAAAGTAATTATATCATTACCTTAATTTGGAATAGATAAGATAATTCGCAATTTAAACAAAAGTATCAAAGAAATAAAACCGGACAAGTACGAGTCAGACTCGCCCACCGAGGGTTCCGTACAAACTAAATAAAAGGGGGAAATATATATAATTATGTTTTTTATATTTTCCTTCATAAACCGAAAAATATACATCGTAAATTTCGACCCTCATTCCTTGCATAACGACACTATTTTTTTGTGATTGAAATAAAAATGTCCAGTTTTCGGGTTTTTACCTATATGTGTACTCTAACACAATGCTTCTTGCCAAATTTCAGAGTACTAGGTCAACGGGAAGTACCCCATTACGTAGTACGGGTAGAACCCGTACATTAGTACGAGTTTTGATTCCTCCGTGAGTGTCGAAATGTGCGTTTTTTACGACATATTCGGCTGTAATTTTTTTTTACGAAAACTGAGAAATTTTATTTTTCTTTCTGCAGCAAGATACTATGGATCTGCGTATATGGTTTTAATTTCAATTCACCTTCACGCGTTCCCGAGATAAAGGTCTTGACACCCGGACGGACGGAGAGACGGACAACAAAGTGATCCTATAAGGGTTCCGTTTTTTCCTATTGAGGTACGGAACCCTAAAAATTAACATGCAGTGCGGCGTTTTTGAAACGTAATCCAATTTCATACATCATTTTGTCAAATCATTAATTAAACATGCGATTGTGGCGCTAAAAGAATGTATATCAATCTCTATTATTATTCTCTGACAATTTCGCGTCAGATGTAAGCCCTAGTAATTACCGTGATAATCTCTATAATGTTGATGTTTGCCTGGTACAATATAACCCACAAAGTAACAAAACTGGATGTAATAGACGTTTTTGAAACAGTCACGAGGAATGGATCATGAAAACGGGTTAAAAAATTCAAAAAAATATTGTGATATAATAGGTATAAGAAAAAAGTATTATTAGTGCAAGAAAATTAAAGTAAAGGAAGAAACGTTTAGTGTATATCAAAATGGGACGACTAATGCAATATCTTGCCACTTTAATAAGTAAGTATTCATTTTCAATCGCAAGCTCAAAGTTTAGGGGTCCATAAAGTTATATATTGAACCAAAATTGATTGATCACAAATTCGCGGACTAATTTATTATACCCCTTGTAGCCCATGAAGACATAATTATCTGTTCCCTGCAATGAGTCTTCCTGTCTGTATGTCCGTATGTCACAGTCATTTTATTATATCAGACTATCAGCCAAAATAAATAAAATTTGGCATGTAGATGTGTTATAGAAACCGCTACAAAATGCCGTAGTCACATTTTCTAATAACCCTCCTTTTTACGCAGTTGGGTAAAAAAATTCAAATAGGGGCACATATGAGAAGAGGTGAAATATTTTTTTCAACCCAACCCTATCGTGTGGGGTGAAATATTTTTTTCATCCCAACCCTTTTTTCTTTTTTTTTGTTGACAGGGGGGAAATCTTTTGAAGATACTCAACTGCATTTCGGGTGCAGTTGCGTTATGTGGGGTTTTACCCACTAAAACCCCCTCGGTAGCCAGCCTCTGCGTTTTGATGGAAAGCACCGGGATCTCCATGGGACCGCACCGATGCCTCCCTGACTTTTGCACGAGGCAATACTCCTAAAATCTTACTTTTTCCATTCTTCTACATCGATACAGGCCACACTATATCGTTGTCTTCTCAAGGGTCGTATAAGCGGGTTGTCAGACCCCCAAATCTGACCACCCACGAGCCCGAGGCCTATATTTGTCGTCTTGCGACAAGTAGAGTTTATATTCTAGGGCCCAGGACCTCCAGGACTAATTGGCTAGGGCGTTCCGTTCCCGCATTCCTGCGATTTCGTCTTCGAGTAGGATCGGCTCGTTCACGCTCCCGCTTGGCAGACTCTTTTTGCATGATTACTTCTTCGCAGAAGTTACTCATTGCCGTTCAAGCGGTGTCGTCTGCCAGTATGGTGGATATAACACTCAGCAGAGATAAATCCTGACCCACTTTTAGAATTAGGGACCGGCGCTCTTCGTTCCATGCCGGACACTCTTCCAGCGTATGCTGCGCGGAATCTACCATTATCGTGCAATGGTGACATTGCGATGTGGGCTCGCGACCTATTCGGTTCAGGTATTCCCCGAAACAACCATGGCCGGTAATGATTTGGGTTAACCGGAAGGTGACTCGCTCTTTTCTTTGCAGCCACTCCTTGAAGCTCGGCAGAGTTGCGCTGACTGCACGTTGTCTTTGGTTTGGCGGCTCAGAAAGGCGTTGATGCCATTTCTCGAGTGCAAACCAGTGCTCTTGCTTCCGCACTTCAGCGCTGTTTAGGGTCGCAGCTCCTATATCTTGTCGAGGACGCTTATACACTCGAGCATCCATATCTGCCAGGATATCCAGTGGCGGAAATCGCGCTATAAGGGTCGCTGCCTCGAACGATATAGTCCGATAACCTCTTGCGATCCTGATGGCCATCATTCTTTGGAGTCTCTTGTATTTAGCTGTGTTGCGTTTAATACCAGACAACTTCTCAGACCATACAGGTGCACCGTAGAGTGTCATGCATCTTATAACTCCCGCATAGAGGCGGCGAACCTCTTCCCTTGGTCCTCCCAAATTAGGTAGCAGTCTGTGCAGTGCTCCTACTACCTTTGTGACTCGTGGGACTATACGGCTGAAGTGTTCGTCAAATCGCCAGTGACTATCTAAGGTGAGTCCCAGGTACTTAAGAAAATTACCTACATTGACTTCGGTTTCCCCCACATGTATTCGGGAGTCACATGGTTCTCTGACTCGTCTCGACTTGTGAAACCACAGAGCTTCAGTCTTCTGAGGCGCTACTCTGAGTCCCAGTTCCTGGATTTTAGCCATTACTTGCGCTATCCCACGTTCGGCTAGCTCTTTGGCTTCTTCAAACGTGCTTCCATTGGCTATCAAGAGAGTGTCGTCTGAATAGCAAACAACGTTAACGCCCATGGGAAGGTCTAGCCTCAGCACAGCATCATAAGCAAAATTCCATAAGATGGGGCCAAGGACTGAACCTTGCGGAACTCCCCCAGATATCATTTTGCAGTAGAGTATACCATCCTTACCTATATATAGCACACATCGGTCTCGAAAATAGGCTTCTATCATGCGTTGCAGGAGCAAGATAGATAGATAGATAGATAAACTCTTTATTGTACACTATTATACAAAAAACAAAACAGAGAAACTTACAAAACTAGTGTGACAACCGGCGGCCTTATCGCTAAAAGCGATCTCTTCCAGGCAACCGTGGTATGGAGATCAATTCATAGAAAAAGTAAAGCGGGTGTGCAATAGCAGAGACACTGGATATACTATAATCATAACAAACAATCTAATAAAATTAAACACTAAATACTTAAATAAAAATAATAATATACACTAATAAATATAATACAATAAATACTAATATTTCAAACATATATAGAAAATCCGAAAAGTGCCTACATAAATAAGAGATCAGAAATAGTACCGAAGCAACGTATTTTAGGGTAAGACCTTAGAGAAGTAAAATAAATTTACTTGATTTTTGAAAATAGTTAGCGACTGAGCACGTCTGACAGACACAGGTAATTCGTTCCACAGCTGAACTGCCTGGAATGCGAAAGTATTTCCATAAAAGGTTACGCGTTGTGTTGAGGGAGTTTTGTGAACATTGTGATATACTAACGCTTCCTTAATCGTATTCCATGGAATGGAGTTAAATGCGTTCACAATATCCAAGCTCACCGCTAACGTTTTTCCATCCTGCGCCACATTTTGTTCAATTAGAGTACGAACCCGAAAGATCGCATCTACAGCTGTTGATCGGCCATGTCTAAATCCGAACTGGTTCTCTGACAGATCGGGCCCTTCTTGTCTTAGATACCTGTTAAGCCGACCGGCAATTATTCTTTCAAATAATTTATCAACTTCGTCCAACAGACAGATAGGACGGTAAGCGGAAGGTGAGTCTGCAGGTCTCAGGTCAGGCCCCGGTGCTCTTTTCCGTTCTCTAAGACGTTGAATGGCTAGGTTTAGCTCCTCCTTCGACACTTCGTATTCGTCAGACCATGCTACAGTACCTATCGTTGTCTCTTGTTGTGCTGTAGTACCAGCTGGTCCTCCAGGAAAGAGCGCATCGACTACATTTTCAACGAATGGGTCCCCATGGGTCTCTGTCTAGGCCTTCGATCAGTTCAGTCCAAGACTGTACTCGTACATTACTAATAGCAACCTGAAGTTTCAACCCAACCCTATCGTGTGGGGTATCGTTGAACAGTTTTATAGTTAAAAAAACTGAAACAACCGACTTCAAAGTACACTACATCGTTACTTGTAATATTAGAATACATAAAGTTAATATCATCATGCTCAGTCGGGTAATAATTAAACAAAACGCTCAATCGTCGAATTAACTCTATTTTCACCTTATACACATTGGATGAGGAGTAAGAAGGTTTTAATTTTACTAAATCCTTCATGGTTATAAACTTTTTAAAAATACCTCTCTTCACCCGCTCTCTTCTTTTTTTTTTGTCAAGAATTAGATTTGTAATTGAATGTCAAATGCTTGGTCTTCGAAGATTAGAGAATGTGCAGATGTTTATACGATAATCCTTAACATTTGACAGTTTTGCAAAGAAAAACGTGTCAGTGGTACACTATAATCTGACGCACTTCACTCAGGAATCCAATGAAATATTTCTATTTTTAGAGATTATTCAAAAAATTGGAAAGCAATGTTTCTAAAATAATTATGGGACCACCTCTAAAGTATGATCTATCGAATACAAAAATAATCATCAATGCACAATTGGATGAGTAATCGGTGAACAAACATACAAAAAAAACATACAGTTGGTAAAAAACCGGACAAGAGCGAGTCGAACTCGCCCACCGAGGGTTCCGTACGAATTATATTATAGCCTTCGCAAGTTTTAAAGCTGTAAGTTCTTCCGAAAATTTGGCTTGCTGGTAGAAACTAGCCATTGAACATAGGGCTCTTCCATGACTGTTTTAGTAGGTACTTAATAATAATTCGTATATGAGAACTAGCTAAGTCAGATCTTAGGCTTCAATATATTATCCTAAGTTATAAGAAGACATGATTTATGAAGTTGTTATAAAATATTTTACGTTGCTATAAATAAATTTCAGGCTGACCATTGAACTTGGCACTCATTTAGATCTCACTTCTTTTGTCGTTGAAGTCAACAACTAAGGTATATATCATAATATTGAACTTGGCTCTCATTTCACATTTATGTTTTTGATGGGATTTTTCTTTCTGCAGCAAGAGACTATGGATCTGCGTATATTATGGTTTTAATTTCAACACGATACCTTAACGTGTCCCCAAGATACAGGTCTTGACACCCGGACAGACGGACAGACGGACAACAAAGTGATCCTATAAGGGTTCCGTTGTTTTTCTTTTGAGGTACGGAATCCTAAAAACAAACTATCATCTACGCAGCAAAGTGTTCAGATCATAAAATTATGTAAAATATACGCGATAAGTCCGTTAAAAAAAATCATTTCAATCTACTAATATTGTAATTATTATTTTTCTACTAGTTTTGGCAAATCAAAATCTCTTTTCCAGTTTGCAACCTCTGCATGTGCATGGGCATCATGTTTACCTGGCCCTCCTCAACCCTACGTCTTTTCGAATCAGCCAACACCACCCTCAACCGACCCATGTCTCAGCCAGAGATAGCTCTGTTCGGAAGCTTGTCTTCGATCGGAGCCTTGGTTGCCACGCCCGTTGTTGGATTGTTCATGGATCGATTCGGAAGGAAGAATTCGGCGATTGTGGCTTCTCTTCTAGCAGTGGTAAGTGTTTTTATGATAATTATTATGTATGAGCTTGACATTTGCAAAAGACGCAAGAGTTGGCCTACAGATAATAACCTAAGATAAGATAAGATCATTTATTTGTATAAAACATGAGATAAATTTACACACAGCCGTATGCAATTGATGTTATTGAATAGTACGGTCACTTAAAGTCATGTTTTGCCTCTATTAAAATCAAAATAGCGGCGATGGCATAAAAAAAATTGGTTGTCTGTAAAGTCGGTTTACGGACGATAGCTTAACATGACAACGTCATAACAAAACATTGATGTAATGCAAACGTTACAATGAGCGTAACGGGACAATGACTCAACCTTTTTCGTGCATGCAGACGTTGCCACGTCAAAACATTGTTTATTTGTATCATATTCACCATATAAATTGTTGATACTCTGCTAGAATATTTTGTTTATGCGTGCAAGAAGCAGTAATAAAGCTATTTAGCATCTCTTAACAATAAATAAATTAATTCATTAGATTAGTTTTAGCTGTTACAATATTGCTGCTTGTTGATAAGAGTGTAACACGTACCAAAGTGCCTTATATAGAGATAAAATAAACAACTGTTACAAAACGATTTGAAAAATGAAAACAACATCGTATGACACAAATGTGCAGTTCTTTCTTTTTTTAGGGTTCTGTATCTCAAAAGGAAAAAATGGAACCCTTATTGGATCACTTTGTTGTCCGTCTGTCCATATGTCAGTCTGTTAAGATCTTCTATCTCGGGAACGCGTAGAGATATCGAGTTGAAATTAAACATAACATGTACGTGTAGCGGCAAATTAAACATAACATGTACGTGTAGCGGCAAATTAAACATAACATGTACGTGTAGCGGCAAATTAAACATAACATGTACGTGTAGCGGCAAATTCGTACAAATTTTATATCAATCAATATGTTCACATTTCACACAAACAGGTAGTTCTATTCTTAGTGTGCGATTATGAAACCCTACCTTGCGCATGGCCTGACACGCACTTGTCCATATTTTTAAATATGTAACGTCACGTTACCTATAATCATTGTTCTCCTTCCAGCTAGCATGGACTGTGATAGCATTCAGCTCTCAAGTGGAAGTCGTGCTAGCCTCCATGTTCATCTGCGGGCTCAGCGGCTCTGTATTCCTCATCGTCCCAATCTATGTCAGCGAGAT
The DNA here is from genome assembly GCA_947563715.1 of Lycia hirtaria. NCBI lineage: Eukaryota > Metazoa > Arthropoda > Insecta > Lepidoptera > Geometridae > Lycia > Lycia hirtaria. The sequence continues at coordinate 25,622,742 of OX387383.1, read as the reverse complement.
ATGTGATGAGAGCATCCGAGGAGCCATGTGCTCCGGCACCACGGTCTTCTACGGTATAGGGATGCTGGTCTCTTATGTGTTGGGAGGGTAAGCTGTCTCATTAGCTTTAACTTCATTATCATTGTCATGTTCTTATGTGTTGGGAGGGTAAGCACTCTCAATAGCTTTAAGTTTATTATCATTGTCATGTTCTTATATGTTGGGAGGGTAAGCACTCTCAATAGATTTAAGTTTATTATCATTGTCATGTTCTTATGTGTTGGGAGGGTAAGCACTCTCAATAGATTTAAGTTTATTATCATTGTCATGTTCTTATGTGTTGGGAGGGTAAGCACTCTCCATAGCTTTAAGTTTATAATATCATTGTCATGTTCTTATGTGTTGGGAGGGTAAGCACTCTCAATAGCTTTAAGTTTATTATCATTGTCATGTTCTTATGTGTTGGGAGGGTAAGCACTCTTAATAGCTTTAAGTTTATTATCATTGTCATGTTCTTATGTGTTGGGAGGGTAAGCACTCTCCATAGCTTTAAGTTTATAATATCATTGTCATGTTCTTATGTGTTGGGAGGGTAAGCACTATCAATAGCTTTAAGTTTATTATCATTGTCATGTTCATAAGTGTTGGGAGGGTAAGCACTCTCAATAGCTTTAAGTTTATTATCATTGTCATGTTCTTATGTGTTGGGAGGGTAAGCACTCTCCATAGCTTTAAGTTTATAATATCATTGTCATGTTCTTATGTGTTGGGAGGGTAAGCACTATCAATAGCTTTAAGTTTATTATCATTGTCATGTTCATAAGTGTTGGGAGGGTAAGCACTCTCAATAGCTTTAGCTTCTTTATCATTGTTATGCTATTTTCCTAGGTTGAGTCGGCACAGTAGCGGAATCATAATATTTTTATCATCACATGTCCCATAATTATTTTAGAAACATTGTTAAAAAAATACTTTTTAAATAATCTCTAAAAATAAAAATATTTTCATTGTATTCCTGAGTGAAGTGAGTCAGATTATAGAATCGCAGAGTTCCATTGACACGTTTTCCTTTGCAAAATTGTCAAATTTTGAGGATTATCGTATAAATATAAATAGCACATTTTCTAATCTTCAAAGACAAAGCTTAAGACATTCAATGGCAAATCTCATTTTTGACAGAAAAAAAAACGAGCGGTTGAAGTGAGGTCTCTTTAAAAAGTTTACAATCGTGAAGGATTTTGCTTGAAAAGCAAAACCTTCTTACTCCTCATCCAATGTGTATAAGGAGAAAATAGAGCTACTTCAACGCTTGAGTGCCTTATTTAACCCGACTGAACATAATGATATGAAATGTATGTATCCTAATCCTTACTAATATTATAAGTAAACGAAATAGCGTACTTTGAAGTCGGTTGTTTCAGATTTTAGGGTTCCGTACCTCATTAGGAAAAAACGGAACCCTTATAGGATCGCTTTGTTGTCCGTCTGTCCGTCCGTCCGTCCGTCCGGGTGTCAAGACCTTTATCTCGGGAACGCGTGAAGGTATCGAGTTGAAATTAAAACCATATACGCAGATCCATAGTATTTGCTGCAGAAAGAAAAATAAAATTTCTCAGTTTTCGTAAAAAAAGTTACAGCCGAATATGTCGTAAAAAACGCACATTTCAACACTCACAGAGGAATCAAAACTCGTACTAATGTACGGGTACTACGCGTACTACGTAATGGGGTACTTCCCGTTGACCTAGTACTCTGAAATTTGGCAAGAAGCATTGTGAAGCTTCTAGAAGCAAGGAATGAGGGTCGAAATTTTAAAGTGAATTAACCGTATCATGTGGGGTATCGTATCATATGAAAGAGCCTCATTAGCATTAGTTAAAACGGGTTTTTAAATATTTTACGATGTATATTTTTCGGTATAAGAAGGAAATTGAAAAAAAAATGATTTCCCCCTTTTATTTACTAGTTTGTACGGAACCCTCGGTGGGCGAGTCTGACTCGCACTTGTCCGGTTTTATGCTTTATAAATTATAATTACATTATTTAGTTTATTGGTACACAAAACAGAGCACAGTCAATTAAACGAACTGCGTATTTTGAAGTCTGTGGTTTCAGTTTTTTAAACAATAAATATTAAGTCCCGGTAAACACTTTTAATTGCATTAAAATATCCAGTAAAACTTGTACCTAAAAAGTAATTTTTTTGGGTTCCATACCCAAAGGGTAAAACCCTAAGAAATATTTACAGTATATTGAGTTATATTATTCACTTTAAAATAAAAAGGTTAATTAAAATAAAATTAATAGTTAAGAGGGGCTCCAATGCAACAAACTTGATTTTATTGCTCGATATTGATAACGGCAACAGGTAGACGCTTGAAATATTCACTGAATATTGAGTTATATTATTCACTTTAAAAATAAATAATTAAATTAAAATAAAGTTAACATGTAAGGGGGGCTCCCATACAACAAACGTGATTTTATTGATAATGGTACGGAACCCTTCGTGCGCGAGTCCGACTCGCACTTGACCGGTTTTTTATATATCTTGTAATCTAAGTCTTTATATTCCAGATGCTTAGCCTACAAGACGATGATATACGTATCTCTCACGCTGGCGACGGTAGCGACGCTTGCTCTGATCCTCATGAAGGAGTCGCCTGTATGCCTGATGATCAAAGGAATGGAGAAGGTACAGTACAGACTTCTAAGTATTGGAATTTAATTGAAAATCTGCGATATTACTTCTTGTTTGGCGTGTTTCATCTTCGGTACACCATCGTCTAGTACCTATATTTGGTGGTCAGTTAAAATTCTATCTCGTGTAAAAAAAAATACAAAAAATATAATTGTAATTAATACTAATTATCGTCATCATCATCATGACCACCATCATCATCACAATCATCATCATCATCAAGATTAAATCAACTTAAACTAGTAGTTCTACATACATTAGACTTCATGAGTACATTTTTTTGCAAAATTACTTTTTGCAAAAAATCCTGTGCTCGCGAGGTGTCATGGTCATATTCGAAATTCTTGTTTAGAATTCTGTATCGAATGTTTTTGCCAAATAAATCAGCCTCGACCCCGTAGCAAACTTATCTTTTCAACCTATTATCTTGTAGCTTTACCTTGTCAATCTTTCGATAGGTTTTGCTCATATTTTGATTCCTTTATAGGATTAATTACTATAAACTTATCAAATACTATTAAAATCAGTCAATAAATGGTGTCGTAGCAAAGTTTCCCCCTTTTTTCCAGACTGTTTTAGACGAAAGGTTATGTTATTCGATTGTATGTATGTTTGTATATATTATTATGTATGTATGTGGGTATGTATGTATGTTATATTTCTATATGATCGACTGCAGCCTAAACGGATTGACCGATTTTGATGTGCGAAGAGGTCTCGTTAGATTTGTCTTCCATCCCTGATTGTTACAGGCAATATTTTTTTTGTAATAATAATAATAATACATCTCTCGCAAAAATTTAAAAAATGCCTTTTTTCGTAACCTCCAACAAACTTTTTCGTAATGAACAAGTTATTTTACTAGAATTATTCTAATGAATACGCATTTATAATATTTTAAAGCGATTTTACGTATACTAATTCACAAATAACTTTATCAAACAAATATTTTTTTTGCGAATCAATCAATAACACTTTCGAATATGGGTGTACAGAGTTGGAAAAAGAAATGAAAAACGAGAACGCCATATGCCGCCTCACGGCGTACACACTTTAAGGAAAGTACCTGGATGTCCGAGCTTTGCTCGGTTTTTTTATAACAGTTTTTCTCACAAAAGAAGGAACTTGAAAAAAAAAGTGAAAAATAATATCATCTATCTGGAATCGAACTGAGGTCTTCTGATCGAATCGCCCGATTTCCCACCTAAGCTATTACAACCTTGTAGACAGTGGCGAAATTTACCTTCGTTTTCTAATAATATTGTACCAGTTTTTCATTTCGACGTTTTCTAAAAATTAAACCTAGCTGGATCGATTTCTCGTCCCCTAATCTACCTACAAACCAAATTTCATTAAAATTGTTGGAGCCGTTTCCGAGATTCCGATTATATATATACATATATGTGTGTAACGGTTAGAACCCGAAGCGCGTTTACGTCTAGTTTTAGTCGGTTAGAACTAGGTGTAGCCTTTTACTCTTGGTTAAATCTAGTATCCGATTGTTTTCGGGTAAAACTAGGTCTATCTGGTATCATTCCAGGTAGAACTAGCTCCAACCAAACCCTAGTGGCTGATACTAACGTAGTGATTTCTAGAGAACAACTTCCATCCTAGGTTACCAACCTGTAGAGGTTACCTCTAGTAATAGCCACTAGGGTTTGGTTGGACCTAGTTCTACCTGGAATGATACCAGATAGACCTAGTTTTACCCGAAAACAATCGGGTAATACTAGATTTAACCAAGAATAAATGACTACACCTAGTTGTAACTGGCTAAAACTATATTTAAATACAAGAATTGCTCGTTTAAATATATTAGATGTGATAGTCTTAATGTATAAAACTGAATTCAATCACTCACTCAGTCAATAAAAACTTGTAAACATTCAATAATCTTTCAGGAGGCTATTGCGGCTCTGGCATTCTATAGAATGTCGAAACCTGACTCCAAAGAGGTGCAAGTAGAGCTGAACGTCATCAAACGCAGTCTGAACCCTGAGTTGGATGGTAAGGAATATTTTAGAACATGCAAAATATTCAAAATTAGAACTGAAAGTAAATTTAATAAAGAGTTTATTTACACAGAGTACATGGTTTTAGTTTAAATAACTAAATAATTATATTTAAAATATAAAATAAAACAAGTACGTACATAATATATTAAAAGAAAAACAAAATACCTGACTGCAGAAAAGCAGTTTTTGCAGTCTAACTCAAGACTCGGTCAAGTTGTTTAGGCTGTAGGCTGTCATATAGAAACATACATACATACAAACATATATACACTCGAAAAACATAACACTTTTTATGCAGTCGGGTAAAAACCAACTTCAAAATACGCAATTCGTTTACTTGGACGACATTTTTAGGGTTCCGTACCCAAAGAGTAAAAACAGGACCCTATTACTAAGATTTCGCTGTCTGTCTGTCCGTCCGTCTGTCCGTCCGTCCGTCTGTCACCAGGCTGTATCTCATGAATCGTGATAGACAGTTGAAATTTTCACAGATTATGTATTTCTGTTATCTCAATAACAACAAATACTAAAAAACAGAATCAAATAAATATTTAAGGGGGCTCCCATACAACAAACGTGAATTTTTGCCGTTTTTATAGATAATGGTACGGAACTCTTCGTGCGCGAGTCCAGCTAGCACTTGGCTAGTTTTTTACTAATCTAACTAACCCGAATTGATTTTGGTTAGTTAGTTGAATAAATATTATGAAGGGATGTTTTATTTGAAATAAAGAATAGAAATGTATCAAATTTTACATTCGAAAGTGATCTTGGACAATTTGTACTAAACATAGTGGAAAGCTCGTAAAATTAGCAACTTGATTTTGTCTAAAACTTTTTACGCAATCAGCCTATTAACAAGGTAATTTTTTTACACACAAATTGTAAGAATTTTGTTTGTTTCTATTTTATCTCATGTTGATTAGACGAAGCATATGCAGTTGAGGATTTTGGTTATTAAAATTAATTTGGTTTTCAGATATAACACCAGAAGAAGAAAAACAGCTGAAACCGGATATGCAAAAGAAAGAAAAGATGGGACTATGGAGATTTATAAGTAAGTCCTTCGCATCGTCCGACGTGTCGCGACTGAAGATGAGTCGGGCGATTACCTTACTTGAGGCTTGGCACGCAAAGCCGGGTTAAACCTATCTTCTATCTACACATAATTAATTACCTAAACTATAACACACATACAAGAAAAAGAAATAAATATATCGATAGAGGTAAAAAAAACAGGACAATTGCGAGTCAGACTCGCCCACCGAGGGTTCCGTACAAACTAGTAGATAAAAGAGGGAAATCATATTTTTTTTTATATTTTCCTTCCTATACCGAAAAACATACATCGTAAAAATATTTAAAAACCTGTTTTAACTTATACTAATTAAGGTCTTTCATATGATACCCCACATGATACGGTTAAAGAACTTTAAAATTTGGACCCTCATTCCTTGCGTAAAGGCACTATTTTTTCGTGATTAAATTAAAAATATCCAGTTTTCGGATTTTTTCCTATATGTGTACTCTAACATAATGCTTCTTGCCTAATTTCAGAGTTCTAGGTCAACGGGAAGTACCCCCGTAGGTTTTGATTCCTCTGTGAGTGTCGAAATGTGCGTTTTTTACGACATATTCGACTGTAACTTTTTTTTACGAAAACTGAGAAATTTTATTTTTCTTTCTGCATCTGCATATGGATCTGCGAATATGGTTTTAATTTCAACTCTATACCTTCACGCGTTCCCGAGATAAAGGTCTTGACACCCGACGGACGGACAGACAGACAACAAAGTGATCCTATAAGGGTTTCCTTTTTTCCTTTTGAGGTACGGAACCCTAAAAACTAATTGTTCAAACCCACTCAATTGCAATTTTCAATTTCAATAGTAGAATGTTATACAAGGGGCTAAAAAGTCCCATTGTAACGAGGTAGATTTTTACATAGAATTATATTAATTTAAATTAATTAATTTATTAGTACATAGAAACCGAGTTACAATGGGTTTTTAGCGCCGTGTGTTACACTTTACTTTTCACTACGATTGCGAAAAAATAAAATAATCCAATACAATAATTCAAAGTTTATTTTATTAAAAATGAAATGTACAATTTGTACAATTCTTGATATTTAACGAGATGTTTGCAAAGAAAATGTAAATATACTCCAAAGAGATTATTCTACTTTTGAATAAAGTCTGTTTCGTTTATGTAGGCTCTTTGGTAACAGATTAAAAAAAACTTTTTCCCCTAGAGCAAAATATGCTATTTTTCCTCGCTCTAGTACGCTACAATGACGGACTTTTTGAGCAAGAGGCACTCCTCTTGCTCAAAAAGTTAAAAATATCTTTACTAAAGATAAAATTTAAACATTACACGTATCTAGTCAACCGAGTTGGCACCGTACCTAGTACCTAGTTAAATAAGTTGAAGTTAATATAGTACTCGTATCAAGATACTGACGAGCGCGCTTCAGTTTACTTTAAAATTTAAGTAATCCTGAGGAATCCCAATTACTTCATTCCTCAGATGCCTGCTTTCAGTTGTTTTCCTAACAATCTTAAAGTACGCTCTTAGATCACCTCATCTTCCTCTTGTTTAAGGTTGTGTTGACTATCTAAAAGTCATTATTCTAGAATACTATTTTATATAAATATCAGACTTACAAATAGATTATTATTATAATCACCAGCGTTACTGTTTTTCGTCAACACGTGAGTAAAAATATTTCTCTTTTATTTTCAGAGAAGTCGAGCTCGACTCGGGCCGCTATCTACATGACTTTAACTTTAGTAACGGCTGCCATCTTCCAAGGGCTCGTGGTAGTCCAAGTTTACGCTGAACCGCTGTTCGAGGAAGCTATACCTAGCATGTCTCCATATGTGTGCAGTATACTCTTCGCTGTCGTGGCTACTGTGGCTGGTTTCGTTGCTGCTTTTCTCACAGACCGTCTTGGCAGACGGGTGAGGCTCTTTAACATTTATGTCTCCTTGGTAGATTTTGTCAGATCGATCTGTATCTTCTTCTATTTTAAAACGTATGTACATCTTCTCGTGTGTTGCTAGTTATTGATTATGTTACTCTGGTAGATTGTATCGAATACATTTGTGGATATGCTTTTAAAATAGGTCTTCTCCAATAAATGCAAATTGCGTGTCTCTGAATTGCAAACAAATGTCAAACATCAAACAAGTTTAATAAAAAAACATTAATTTAAAAACTTTCAGAATCCTACTCAACAGACCATTTGAAATATATATCAAGTCCATCATAATAGATTTAGAACAATATTGCTACGTCATTAATGCAATGTTTTCCAAATCAAATGTGTATGAAAAAATTTACCTCAATCTGTAGATATAATCTGTTTTAACATTTGCTTGCAAGTTATAACCCATATTAACTAATAAGGCAAGCAGTTGTAATAAATGAAAATTCTATTAATTATCAGCAACATATTCTAATATTTCAATCAAGATGACGTGGCAGTCGGCAGGTAACTCATCACGCAGAGCGGGGCAACACCTGCTGGGGTTGAAAAGTTCTCGAGTAGAGAGCACGCATCGACCCACGAAGCGTAGGATGACCATTGACCAGTCACAAGGTGGACAGACGACCTTATACAAGTGGCAATAAAGGCTGGTTGTAGGTCACTCATAGTTTTTATGAGAATATTATGGGGAAAGCTTATGCCAGTAGTGGCATTCTTGACATTGAGGTGATTATCAAGTTGCCAAGACAAAATAAATTGTGCAGCGACACTGTTCATATAATTTTTTTCACCATGACCATACTTTCTTTAAATAATATACGTTGAAATATAAATTGCTTGTTTCCAGCCATTACTCATCTACGCCTCATTCCTGACCGCTGCGAGTTGCATACTCCTTGGTCTCCAGCTGCATCTGCACGTGGGTCCGAACTGGTTGGTTGCTGTCAACATCTACTTCTACACTACGGTGTATGCCTTGGGTGCTGGCACTGTTCCATTTGTCCTTATGGCCGAGGTTTTCTTACCGGAGGTGAGGGTATATGACATTTTATTTTTGTTGAAATTAAACATTACTATCCGAGTCTATAAGCTTCGTACTGTACAGAGGTGAAACTAAAAGTCGCTGCTTAACCGAGAATTGTTGAACCACAATTGATTAAATACCTAGAGCGTCGCCAAGGGGGGGCAGAGGGGGCAGCTGCCCCCCCTCCCCCCTAGAGATTTAAAAAATGTAGCCAACTGCAAAGCAGCCAAAGGCCGTGCAATTGTACCTGTACCTACAATTCATATTTTTCTCATCCTCCATAATATTAACTTGCAAGGGCAAGGCAAGGCGACGCCCTTGTTAAATACTTACAACATTGAAAGGATTAATCACGCCTGTCTTCTTCCACAACTTAGAATTTACCTCTAAATACATTTAATACCTGTCGTCAGTTTTAAGCCTCAAAAAGTCTGATTTCACTAGTTCCAATTTTGTTTTGTTGTAATTTGTTGTGTACGGTATGGTATTTGTTATTTAATCCATTTCAGTAATCTGTGAATAGTTCTGTGGGCTGTGTTATAACTAAGACTTTTATGTATTCTTATTATTAAATTTTATTAGGCAGCAAGGTATCAAGTTGAAATTAAAACCATATACTCAGATCCATAGTCTCTTGCTGCAGAGCGTAAAATCGAACTTCTCACTTTTAATAAAAAAAAGTTACAGGCGAATATGTCTCATAAAACGCATATTTCGACACTCCCGGTACACTTTCGGTACTTCCCGTTGACCTATAACTGTGAAATTTGGCAAGAAGCATTGTCATATAGTACACATAAAGGAAAAAATCCAAAAATTGTACATTTTTAGTTTAATCACAAAAAATAGTGTCTTTAGGCAAGGAATGAGGGACCAAATTTTAAAGTGCTCTTTCATAATGATACCCCACATGATACGGTTAATTGTATCATGTGGGGTAGCTTAAAAGAGCTTCATTAGCATAAGCTAAAACAGGTTTTTAAATATTTATACGATGTATATTTTTCGGTTTAAGAAGGAAAATTGAAAAAACATATGATTTCCCCCTTTTATCTACTATTTGTACGGAACCCTCGGTGGGCGAGTCTGACTCGCACTTGTCCGGTTTTTTAGAACACCTATCGTCAAGCCAGGCCATAGGCCTTCCGGCGGCTTAGTAATTCTGACACTAGGGCTGGCCACTCAGTCTGTACAAATTTACTTACTTTAACGGTTTTTTTTTAATATTTACAGGTAAAGAGCTTCATGTCCATGCTGGTGATCGAGTGGATCTGGCTCTGCAACTCTGTCGTCCTCTTTATCTTCAACCCGCTTTTGAATGCCATCGGTCTTGGTCCTATATTTTACCTCTTCGCTGGAGTATGTGTCTTAACAGGTGTCTACTCGATATTCTTCGTCCCTGAGACTAAAGGTATTTCTGTCGACGCCATACAAGAGAAATTGACTAAGAGGAAGAAGCACATTATCATTGGTTAAAAAGTATTTTAGTTTTTTATGGTTAACGGCGAATGAAACGGCTGCTTAAACAGACTTTCATTATAACTTGTAAGTTTTAAATTATATCTTCCACTTGAAGGAAGATATAAAAACATATCAGCTTTCGAAATAGATAGGTTTATGAAACAAGAGCTTGAAACCAAAAAACCAGTAAAAACCCAAATGATTTCAAATTTCCACTAAAACTTTCATACTCGTACGAAGGTTATATTGGTTTCAAATTTTATGAGATATGATAACCGGTAGCATTGATTTATTTCGATTGATTACATTCTCTTCGTAAATAAGTACTTAAAAATAACTTTTTAAGTTAAACTGCTTTATTGAAAAGAAAAAATAATGATGTAGGTAATGTACTTACTGTATTTTATTAGAAAATCCCTTTCATTTGATACCCATATCGAATAGGGTTGTGAAAATATGAATTCCACCATTTTGTGGCGGCGGCCATATTGAATTTAGAATGATACTAATAAATATTGTATTGTCATTATTATTTTGAGATTAAAACTAAAGGCGTGTACCAAATATCAGATCAATCTGTCAACGGGAAGGAGGTCAAATTTTGATGACTAAATGTGACCCAAAAACATAAACATCAATATCACAACAAACAGGGCAAGCTAAATAAAACCTTTTAAAATAAGTGAGAATGTTTTTTTTTTTAATTTATTTATTCTTCAATAACATCATGAAAATTTATGAGATAATTCTGCCTAACTGCTTAACAGTTTAGTTGTAGGAGGCTAGTGTTAGGAAGCCCTTTAGAAATAATGTGAAATGTGGACACTATTTATTTGAAATATTTGAGGGGTATTTTTGTAACAATGTACTCGTAAAATTGTTTGTGAATATTTTTAAGTTAGATTGTATTTATTCTTTATTCTAAAGGTATAGATAATTTTAAGATGGAAAATGGCAGATGCTTAGTTGGGGAGCGGACGCCAAAGGCCTCGTCAATGAAATGGGCCGAAGACTATAGGACAACAGTGGTGACTCCCGTTCTGCTTCGTTCCTGGTGCAAAGGTTGGCTATTGCCATACAGCGTGGGAATGCTGCTTGCATTATTTACACATTTCCACCAGGGTCGATGCAGGATGGGTTTTAATTGACCAAATTTTAATTTTAATATTACTGACTTATTTATTATTAAGACTTGTTTGTATACTGTTATGTAATAATTAAAAAGTTTATTAACTTCCTTACATTATATTTATTGTATAAAGGTAGAGTTCTTATGTACTTAATAATTTTAAGATGAATTTGAATGAATAAAATCTTGAATTAAATAGTTTTAAGTATATTAATAATTTTTATTTTATTTACTCGTATGCTTATTTCTTTAGTGATCCGGTGGTAATAAAGTACCTAGGTACCAAGTTAATGCCACTATTTTGTAGTAGCAGTTTGTCGGTACAGGTCAAGACACCTAACTAGGTACTAGTGTCTGTTTGGATGGGGTACTGTGACAAAACATGGGAACTAACTAGGTACTATGGTACGTTCCATTTCGATTGGCAATAAAGTTCGTTGAACTTTGAGTGGTCTAGCAGAGATGGCAAACCTTTTATGACAGTGATTATAATTAATTTTATTTTACTTAGCAGTATGTTTCACTTACAGGAGTTTGCGTAGATAGGTACCAACAGAATATCAAATATTCTGCCGCCAAGCAGTAGGTACTGCTTGGTAGGTAGTTTGAAGTTTTTACGGACTCTGTTACTCAACGTTGTAAGTACCTACTACCTCGTAGTGCAACAGGCATGCGCAGTGCAGGTGTTATAACTAACTATCAGGAGAGCGCCAAAAATATTTAGGCACATAAACAATGAAAGTACTTATTTAATGCCATTTATTTAAAAGAATAGGTACATATATATTGTCGTAAATAAGGCCACGAATTCTGTGATATTGTCATTCACTGCCATCACTTAATTCTTCACTGTCTGTGGAGCTCTCTGAATCAGACGAATTGCTTGTGACATTAATTATGAATCTGTCGTCAGTTCTATATATTGTAGCATCAATTCCACGCATTTTTTCAATAACAATAAATAAATAACAACAAAACAGTAGCAAAAATATAACAGATTCAATAACTAAAATTCAACAAAACAATTTACGAAACAACGAGAACGTACACACGCAAGTGCTATCTGAACTCATTTTTAGGGTTCCGTACCCAAAGGGCAAAAACGGGACCCTATTACTAAGACTTCGCTGTCTGTCTGTCTGTCTGTCTGTCTGTCTCCAGGCTGTATCTCATAAACCGTGATAGCTAGAAAGCTGAAATTTTCACAAATGATCTATTTCCGTTGCCGCTATAACAACAAATACAAAAAAAAAAAAAAAAAAGTGGGGTCCCCATACAATAAACGTGTTTTTTTCGTATTTTTTTGCTCAATATTAAAAACGGTAACAGGTAGACGCTTCAAATTTTCACAGAATATTTACTTGTAGGTATATTACCTTTCAAAATAAATAATTAAATAACAATAAAGTAAATATTAAATTTCCCATACAACAAACGTAATATTTAAGCAATATTTACTTGATCTTAATTAACAGGTAGAAACTTGAATATTTGTAAGTAAATATTTAGAAATATATTAACTATAAAAATAAATACCTAATCTAATACATAAAAACTCACAAAATGAAAATAATCCGTGCATCTAAACGCGGTGCGAGCGCCGCGCCATGGTGTGGTGGTGGCGCGAGAGCGAGGCGGTTGCTAAGCAACGGCCGCGCGGGTAGCGGGGGAGGTAACATCACGGAGCGAGCCATAACCGCGGCCCGCGCATATTCGCGCGAACGTCGTCATGCTGCCCGGATGTGTATCGAAAACCTACCTATAAGTTTGCAATTTACTACTTGGAATTTCGTTGATTTCTCGTTATTTTATAAACAGAACTAAACTTTGTAGTATTATAGATGATAGTACGGAACCCTTCGTGCGCGAGTCCGACTCGCACTTGGCCGATTATTTCCTATTGAGGTACGGAACCCTGAAAAAAACAACAAACAAAATACCCGACTGCAGCAAAACAGTTTCTGCTAGGAGCTATAGAGGGAGGAACCTGCTGACAATACGTGCCGTGATACGTTCGAAAGATACAGCCGTTTAAGTGTAGGGTAGATAGTCAAACAGACACTGTAAGCTCACGAATAGGCTCTCGCACCCTTAGTACGGAAATCGAGAGAAAGTTCATCGAGATTGTTCTTAGCTATGTTTCATCAAAATCGATTCCGCCGTTTTTTGTTGTTTTTTTTTTTAACTTATACTTATAACAGGATATACTAAACTTTGTGATCTATCTGTATCGTAGAATAGTGAAACTCGTAATTTGCCGGATTTATTAAAATCACTGTCATCATGACGAAGTTTGAGACAAACAGCAAATTATTTCATACTAATATAGAAAATACGAAAGTTTGTATGTTGTTTGTTACTTTACTTCTTCACGGCGAAAAATATTGGAATTTTTAGAATGAACATAGCTTCGCATTAACAGAGAATTTTCAGCGATTGAGATCAGATTGACCGGCTATAAAGCCACGGCTTTAACAAATTCTTCTTGTAATCTTGTCTCTTGCAATTTTCAATATTCCATTTAAATGACTAGTAGTCTCATATTCATATTCATTTCCATATACTTATTGACAAAATATGATTTTACACGTCAAGTTTTTACAATTAATAATACAACATTATGTATAAACTTAAACTTACAACCATTGGTAAGCATACGAACAAAACAAAGAATAAAGTAAATATAACAAATTACAATAATAATAATGTCAAATTATTATTGTAATTTGTTACATTTAATGATTGTCTCATTGTAGACAATCCGAACACTATCGAAGATGGGCAATCGAGGATGTAGAGCGCGAGATGAGAATATGCCAAGATCTTCGAACTTTACGACATAATGCGCTCTAGAACTAATGTAAATTTAATACCATTACAGGAAGATTGTTACGGGTCTTTATTTCTTATTATTATAATTATTTATTCTCACAATGAGAAGATGGCCCGTTCCCAGCAGTGGGACAGTTTGTACAAACAGGGCTGATAAAAAAAAAAAAAAAATTTTAATTATTTAATTTAAATAGTAAGATACTTTTTTTATACACGACCACCAACATCTACGATTGACCACAAACTAGCCTGATGTTAAGCGACGGTGTGGCCGAGGATGGAGTTCGTCGATCTGGAAGATATCTTTCACTCTAGCTTTGAAAATTCCAATACAATTACAATTATTAAGAATTACAAATTACAAGTTTGTAAATTTGTAATTCTATTATCTATTGTGATTAGTTATTTGGTGTTTACTTTTTATTATTATTGTTTTACAATGAGTTTATTATTTGACATGTAACTAATTGTTATTAATATATGAGTATGAGTATGATCTCAGAGTTCTATGAGAGTATTATCTGGATTACCACCAGCCAGAACTAACCTCCACTTCATGGAAACTTCACTTCACTTCACTTCACATCACTTCGTCTTTTCGGCGAGCCGACATATTTTTATTCTGAAAAAAGTCATGGTCATTTCGGTATCTATCCATATATAAAATCGAAATACCACTCACTGATTTATCATAAAATATCAAAAGTACATATGCTATAAAATTTAACTATAAAGTAAATTTGGCATATAAGTTATGTAGGTACTTAGGAGTGAATAAATCCGCTAAAGATTTTGCGATAAGTCCAAATATAGAAGCTTAAATAGAATTTTGGGGAAAGATCTGAGTGGAAGCAAGGTGGAAGTAGGAAAAGAGGTAGCTAGAATGGGGAGGGAGTGAAACGTCACTGGGACTGGAGTGGTATGATAGAAGAACAGGGACAGCGGTGGAAGAGCAGTGGAAGCGACGTGAAAATGAGACAAGTATTCTATTCTATTCTATTCGAGGTAGGGTGGGAAGCCATGAGCCTCTCCGTCACTGCGACCCTTGCGGATCTATTGTAACTTCCCTCCTAAAAAAGGTTACAGCACCTCTCCCAGTCCCAAATGTGAGATAAATCTCACCAGGGACTTTGGGGCGGAGGCCCTCACGTCCTCAGGGTAGAGGACGGGTCCTCCCAGGAGCTGGCTCCTCTGGTGGTGGAGCGCCACACATTCGCAGAGGACATGGATGGGCGTTTCGTCCTCTTCGAGGCAAAACCTGCACTCTGGGCTCTCACCCAATCCCATTCTGTGCAGGTGTTTGTTCATTTTGCAATGTCCAGTTAAGGTGCGAACAAGAACCTTAAGTTGGCCCTTGTTTAGAAGAAGCGCCTCCCTAGAGAACTTCTTACAGAATCCTGTGAGAAGCGCTTTGGAGTGTACCATTCCCGGGCTTTGGTTCCACAGTGCTAAGCACTGTTTCATCCCCCAAGACTTGATGCTACCCCTTATTGTGGAGTCAGAGATGCCACAGGCGGGCTCTGGTCCCATCAGGGCACCTCCAGATCCACATCTTGCTAATTCATCTGCGGCTTCATTGCCCCGGATGCCACAGTGCCCAGGTACCCAGCCTAGTGTAACCTTGTTGGTCTCACCAAGGCAGTTTAGCGCCTGCACACACTCCTGAACTAACTTGGAGTTAACTTCATCCGCAACTAGAGCCTTAAGGGCTGCCTGGCTGTCGGAGAATATATATATGTTTTTCTTCGAGTAGGCTCTTTCTATGCTTTTATAAGCACAGCCTAAGATGGCAAAGACCTCTGCCTGGAATACAGTGACATGGCATCCCAAGTGGGCATATGCTCCCATCTTGGGGGCAGCCACCGCCACCACAGAACCCGGCCCCAGCCTGTCCATCCTTTTTGGATCCGTCAGTAAACCAAACAATATCCCCAGGAAGTACCGTGTCGGGACCTCCACTTTCCCACACACTTCTCTGGGGTACTGCTACCTGGAACCTCTTAAAGAGGTTGTACGCCTTTAGCATACTATCGCTCGGCATTGCCGTTACTGTTTCACTCACGAAGCCATTGTGCAGGTTCCTCATGAGTGCAGACTTCCATTTCGCACGTTCACCCACTCTAGCTCTATGTATAGCCATTCTGACCTCCATCTGCACCTGCACATGTAGCGGAGGTATGTTAAGAATGGCTTCCAGAGCAAGTGTGGGCGTCGACGAAAGACCGCTTGTAATTGAGAGGCACGCTAGCCTCTGAAGACTATTGAGGGCATTTATGCAGGTTGACTGCTCGACTTTTTTCTGCCAAATGGCACACCCATACGTCAAAATTGGACGTACAACTGTCTCATAAAGCCACTTGACAGTCTTGGGCTTAGGACCCCAATTCAAGCCAACCATCCTCCTGCAAGCCCCCATGGCTATTTTAGCCTTCCTGATGGCATTTCCAATGTGCTTGTTCCAAAGGAGCTTACTATCTAAAGTTACTCCTAAGTATTTCACCTCATTGGAAAAGATCACCGTTTTATTCATTAAGGTTGGAGGCCTCAAAGAGTTTAGCCTCCGCTTCCTAGTAAACGGTACTATTACAGTTTTACCAGCATTAACTGACAGTTGATGTTTGTCACACCAACCCTCTACGATTCTCAGAGCCTGTTGCATGAGACTTGATATGACTTCGGGGCATTTCCCCACAACCATTATCACCAGGTCATCTGCATAGCCCTGAGTATCATAACCCGCGTCGTTGAGTTCTTTGATGAGACTATCAACGACTAGGGACCATTCAAGAGGGGATAATACCCCACCCTACGGGCATCCCCTCCTGAGTAGGACTTTTATCGTTTTCCCTAGAAGGGTCATCGATGCCGTCCTATTACGCAGCATGGCTTCAGTCCACTTTGTTATTGTGTTATTGATGCCATGCTCAAGCATACTGCTTATAATTACATTGGTGGAGGTATTGTCAAACGCTCCCTCAATGTCTAGAAAAGCACAGAGGGCTATTTCTTTGTCCTCTAGTACCTTTTCCAGTTTATCAACTAGAACCATGAGGGCTGATTCTGTTGATTTGCCTCTTTGGTAGGCATGTTGATTTACATGCAGGGGTCTCTCAACTAGGTACTTTTCCCTGATGTAAATATTTAGGACTTTCTCCATGGTCTTAAGCAGGAAGGAAGTGAGACTAATTGGTCTATACGACTTTGGTTGGGATTTATCTCTATCACCACCCTTTGGGATAAAGGTGACCCTAACCTCAGTCCACGCCGCTGGAATGTGCCCCCAGGCCAAGCTGGTCCTGAAGATTTTCAGCAGCGTGGGAAGGATGACATCTCCCGCCTGCTGTAGTAGGGCAGGAAATATGCCATCCAGACCCGGTGATTTATAGGGCATGAAGCTGTTTATAGCCCATCTAACACGGTCGGGCCTGAAAATTTGAGAGGCCACTTTCCAGTCCAAATTTGCGGGTCTAATATTAGATGCTGAATTGAGTGGCTCCCCACCCGCTGCAACTGAATCCGGGAAGTGAACCTTGGCCAGTAAAGCCAGGGTTTCCTCCTCAGAACTCGTAAATGAGCCATCTGGTTTCTTCAGAAGACCCAGATACGAGTCTGGAGATTTCGAAAGAATCTTATGCATCCTGGCTGCCTGCGCGGTGTTTTCTATTTTCTCACAGAATTTACGCCAGGGGCATCGTTTCGCTTTTCTTAATTCCTTATTGAAGGCAGTCAAAGCGTTCCTATAAGCGTCCCAGTTTTTGTCCTTCATGGCCCGATTAAATAATCTACGGGCGGTCTTCCTGAGACGTTCTAGGTTTTTGTTCCACCATGGAACATTCCTATTGGATGTTTTCGTTTTAAGAGGGCAGTTGTTAAGATAGGCCGTGCTGATGCCCGTCTCCAACTGCCCTACCGTGCTCTCCAGCTGCTCTATAGTTTTCACGGTTTTGTTACGGCCCCTAAGGATCTCTGACAGCTCGGACCTGTAGCCATCCCAGTCTGTCTTCCTCGGGTCTCGGTAAGATTTGTCCTGTTCAGCTATATTTGCATTCACGTCAAACCTTATGTGTCTGTGATCAGACATTGACACCTCATCTGAGACATGCCAATTTGTCAGTCGAGGCCCAATAAGCCTTGATGAAAAAGTAATGTCCAAGACCTCCTGTCTCAAGCTATTAACAAAAGTTGGAAGATTGCCACGATTAGTAACAAGGAGGTCATTAGTCATTAGGAACTCGAAGAGTAACTCACCCCTGGCGTTAGTGTCGGTGCTGCCCCAGCTGGTGTGGTGAGAGTTGCTATCACAGCCGACGATGAGCTGGGCATTTTGCCCGGCGCAGTGTTCAACCAGAGGGACCAGTTGCTCGGTCGGATCCCGTTCCTCGCCAGGGAGATAGGCGGAGCAGACAATTGGCCTGATTCCGTTTGATCCCGGCAACTCTATGTATGCAGCCACAATGTCTCCTGTACACAGAAAAGGAATGGGTAAAAATTTTACATTTTTATGAAAGAGTATACATGCTCTGGGCTTGCTGCCACCAGCTTGGTAACATACCTTGCCTGCAGCGCCAAGCCCCATAACCGCGTTGCCGTTGACCCACGGTTCCTGAATCAAAGCTATGTGCATTTCGTCTTTTTCGAATTGTTGGCAAAGAGCGGCCGTGGCTGCCCTCGAGTGCCTTAGGTTTGCTTGCAGGACTTTGATCATGGTATTAATGTTGGGTTGGGATAGGGAGTTGGGATTGAGGTTAAGAAGATTAAGGATGTAGGGAAAAACTAGGGTTGTGTGAGGGTGTGGAAGGAGGGTGAGGGTGGGGTGGGGTTATCGGCTATTGAGGGGGTTTCGCGAGGCCTTCCTGCTAGAATGCTCCCGCGCGAGGGACGGCAGTAGTGCCGGCCTCCGCGCACGAGCACCCATGGCTCCGCGATTTCCCCTCTGTTGCCTGTCAGGGGTATAAGACGATGACCTGTGAGCAGAAGCACTTCTGCCTCTGCCCCCACGCCACCGCCCAGCACCCCTTCCCCTAAAGACAGGGGCTACGGTGCCAGCTGGGCCAGGAGCCCGGCTAGCGTAGTTTACAGCTTCCGCCCAGCCTCGAGCCTGGCGGAAAGCATCAGACTGCTCGGCGTGTGCCCGAGTCTGATCTGAAGTGCTCGGGAAAGGTAATTCCCCGATCGGATGATCCGCGGCGGAGGAGGGCCCCGGAACTGCAGCGAAGTCAACTGGACTGGGAATGTCCTCCCGGTGCAGATCGGCCGAAGCAGTCTCTATCGGGCGCTCCTTCTCCTGGTCAGCCGTGCTTCCTTTATGTGGGCTCTTCAGCCTGAGCTGGATAATCGTCATGCCCAGATAAAGTTTATTATCACGACTGGCGAGTGATTCGCAGGAGGATTCGTCTAAAGAAAAGGTCACAGTTTGACCCTTATCCTCCAGTTTCGCGGCCACTACTCGCCAGTGTGAGAGGTCAATCTGCTTATTCTGCGTTCTCAGCCTTCGCAAAATGGCCTCTTTGTCGAGCTTGGCATCAGGGATCCAGGCTACCGCAAGCCGAGGCCTGGGCAGGTCTTCTTCCCTGATAGCCATTAAGCTAGCCCCCTCCCAGGGCTGGAGTTGTCCCACGCGCGCAGTGAGCCAGTCTCTGGCGAATTCGTCAGCGCATTGGACAACATATACCCCAGCCCTTTGGTAGCTTCCATAGAAGCCGGGGCCTTTACCCTCCTCTTCCAGGTCGACAAGACGCAGGATTTCTCCTTCGATCTTGCCGCACTGGTCTGAGGATAAAGCTCCGCTGGGACCTTTTATTTCCACCCGGATAGCTCGTGCTCTTTCCGCGTATGTTAGGGAAGCCTCTCCCATTCTCGCGGTTTTCCCAGGTCTTTCCTGGGACAAAGAGTTAGTAGGCCGGGGCCTCTTATCGGCCCTTGGTCCACCACTAGGACGGTAGATCAGCTGTTGAGAGCCCCCAGCCCTCGTCTGCTCATCTAGATTTTCTATTCTGGTGCGGTACTCTGGCACGCTTTCAAATTTGCTGGTGCACAGAGCTTTTGCTTCTTCAAGCGTCTTGCCCTGTGACATCCACCATGCCAGTCTCCTCTTTGCAGCTCCGCACATTTTAGGTCTACTTTTACTGCCCTGGGAGCTTGAGCCCGAAGCAGCATTGGTAGAATCGGCTTCACTCTGGGAGCTTGTGCCCGGAGTTCCGCCGGCTGTGTCAGCTAAGCCGATTTCTCGTGCAGCGAAGCCCTCGAGCCTGGAGCCCGTAGCCTCACCGCCGTCGCTGCACTCCTCGCCGTCGCTGCGAAGGAGCGCTTCCTCAGATGGGACCAGGGTCCCGTCCTCGGACATATCTGTATTGAGTAACATATTTTTTAATAAGTCCATAAAATTCCCACGAGAAGCAGGGTTATAAAAGTCAACCTACGCAGAGCCCGCATGCGTAGGCAAGGCTAGTTTTGGCCTTGAGGTCGCCTGGTATCAAGACCCCACCGTTTGCGACTGACCTACCCGTCAGCCACGCATCCCTGGGCACGGTACGGATAACACCTTTGGAATGGTTTTTTTTTTTTTTTTTTTTTTTTTTTTTTTTTTTTTTTTTTTTTCAACTAACAAGCTAAAATAGCAACGGGTAAACAAATGTAAGCAATAAAAACAATAATTACATTACAACAACGGGTGTTCGTGTGCGTGCGTGTGTTAGTGTTTTTTTTTTTTTTTTTTTTTTTTTTTTTTTTTTAGGTGAATAGGACAGTGGAGAGTGGAAGGGAAGACAAGTATGACTCCGAGATGGAAATTGAGTGCATGGGAGTGAGACAGGAGCGAAACTGAACCGATTGGGAGCGCAATGAGAGTTTGGCAGAGATTAGAGTGAGATAGATTCTAAACGGGAGAGGAGTAAATGCGGAGCAGATGTAGGTGAAAGCGAGGCGAGCGCAAAACGAAAGTAGTATGGGAGTGTGGTAAGAGCGGAGTGAATCCGGTGCTGAAGTGAAAAGAGAGTGGAAAGGAAGCGAAACAGGGCCAAGGTGGGAGCGAGAATGATCCGGGATGAAGGCTCATGCGAGCAATAGGGATGAAAAGCAGAAGCGAAGTAAGTACGGGGTGAGAAGGATTCAAGAGTGGGATGAAATTGTAATGGGAGCGCGATGAGAGTGGGACAAATGTGAGACAAATAATGGTGGTGAGGCGAGAGTGATTGGGATTTATATCTACACAGATGAGACTCTTGTTTGACATTGTCAAGATTGACAAGACGTTGTTTGACAATGTAAGTCGGTAATTGGGCGGGATAAGGACAGGAGTGCAGCGAGAGTGGGACGGCAAGAAGAGGGCGGGTGTGCATTAAGAGCGCAGCTGGTGGCGGCGTGACGAAAATGGGTTTATTTTTACGCGTATGAACTCGCAGGTAACAGCCAGTAGCAAATAAATCTGCAAGAAAAAACTAGTTTGTAAGAAAGCAAACAAAAAATACCAACATAATGTTTACAAGTCGTTTTTGGATTAAAAGTTATCATTGCCTCAAATTCCAACTGATAAGATAAAGTAACAAAACTTACACATTTTTAACTGAAACGTATTTTCCGTTAAAGCTATCTTTATTAGTATTTTTTTTTATAAAATATCAAACCAACTAAGACATTAGACAATCATGCGTCAGATGTAACAAATATCTAAGAATACCAAGGTAATCTTGCCAATGCATTGCTGGTATTTTCGTCGAACAGATACGTTATAATAATTTCGTCAATATATAACTACAGTTTAAATAAAACCGGACAAGAGCGAGCCAAACTCGCCCACCGAGGGTTCCGTACAGACTAGTAGTTAAGAGGGGGAATTTATATATTTTCCTTCATAAATCGAAAAACATACATCGCAAAAATATTTAAAAACCTGTTTTAGCTTGTGCTAACTAAGCTCTTTCATATGATACTTACTCATGATATGGTTAAAGCCATTTAAAATTTGGACCCTCCTTCCTTGCATAAATTCCAAATTTTTGTGATTAAATAAAAAAAAACAGTTTTCGGTTTTTTTCCTATATGTGTACTTTATCACAATGCTTCTTGCCAAATTTCATAGTTCTAGGTCAACGGGAAGTACCCCAAAGGTTTTGATTCCCTTCTGAGTGTCGAAATGTGCATTTTTTACGACATATTCGGCTGTAACATTTTTACGAAAAATGAGAAATTTGATTTTTCTTTCTGCAGCAAGAGACTATGGATCTGTGTATATGCTTTTAATTTTAAGTTTTAACACGATACCTTCACGCGTTCCCGAGATAAAGGTCTTGTCACCCGGACGGACGGATAGACGGACAACAAAGTGATCCTATGAGGGTTTTGTTTTTTTCTTTTGGTGGAACCCTAAAAATGTAATATTTGGAGAACAAAATCAAAGCAGCAATTTCAACTTTGATTTCAATGGCGTGTATTGACAGCGAGTCTAGTTCTCAATTACTAATTGAATTAAAATAATTCAATTCAAAAATAAGAGATGGCGCTACCTATTTTGTGAATTATGTTTACAATTGTTTAAAATACAAATTCGTTATATTTTGTTTTGTTTTTGTTGTTTTAGTTTTACGGTAGTAACACGGGCAATTTTTTATTGCTGTTCTAACAACTTTCAACTAAAGTAGTAAGAAGGGTAATTTAATTACCGGTGTTACTACTAGATTGGTAGTAGCACGGGCAACAAACCATATTTTACACTACACACACTTAAACACTCAATAATCATTTATATATAATTATTGATTCTTATAAGTTGAATCAAAAAGAAAGAAAACAAAAACTCCTAGTCCAACAACTCAAAAACCCCAAAATAAAAAAAGACGGCTGAACTGATTTAGCTAAAACAGCTAAAACACTATAGATCAATTCGAATCAAATAAAAAAAATCTTGATCAAAATCGATTGATAGGTATGCACGTCCAACTTATAACACCCATATTTTTAATTCAGGGCTTAAAAACTAACAAAATTACGTTCCTACTATCTGCAATCTCTTTCCAAAACAAAATTATTTGCGTGACAGCCTTTTCATAACTATTTTAACCAAATTATGTGTCCATATACGTTTAAATCTTCTTAAGATCTCATCAAACAAACGGATGATTGGCTAAGCCAAATACGCCTTGGGAATTTCAGATCTAGTATTGTTACTGCAATTTAGAAGCGCGTCCGCATCTTTACGCGTCGGTAAACGTTTAGCGTTATGGTATTATGTACTTTGCATTAGTGTGAGTAAGAGACAGATCGAGAAGGCACCACTTACACACACAAATACGATACGCACACAACCAAAGATTGTGCGCAATTGTAACTTGCAACAAGTTTAATTCGGTCTGATTCTAACGTAATTATGTTTGCCTGGTACAATAAAAGTTATAGTATTGAGATTACGCGATATAATTACTTACATTTAATGGAGATATTTTAGTTACAGATGCATAGATATGGCATAAAGACTTTTTTGAAATAAAATTTAGGACAAGAGTTGATAAATATAATTTAAAATAAAATTGTAGGTGTGAGTGAAATTTATCAACATGGGCAAATTGATGCAATTTGTTGGGACCATTATAAGTAAGTGTTGTTTCTAATACTAAATTATAAAATTATTATGTATAATAGGGTTAAATATTAGATGATCTAAGTATTGTGAATTATAATTTTGAAACTCGATTCATTACCTAATTTTAAAGCCTTTAGTGATCATTTGTTCTAAAGCTTACAATACACACGTTTAGACGTTCTAATAAGTCTCAAAGAATGACTGATCTAAATCTGGATGATAGATCTAAATGTCAATTAATCTAAATTTGATAAGCCAATCTTCTTCTTCTTTTCGTGTCAACATTTCGTTTTTTTTTTTTTTTTTTTTAATCTATTATTATACTATTTGACCAGTAGGAAGCCACAGAGATGGCAGCAGTATTGGCCTCCCACAGGTAAGCCAATAATCTCTGATCTATCAATAATGACTGATCTATAATTCAAATCTATGAAATAAAACACTAGTACATAGTAATACATAAAATCGACTGCTTCACGGCTAATATAAAGCTAGTAAAGCGTGTATGATGAAATCGGCTTTAGCTTTTAAAAGCAATAAGTTAGGTTAGAACTGTGACAACGCACTCAGAAAGAGAAAGAGAGAGAGAGCTAGAGTTTTACTAAGGCAAAAATAGTGGGGATATCTAAAGTGAAAGCAGTAAAAGTGAGGTTAAGTACTAAAAAAACTTCCTCCCCTCAAGTACTGGATAGCCAATACGTTGTTTTTAGTTTAAACATAAAATCCGTTATAGCAATAACTTTTTTACAGATTTTTAGTTTAGGGTTTTGAACCATTTGTGATTACAAACATAGACGTTTCATTCTTAGTTTTAGCAATAATAGACCAATTAAATTTAGGCCAGTCGTCCATTAGGTATGAAATACGTTAGTGGTTTTGAATCGATTATTATATTATTACATATTTTTCAATAGTTTCAGTAAAATTAGATTTACAATACTTAGATCATCTATGCGTAACCATTAATAGTTAAAATTAGTAATGTAACCTAAATATCATTATTTGAAGTGATTGTTGTTAAAAATATTTTTATGAATAAGTCAGTCACTCAGTCAGTCTTTCAAATCAGAAAAAACCGGAGAAGTGCGAGTCAGACTCGCCCACCGAGGGTTCCGTACAAACTAAATAAAAGGGGGAAAATAATAATTTTTTTTATACATCGTAAAAATATTTAACACATTCCTTGCTCACCACTCGGATCCGAGTTGGGGCTATAGTAGCGGCGCTTCCCATTCGGATCCGAGCGAGCGAACGTTTGAGGCAGCCCTCATTCCTTGCATAGAGACACTATTTTTTTGTGATTAAATAAAATATGACCAGTTTTCAGATTTCTTCCTATATGTGTACTCTAACACAATGCTTCTTGCCAAATTTCAGAGTTCTAGGTCAACGGGAAGTACCCCATAAGTTTTGATTCCTCTGTGAGTGTCGAAATGTGTTTTTTACGACATATTCGGCTGTAACTTTTTTTTTGCGAAAACTGAGAAATTTTATTTTTCTTTCTGCAGCAAGATACTATGGATCTGCGTAAAGTTTTAATTTCAACTCGATACCTTCACGCGTTCCCGAGATAAAGGTCTTGACACCCGGATAAACGGACGGACAGACGGACAGACGGACACCAAAGTGATCCTATAAGGGTTCCGTTTTTTTCCTATTGAGGTACGGAACCCTAAAAATGTCGAAGCAAGTAATAATATGGAACGGATCTATATCATATATCTGAACTTTCTCAAGTAGGAGTGTGTATGTGCTCTCATGGGGGTGCCATACACAAGCACTAGCATCTAGTTTAGTTCGAACGAGCGTACTAAAAATCAGCTTAATAACTCCTGTGTTAAAAGAAAAAAAAATTGGTTGTCTGTAAAGTCGGTTTACGAACGTTATTTTAACGTGACAACGTCATAACAAAACATTGATGAAATGATGATGATGATGATGTAACGGTTGTAACAGGACTCAGCCACCGCGCGCGGTTGTAACGGGACAATGAGTCATACTTATTCGTGCGTGCAGCCGGAGTTCATTGATTTATTAGACGTTGTGACGTCAACAAAATATCCGACTGCAGAAAAGCGGGGTTTGCAGTGTTACTTACGATTTCGTTACGTTTGATATGCTGTTGAGTGTACGTTTAAAAGATTACAAATGCGCATTCTTTAGATAGAACAATTCTAGTAAAACCACTTTCATACGAAAAAGTTCGCTGGATATTCCAAAAAATACGCATTTTAAAGCTATTGCATAGCTTCTATCGCGGGCCTTGAGCGTGGAGACCGAATCCAGAAATTCCGTAACGAAAACAACCTAACACACCGCGCGTAAAGCTATTATGCAATAGCTTTACCGCGGCAGTCTCCGAGTGCCACACTTTTTTTTTTTAAGCTATTGCATAGCTTCTATCGCGGGCCTTGAGCGTGGAGACCGAATCCAGAAATTCCGTAACGAAAATAACCTAACGCAGTAACGCCGATACAACCAATGCCACCTAGAGGCGATTTGCAGAACTAAAGAGACAAGCGTGATATTTCAAAAAGTTATTAAAAGTTCTGCTATTCATCGATAGATGGCAAAAATAAAAACTAAAAAGTATCACCGCTGTGCCGGTCGGAGTGGGGGGTGTTAGGAATAGACATAGACATAGACATAATTTTACTTTTCCTTTTTTTTTTTTTAATACTACATAAATAAAATAAATAAATAATTATAATTACATAAGTTGATAAAAATGCTATGCAATAGCTTTACCGCGACAGTCTCCGAGTGCCACACGTCTTTTTTTTATTTTGCGAGAAATGTATTATTATTACAAAACAAATATAGCCTGTGACACTCTGGAAGTGAAGATGAATCTAACGACACCTCGCACATATATAGGCTGTAAGCGATGATAGACACATACATTCATACTTACATACACACATACACCCTTACATACTTACATAAAAACATACATACACTCGATAAACTTAACCCTTCTCATACGCAGTCGGGTAAAAAGCTTAAAATCTTTATTTGCAGTCAGCAACATCTGCTTGGGCATGGGCATAATGTTTGCGTGGCCGTCATCCACATACCGTGTCTTCGAGTCCGCCAACACGACCCTGCACAGGCCCATGACGGAAGCAGAGCTGGCTCTATTCGGCAGCCTGTCTTCGCTGGGAGCTCTGATCGGCACGCCTGTCTGCGGCATCTTCTTGAATAAAGTTGGAAGAAAAAATTCCGCGATTTTGAGCTCTCTTTTGGGAGTGGTAAGCATTTTTTTTTTAAATAATTTATTAATTATTATTATATAATTGGCTTGCGCTTGACCGCTAACTCGCCTGATGTAAAGCGACAATTGCGGTCTACGGTGCAGCGCTCTTGCCTAGAAGGAACCTATTCACTCGCGTTTTGAAGACATCCAGATTATATCCATCCGGAAATACCCATTCAGGAAGCGTGTTCCACTTCTTGGCGGTACGCACAAGAGAAAGGTTCTAAATTAGAGTGTTTTTAGGGTTCCGTACCTCAAAAAGAAAAAAACGGAACCCTTATAGCGACCACTCATCACTTTGTTGTCTGTCTGTCCATCTGTCCGTCTATCCGTCTCTCCGTCTGTCCGTCTGTCCGTCTGTCCGTCTTTCCGTCTGTCCGTCTGTCCGTCTGTCCATCTGTCCGTCTGTCCGTCTGTCCGTCTATCAAGACCTGTACCCACGGTGGGCGAGTCTGACTCGCACTTGTCCGGTTTTTTATACTATAATTACATGTTACTTAAAGTTAGATTTGTCGGACTATGAGGAATCACAACTTTTATAGTTCGATCTTATGATATCGAAATGGTATAAAATTGTATAAAACGAGATATTAACCTGTCAAATTTGACAGCTGTCATCTCTTATCACTTTACGAAGAAACCACTAGTAAAGGATCAATTGTTTTTGAGATTGAGCCCGTGAAGTTTGACAGCTGTCATCCGATATAAAGATCTCGATGAGATCAATTTGGTTACTACAATTTTAGCTCAATTGTTATTCTTGAATTGCATGAATAACACGATAACTCGATATTTCCTTTTGTGCGAAATAATTTTTGGGAAATTCAAAGTTGTTTACATAGTTATAATAAAGCTAATTCGTAAATTATCTTATCTAAATAACTGTAAATGCTAGACATGATAAAGATTTATTTTATTATTATAGCTCGTAATTTTTCTGTTGAAAGATCATTATAATTACTATCTGTAATATGGTTATCAGCTGATGTAGCGTTATTCAACAAAGAAAAATGCTTAACCTAGCTCTAAAACGTAGACTACTGACGTACAGAGGAAATAAGTAATAGTTAATTATTGTTGTAGGCTGGAATTAGATGTATTTTACCGTCGAGTATCTGACAGTTGAATCCGGAGAAAGCGAAGGATTTTAAATTTGAACCATAAGGGCAGTGAGTGATCCTAATGTAGAATCCTGAGCGTAGCGATAGATTCACGAAAGCACGAGACAAGATAAATTTACAGCCAAATTCAAATTCAAATTGATTTATTTGCTAAGACATAGGTCCAATAAATAGGTCTTAAATAATAATGTTTAGTAAGTATTTCTACATCTAAACCCTTTGAGGCGTGCAAATTTGCTAATATACTTAAAAGTAAAATAAATAAAATGTAATTATAAAGTTAATTAATTAGTTAGTTTGCCAAGTGTAATTATAAAGTTTAACATTTTAAAATAGCGAGGAAAATGTTTAGTTCCCCTATTTTCTATGATAAAAAAGGTCTCCTATCGATATATATATATATATGTATACAAATTAATTGCTGTTCGCTTGTCTCGCTAAAACTCAAAAACGGCTGGGCCGATTTAGCTGATTTTGGTTTTGAAATGTTGGTCGTAGTCCAGGGAAGGTTTAAACGTTGAGAAAATTTCGGGTCCACTCATTGGTAGGTGATACGAAGTACGCCGGGTCAGCTAGCATATATATATATATCTACTAATTAAGTAGTATGTTTTAGAGATCCTAACTGACATTCTAAAAGCGAAAGTAACTCTGTCTGTTTGTTACGACTGAATCAATCGGTATGAAATTTGGCACAGAGATTTTTTAGGTTCTGAAGATCATATACTATGTTTTGTCATCATCGTCATTGTCACCGCTTTTCATTGCCACGCGGGTGTTACCGCGGGGCGCAGCTAGTATAGTTAATAAATATTTAGATATCAAGTGATGCAATTTTCACGGCGACGCGTAATAGCATTCATTTGCTTGTGGTGCAAACTGGCGTAAGCAGTGGACCGTTTCTTTTTCAAGTACATCGAAACTTTACTGAAATAAACGTATCGAACCGAGAGAACCGAGATGGAGCGAGCGCATAATCCATTGGATCCCCAAAAATAAAATACGGAGCGTAGGACGGCCTAAAAGGAGATGGTTGGATGATATAGTCCAGGCAGCAGGCGCAACCTGGACTAGATTGGCTCGAGACCGCTTCGAGTGGCAACGCAAGCAGGAGGCCTTTTACCAGATTTGGGTGCCCAAAAAGACAGAAGATATTTTAAATAAATTGTTAAATGTAATTGTTGGGAAATAAATGCTATTTTATTTTATTTATTTTATTATTTCTAGATCGCATGGGCGATGTTGGCAGTCAGCGCTCGTGTGGAGGTGGTCCTCTCCGCCATGTTTGTCTGCGGCCTGAGCGGCGCCGTGATCCTCGTCGTCCCGATATACACCGGGGAGATCTGTGAGGAGTCCATCAGGGGAGCCATGTGCTCAGCAACCATCATCTTTTACGGCGTGGGAATGCTCTTGTCTTACTTACTTGGAGGGTATGTTAACTTTTTAGCAGACTTCTAAAAAGAAGGAGATTCCCAATTAGACTGTTGGTTTTTTTAACATCTCATCTCAGCAACAAGAAGTCCACCGCCGGACATAGGCCTCCCCCATGGATTTCCAAAAAGACCGGTTGGAAGCGGCCTGCATCCAGCGTCTTCCTGCCATTCCTTCGTCTTTCTTCTTTTTTTGTATGTTTGTTGTGAAATATGTATTTTAAATTCGATTTTATTTTTAGTTTTTTAGACTAAGTTATTTTTACGAAACATGTATTATTATTATTATTATCACAAAAAATATAACCTATGACATTCAGGGACATCGGCCAAGCCGTTTTGGCTGTAGGTAGTCATACAGAAACATACAATACATACCCACATACATATGTACATACCCACATAATATGTACATACAAATATAACCCTCCTTTTTACGCAGTCGGGTAAAAAGTTTTAAATAGGTGCAAAATCATCATGTGAAACAAAAAAAATCTAATCTGATTTTGTTAAATTTTACAGGATATTAAGTTACGACACCATGATATACGTATGTTTAACATTGAACGTGTTGGTAACTGCTGCTCTGTCTACACTGAAAGAGTCTCCGATCTGCCACATGATCAACGGAAGAGAAAAGGTATGTCACTTTTAAGACGAAGAAACTTAAACATTTTTCACACCACCTGCTTAATAATCTTCTTTATTTTGTCATGTAAAGAGGGTCTAAAGTACGTCACTTAAGCCCTAGGGCTTTAATATTTCATTATGTTATCACATTCTCACACTGCGACATAATGTATTTAAATTTGGAACCTAAGCCTTCTATATTATCTGCCTATTAACTAATTCTAACGAATACTTCTACCACCTGTTTATTACAAGTACTTCTTCTTCTTCTTTTTTGTATTGGACCCGCATTAAAGCATTTGCCAGTGTCAAGTATTAGGATTTTTTCAAATTTCTTGAATAAATCAAGTTGTAAATGTTCTATTCACAATCTAAGTCACGTATACAGTCAATTCCTAAGTCGAGTCTTGCTTCAGTAAAGTGATGGCGACTTTACTAGAAGCTTCTATGGAGTTTTGCCGACAACGTAAAATCACACGTTTCACTGCTTTAATTCACTTGCCCACACTCACGCACTTGATCGAACACTTAATGAATAAAACACCACCATTTTTATAGCATTAATGTTCAAAATAACACAAGTTTTAGGAAAATAAAACAAAGCAACAACATGTTACTAGGACGTTCCCGCCAAAAAACCCTACAAGTACTTATTCATTAAAATTAGTTGTCCGCATCATAAAGAAATAAATCGAAAATTTAACTGATTCTCTTGGCAGGTGCCAAAAGTTGAGGCTGAAGAGCTGAGAATTTAACTCACTAGGCTCAGAGACTATCGTTTACCGAAAGCTATCTGAATGTTAGCGTAGATTAAGCAAGCTTAAACATGCCAATACCTTCGATTTAGGAATGCAAAACTCCATAAAAGCTTCTAGTAAAGTCGCCATCACTTTACTGAGGCAAGATTCAAATTTAAAAATGACTGTTTACGTGACTTAGACTGTGACTAGAATGAATACTATACAACTTGTGTTATTCGAGAAACTTGAAGATGTCTCAATACTTAACACTGACAAATCACCAAACGCGTAGGTCCAATACAAAAGAAGAAGAAGAAGAATCTTATAAATCTTGTATAAATCTTTAGATATATGTATAAGTTACTATATGATCTTTGGCCTTGCTTTATCAGACGAGTTGGTGGGCACTTGTCATCATCATCATCATCATCTCAGCCATAAGAAGTCCACTTCTGGACATAGGCCTCCCCGATGGATTTCCAAAAAGACCGATTGGAAGCGGCTTGCATCCAGCGTACGTGGTCCCTAACTATGGGCCTTATAAGGAACTTGGGCACTTGTAGATCTATTTAATGTAAAAGAAAACTTAAACAACTATTACTAAACTCTAACATACAATTTTCTAGGAAGCTGCAGCATCTCTAGCATTTTATAGAAGAGTAAAACCCGACTCCAAGGAAGTTCTAGAAGAACTGAATACAATCAGACGGAGTTTGAACCCTGAGTTAGACGGTGAGTAATCAAGAGTATCGTTAATTAGTAGTTATGCTACATAGAAGACCTCGGTAACAGTTTTTAGCAACAATTATTTTCACTCTTTGCATAGTAATTATATCTTCTTAACTGGTTGATTCTCACGATTATAAATCTGTCTCAGTTTGGGACGGACTAGTGTAAATTACATTACTTATAATTTACATTACATTATAATT
Organism: Lycia hirtaria; assembly: GCA_947563715.1. Classification (NCBI taxonomy): domain Eukaryota; kingdom Metazoa; phylum Arthropoda; class Insecta; order Lepidoptera; family Geometridae; genus Lycia; species Lycia hirtaria. Next base: position 25,590,926 of record OX387383.1, on the reverse strand, counting down.
TAGATTACTTAATTTAACGGGGCATAGGTCTCTTCGCTCTTGTTTTTTGACGCCACAATCCACTTGTGTAATCGTCTTACCTGGGTTTGATTTAGACAGGTTCAGGTTTACAATTCTAGGCTTTAAGCTGCTGATCTTGAAGGGAATTTATAGAAAATTTATGGCTTGGATTTTCCCGACGACGACGACTTACTGTTGTAAAGACAGCGGTATCATCTGTATTTACTTTATTTTCCATTCCATCTCAGATATTACGCCCGAAGAAGAAAAACAACTGAAGCCAAAACAACAAACGCAAGAAAAAATTGGGCTATGGAGATTCATAAGTAAGTACTTATATTACTGGAACTTACTTATTAATTATTAATAGCTATGAGACTGTATAATTTTTTTTTTTAATCTGTATTTATTTTGGGGCTTAGGTCGCTATGCGATTATGTTAGCCTCGTTTTACACGAAACTATGTACATCTCAACATTTTTGATCTTGAGGTCCTTCATTGAAATGGCATGACGCATACCTGTGTATTTTCGAAATTATTAACTACCACCAATTTCAAATGGTACAAGTTAGGTAAAATAAATTGATTAGGAAGAGTGAAAACCCCCGACGCAAAAAACAGAATAACAGATTATTTTTTATTTAAACATAACGGAGAACACTCTTGACCAAATGTTTGTTTCAATAAAAAAAATATATCTTAATCAATTCATTCGTACGGTAGCTACGATGCCACACTAACATATACAGACGTCGAAAATCGGGGGTCAAAAAAATCCCCGTCGGACTAGTTGTCCCATTGACTAGTACCCTTGTTGGTACAACTGGCACTGACTTATTCCAGTAGTGCCATTATACAGTCATACAAATTTTTGACACAGTAGTCCGGTGCTTCCTTAAGAAAATCTCAATCAGTGAAGTTTAATGATTCCCACACCTGTCGAGAATAGTCGACTATAACTTTATTCTCCAATGAGAAGTGGATGTAAACAGGACTAATCCGAGATAAATTCCAGAGCATTTTATTTTGTCTACAAAGTGCTATTATTAATATTTAATAAGTTCTATTTGTGAATTTAACAAAGCTATATAAATTTTCGATGTTTTTTCAATCTCCAAAATTGTACCCTCAATTTCCTGGGTAGAATCCACTTTCTCTTTCTTCTTTTCTTTTGACTTCTTCATTCTGATGTCATGTATGTGTGTGTGTGTAGGTTTACTCAAATAGATAAAATTATACACATATGAATACATCGTTATGCATACAGTTAATCCACATTTTAGATTGTCTCTTACCACCACAATGAAACATTCAAATACTAAGTAAATTTAAAAGTTTGTTTTTCCTGTACTTTTCTAGAAAAATCTAGCTCGACCCGTTCTGCTATCTATATGACACTCACACTTATAACGGCGTCCATCTTCGAAGGCCTTGTGGTGGTTCAAGTATACGCTGAACCGCTGTTCGAGGAAGCCATACCCAGTATGTCTCCAAACGTATGTAGTATCCTCCTGGCTGTGGTTTCAATTGTGGCTGGATTGCTCGCTGCATATCTTACCGAGAGCGCTGGGAGACGGGTGAGGATCTTTCATAAATAAGTATTAAATGAAAGGGTTTACTCAGAAGAATTTTAATAAAATAACTTTCACTCTTAAACCTATATTTTTTTATGCAAGATAGATCTACGATTGACCACCAACTCGCCTGATGTTAAGCGACCGTGTAGCCGAGGATGGAGCTCGTCGATCTAGAAGATATCCATTTACTCTGTACCCTTGAAAATTTTAAGATATGTCCGTGGATTTTCTTCTTATTACAGCATTTAAACAAAAGCTTGTTTTAAAAAAAGTGTTTTTCCTGTTAATATATTAACACAAATAATTCCGCATTTGACAATCAAATTGTCTGTGCGATGTCAAAGCGACGATGTGGTCGAGTATAAAGCAAGCAGACGATGACCTCGCAGCTTCGATGACACTAGGCTAGTTTACAAGCTACAAGTCGCCGAGTTCGCGAGCAGCTTGTAAACTCGCTCCGTGTCATTGAGCTTTTTTACAATCTGCTTTTGAGTATCCGATTGTAAAAAAGCTGCTTGAAAAATAGAAAGCCGGAGCTGGGCTAATTTACTCGCCATTCGCTGTCGTGTTGGCCTGTAAGCTAGATAACCAGCTGTGTGTCATCATTGCTGCTAGTGAACTAGTTGCGAGCATCTTTGCGTTTTGGCAGTTTAAGCTAAAATGTCAAGGGAAGTAGTTCACGCGAGAGTAGTTCTTTTAGCTCATGTTATCAAAAAGGATTTACAATGAAAACGAAAGAAAAACTTGAAACAGAAAAGAAAATGGGTAAGATCGTGGATAGAAAAACGCGATGAGTATGGTGCTTCCTGTGGTTTTTTTCGCTACTGAGCGAGTGTTGTGTCATAGACACTCGCTTACTCACTCACTCGGTAGCTTTTAAAACCGACTAGCAGCTCGCAAACTAGCTCAGTGTCATCGAGCCTGAAGACACATTCTTCTAAATTCCAGCCGCTGATGATCTACTCGTCTTTCGCTTCCGCTGCCAGCTGCTGTCTCCTTGGTCTACAGCTGCACCTTCACTGGGGCCCCAACTGGTTGATTGCAGTCAACATATATTTCTTCACGACAGTATTCTCTCTGGGAGGTGGCACCGTACCTTATGTCTTGACTGCAGAAGTGTTCTTACCTGAGGTACAGTATTCTAAGGTATTTTGCTATAAAAGTCTTTTCAGATGATAGGTGTTAATTTTCTTTTCATTGAAAAACTTTTTTGTACGGGTTGACTGTTTGAACACTAGCAATATTGATACAGGGTGTGCAGTACTCGATTCTCGTTCCAAATAATCAAACAAAATAGGTGGTTATTATTTGACCGGTTTTTTTCTTATATCTGTACCCTGAGCTGAGATCTTACTTTGTGATAAATTTCGTGTACACGTGCCAGGGTACGTTATCATTGACCTAGAATCACGTGATTCTAGACAAAGATAAACGTGAATACGTTTCTCAAAGGGTTTTAACGTACCTAACGGTTTTAGTTTACTTTTCATTTTCATTTCCGCTCCACAGACACGAGGGTTCATTCGTCAAATTTACATACTATTTATTATATTTATTACATACTATATATTACAGATTATTATAGGAAGACCAATTATTACAACATTAGACTCTGTTCAAATAGAGAACTAATTGAGGGCGCTGCTGTCCGTATTTTATTATTTTGTTCCATTTTCAAAATAACCTATCGCAATTTTGACAGGCCTTGTGGCTCAGTTGGTAGTGTGTCTACGTCTACCTGCTGAACTGAAATGTTGTGGGTTCGATCCCCACCCGGAGCAAACATTTGTGTGATGGGCATGGATGTTTGTTCTGTGTCTGGGTGTTACTATGTATCATATGTATATATTTACAAAAAAAAAAGTATATATGTATTCTATCAGCCATCTAGTTCCATAGTACAAGCTTTGCTTAGCTTGGGCTAGATGGTGTTGTGTGAAATGTCCACAAATATTTATTATTATTATTATTATAAAAAATTCAAGGAAATTTGACACACGTGTTTAGAAGCTAGAAGACTAACATATACAAAAACTGTGCCGTTTTGACAATATTATTTACATACAGGTCGAATTGATAACCTCCTTTTTTTTAAGTCGGTTAAAAATTAAAGCAGCCGACAGGAAATGCTTCGCACGCGATTCAGTTACGGATCGGTTTTGATTAACTGAATTCAGAAACAGAGGGACCGAGGGTCTCCTTTTAGTGTTTTTTCGAGGGTATCCCATTAAATGTTTAACCAATCATGTCTTCTCTTACAGGTGAAGAACTTCATGTCCATGCTGGTGATGGAATGGGCATGGCTCTGCAACTCCATCATCCTCTTCATATTCAACCCCCTCCTGAAAGCTATCGGTCTTGGGCCGGTCTTCTACATCTTTGCAGCTGTTGGTGCTTTCACTGGTGTCTACTCTATTTTCTACGTACCTGAGACTAAAGGTCTCACAACTGATGCGATTCAAGAGAGGTTTACGAAGAAGATGAAGAGGCCCGATGTTGTTTATTAGTTATATTAAATAGTTATATTAATTAAGTTTGTTATATTTATTTTTTACCCAAAGATATTAGAGATGAGTTATTGTATTTTTAGGGTTCCGTACCTCAATAGGAAAAAACGGAACCCTTATAGGATCACTTTGTTGTCCGTCTGTCCGTCCGTCTGTCCGGGTGTCAAGACCTTTATCAGGGGAATGCGTGAAGGTACTGAAGGTATCGAGTTGAAATTAAAACCATATACGCAGATCCATAGTATCTTGCTGCAAAAAGAAAAATAAAATTTATCAGTTTTCGTAAAAAAAAGTTACAGGCGAATATGTCGTAAAAAACGCACATTTCGACACTCACAAGGGAATCAAAACCTATGGGGTACTTCCCGTTGACCTAGAACTATGAAATTTGGCAAGAAGCAGCATTGTGTTAGAGTACACATATAGGAAAAAATCCGAAAACGTGACATTTTTAATTTAATCACAAAAAATAGTGTCTTTACGCTTGGAATGAGGGTCCAAATTTTAAAGTTTTTTAACCGTAATATGTGGGGTATCATATGAAAGAGCTTTATTAGCATAAGTTAAAATAGGTTTTTAAATAGGAAAAAAAGGAACCCTTATAGGATCACTTTGTTGTCCGTCTGTCCGTCTGTCCGTCCGTTTATCCGGGTGTCAAGACCTTATTTTTTGGAATGTCCAGCGAACTTTTTCGTATGAAAGTGGTTTTACTAGAATTGTTCTATCTAAAGAATGCGCATTTGTAATCTATTAAACGTACACTCAACAGCATATCAAACGTAACGAAATCGTAAGTAACACTGCAAACCCCGCTTTTCTGCAGTCGGGTATTTTGTTGACGTCACAACGTCAAATAAATCAATGAACTCCGGCTGCACGCACGAATAAGTATGACTCATTGTCCCGTTACAACCGCGCGCGGTGGCTGAGTCCTGTTACAACCGTTACATCATCATCATTTCATCAATGTTTTGTTATGACGTTGTCACGTTAAAATAACGTTCGTAAACCGACTTTACAGACACGTTTTTTTTTTCTTTTAACACAGGAGTTATTAAGCTGATTTTTAGTACGCTCGTTCGAACTAAACTAGATGCTAGTGCTTATGTATGGCACCCCCATGAGAGCACATACACACTCCTACTTGAGAAAGTTCAGATATATGATAAAGATCCGTTCCATATTATTTTAATATAGATACTTGCTTCGACATTTTTAGGGTTCCGTACCTCAATAGGAAAAAAACGGAACCCTTATAGGATCACTTTGTTGTCCGTCTGTCCGTCCGTTTATCCGGGTGTCAAGACCTTTATCTCGGGAACGCGTGAAGGTATCGAGTTGAAATTAAAACCATATACGCAGATACATAGTATCTTGCTGCAGAAAGAAAAATAAAATTTCTCAGTTTTCGTAAAAAAAAGTTACAGCCGAATATGTCGTAAAAAACACACATTTCGACACTCACAGAGGAATCAAAACCTATGGGGTACTTCCCGTTGACCTAGAACTCTGAAATTTGGCAAAAAGCATTGTGTTAGAGTACACATATAGGAAAAAATCCGAAAACTGGTGATTTTTTATTTAATCACAAAAAAAATGTGTCTCTATGCAAGGAATGAGGGCTGCCTCAAACGTTCGCTCGCTCGGATCCGAGTGGGAGGCGCCGCTACCCCATACTCGGATCCGAATGGTGAGCAAGGAATGTGTTAAATATTTTTACGATGTATATTTTTCGGTTTATGAAGGAAAATATAAAAAAAATATGATTTCCCCTTTTATTTCGTTTGTACGGAACCCTCGGTGGGCGAGTCTGACTCGCACTTGTCCGGTTTTTTATTTTATTCATCGATAGGATTGCGTTTGGTCGCAAACAACTGAATTTATGCGAGATGCTAAATAACTATTAGGCGTAGCGGAAAACATCACCTAATTTCAACGTCATGAAATACAATGTTTGCTACTAACTTACTCGCAACAAATTGACATCTATTAATACCTTTAAACGAGCAATCCTTGTATTTAAATAATCTGAATCTCGGAAACGGCTCCAACGATTTTAATGAAATTTGGTTTGTTGTACAGCAAGCGCAGGCAGCGTAGGACCTTAAGAAGCGGGAAGACTTTGGATGCAAAGCCGCTTCCAATTGTTCTTTTTGGAAGTCCATGGCAGGCCTATGTCTAGCTGCCAGCAGTGGACTTCTTATGGCTGAGATGATGATGATGATGAATAATACGCGTAACCAATTTGCGCCTTATGTAGAAAAAATCAATTCACGCTATTTTTATTAGTTTCCATACCAGTTACCAGAAATATATATGTAAGACTGGCCTTGTGGCTCAGTTGGTAGTGTGTTTATGTCTACCTGCTGAACTGAAAGGTCATGGGTTCAATCCCCATCCAGGGCAAACATTTGTGTGATGAGCATGGATGTTTATTCTGTGTCTGGGTGTTTCTATGTATCATATATATATGTTCATATGTATATATTTGTAATTTAAGTACCTATTTCTTAGTTTCACTGAAGTAGGTAAAGGTCTATGGTTAGTTTATACATAAGAGTCAAACATTTTTAGTAGGTAAATATTTATTAATTTTAGTATAAAAATTAAATTTATTTTTGTGATTTAATCACAACACAATTTAACAAAAGGAATAATAAAAATAAAGTATTTCGAAATATTAATACACAAAACCCTACCTTATTTATTTATTTTAGAAACACCAACAGTATACATATTACATTGACTTAGTAGGTAATCTCTAATATAGGTTCTGATATGCATACCTTTAACCTTTAACCTTTGGTACCATTTTGATTATACGAACTAAAAACAATTCACTAAGCTGCCTCACTGAAAAATTACAAATAATTTGAAGTACCTGGGCGACCGAGCTCCACTCGGATTTTTTATGACTGAAATACGAGCAAACCCGGGTTCACTAAAAATTTAAACCTAACAAGATCGATTTATCGTCCGCTAATTTACCTACAAACCAAATTTCATTAAAATCGTTGAAGCCGCTTCCAAGATTCAGATTATATATATATAATTGCTCGTTTAAAGGTATTAGGTTGTAATTAAAACAATATAAAGTTTATAATGCTAATCTGATAAGACTACATTTCGTAATTGTTGCAGATTTACATAAATAAAGTAGGCACGTAATGATATTTATTCAGCTGTGTCAGTATTTTAGTTTTGTAAGACTGCACTGGTGAATTAATAAATAAGTACCTGGGCGACCAAGCTCCACTCGGATTTTTTAATGACTGAAAATACGAGCAAACCCAGGTTTACTAAAAATGTAACCTATTCATCAACCTATTCTATGTATTTGATATTCGCAGCTTTTTGAGTAAATTCGTACAATCACGTAAAAATTAGGACAAGTGGGCAATCTTATTTATGATTCACCCACATGTATTGAATTAGCTATGTTATATTTTAAACTCATCTCATTACTTTTGTTACATCAGGTTATCAACAATGACGACGCCTGCTTGCTGACGAATGAAGATTTAACAACTTTATAATCTCCTTAACTGCTATGTTTGCCTGGTACTTAACACGTTTATTAGACAAATTAGATAATGAAAAACGAGATGCTCTCTGTGTATTTATTAAATTTATTATGAGAAATTATGTACTGAGGACAGGCAGCTCTTTGAATTTGTAATTTTTTTTTAAATATATATTTTTTACATAAAAATTTCAAAAATGGGTAAAACTGTGCAATTTGCCTCCACTGGACTGAGTAAGTAAGGCTTTGTTTATTTTCTAGATCAAATTGCAAAATTAAGTTTTAAATCTAGTTTGCATGTTTATTTGTTTAGATAGTTGTTTATTTGTTTGGATAGTGACACCCGCGAGGTCGTGTTTTTCAACCAATCATGACGCAACTTGGTACTTGGCAATTTTCGGTTGAAGTATTTTCCCCGGCCATGAATTTGTTTCGTACATCAAATTTTCCGTTGTTATTTGTAGTGGGTATCAAAATCCCCAATTTTCTTCCAACCTCCTAATTAGCTTTTCAAGTATTGTCCTAGAAAAAAGCATTATGCACATAATATTTTTTTTTCTTTCCTGCCAGTCTAGAACTGAAGGCGTCTTCAGCATAATACAATTGTAACAATTAATTACTCATTTATTTTTAGTTTGCAGTCTCTGCGGTTGTATGGGCATCATGTTCGCCTGGCCTTCCTCTACCCTGCGTCTCTTCGAGTCAGATGAAACCACGCTCCACCGGCCCATGACGGAATCAGAACTAGCTCTCTTCGGAAGCTTGGCATCTATCGGGGCCATGATTGGAACACCGCTAGTTGGATTCCTGCTGGATAAGATCGGGAGGAAGAATTGCGCTATTTTGTCATCTTTTTTGGGAGTGGTGAGTTTTTATTTAGTTATCAATGAGATTTTATCTATAGAAAGGTTAGGTTAGGTTAGGTTAGGTTAGGTTAGGTTATTAAATATGAAGTAAAAGCATAGCAAATTTCGGTTCTCAGCGCTTTCGAGGATAAGACACATCCTTATGGCCTTTTAGTATCCTTGGTCTTGTCTTAGTGTTGCAATTTCTAAACACAAAGGATGGCATTGTCAGGGTTCACAAGACACGTGTTAAGCAGCGTTGCCCGACGTGTCGCGACATAGAATACTCTTTGGTCGTGACTGAAGGCGAGTCGGGCGATTATGTTACTTGAGGCACAGAACATAATAATGTTTTGACTTCCGAAATTAATAAAAAACCGGCCAAGCGTGAGTCGAACTCGCGTACGGAGGGTTCCGTACCAAACGTATCTATAAAAACGGCAAACAATCACGTTTGTTCTATGGGATGCCCCTTAAATATTATTTTTATTTTTATTTAATTATTTATTTTTAAAGTGAATAATATAACTCAATATTCTGTGAATATTTCATGCGTCTTCCTGTTTCCGTTATCAAAAACGAGCAAAAAAATCACGGTTGTTGTATGGGAGCCCCCTTAAACATCTATTTTATTCTGTTTTTTAGTATTTGTTGTTATAGCGGCAATAGAAATAAATCATCTGTGAAAATTTCAACTAACTATCACGGTTCATGAGATATAGCCTGGTGACAGACGGACGGACAGACAGCGAAGTCTTAGTAATAGGGCCCCGTTTTATACTTTGGTAGGGAACTCTAAAAATCTAGGTGTCAACACCACACACCAACAACACCACGATGACACGATAAAATTCATGCTTGTAAGAATTTATAACAAAAAATGTGTTACAGTTCTCACTCAAGACTCAACATAACGAGTGCTTTCGGCGTTCTCGGCGTCTGTCTGTTCTGTCCTACACTAAAACGACTTTCTAACGATAATACATACAAATCTCAAAATTGGTAACATTATAAGGTTCACTTTGATGTAAATCAACAAATAATAATTATATAACAAACACTATTAATTTTTTGTCATTTTAAAATGAAATAATTAATTCACGTTGTCGTAACACATAAACGAGAGACGCTAGATGCAGCTTACGTCGATATAATATTCCTAATGTAGGTAGGTTATAATGCCGCACGCCGCACAGTCATCTTGTTTTATCAAAGTCACGCTAGATGGCGCTTTTATCAATATTCTCTTTTTCTTTAGACAGACCTCATGGCTCAGTGCTAGAACGACTGCTTTCTGAGCTGTAGGTCGTGGGTTCGATCCCCACCCAGGGCAAACATTTGTGTGATGAGCATGGATGTTTGTTCTGTGTCTGGGTGTTTCTATGTATTATATGTATGTATTTACGAAAAAAAAAGTATATATGTATTCTATCAACCATCTAGTTTCCATAGTACAAGCTTTGCTAAGTTTGGGCTAGATGGCGTTGTGTGAAATGTCCTAAAAAAACCCTATGCTTACAATTTCAGAATATTTCTACTGTTTAGAAAATATGTGAAATTACAAATATTCATAGATTCATAGCACATTTTGCTAATTAATCCTGTTTTCTGTGTTCATATGTTGCATATATTTTATTTGCCGGATATATTTATCTATCGGCTCAAATTCAATTTTGGATTTAGGTAAATGATAGATTCCTTTAGTCCATTTTCGTAACTGTTTTTCATAACTAGCTACGAAAGAAGAATTTTCTTTCACTGTTTCATAACATTTAGCACCGTATGTTACATTTTCCAGATTGCTTGGTGTTTGATCGTCTTAAGCCCACGTGTGGAGGTTCTACTGACAGCGGTTTTCATCGCCGGCCTTAGCGGTTCTATATTCCTGGTAGCTCCTGTTTATGTTGGGGAAATATGTCAAGAGTCTATCAGAGGTGCGATGTGTTCTGGTACAATGGTGATTTATGCTGCGGGGATGCTGGTGTCTTATCTACTTGGAGGGTGAGTGGAAACAGTTTGAACGTGTTTCTAACTTTATGGTCCTGTGCCCCCATTCCGTATGACCATCGGTCGCGGTACGTGAAATTGACGTGGATGTGTGATAATGGAAATTAAACTTTAGAGTTTCTAACTTACAGTGTAATTTTCGTTGTCAACGCGCCCACAAGTCAAGTTCACGTATTGCAACCGACGATCATACGGATTAAGGGCTTGGTGTCTTCTGTGTACATTTTGTAGAAAAGAAAAGATATTTTTAAAGGCTATGGTGATTCATACAATATAATTCATACTGGTCAGCTGGGGTTTTATCAGATTTAAGAATTACTGGTGAACCTAACGTCGCTCTAGATAACTTTGCTAATATACAACTACTGTAAATGAGTATGTTTTCCTTGTTTTATAGATTTAACAGATAAATAAAATAGTATGTTCCATACTCTATTACCAGAACCTCATTCTCACTCAAAGTATGATCAAGATATTTGCAAATCAAGTAATTTAAAGTAACCTATTGCAGGCTTTTGGAGTACAAGACTATGTTGTACGTGAACCTCTCTTTAACTTCAGTGCTGACTGCCTTGCTTGTTGTTTTGAAGGAATCTCCAATACATTTGATGGCTAAAGGATTAGATAAGGTAAGCAAGAATTTCTGTATAATGTTTAACAAAGCTTTTCATCAGGGATTCAAGGATCTAAGACATTTTTTAAGAGTTGTCATTTGATCATTGACCATAATATGTCGGACCACCTGATTATGAGCAAACAATAAAGTCTATGGTGACTATGGCAAGGTAGGCGGAGCGTGGGACGTCCAGCTGTAAGATGGGTTGACGTTATAGTAACAATTGGAGTCGAACTTGGACTCGATTGGCACAGGACTGAGGAAGACGGCAGTATAAGAGAGAGACCTATACCCAGCAGTGGCTGTGGATGCTGAATAAAGTCTAAGGGTAACCTCACCAGATAATCATCATCATCTCAGCTAAAAGAAGTGCACTGCTGAACATAGGCCATGGTTTTTTTTTCATGGATTTCCAAAAAGACCGGTTAAAAGCGACCTACATCCAGCGCTTTCCTGCCATTTGTATGAGATCATCTGTCCATCTCGTGGTTGGTCTTCTTACGCTGCGCTTGCCAGTGTGCAGTCTCCACTCGAGTCGTCGCAGACCTATACCAGATGTTTCTAAATATTTTCTAGTTACGTCTTTGAGTATACCTACTGAAAAACTACTGGTTTGGTATGCCACTTGCGTTGATATGCTAGTTCCCATATATCCTTTATTTCTTGTATTTCGGAGCAGTGGTGACACCTGCTGAATCTAACAAAAGACGGAAAATATGAATCTCTTGGTGCTGGACACATGTCCAATCCAAAAGGCAATGATCTTTGCCTTTTGGATTGGAAACTTTGGGTATCTGGGGTCCTAAAGTGTTTGGTAGTTTTTCTAAGAAATTTTCTAAGTGACTGACAGAAAGAAGAAGTAAAAATTTGGAGCTTATCTCGGTCAGTGGATCAGCATTGCTATTCAACAACTAATTTCGCCAGAGCTTTTAGGGAACTTTTCCCAATGTCTCTAAGGTTCGATTTTAATCTGTACTATTGTATTTATTTTCGTGTTTGTCATATATGTTTGTTTCTTATGATGTCTTCAATTTATTTTGTTCGTAGAAATATATTGATATTTAATAAATTAACTTTTCAGGAGGCAGCACTATCTATAGCTTTCTACAGAAGTGTAGAACCAGATTCGAAAGAAGTTTTGGAAGAAATGACTGTGATTAGAAGAACTTTGAATCCTGTGATGGACGGTAAGTTTTCTTATCAGTATATTTAATTTTCTTGTTCTATACGTTTCACCATTAAAACATCGGCTTAGTATATTCAATATTATAGTTTTATGATGTTTAGAGCTTCGTGATAAACGAGTCCGTCACCCAAGGCCCCTTACTATGGAGGTCAGAGGAGGGCGTGAAAGATCCTCGTCCGACACCTAGGTCGACGGCGGCGCATCGGAAGGTCCGAAAGGTCCTCACACTCGCGCTCTGCTGTTTCCTTCTGGAGCATAACTCGCTCACAGAAGGAAACCACCGCCTCCCACGATCTCTCACTTCCAACCGTTGATTTCAATAGCCTCGCTTAACATTTTGTTCGCGTTTTGTTTCATTTCAATGAGTTAACAATCGGTGAACCCTTAGAATACATTACTAGTAACATTGTTTCAAATCCTCTTCAATACTAAGCACATCACCTTAGGTAAACACGTAGCTGTAAACTGTTGATTTAATAAACTGGTTTAATTGTAATCTCTTTATCTACTTTAACACAACATGATAATAAATATGGAACGTCAATGGTTTTAACTGTTGGAAATCCCGTGGTGTCGAATTGATGTATAATATTACGTACAATTTAGAGTTTTACAATTTAGAGCCTTTAACTTAAGAGAAAAAAACTTAAAATACTGCAAGTAAATCTAATGGTAGGTATAACTAGTTATTTCTATAGTACGTAAAAACGGGTAGTTTTGTAAGAGACGGCTAATTTTGATGAGTCTTATCTTTAATTCTTATCATATTGCAGTAATTATTCAACCGTTTAATTAAGCAAATAAACGGAATTCTGGTCTCGAAAATTATATATTTACTTACAGAATTAAGAAAAATATAGTTACTTAGATAAACATGCATGCGTATCTACGCAACCATGTAAAAATTGATGGAAATTCACACAATTAAAAATCAAGTGTCCACCAGTGGGGGACACGGAAGTGGGGGTCAACGATTATCAACTTTTTTGTATAGACTACTAGTTGTGGCCCGCGGTGCTACACGTGTAGTAAATAATAATAATAATGAATAATAAATATTTGTGGACATTTCACCCAAGACCATCTAGCCCAAACTAAGCAAAGCTTGTACTATGGAACTAGATGACTGATAAAATACATATATACTTTTTTTTTGTAAATATATACATATGATACATAGAAACACCCAGACAAAGAAAAACATACATACTCATCACACAAATGTTTGCTCTGGGTGGGGATCGAATCCACGACCTTTCAGTTCAGCAGGTAGACGTAAACACACTACCAACTGAGCCAAAAGGCCAAATAATGATGATAATAAAATATTGCCCTAAATAAGTCCTTCTCCAAGTACTAAAGAATCTCTGTGCCAAATTTTATAACTATTATTTCAGCCGTTTACCAGTGAAAAGGTAACATAGAGAGAGAGAGAGAGAGAGAGAGAGAGAGAGAATTATTTAATAAAGAAATTACATATTATCATAGACTTCTATAGATGCCCCAAGTGTATGTACCTAGCGTGTCAACAAGTACAATAAAATCTTGGTCGCAGGTGGCGACCAAGATTTATTTAATTTCAGATGATATATACTTCCAATTCGATATTTTGTCAACTAGTTACTAGCGTACAAGCACGCGGATGCATTGGGTTGAATAGATTTCGCGCGAATGGAACATTCCATCGCAAAATCGTTTGTGTGACATCATAGTTGGTACAAAAAATGTGGCACGCAAGGTTTTCATATAAATGAAGTCGCATGCTTCATCTACTATATCTGTGCATATTATTGTACACATAATACGAGTAGCATACACACAAGAAGTTTATTGTTCTATGGCAGTCATGCTAAAATTCCTTTAGACTTACAAAACATATTTCCAAAATTTCAGATGTGACACTTGAAGAAGAAAAACAGTTGAAGCCGCAGCCAGAAATATCAGAGAAAATGTCGGTTTGGAGGTTTATAAGTAAGTTTATTTAGTGTAAAAGAAAACATTTCAATAAATCACATAATTTATGTCTTTCATCTTTACGCATGCAGTGTTCACTTCTAGAAGGTCGTACATCCTCATGCGTATGTAAACTTGTCTTGTAAGAATACGTATTTTATATTTGTTACGATCATATAGTGGACCAAGTAAAAAAAACTGTGTTCTTTTTTCGGGTACCGTAATAACTACGAGGAATACTCACAAATTTCCCATATCCGTCTTTCTATCTGTCCGTATGTCACAGATATACAGCGTGACTGGTTGAACATTAGCAATATTGATACAGGTTGTTCAGTACTCGATTCTTGTTCCAAATAATCGAACATAATAGGTGGTTAATATTTGACCTAATTATCCTTAGCAAACACAAAAAATACGGACACTCAACCACGCGCGTCGAGAGTCGCGCAATCGTGCGCGCTACGTCATCGAACAACACAAGTTCAATGACCCGGTTATGTGACTTGCGCTCGCTCGGTGCGCGAGGCTGCGCGGTGTACATAAATTCTGGAGTCTTGAGAAAAACTTTAACCGAGGTTTTCTTAATTTGTTTCGATTTTACTTCTGTATACGTTTCATTAGAGCACTAATTCATCATCTCAGCCATAAGAAGTCCACTGCTGGACATAGGCCTCCCCCATGGATTTCCAAAAAGACCGATTGGAAGCGGCTTGCATCCAGCGTCTTCCTGCCACTTGTATGAGGTCATCTGTCCATCTCGTGGCTGGTCTTCCTACGCTGCGCTTGCCGGTACGTGGTCTCCACTCAAGAACCTTTCGGCCCCATCGGCCATCAGTTCTACGTGCTATGTGCCCTGCCCACTGCCACTTCAACTTGCTAATCCGCTGTGCTATATGGGTGACTCCTGTACGTCTACGTATCTCTTCATTTCTGATTCGATCTCGTAGAGAGACTCCGAGCATAGCCCTCTCCATAGCTCGCTGCGCGACCTTGAGCTTCCTTATAAGGCCCATAGTTAGGGACCACGTTTCAGTGCCGTATGTCATCACTGGTAACACACACTGGTTGTAAACTTTCGACTTGAGGGACTGGGGTATATTGGACGAGAAGACGCTTTTAAGTTTCCCGAACGCTGCCCAGCCGAGTTGGATACGACGATTGACCTCCCTCGCAAAGTTGGACCTGCCTAATCGGACCGTTTGTCCTAGGTAGACGTATTCGTCAACAACTTCAAGAGTGGAGTTCCCCACAGATATTGGGGTGGGCACTACATGGGCGTTCGACATAACTTTCGTTTTGTCCATGTTCATTTTGAGGCCCACCCGTTGGGAAACTCTATTGAGGTCTTCGAGCATCGTACTGAGGTCTTCCATCGACTCTGCCATGACTACTATATCGTCGGCAAACCGAAGGTGAGTGATGTGCTCGCCGTTAATATTGATGCCGAGCCCTTTCCATTCCAGAAGCTTATAGGCATCTTCCAAACCGGCGGTAAACAGTTTCGGAGAGACAACGTCTCCCTGCCTCACGCCTCTTTTCAATGAAATTGCCTCTGAGTTCTGGTCTTGTACTCGGACTGACATGGTGGCGTTGTTGTACAAACACTTCAGCACTTCGATATACCGATAGTCAATACGGCATCGTTGGAGAGCCTCAAGCACCGCCCAGGTCTCGATCGAATCAAAGGCTTTCTCATAGTCCACAAACGCTAAGCAAAGGGGCAAGTTATACTCTTCGGTCTTCTGTATCACTTGCCGCAGCGTGTGGATGTGGTCTATGGTACTATAGCCTTTTCGGAAACCGGCTTGTTCGGGAGGCTGGAAGTCATCGAACCTGCGTTCAAGACGATTCGTGATGACCCTTGAAAACAGCTTATAGACATGGCTCAGAAGCGAGATAGGTCTGTAGTTCTTCAGCAAAGTGTTGTCTCCTTTTTTGAAGAACAGCGCCACCACGCTTCTGTTCCATGCTTCTGGCGTTGTACCTTCAAGCACGACGGAATTGAAGAGCCTCTGAAGGACTTTCAGTACCGGTGTTCCACCCGCTTTCAGTAGCTCTGATGTAATTCCGTCATCGCCCGGTGCCTTGTTGTTCTTGAGCTGTTTCAAGGCCATCCTAATCTCGTACAGGCTGATGTCCGGGATATCTTCGGTATAATGTCGAGTCAGTTTGGCTCTTGGATCTTTACCCAAACTGCTAACAGGTTTTGCGACCGATGTGTATAACTGTCCATAGAACTTCTCGATCTCCCTCAAGACTTCTGCTTTGGTCGACGCTAGACTGCCATCTTCTGTCTTCAGCTTCGTCAACTGGCTCTGCCCAATAGACATGTCTTTTGCGAACACTTTGGAGCCTTTATTCCGCTCTATCGTCTCTTTAATACGATTAGTATTAAAGGTACGGATGTCGTGTCGCATAGACTTTGATATGAGTCTATTGAGCCGCCTATATGCTTCGGCGTCACCGGAAGACTGCAGTTGCAATGAGCGTCGTTCAGCCATGAGGTCGAGGGTATGGCTCGAGAGCTTTTGCGGTCTATTTGTACGGTGGGGTTTATAAAACTTCGCGCCCACCGTACGGACAGTTTCCACAAACCTGTTATTGATCTCATCCACCGATGCGCAGCTTTCCAGGCACTCGAAGCGATTTGATAGTTCGAGCTGAAAGCTCTTGGGGTCTTGGATATGAGCGCGAGTAGGTCGGAGTGTAGACTTCATCATACGGGACCTCTCAAGTTTAACATTAATATTCAAAGTGCCTCGTACCATTCGGTGATCACTTCCGGTTTTAACCATGTTGATCACAGAGACATCATTGAATATTTGTTTCTTGGTGGTCAGGATGAAGTCTATCTCATTTCTCGTAGAACCATCGGGACTCAACCAGGTCCATTTCCTATGAGGTGGCTTCTGGAAGAAAGAGTTCATCATGAAGAGTCCCTCTTTCTCCAGGAAGTCGGCCAACCTCTGTCCCCTGGGGTTCCGTTGTCCATATCCAAATTGCCCTACTCTCAACTCATTTTCGCATTTCCTGCCCAGCTTCGCATTGAAGTCCCCCATAACAACATTAAAATAGGTCTCTGAAGTGTGTATGGCCCTACTAATGTCCTCATACATCACCTCTACCTCATCATCGGAGTGTGCCGAGGTCGGTGCGTATACCTGGATGACCTTCAGCGAATACCTCTTGGATACTCTGAGTATCAGGTATGCAACCCTGCTCGATACACTGTCGATGGCAAGAATGTTGTTAACAAGGGACTTGTGGACGAGAAACCCGACACCACCTTGGGACTGTTGGTCGCCCTCCCGGTAGTAGAGTAGGTTACCGGATTTCAGGGTTATCGTGTCCTCCCCCTCTCGTCGGACTTCTGATAACCCCAGGATATCCCAATGTAACCTACCCATTTCTTCTTCCAGCTCAGCTAGCTTCTCGTCTGTCCTCATCGTGCGAATGTTGTGTGTTACCAGGGCCAGTCGTCGTTTATGCAGGGGGTGGTAGCCGGATCTCTTCCGGAGATTCTTAGCACCCCTTGCTCCGCCGTGACCGGGACCGCTACCATAGCCCGGAATAGCGGAGCTGCCGGGGACTGGGGGCCTGGTATTTTTGTCTGTCATAGGGGGTTTTTGCCAGTACTCGCCACGCTTGGCAGGCGGGTTGGCGAGCGCAGTAGGGGGCGTTTTACTCAGAATGTGCTGCTGCCCACTTCTGGTGGTATTTCCCTTAGCCGGTTCTTACGGCACCCACGGGAAGAAAGGGGGAGGTACTATTCTAAGCCGGTACCCCACGGTAAATAGTAGAGTAATAGTAGAGCACTAATTAACATGCCCTTAAATATTTCTAGTGTTCAAACAGTCAGCCTGTATATAGCTAGCCAAAAGTGAAAAAACTGCGTCCCCCACTTACATTTCTATACTATTAGATATAGAAATTCATGATTACCGATAGTAGTACCAAATATTATCAAAAACTTACAATGAGAATATGTATTCGGAACACTCTAAGATCACAACTTTTTGGGATATAGCAATATTTAAAACACTTAAGTCGTTATAGCACCCATACCATTAACCTCTTTTCAAAGTGGTCTAACAAACAATACTTACTCAGTGGTTTTGTTTTAGATTACAACATTGTAATAGCTACGGAACTCTTACATATGTGTGTCTCGACACGAAGATTTATTTTTAAAAATATATTTTTTTTCCAGAAAAATCAAGCTCAACCCGCAGAGCGATCTCCCTAACTCTCATACTGATGACTATGTCAGTTTTCCAAGGGTTACCAGTAGTTCAGGTCTACGCAGAACCTCTCTTCGAAGAAGCTATACCTACAATGTCTGCTAATTTAGGCAGCATCCTGCTCGCTGTGGTGGGGATTGTAGCTGGAGTGGTTGCAGCGATTTTGACTGAAACCTCTGGCAGACGGGTAAGATCCTTGATGTTTATGTATTCTAGTTTGGAAATATTTGGGTCACTCATGGTATCTAAAGCTTCTTTAATTGTTTGGGCATGGTATATAAAATAAATCAGGTCAATCAGCATATATGAAGTCAAGATATTGTTTAGGTTCATAAGTTTTCGGAAATGCCGCAGATTTATAAAATACATCATTATCATTATTTCAATCTCAAGTAAACCACTTCAGGACAAAGGCTTAACTTCCACTTTTTTTACAAAGATCGGTTGGAAGTGGCTTACATCCAACATATTTTCCCCACTTGGAGTGGTCATCTCTTTACCTTGTGGTTGATCTTCCTACGCTGCGCTTGCCGGTGTGTGGTCTCCACTTGAAAACTTTCAGCCTCATCGGTCATCAGTTCTACGTACTATGTGCCCTGCCTACTGTCATTTTAACTCGTTTACCTCAACTAGCATTATTTTATAAATTTATCGACAGTTAAAAAATTACACACATCCGACGGGACTTGAACCCGCATTATCTCGATCTGTATCTTGGAGCTTTTAGCATTTTAGCAACGAAGATAGATATATAGATAAACTCTTTATTGTTCACACCTTAACTAAAACACTAATTACGTAGTGAAAAAGGCTTAAATGCTAGTGAAACAACAGGCTAATCGCTAATAGCGATCTCTTCCTGGCAACCTTGGGATGGAGAAATGATAATAATAAATAGATGGTGGGGTAATTAACAAAGAGAATAAAAGAGAGAAAAAAATATGTATACAACTATACAATTACAATACATAGGTACGACTAATACAAGTTACATCCTAATACATAAATTAAATTAAATAAACTAATATATATATACATATATATATATATATATATATATATATATATATATATATATATATATATAATACTTGTTATATTTAATAAGATAAAAATAAACAATGAAAATCGCAATGAAAAACAGAATCAGTGAGTTGGTAACTGCGTCAGATAAAATTTCTCCACTTGTGCTTTAAAGACAGCGAGTGATGGAGCTTGTCTAATTGAGACTGGCAACAAATTCCACAATTGGACTGCTTGGAATGCAAATGATTTACCATAGAAAGTCGTACATTGTACATTAGGAGTCTTTAGAATGAAGTTGTCATTAGATCTTAAGGGTGCCAAAAGCAGAAGAGTTCTTTTAGGTACACATCGGACCTTTAGGAGGTGGACAGGTCTTTTAGGAGGTGTCACATGGGATAGTCGAAACTTTGAACACTCTTTTTTGCTGTCTTTTTAGCATTATTTTGTTTTATATTCCAGCCACTACTGATCTATTCATCATACGCGACCGGTGCCAGCTGCCTCTTGCTTGGTCTTCAACTGCAGTTTCATCTAGGCCCCCACTGGTTGATAGCTGTTAATATGTACTTCTACACGATGGTCTACTCGTTTGGAGCTGCTACGGTTCCTTATGTCCTGGTAGCTGAAGTGTTTTTACCGGAGGTTTGTTTCAGTATTTTGTTTTATTTGGTGATAAGTCTGTTCTCCATCACCAACTTAACTAATGTTAAGTGACTGGTGAAGTATTTTATGGAATGTGCTTGGAAGAAACTGGTCCATTTACTATTTAAGGATACAAAGAAAAATATCCATACAGGAAGCATATTTCACATTTTAGCAGGACGATAAAATTGAAATTAAAGCATTTCTTTAGTCTAGTCTCCAGTGTCGCCGTATCTTTGTCTAGATTCTATCAGATTCATTTTGGTGAGAATACACATGAAGTTCATGGCCTTAACCCACCTTTCTCATTCGACCATAGAATAAGTTAAAGGTCGTCATACCTAAGATATCGTATATCGTACATATCTTGGTATTTTCAAGGCTAGAATGGATCGATTTCTTTTCGATCGAGATCTGCCTTTTCAACATGCGACATTGATGTAAAGGTTTTTTTATTTACATATAACTTCGCTTTGATGAAGTTTTCATTTTTAAAACTAATATAATCAGTTAATATAATGAAATAGCAGTATAGCGGTGACGTGTTGACTATATCTCTCTCGCTCTCTCAGTCGACTTTACTGAAACATGCACTTGAGTCAAGTCAAACAAAAGCTCGGTCTCATTCAATACTCACATAATTATAATTATTTTAAAAATTAAAAAAAAACGACTTCAAAACACGCACTTCATTTAGTTGCATGTCACATTTTTCCAGTTATTTTCCTATAAAACAAAAGTATTAACCGATTTCGATAAAATTTATATGGGACCACCTCTGAAGTAATATGACCTATCAATATAAAAATAATCATCAAAATCAATTCATATTTGGCGAAGTAATCGCTGAACAAAAATAAAAAATATATTTTTTTTCTATTAAAAAAACCGACTTCCAACTTACTAAATCCTTCACGATTGTAAACTTTTTAAAGAGACCTCTCTTTCCTCGCTGTTTTTTTTTCTTTTGTCAAGAATGCGATTTGTCATTGAATGTCAAATGCACAGAATTCGCCCTATTTACATAGGTCAAATGCTCGTATTCGGAGATTAGAAAATGTGCAGATGTTTATACGATAATCCTCAATATTTGTCACTTTTGCAAAGAAAAACGTGTAGGTGGAACACTGCGATTCTATAATCTGACGCACTTCACTCAGGAATACAATGAAAATATTTTCATTTTAGAGATTATTCAAAAAGTAATAAAGCGATGTTTATAAAATAATCATGGGACCAACTTGGGAGCTTTCTCTATACACCAATTCAAGAAACACAAAAATTGGTTCTCGAATGACGGAGTAGGTATTTCGTGTACATACATAAAATATATATATACGCTACGAATTGTTAACCTCCTCCTTTTTCGAAGTCGGTTAAAAATACAGATGAATTGAGAAATTCCTTCTTTTTAAAAGTTGGTTAAAAATTAAGTTTTCAGCGCACCTAGTCACTTGTCACTTCAAAAATCATAGCTCTTTGAAATGAAACAAATTTTAACGGATTATCGAGTATTTTTACATAATTCTATGACCTGAAGTTTAGAGAGACAGACAGCCCTTGGTCACAGGTGACACCGTTAAAATTTGTTTCATTTCATTTCATAATCGCGAAAACATTAGTAAATATAATCATAACTCTGTTTCAGATAAAGAGTTTGCTTACAATGCTGGTGGTAGAATGGTGTTGGATCTGTAACGCCATCATCCTCTTCATCTTCAACCCGCTCCTAAAAGCCGTGGGTCTCGGCGGGGTCTTCTACCTGTTCGCTGCAGTCAGTGTCGCCACAGCGGTATACTCCATGTTCTATCTACCAGAAACTAAGGGACTCACCGTGGATGCTATACAAGATAAGCTGGTCAAGAAGAGAATTGAGAGGAAAGACGGAGTTTATTAGAGATCTATAGTAACATCGGCATGCATATCATAAGTAATAAAATACATATAAACTAAAAAGCGCTGGATATTTTCAGAACACGCCATCTAGTCCCAAACTCAATAAAGCTGAACTATGGCACCCGAATGCAGGGGATTCCAAACTTTTTTAGTTCGCAGTGCAATTATAGACTTAGTATTTTGTCTCGGCGACCTGGATAATCAAAACTAGGTCCAATTACTTATTAGAGGAGAAAAAAAAAATAATAATCGGACTCGCGCACGAAGGGTTCCGTACCATTATCTATAAAACGGCAAAAAAGTTCACGTTTTTGTATGGGAGCCCCCCTTAAATATTAATTTTATTATCTATTTTTAAAATGACCAACATGACTCAATATTCTGTGAATATTTTAAGCTTCTACCTGTTGCCGTTATCAATATCGAGAAAAACGAGCAAAAAAAATAACATTTGTTGTATGGGAGCCCCCTTAAATATTTATATTATTCTGTTTTTAAAAATTAATATTTTTGCAAAACATTAATTTCCGCACGTTTTTAGGCCTTCGTAGAAAGGGTGCAGGAGCCTATATGTGGGTATGTATGTATGTTTTTATGATTCTATAAGGCAGCCTATAGTCTAAACGGCTTAACCAATTTTGATGTGCGAGGTGTTATTAGATTTGTCTGCACTTTTTGAGTGTCGTAGGTTATATTTTTTTGTAATAATAACAATAATACGTAATCGCAAAAATTAAATAAAACGCGTTTTTTCGTAACCTCCAACGAACTTTTTCTTAATAAACTAGTGATTTTACTAGAATTATTCTACAGAATGCGAATTTATAATTTTTTACAGCGATTGTATATTTTCTCACAAAAACACGTACACTCAACAGCGTATCAAGTGTAACGAATTCGTAGGTTAGACTGCAAAAATAGTTTTTCTGTTTCCTGGGTATTTTGTTTTTCTTTTAATATAGATACTTGTTGTTATTTTTAAAATAAATTTAATTCACGTTATCGTAAGACATAAACGAGTGACGCTAGATAGTGCTTACGTCGATATAATATTTATACTGAAGATAGGTATGTAATGTAAAGTCTTAACGCCGAACAGTCACCTTATTTTATCAAAGTCGCGCTAGATGGCGCTTTTACCAACATTTTCTTTAGATATGCCTACCATTTCTACTGTATAAAAAAATATGTGAATTTCACTCTTCACTCGCTACGGTGTTCCAGTGCGCCGCAGCGCGCAGTTTGGGAACCACACATAACTGATAAAAAACTTACATAATTATATTTTTATGTAAATACATATGATATATCTATACACAGAACAAACACTTTTACTCATCACACATAATTAAATGTTTGTCTTGGGTATTAACTATAGAAACACTAGTTCCCGCAATCACGCAATAAAGTTGGTGAACACACTCTAACGCGACGTATGCGGCGGAAAATAAAAAAAAACAAACATTAGAAAGAGCCTTAGATCACATAAAAATGTGATCTAAGGCTCTTTTATTGTCATGCGGGTTTGCGCCCGCGTGCGGGCCAGCTCCGCATACGTGCCGCCCGCAACCTATACATAATTGGGGTTCCGTACCTCAATAGGAAAAAACGGAACCTTTATAGGATCACTTTGTTTTCCGTCTGTCCGTCCGTCCGTCCGTCCGGGTGTCAAGACCTTTATCTCGGGAACGCGTGAAGGTATCGAGTTAAAATTAAAACCATATACGCAGAACCATGGCATCTTGCTGCAGAAAGAAAAAAAAACTCAGTTTCGTAAAAAAATGTTACAGCCGAATATGTCGTAAAAAACGCACATTTCGGTACTCACAGAGGAATCGAAACCTATGGGGTACTTCCCGTTGACCTAGAACTATGAAATTTGGCAAGAAGCATTGTGTTAGAGTACACATATAGGAAAAAAACCGAAAACAAGACATTTTTAATTTAATCACAAAAAATAGTGTCGTTATGCAAGGAATGAGGGTCGAAATTTTAAAATGAATTAAACGTATCATGTGGGGTATCATATGAAAGAACTTAAAATAGCATTAATTAAAACAGGTTTTTAAATATTTTTACCATGTTTGTTTTTCGGTATAAGAAGGAAAATTAAAAAAAAAATGATTTCCCCCTTTTATTTACTAGTTTGTACGGAACCCTCGGTGGGCGAGTCTGACTCGCACTTGTCCGGTTGTATATTTTATTGTAATGCGTGCCACACGCACCCAGGGCGCGACGAAAATATAATAATATAATTATGAAAACATTATACTTACACATTTTTTGTTTAAGTTTAAAACTTTACGCGTGAAAATAATTGAAAAATCATCATTAAAATACATTTATTGTAAATCAGCACAATACCGGAAACGAACCAGCACACGGCTTGTCCGAGGTCACCTCTCCGCCGCTGAGTTATGACCGACCCCTTTAGAAAATCCAGCTCTAGTCACAATAGGCCTCTATATGTCGTGCTGAGTTTATATTGACACAGTAGACTGGCAAGTCTACTTTCAAGTTTATTTGAGTGTCAAAAATAAATGTCCATGTAATGTTATCAACTGCTTCATCTGTATCAAGCACCGATAATCCGATCGTGTATGGAGTACTGCTGCCACCTTTTTGATGGATCAGCCAAGTATCAGCTGGAAGCTTTAGTATCAGTTGACCGGTGAGCTGTGAGGTTAATCGGTGACGATAAACTAGCTACCAAGAAGCTACTTAGTCTCGAGCGCCGCCGTAAAGTAGCATGTCTGTCTATTTTCTACAGGATTCATTTCGGGGAATGTGCGCTCTTGCGCACACAACTTAATTCCACCCTCACCATTTCACTACAGGACTAGTAGAAAGTCAGCGAATTACCACCCATTTCGTTGAAATGCCAAAAATCCGTACTCAGCGATATCGATCCACATTCCTGTTGCGTACTGCACAAGAATGGAATTCTTTGCCGCCATCTCTGTTTCCTGAGACCTACAATCTTGGAATTTTCAAGAATCAGAATCAGATTTTTTAGGGTTTCGTACCTCAATAGGAAAAAACGGAACCCTTATGGACAACAGTCCATCTGTCCGTCCGTCCGTCGGGTGTCAAGACCTTTATCTCGGGAACGCGTAAAAGTATTGTGTTGAAATTAAAACCATATACGCAGATCTATAATCTCTTGCTGCAAAAAGAAAAATAAAATTTCTCAGTTAACGATAAAAAGTTACAGCCGAATATATCGTAAAAAACGCAAATTTCGACACTCACAAGGGAATCAAAACCTACTTCCCGTTGACCTAGAACAATGAAATTTGGGAAGAAGCATTGTGTTAGAGTACACATATAGGAAAAAATCCGAAAACTGGACATTTTTAATTAAATCACAAAAAAAATAGTGTGCAACCCGCTTCCAATCGGTCTTTTTGATAGTCCATTGGGGAGGCCTTGAGGAGGACTTCTTACAGTGGACAGTGGCTTAGCCGATGATGATGAGTTAGTAGTAAAAAATACAAAACCCTTACCTAAATGTATTGGAGTAAGTAATATTGTACACAATCTCAAAAATCCCAGTGTCGAAATATCGCTTGGTATAACGGGATTTTCGGGACCAGGAAGCCCCTTTCCAGCAGCAGCAGCAGCCAGGAAGCAGGAAGCTTTTCCTTGGATCTCGGAATTTGAGATACCGGTTTTTTGTTTTATTTTGGAGATCATTTACAAGGGAATAAAGTAGTTTTTAATATAACTACCGCTAAACCTTTAAAAAAATCTTCAACTGGCTTGAAAGAACATTGAAAAGATAAGGTACTGATACACATGCTCATTATTAGCACAAAAGCATACCATTATCGAGCAATTGCTACTTAGTTGCATATGTGTCAAAGCATTGCTAGAAATAAGCAAGCTCATTTCTAGTATGTATTTCTTACGCATGCTAATAAGCATACTTTTTTAATAGCAAATGTATCAGTACCTATACTATTATAATATAATCAGGCACCTCAGACATCGCTTATTTGCCACTTTGTGTACAAAATCTGTAAAAATTATATATAGTCCGCTTGAGATCTTAAAATGAACAAGCTAACTGCACCCTGGTGACCCAGATAGAAAAAAAAACATTTCATTTATATCAAAACAATATACAAACTACACATACTTAACTAACTAAACTATCACTAAAATCAAATCGATAACCCCAGACCGATAAAGGACTAAAAACATTCCAAAAGTTTAAACTCACTACCAGTGTTGGCAGCGTATCCAGCATCATAGCCGCATTGCCACGTTGAATGGTAATGCTTAAGCGTTGGGCCAAATACGCACCAGAATTTTGGTCACTTGTCGCATCGATTAGACGCTCAGATATTTTTTTCAAAACGAGATGAGTTTCTGGTCCCTTGTATTTATTGATCCATGTTTATTGGAACAATAATACACATGTTCAATAGTGCAGACAGAGAACGAGGTATGTTGACTATCAAATGATATGAGACTGTCCATAGACTATTATGAATTCACATACTTTTTAGCAACAATTTGGAAGTCTTGTGAGAGTAATGTTCTCGAACTGAGCTAGCGCAAAAATATTTAAATTAACCGAAATTGTGTCTATTTGATCTTATGTACATTGTAACAACAATATGCAAGAGTATAGCAAACACGTATTAGATATTTAAATGAAATGAGATTGTGTTTATACAAACTTATGTACCTATATCATGACAACAATGTGCAACGCGAATGTGCATAATTTTTAACCCTCGATGCAAAAACGACGGGGTGTTATAAGTTTGACGTGTCTGTCTGTGACATCGTATCTCCCGAACGGATTAACCGATTTTGATTATGTTTTTTTGTGAAAGGTGAATTTGTCCGGAGTGTTCTTAGCTATGTTACATCAAAATCGGTACAGCCGTTTTTTTGTCGGGGGTTTTAGAGTTTTATAAACTAACTTATTAAAACAAATTCAAAAACGAACAAAATTCTCCCACAATTTTTGATCATTTCTTGAATTTAAGAATTTGAATTAGCTTAGTGGTGCTTTCAGTTAACTACAATGAACGAATACTTATTAGTCGAGTACTGGACCGAAGTGAACGCAGCACAAAGCTCGTTTCAGCCGCAGCTCTTGGCCCACTGTCCTCCTTTCAAAAGCACGGGATACAAGCTAGATATTGGCATTTCGCAGTTTCACTATGACAATGAAAACCTTAACTTGATAAGTTGACATGTTGCGAGTGTATGGTGCTAAGCTGTTTACATACGCCGTTAGATGCAATGAGGTTTTATTTATAGAGAGCTTATCTAATACCTTTTAATGAACAATTCTTGTATATTTGTATATATATATAATCTGAATCTCTGAAACGGCTCCAATGATTTTAATGAAATTAGTAGGTAGATTAGGTGACGATTAATCGATCTTGCTAGGTTTAATTTTTGTGAACCCGGATTTGCTCGTATTTTCAGTCATAAAAAATCCAAGTGGATCTCGGTCACCCAGGTACTAATAGAATATGACGTAAAAGCATAGCAAATCTCAGTTCTAAGCACTTTCGATGATAAACCCGCATCTTAAGGTCTTTTAGTATGTTGACCTTATTATATTTTGGTGTTGCACTTTCTAATCACACAGGATGGCATTGTCACAGTTCACAAGTCACGACACGCGTCTAACAGCGTTGCCCGACGTGTCGCGACCATGGAACAAAATACTCAAGAGGTCGCGACTGTAGACGAGTCGGGCGATTGAGGCTTGCCTCACAGAGCTGGGAAAACCTATTTACGTTTAATACATCATTGTGCTAAGCTGTTTATTTGAGCAGTTATATGGTTGAGTCTTGAGACAAACGTTCGAAATTTTCTACTTAACATGAATAAGGGTTATTTAATGCGAGCAACTGTGTCACACATCACATGTTTATAATACATTTAGGTACAAGTTTAACTTTAGAAAACTCAAAAACCCCTGACAAAAAACGGCTCAACCTGCCTGGCGTCACGTGACAGCCAACTTTTTTCTTTTGAGGCGCGGCACCCTAAAAATTTCCAGTAGGATAATCATGAACTCTCCAGTATACACAAGTAAGTTAATAATACCTAACTCCCTGCTCATCCAAGTCAGTTAACTGGCTCTAAAGTTAATATAAGTTTAATTGGTTAACTTTAACCGCGCCTGATAGTGGTTTTAGATTAGAAATAGTTTACGAGGTTCGCTATTGTGCTTAAATAAGGTTTGTGTACATTAGGACAGGCCGCAGCGGGACGACGCCGACCGACCGTGGGCCGCAAAATACTATTAGCATACCAAAAACGCGGCAACGGGCCGCATTGCATTGATGAATTTTAAGAAAAACACACTTTTTTATATATTTTATTTTTGTTTTTTATACGTTATAGATCTACGATTGACCACCAACTCGCCTGATGTTAAGCGATGGTGTGGCCGTCTCTTAACATCAGACTCTAGCCTTGAAAATTCCAAGATTGTAGGTCTCAGGAAACAGCGATGGCGGCAACGAATTCCATTCTTGTGCAGTACGTAACAGGAATGTGGATGGATATCGTTGATTACGGATTTTTGTCATTTCAACGAGAAATAATAAGGTAATTCGCCGACTTTCTGCTAGTCCTGTAGTGAAATGGAGAGCAAGAGCTTCACGACCTAATTCCACCCATTAGGTCGTGAAGCTCTTGCGCACATTCCCCGAAATGAATCCTGTAGAAAATAGACAGACATGCTACTTTACGGTGGTGCTCGACACTAAGTAGCTTCTTGGCAGCTAGTTTATCGTCACCGATTAACCTCACAGCTCGCCGGTCCACTGATTCTAAAGCTTCCAGCTGATACTTGGCTGATCCATCAAAAAGGTGGCAGCAGTACTCCATACACGATCGGACCTGTGCTTGATATAGATGAAGCATAGTTGTCCCGGTGAGAAGTATCGCCTAACCTTATTAATGATGCCAAGCTTTTTACTAGCCAGTTTAGCCTTAGATTCAAGGTAGCCCTTAAAGTTCAGTGTTGGGGTTAACGTGTATATTTATGTTTTTATAGCAACCTGACGGCCGATGGGGCCGAAAAGTTCTCGAAAAGAGATCACAAACTGGCAAGCGCAGCGTAGGAAGACCAGCCACAAGGTGGACAGAAGATATCATACAAGTGGCAGGAATACGCTGGATACAGGCCGCTTTCAACCGGTCTTTTTGGAAATCCATGGGGGAGGCCTTTGTCCAGCAGTGGACTTCTTGTGGCTGACGATGATGATTTTTACAACATAATTTATGCAGATATTGTATAGAACTACTTACATTGTACGCAAAATAATAAAGATTTTTATGTCTTATCTTATTTGGACAACATGTTCAAATTCATATCTAGCTAAGGCTTGTTACTATATAGGAACTAGATGTTTGATAAAATACGTATATACCTACCTAGTTCCCGTCACGTAATAGTCTAGTAAAAATAAGATTTGTGACAACATAAAAGTATATTGTTATTTAAATGAATATACTGGTGTTTTGAAATACATTTGACACAATTTCACAATGATATTATAAAAGCTAATTTTGTTACCTTTACACGCTCATACGGCTGAACCGATCGTTATGAAAATTAGTATAGAGATAGCTTTGGACCTGGAGACGGACATAAGCTACTTATCATCATCATAATCATCACTGTTTTTCATAACTACGCGAGTGAAACCGCGGAACACAGCCAGTCTATAACTCTGGGATTATTGATGTATGATTTTTAGTTATTTTCCACATAATTTCAAAGAATCCCTCCAGTTGCAAATACTGCGATCTGCTCCATACAAACGGATTTATTTTTACTAGACATTTAAAAAGAAGTTCGCGTTTACGAACAAACCAGCGCCCTTTTAATGTGACGGGAACTTTACTATACTTACATGTTTTTCTATACTTACCTACTCTGTATACTTATACCTAAAATCAAACCCTGTTTTGACAACAAGTATCTATGTTAATAGAAAAACAAAATACCCGACTGTAGAAAACCAATTTAACATACAATTTCCTTACGCTTGATATGCTTTTGAGTGTACGTTTTTAGTGAGAAAGTATGCGTAAAATTGCTGTAAAAGATTATAAATGCGCATTCTTTAGAATAATTCTAGTTAAACCACTTCTTTATTACAAAAAAATTCGTTGGAAGTTACGGAAAAACGCATTTTTTTTGGGTTCCGTACCCAAAGGGTAAAAACGGGACCCTATTACTAAGACTTCGCTGTCTGTCTGTCTGTCTGTCTGTCTGTCTCCAGGCTGTATCTCATAAACCGTGATAGCTACAAAGCTGAAATTCTCACAAATAATGTATTTTCGTTGCCGCTATAACAAAAAATACTAAAAAATAAAAAAATATAAATATTAAGGGGGGTCCCCATACAATAAACGTGTTTTTTTCGTATTTTTTTGCTCAATATTAAAAACGGTCACAGTTAGACGCCTCAAATTTTCACAAATTATTTACTTGTATATTACCTTTCAAAATAAATAATTAAATAACAATAAAGTAAATATTAAAGGGGGGTTCCCATACAACAAACGTAATTTTTAAGCAATTTTTACTCGATCTTAATTAACAGGTAGAAACTTGAATATTTGTAAGTAAATATTTAGAAATATATTAACTATAAAAATAAATACCTAATCTAATACATAAAACTCACAAAATGAAAATAATCCGTGCATCTAAACGCGGTGCGAGCGCCGCGCCGCGGTGTGGTGGTGGCGCGAGCGCGAGGCGGTTGATAAGCAACGGCCGCGCGGGTAGCGGGGGAGGTAACATCACGGAGCGAGCCATAACCGCGCGTATTCGCGCGAGCGTCGTCATGCTGCCCGGATGTGTATCGAAAACCTACCTATAAGTTTGCAATTTACTACATGGAATTTCGTTGATTTCTCGTTATTTTATAAACAGAACTAAACTTTGTAGTATTATAGATGATAGTACGGAACCCTTCGTGCGCGAGTCCGACTCGCACTTGGCCGATTATTTAATTTTCGCGAGAGATTTATTATTATTCCAAAAAAATGTAGCCTATGACACTCTGTAAGTAAAAACGAATCAAGCGACACGTACATGAAAATCGGTCATGCCGTTTGGAGCTGTAAGCGATCTTAGAGAAACATACATACATATACCTACTCGAAAAACATAACCCTCTTTCTTACGCAGTCGGGTAAAAAGAGACTGAGCGGGCTGCATCACACGTTCAAAAAAATTTAGTTTTATTTTTTTCTTATTTTATTGAAATGTATATTTATTTGCGGTGCAACATATGACCTATATACTAATGCGTGTGATAGTATCACACGTTCAAGAAAATTAAGTTTTATTTTTTTCTTAGTTTATTAAAATGTATATTTATTTGCGGTGCAACATAAGACCTATATACTAATGCGTGTGATAGTAACATTCGTACAAAGTAATTTAGAAACATTTTCTCTAAGGTGGACGTAAAGTAGTCTGTTTATATAAATTCTATAGTACATATTAGGCTTGTAATGGAATGGGGAGTATGGAATAAGGCCGTAAAGCTCTTGCACACAGTCGTCGAAATGATTAATTAATCATTTACACAGTCGTCGAAATGATTAATTAATCATTTCGACGACTGTGTGCAAGAGCTTTACGGCCTTATTCCATACTCCCCATTCCACCACAAGACTGGCAGAACTAGCACACTACCACATATTTTTATTGAACTGCCAAATATTCGTACCCAACCATTTCGGCAACAACTTTATGCGTACTACACAGGAATAGTACTCCCTGCAGCTTTCCCGGGTTCCTGAGATATACCCCTGAAATTTTAAAGGCTGAAATGAACAGATATCTCCTACATCGTCGTGGTCCATCCTCGACCACACCGTCGCTTAACATTGGGCGAGTGTTAAATAAAAACTACGGGTCACTCATGTCTGTTTTAGTCGAAAAATCCGACTATAGTTTCAACCGCATTCGGTGGTCTTTTTCAAAGGAGCAGCGCAAATGTGGTTTTTATTTAAAATGTGTGAAAACCACGTTCGTTTCCATTGTAAAATTGGGCGAGTTGTATGTTGACGAAAACCCTAGATCTATTTCATGTAAAAAAAGTTGCGACTGCTTCGCTACCAAACGTTCTGATGTGTGCGAAGCTTTATCGAGCTTTCAGGCAGTCATATGGTTAATCTTGAGTATACAATTTTCTAAAACATAATCAATAAAATGTATTCATTATTTTGAAGTACATTATTTATTTTATTTGACATACTGATTACTTCAAATAAATAGTTTAGCCTGATAACACTTGAAAAAAAAAAATTTTTTTTCAATATTTCTACAATTTTTTTTGTTCTTTTTTTGGCAATATCTAATATTTCATATCTTTGCCTTTATATCAGCTTTATAGTACTTTAGTAATAATAGTCTTTGAGCAAAGCAGCGGACAGACATAGAGACTACTACCGAATCCTAAAAATGAAAAAGATGGTTTAATAAATAGTTTTAATGTTTCACATCTTCAAAGTAACCTGTGACGCCTCAAGTTTTTTGTTCATTTAAATGTATTTTTCCCGAAAAAAAATTCCATTCAGTTGTTTTTTTTTAAGTTTTGAAGTATGAAGTACCAGGCCATCATAAATAAGCAACAGTTCTCAATTACTTCCCCTGGCCTGGTGATTCGAACAATCTGGCTAATTGCCCACAGCCGGAGCGTTAACACTTATTCGCAGATCGGCTCATCTCGGATTTTCCGCGTGCCAACGATGCCGCCGATTTGAATGGGAATCACGATCGCACATTAGGAGCAAGCGTGAGAGATATGTGAAGTGTGAGAGGTATGTAAGATACTTGTTTTTTTAACCGACTTCTAAAAGGAGGAGGATCTCATTGCGACTCTATTTTTTACCCGACTGCGCGTCGCAAAGGATGTTAATGTTTTATTGGTGTCGTTTTTTACGCGATTATTTCGCAAATTATCAATTGATTTTTTTGATATTTGGTATTGAATTATTTCTTCATTGGTGGTCTCGTAATTTTTTTATCTAATACGTTTCAGTACTTTGGTTTTAATACAAAATAACATGAAAAAAACCAGACAAGAGCGAGTCAGACTCGCCCACCGAGGGTTCCGTACAAACTAGTAGATAAAAGGAGGTTTTTTTTTTTTTTTTTTATATTTTCCTTCATAAATCGAAAAATATACATCATAAATATTTTTAAAAACTTGTATTAGCTTGTGCTAATTAAGTTTCTTCATATAATACCCCACACGATACGGTTAAAGCACTTTAAAATTTGGACCCTCCTTCCTTGCATACAGGAATACATCCTGTGATTAAATTAAAAATATACAGTTTTCGGAATTTTTGCTTTATGTGTACTATATGACAATGCTTCTTGCCAAATTTCAAAGTTATAGGTAAACGAGAAGAACCCCAGGTTGTGATTCCCTTTCGTCTTGACAGACAACAAAGTGATCCTTTAGGAGTTCCGTTTTTTCCTTTTGAGGTACGGAACCCTAAAAATATAAGTAAACGAAATTGCGTATTTTGAATTAAATCGGTTGTTTCAGTTTTATTAAACTAACCGAGGATTAGCTATTGAAATTTTCCTTAAAAAAATACTTTTCCCTCAGCATATTCACTCAATATTAAATTTTATTCGCTAGTTTCAGCCTGTCTTATTATTCTTTATTCACATTTTTTCTTAAACAAAAAAAAAAAAAAAAAAAGCAAAAAATCGAGATTCACGACCAAGTACCAGGGACGCATAATAAGGCAGCAACTCTCGAAAACGCTCAGCACCCAACGCGTCAATTCACAATTCGAAAATGTAGAAAACGGCGAACGCAGCCGCCGGCAGCCTTCTCATTAACCCAGAAAATGCTGCCGGCAGTGAAAGACGAAAGAAACTAGTATACGAGATATATTAGCGGGCGCGGGCCCGCGCCGGGTTCAGTTGCAACGCGTCCGCGCTCAAGGTCGCACGTGTGGACGGCCCTTTACACGACCGCGGCACACCGTTCCAAATTCGAACTTTTTCCAAATTCTAATTTTGAACTCCTGATAAAAAGCTTTAGGGGAATTTTGAGCTTTGACTTTTTTCAAAATTTTGATTTGTTTTGGAAATTTTTGCGTGTGTTTGTGTTGTGAGCAGAAAGTCCGGGAATTTAATTGTGTAAGTATATTTTAACAATTTATCTTGAAATAAAAAAGTAAAAAAAAATAGAAATTATTTTGTAGGACAAAAATCAAAATTCTTATCTGGCTAGTTGGCGGTCAATCTTAAATCTATCTAAAGTAAAAAAAAAAACTTCGAAATGATTACATTTCGCATCCTAAATTGTAATCCGGATTTATTATGCCAAGAAATAATGCAAAATGTCACAATGAGAAGATGGCCCGTTCCCAGCAGTGGGACAGTTTGTATAAATAGGGCTGATAAAAAAAAAAAAAAAAAAAAAAATGCAAAATGTTAAGGTAGAATGCAAAAATGCAACGAATGCGATTCCACAATTTTGAAGTATGAATTTATTGTTATTGTGACTTAATAAGGTCTTAAATCACAAATAGACACACGGTTTCGATAACTGTTGAACATTGTAACAATTATAAATACTGGACAAGTTTTCTTTAAAAAAAAAACAATGAAATCGGTTTACAATTAAAAATACCTATATGAAAAAAAGCATAATTGACAAATAGAAAAATATACAAAAATAAATCCGGCAAAGTACGAGTTTCATCGCACACCGAGGCTTCCGTACACCCATGCAACATGAACACAGACACCGGAACTAATTAGCAAATGCTTTATATCTATGAATGTTTGCTAACCGACTTCCAAAATTCTCAAACTCGACGTTCTCAATTCGTCGGAATCATTTTTAGGGTTCCATACCCAAAGAGTAAAAACAGGAGTCCCGTTTACTAAGACATCACTGTCTGTCCGTCTGTCCGTCCGTCTGTCACCAGGCTGTATCTCATGAACCGTGATAGTTAGACAGTTGAAATTTTCACAGACGATGTATTTATGTTGCTGCTATAACAACAAATACTAAAAAATATAATAAAATAAATATATAAGGGGGGCTCCCATACAACAAACGTATTTTTTGCAAATTTTTGCTCGATATTGATAACTGCAACAGGTAGATGCTTGAAATATTCACTGAATATTGAGTTATATTATTCACTTTAAAAAATAAATAATTAAATTATTATTTAAGGGGGGCTCCCATACAACACACGTGACTTTTTTGCCGTTTTTATAGATAATGGTACGGAACCCTTCGTGTGCGAGTCCGACTCGCACTTGGCCGGTTTTGAAATGTTTTATTTTAACTCCATATTTTACGGGACTCCAAGGTAAGGCCACAAGGTAAGGTGGTTCGATTTTCTTTAATGTTTAACATCAAGAAAAATTGAATTGAGTACCGCTTTTTTAAAGTCCATTAAAAATAACATTTAATCGTACTCGATTAACATACTCGTATTTCTCGTACGTGAGTATCCGATAGACGTTAAGATATATCCCGAGATAACAGGTTTTCACTACTTGTCGAGCATAAACCTACTTTTTGAACATTAATCAATATATACCATGTGTAAAAATTATGACAGCATGGAAATGAGATCGCGGGGTACGCAGAAAGGGTACTAAGCCAAAAAGGTCAAAAATCTAAGAAAGAAGAAGAAAGGAAGCGGCACAAAAAGCGACATCGTTTATTGCTAGATATTCCAGAATCTTATTTCAGCTTCATTGTGCGTTTTTGCAGTCTAACTTACGATTTCGTTACGCTTGATACGCTGTTGAGTGTACGTTTTTTGTGAGAAAGAACACGGATCACTGTAAAAGGTTTTGAATGCTCATCCTTTAGAATGATTCTAGTAAAACAACTTTTTTATTACGAAAAATTTCGTTGGAGGTAACGAAATAACGCATTTTTTTATTTTTGCGATAGATGTATTAATATTATTACAAAAAAAATATAGCCTATTTTTTTTTTATTTTTTTTTTTTTTTATAAAATAGGAGAAGCAAAAAGGCTGACGGCTCGCCTGATGGTAAGCGATAACCGTCGCCTATGGACAACTGCAACATCACTGACATTACTGTTGCTTTGCTAACCCGGAAAGGTGCTTGTAGATACCCTTTTTAAAACGCTCTTTGTTGAAGCTCGGCGGGAAAACCTTCCGAGGAAGGACATTCCACATTTTGCTGGTTCGCGGAAGGAAGGAGCGTGAGAACCTGACTGTATGGGATTTCCAGTTATGCAAAATGTGGGGGTGAGCTTTTTGGCGGTTTCGTGAAGTACGATGGTGGAACTCCGAAGCTGGTATTAGTTCAAAAAGCTCTTCAGAGCATTCCCCGAAAAACAAGCGGTAGAAAATGCAAAGGGATCCTACATCTCTACGCAGACAAAGTAAGTCTAGCTTATTAGTAAGCTTGGGATCGTCAACAATTCTAATGGCTCGTCGCTGTAGGGAGTCAAGAGGCTGAAGTTGATAAGCAGGTGCGCCATTCCAGAGGTGGGAGCAGTACTCCATATGGGGCCGCACTTGCGCTTTGTATAGTAGAAGCCGCTGACTAGGTGTGAAGTACCGCTTGGCTCTGTTAAGCACACCAAGCTTCTTGGAAGCAAGTTTTGCTTTCACCTCTAGGTGACCCCGAAACTGAACCTCACTAGAAATATTGACGCCTAGGATCTCCAAGCTCTTCGAGATCTTGAGAGGAACGTCCTGGAACCGCGGAGCTTGATCAAAGGGGGTTTTCTTCGCAGAGAACGCGCAGACTTGTGTCTTCGTAGGGTTGAACTTGACCTGATTGAGGTCACCCCAGTCCGAGATCTTCTCCAGGGAGTTCTCAATATTAGACACAAGTTTGTTCCTGTTTTCCTCCACCTCGGACTGTCGGGCCCCTACACGACCAGAGTACTGTGCATCACCAGTACTATCATCAGCATAGCAATGAATGCTACCTATTTGCAACATGTCATTGATATGCAAGATAAACAGTGTAGGCGATAGCACAGAACCCTGGGGGACTCCAGCGTTGATGGGCATGGCATCGGAACAGAATCCGTCTACCACCACTTTTATTGAACGCCCTGATAGGAAGCTGGAAATCCAGGTGCAAAGTCCAGACGGTATACCATAAGATGGTAATTTGGAAAGAAGCGCTTTGTGCCAGACTCTATCAAATGCCTTGGCAATGTCAAGACTTACCGCTAATGCCTCTCCACCACTCTCAATAGCTGTAGCCCACCGGTGTGTTAGGAACGCTAGAAGGTCACCGGCCGATCGTCCATGTCGAAATCCATATTGACGATCACTGATCAACTGGTGCTCCTCAAGGTATCCTAGAAGCTGGGTGTTAACTACACGTTCCATGACTTTCGAGAGTAAGGAGGTAATTGCAAACCGGATGTACCAGAGCTACTTTCCATGAGGATGGCACACTACCCGAGGTGTAGGAAAACTGAAACAAGCGCGTTAGAACAGGAGCCAACTCAGGCGCGCACTTTTTAAGAACGATAGCCGGGATGCCATCGGACCCGCTCGACTTTCGTGTGTCAAGGGACAGGAGTTCCTTCCGTACTGCTCTCTGGGAGATGCGTACCTCTGGCATAGAACTTTCGCACCGCGGTAATACCGGCGGCGACGCGCCCCCATCATCGAAAGTAGAGTTGGAGGCGAAGAGAGAACCAAGGAGATCGGCCTTGTCCTTCGCACTATGAGCCAAACTGTCATCCGGCTTCCGAAGTGCTGGTAATGTGGAACGGCAAAAGTTCCCTTCGGCAGCCTTAGCAAGTGACCAAAACGCTCTGCTACCAGAAGGGTGACTCGCCAGTTGATCGCCTATCCTGCTGACATACTGATTTTTGGCCTCGGCAACTACCTTCTTGCATGACCTTAGTGCAGCATTCAACTTCTTTTTAAGAGCAGGACACGCAGGATCCTTACTTGCATTCGCCTTGGCCCAGGCGCTGTATGCATCAGATTTGCACTTAGTTGCTACAGCGCAAGATTTATTAAACCAAGGACGACTACGACCACCGACGCGAACGGAAGAGTTAGGAATGAAACATTCCATACCCTGCAGCACAACATCAGCGATGGCATCAGCGCAATCATCAAGAACCTGGTGAGAGAAGCAAAGCTGTATCCAGGGATAGGATGAGTAGAATTCTCGTAACCCATCCCAGTCAGCTGATCTATAGTGCCAAACCTTGCGCTTCCCGGGTGGGCGGGGAGTGATGTGATGTGAAGTTGGCACCTCAGATCGAACTAGGCAATGGTCGGATTTACCCAAGGGAGCCGCGACCGATACCCGATATCGATCTGGGTTGGAGGTCAGCATGAGATCTAGGAGAGAAGGAGTATGGCTATCAATGTCAGGAACTCTAGTAACATCAGTCACCAGTTGTGTGAGTCCGTAAGCCATGGCAAAGTCATAAGCAGCACGTCCTGCATGATCAGTCTTGGTCGAACCCAACCACTCTGAGTGATGGCCATTAAAGTCGCCCAAAACGATCAGTTCCGCAGAAGCGTATTGCTCCATTACTCTGTCAGCCCCCGAAGCAATATGTTCAAACAGGCGAGTTGTCTCCTGGTCTCCGCGGTGAGACCTGTATAGACAAGCATAGATACGCGTTTCACCGTTGTAATCTACACGAGTCCAGAGTAAAGACAGGTCTTTATCTTCCAGGCCATAGAGACGTCGACAACAGATATCTTCCCGCACATACAAGCACACCCCAGCACGAGGCAAGAACATGTGTTCGAGCGTGTAGCCAGGGAACGAGAGATAAGATGTGTCCGCGGGAGATGATATTTGTGTCTCGGTCAAAAAGAGCAAAGCCGGTTTCGCTGTTTCAAGGTGATGGTGAACAGCATTAAGGTTGGTGTGTAAGCCTCTAATGTTGCAGTAGTCCACTTGGAGAGTGGAATTAATAACCGCTGGACAACGTTTACTCCTTTTTGACTTGGCCATAGAAAAATAATATGATAAGGGTGGAAGAGGGTTATTGCATGCACCGCCACGATTCCAAAGGCAAAGTAAGACGCCACTGAATCAGCCAGAAAGGCGGGAGTATGAATGGCTGCCACGGGGTACGGAAGGGCCCCCGGACCCCCCCGGAAGCGACTGCCGGGTTCCACTCCGGTCTCCTACTCCAGCACGACAGCCTCTCCTCGGGATTATGCGTGAGTTGGCGGGACAGCCTCCCAAGGCGGAGTTTAAAAGTCATCCTTGGGTTCGGGTCCCCTACTGACTCACGGGCGATCAGCGGACAACCGTTTCACCGGGTCTCCCTGACCCCCATGACACCCTGTCACGTCCGCCGGACTGGTTGATCCTACTAATCGCCAGACGGACTCAAGAAGCGTAGCGGTGCATGCCATAAAAGGGGAAAGGGGAGGGGCTGGTTCTTCCACACTAAGTGCCGGAACACATAACCGTCGTGACGGCTATATTTAGCGGCACACTTTAAGCGGAAGGGTGGTAACAATCCAGGCGGACTTGTGAAAAGCCCTACCACCACGGTTTGTCAAGTGGGGTGGTGGTTCTGAAAGCACAAGCATCATAATAATGACACCTGTGCTTACCGGACCCGCAAGAGATGCGACGAGCACGCCCCCACGCTTATCTCTCAAAATATCTCCTATGACACTCTGAAAGTGAAGACGAATCTCACGACACCTCTCACATCAAAATCGGTCAAGTCATTTAGGCTGTAGGCAAACCACATACAAACATATACAATACACTCGAAAAACATAACCCTCCTTCTTACGCAGTCGGGTAATACAGTAAGCATCGCCCTCAATGCCAAATTAGTTCTCTACCTGAACAGACTACCAACAAACATCCGGACGGATGAAAGAAAAATTTGCCAGTTGATGAAGATATCTTTTTTCGCTTCGCTCATTTGGTTAACCATATCAATATCAATCATCAAAAGGGTTAACGATTAAACGGTAACCTGTCCGTAAATAAAAACCTTTTTCTCATTGCCTTGTTCCGTTTTCTCGTAAAAGAACATATTTGTACACAACTTTGATGTGTTTGTACAGTTAAACAGATTACAGCATTATTTTTATGAGACCTAAAACGGTTCATATTTTTTATTAACGTGACATTTTGTTTTACAGTTAGCTGTTTAACCCGGCTAGTGCAAAGATGGATCAAAATTACCCAAAGATAATGTATGACTAGAGATTGCAACCCGGTATGTTTCTCAACCCGCCGGGCCCGGCCGGGTTGACGGGTTGGCGAGTTGATGTGTTAGCGATGAAACCGTTAAAGTATTTTATGAAAATTTGCTATATAAAAATGGAAAAGGACAATGATTCAAGGTTACGAATTAATATTTATTTCAAACTAACAAATCAACAATAATCAGTCTCACTCAAAGTCTCAAAATCTCTGATTTAATACAAAATTGATTACTTTTACTTATGGATGGAATAGTAACATTAGTATTAGTAATTATAATTTTTTATAAGTTTAAGCAAGCAGGTCTTTCTCATTACTCGATACAGTGTCCATTTGAAACATAGTATTAGAATATATTGATATTGATATTATTTATTCACATAAGAGCTTATCCACTATTACAACTAGATATTATACTAGTAGAAAAACGAATTATGCATTGTCAGATTACAATAATAGTATTTGAAAAATTCATTTTAGCATTGTAAATTAAATATTTAAATAAATCATAAAAAAATTAGTTAATAAGTGATTACAGAATTGATAATAATTGAAATATAAAATAAAACAAATTAAAAAGTAACAATTTTAACATAGCTGTACAGAGGCTATAGTGATACTAAAAATCTGCTGTATAAGGGCTTCGTCGTTTGGGTATACAATTATCATTGAAAATATAAAAAATGTCATATAAAATTAATGTCATCACAGTACAAATAATTATATGATATGTCATTGTCATGGTAATTAAAATAATAATAAATAAATAGATGTATATTAAATCAAATCGGCTGTATAGAGGCTTCGTCAGTTGTATAAAAATTATCATCAAATTACAAAATACCATTTACATGTAATATCTTTACAATCCAGATAATTATTTGAAATGTCATCAATTGTCGTTATGTCACATATTATGCAATTTAAAATCACGATAATCATTTTTAATGAATTCGTTTACAGTATACAACGTTTTGGATAGCAGCAATTGTTTAACGTTAGAGCAGAACAAAGTATATTTAGTACACTCTTTTATGCAGTTGGGCAACTTATTATACAGTTGCTGGCCAATTACTTTAGGAATTTTTGATGATTTATGTAACCTATGTTGAACTACTAACAGTTTTTCTTTGTGTCGAAAATTACTGTTTGTGATATCACCTCGTGTTTTATACATATCTAGATTTAGTCGGACGTATTTTACGATTTCAAAAATATATACAGATGTAGATGTGAGTATGCCCAGACTTTGGAAAATACTTCTACATGAATCTCTGTATTTAGCCTTTGTTAAAATCCTGATAGCACGTTTTTGCATCTTTAATATACGTTCGTTATCTGTGGAATTGCCCCATAGAATGATTCCATAGATCATTACGGAGTGTATATAGGCATAGTATACCTCTTTTAGATAGGATTCTGAAGCTATAGGTCTTAACTGTATCATCGCGTAAATTCCCTTTGACATTTTGTTGCATGTTGTATTAATGTGTGTTTTCCAAGTTAGGGCAGAATCAAGTTCGAAACCCAACATTTTTACTACATTTGAAGTTTTAAAGGGTTCAGGCCTTTGGGATGTGGGTATTAATATATTTGGATGTCTTGGAGAAACCGCATTAAAATATACTATATTCGTCTTATCCGAATTTAGCTTAAGGCCATTTATGTCGAACCAATTACAAAGTATTTCCATATTATGAGAAATATTTTCTTTTAATTCATCAACATTTTTACCAGATACGATAACGGTAGTATCATCTGCATATTGGATTAGGTCTCCCTTCAGTGTTAGATGAGCAATATCATTTGAAAATATAATGAACATTGCATTCCCCAAGGAAGAACCTTGGGGGATACCAATTTCAGGTTTTAGTGAAATGGATTTCAATGACTTTCCCTTACATTTGATTGTTACTACTTGTTGTCGATTAGTTAAAAAAGATTTTACAAGAATTCCACTCTTGCCTCTAATTCCATAAACTTGGAGCTTGTCTATTAACAACTGATGGTCTACGGAATCAAAAGCTTTTGATAGATCAATAAAGATTCCTGCTACTTTTTGCTTTTTATCTAGACAAGTCACAACTTTGTCCACAAAAGTATGGGCTGCCGATGTGGTTGACCTTCCTTTTCTATAAGCATGTTGGCAATCAGATAGTGCTTTGTTCTTATCTATATGGGCCATTATCTCGT
Organism: Lycia hirtaria; assembly: GCA_947563715.1. Classification (NCBI taxonomy): domain Eukaryota; kingdom Metazoa; phylum Arthropoda; class Insecta; order Lepidoptera; family Geometridae; genus Lycia; species Lycia hirtaria. The sequence continues at coordinate 25,548,491 of OX387383.1, read as the reverse complement.
TTGACATTATTGATTCTATTAATTTAGATATGGTGGGTACAATAGTAATAGGTCTATAATTTTTAACGTCTGTCTTCTCTCCCTTTCCTTTATAAAGAGGTGTTAAACGGCAAATTTTCAAATTGTCGGGATATGTTTTGGATGTTAAAATATTATTGATTAGATATGTTAAGTGATCATTAAGGGTTTCCATAATTTGAAAAAGAAAATTTCCTGATATGTCGTATATGTCTTTTGTGTCAGAATTTTTGATTTTATTCTTAGCTAATTTTAGCAACTCATTAGGTTTAATATGTTTAAAGTTGTAATCAGGGAGTTTTGGTATAGCTTGTTGCAAAAAAGTTAAGGCTTCTTCTCTTTTAGGTGAATTATTTCGTGTTAGTTCATTTCCAATTGACATGAAGTAGTTGTTGATATAATCCGGTATTTCTTCATCAGATATTTGTGAATTACATTCATCATCAATTAATTCCCAGTCACACTGTTTGATGTTCTTATTTGTGTTTTCTTTTATTACTTTCCAGATTTCTTTTTTAGGATTTTTAGATTTATTTATTCTGTTTTCAACGTGCTGTCTTTTATCTTCTGTTAAGCATTCATCTCTTTGTTTTAGTTTCTTATTTATTAGGTTTAAATTTGATATTTCAGGATATTGTCTTTTAAATTCATACAGATCATTTATATCATTCTGTATTTTAATATATTCTTCAGATATCCACGGTACTTTATTATGTTTTCTAATTTTAGTCATAGTAATTGGAAAAAACAAATCAATATTCCATTTTATTTTAGACATAAAGCCATTAAATGTTTGGTCGTCATATTTTTGAAATATACTGTCCCAATCATATGACAACATTGCATTTGTAAATTGAGTAATTTTTTCCGGAGTAAATGAGCGTTTTTCAATGTCAATGATTTGATTGGGTTTAGAATAAATAAGCTTAATTTTGGCTAATTGTGCATCATGATCACTGCGTTCCATTGCAGCAGCTATTCCTTCAATTGTGATGCTATCATCCTGTATATTAGTAATCATGCAGTCCACACTTGTTTTAGAGTAATTATCAATTCTTGTCGGGAACTTTACAATGTTTCTGAAACCATACGTCGTCATTATGTCCTGTAGGGTAATTTTATGAGCGGAGCTTAGCAGAAAATCGACATTCCAGTCTCCCGCTAAAAAAACATATTCATATGTTTTCTTGTGAAGTAGATCGAACAACTTTTCCATTACATTCTCAAAAGTTTTGAAAGCGCCTTTTCCAGTTCTATACATACCGATAACTACTAGGGTTGCATATTTGTTGAGCTTAATTTCAATTGCTGCTAACTCACAATCGTATTCTACTGATAAACGGTCTATATCAATAATTGGTTTAGTTTTAAGACCATTCCTCGTAAAAATTGAAACTCCACCATGAATAAGTTTCTTCCTAAAGAAGTTATTTGCATGATGGTAACCATGTAATGCTATACAATCAACATTATGCTTATTGAGCCAGGTCTCTGATAAAATCAAAATATCAGGTTTATGAATTGATGTTAGGCCGTTTACTGATAAAATCTTATTTTGCAAACTTCTACAATTTTGGTGCATTATAACTATATCAGAGGAACTTAATTGATTAATTTTGGGTGATGTGTCATGTCTAAAAAAATACTTGATTCTACTGGCAACATTAAATTTACTTCAGTGGCAGAGTTAGTTAACGTAATTAAATTACTAAAATGATGTTTTGGTTGCCAAAATATATTATGTATGATTTGCTGGTTCAAAAATTTCATGAAATTATGACATAATTTATTATTCATAGACTTAAAGTTGCTTTTATATAAATTTACGTCTATTAGTGACATATAATTTTTAAAGAATAAGAAACTAATAAAGCTTAAAGCACTAAACTTGTTATAACAACTTAGATTAGATAGATAGACAAACTTTGGTAGCTTTGGTATTTGGTAATATTTGGTATAAACAAAACAAATTCTTATGGGCGCGTCAGAATGGCAACGTGGCAGCTCGCAGCAGTTGTCATGCGAAGTTTCTATGATTTCGCGCTCCCTCCCGCGTCGCGGTTTTCATACCTACCGGGCCGGGCCCGGCTGGGCTCAATCCGGCCGCGCCCGGTGGTGTATTAAAAGGCAATCAATTTTGGTTTGCAATCTCTATGTATGACCCATCAGATATTAAACTATATTTTTTTTGTTCTGTTAGACCTTTATCGGTCTGGGGTAATTGATTTGCCTTTTGTAGTAGATTAATTAGTTAAGTATGTGTGTGTAGTTTGTATATTATTTTATTGTAGTTAATAAAGGCACTATAAATTATTAAGACTACATGTTGTTATTTACATGCTTTAGAATATATTTAGTATTTTTTCTACGTTGGGAGTGTAAAATGTACAAAATTACTACATAATATATAACGATTAACTTTTAAGATATTTTTTTAATGGTATCATAAAACCTATAATTTTATTCAAATTTGTAATTAAACAAGTACTTACTTTAAAAACTTTTTAAGTTAAACGGTTTTATTTACTGTATTTTACTAGAAAAACCCTTCATTTGATACCCATATTGTGGGGGTTGTGTTAAAATATATAATCCGCCATTTTGTGGCGGCGGCCATCTTGGATTTACAATAATACAGAATATACTAAATTGTATTGTCATCAGGACTAAAGGTGTATACCAAATTTCAGATCGATCCGTCAACTGCACGGGGGTAAAATTTCAATTACTAAATTTGACCTAAACAAACAAATAAACAGGTCAAACTAAATAAAACCATTTAAAAAGGAAAATCCTTTGACTGTTCTACTTCCAAAACCCTTAATAAGTTCTTAAGTTTTCTTTTTTAAGTTCTAATTTTTAGTTATGTGCGAGTCAGACTCGCCCACTGAGGGTTCCGTACAAACTAAATAAAAGGGGGAAATCATATATTTTTTACATTTTCCTTCATAAACCGAAAAATATATATCGTAAAAATATTTAAAAACCTATTTTAGCTTATGCTAATGAAGCTCTTTCATATGATACTCCACATTATATGTTTAATTCACTTTAAAATTTGGGCCCTCATTACTTGCATAAAGATACTATTTTTTGTGATTAAATTAAAAATGTCCAGTTTTCGGATTGTTTCCTAAGTGTACTCTAACACAATGATTCTTGCTAAATTTCATAGTTCTAGGTCAACGGGAAGTACCCCATAGGTTTTGATTCCCTTGTGAGTGTCGAAATGTGCGTTTTTTACGACATATTCGGCTGTAACTTTTTTTTTACGAAAACTAAGAAATTTTATTTTTCTTTCTACAGCAAGAGACTATGGATCTGCGTATATGGTTTTAATTTCAACTCAATACCTTCACGCGTTCCCGAGATAAAGGTCTTGACACCCGGACAGATGGACATACAGACGGACAGACGGACAACAAAGTGATCCCATAAGGGTTCCGTTTTTTCCTTTTGAGGTAGGAAACCCTAAAAATAAGAAGTTATAATTTCGGGTAAAAATTACCCTGCCTTACATTCGATGTCACAAAATTAAAATCCACGCATGTCGGGTTAACCGATTTCATTTCTGTCAATGGTTGTCAATCACACTAAACAATTTAAATTCTTATCTGACAACTGGTTCAAAATGTAAAATAACAAGTAGAAAATTAAATTCCGACTTGAGAAAACGTAATAAGATTTGAATACTTCGTTTATTTCCGATTCAATATGTCGTCGAGTCTGTTGGATATGGGGTTTGATCATTTGATGTTAATAAAATCTACACAATTTGGAAAACAACTGGACTTATATGGTTTTAATTTCAACTCGATACCTTCACGCGTTCCCGAGATAAAGGTCTTGACACCCCGACGGACGGACAGACGGACAGACGGACAGACGTACAACAAAGTGATCCTATAAGGGTTCCGTTTTTTCCTATTGAGGTACGGAACCCTAAAAAAACGCACACGGTCGAATTCAGAACCTCCTACTTTTTGGAAGTCGGTTAAAAATAAAGGATACCTAGACAAAACATACACTAGATTTCATCTAGACGATTTTTAAGACCTAAGTTACCAGGAATCTAGAGATAGGTGGCATTCGACTATTGTAAGTATTATTGCATTTGAGACTTAATTAAATAAAACTTAATTTATTATAAATACATAATTTTATTAGTGCATTTATTATTATAAATTGTAAAATATGCATATCAAGTCGTAGATATTCTGTAGACACGCTGATTTATCATAATTGTGAGAATAGTTGAATTAATTTCGGTGTCATAAAAATAAATTATGTAATTTTAACTTAACTTTTTGAAAGCACGCTTACGCAATGTTTTTGTTTATATAGATAATTTTAACCGACTTCCGAAAAGAAGGAGGCCCTCAATTCGAGTGTGTTTTTGCATGTTTGTTTACGCGATTAATTTACTAAATAATGATTTGTTTTTGATGATTCTTTTTTGTTTGGTAGGTAATAAATACCACATGGCGGACCCATATAAATTTTATCAAAATCGATTCAGTACTTTAGTTTTTATAACAAAATGACTGAAAAAAAGTCATCCAAGTAAATGAATTGCGTATTTTGAAGTCGGTTTTTTCAGTTTTTTTAACTATAATTTTTAGGGTTCCGTACCTCAAATCTCCGTCTCTGTCATTCTCTATAGAAATGACACATACGGAGATATGGATTCCGAATCCGTCATCCTCTATGAAAATGGCAGAATCTATAAATCCGTCTCTATCATTCTCTAAGGAAATGACAGAGACGGAATATATGTATTCCGAATCCGTCATCCTCTATGAAAATGGCAGAATCTATAACTCCGTCTCTATCATTCTCTATGGAAATAACAGAGACGGAGATATAGATTCCTAATCAATTCCGAATGAGTTCTGAATACCAGGGCTGCTGTAGCAATAAACGCACGAGAACCAAGATCTTATTCAACAACCGAATCAATCTGGTTTCAGTGGACTCGATATCAATCTTGACTCTGATCAAACCAGCGCCAGATTATACCTGAAGCCGTATCCAGTAGGTTGCGCTGCTTATTCCCTCTCTCTTTTCCTGCATGCTTTAGAGAGATAGAAAACATAAGCTATGCAGCCCTGGTAAGGACTATACTGGCTTTAACAAGAAATTTGAATTGAAAACCAATAGAATATGAAAAGCTGCTCGGCCTAAGCGTAACTTAGTCTAATTTGATATTATATATTATAATCCTGTCTTTATACGTAACTGTATTTACTTAAATACAGACTCGGAGAAAGAAAGAGAGAAATAACATGAGCCCTAGTAGTATAGAGCATCTAATCTACACTAATAATATAAATGCGAAAGTTTGTATGTTTGCTATTTCTACACGCTCAAACGTCTAAACAGATTTTGATGAAATTTGATATGGAATAACAACACATTGTCAAATTTTTCTCCCGAAAAATAATATATCCCTTGATATAATTTATCTGAAACAGCAGGTCATACCGCAAGGCGTAATTTATCGAATCTGAATTTCATCCCAAAAATAAACATGCAAAGTCAATAGAATATGACAATCAGCTTAGCATAGGCGTTATTTTGCTCCAACTTTGTCTAAATCCTGTCTTTACCAAGTAACGGTGTTATACACCTATATTTGTTGTTATAGACCTATATTTACCTAAATACAGGCTCAATTGGACAACATTAACTCGGCTCAGGCCGCCTATTCGATTCAAATTCAGTATTATTCGATTACACGCTAAGTGCAGTAGATTTGGGACAGATTCTTTTGTAGTGCCAAATCGAATTTGAATATCTGTGTCTGCGGTAACGGTACTGCTCATTGTTGCCTCCTCCTTGTTGTTGCGATCCTGGTATTTGATAGTGAGAAAGGTCAGTGGGAGGATAATAGTTTTCTATAGATATCCCTGTTTTTTACCCGACTGCGTAAGAAGGATTGTGTTGCGTTTTTCGAGCGTATGTATGTATGTTTCTATATGATCGCGTACAGCCTAAACGGCTTGACCGATTTTGATGTGCGAGATGTCGTTAGATTCGTCTTCACTCTCTGAGTGTCATACGCTACAGTTTTTTGTAATAATAATAATATATTTCTCGCAAAAATAACAAAATGCGTGTTTTCTTAACCTCCAACGAACTTTTTTCGTAATAAACAAATGATTTTACTAGAATTATTCTAAAGAATGCACATTTATAATATTTAACGGCTATTTTACGCACACTTTCTCACAAAAAACGTACACTCAACAGCGTATCAATCATAACGAAATCGTAATTTAGACTGCAAAAACCGCTTCTCTACGGTCGGCTATTTAGTTTTTCAAACAATTCAACAAGTATATCTTTGTTACATAATTTAGAGATATTCAGATTATACAGATACCAAATGACCAATTAAGGCAAGTATAATGAACATTAAAATGCTCTCGCTAACATAAATTTATAGCTACTCTTAAATATTCAGTGATGAAATTCCAAATACATGGAAGTCCGGTTTAACAAAAACGACAAACGATAAAACACAATTAGTGCGACATTCCTGAAGCAGCGTCACAAGCATCCATGCACTAGATAAAAATTCAATTGGTACCAATAAGCACGGGAATTAATTCTTAACAAGACGGTGTGATGAACTGTACAAGTGCGGGCAAAAGTGTTACATACTTCAATAGTTTTAAATTTTGATATTTTGATATAGTAATTATATTTTTCTCACTTTCTAAGTGTCATAGGCTATATTTTTTTGTATTAATAATAATAATACATCGCTCGCAAAGATAAAAATATGTGTTTTTTCGTAACCTCCAACGAACTTTTTCGTAATAAACAAGTGATTTTACTAGCATTAATCTAAAAAATGCGTATTTATTATCATTTACAGCGTTTTTACGCATATTTTCTTACAAAAACGTACAATTGACAGCATATCAAGCTTTACGAAATCGTAAGTTAGACTGCAAAAACTTCTGCAGTCGTTTTTTTTAAATGTAGATAACTTGTTAATTTAAATTGTACTTACTAACATCTGTTTTGTTAAAATTGGTTGAAAAACATCCCAACACATAAACCCATGCGGACAGATGAAAGCAAATTTTAATGTTGACTGATTCCGAGTTCTTAGTACTCTTCCATCGCTCGCTCAACTATTTTGCGTTTTAGAAAATCGCAAAATTTTGGCAAAAACAAAATACTAGAAGAATAGCATGTCAAATTTAACTAACTTTAACTTAAAATTTGAGGTTTTATATGGTTGGTAAATAGGTTTAACTTTTAACCTTTCGTTTTTTTTTATCAAAAATTAAGCATTTCGTGCGCGCCAGTAGTGACACCGGCCCCGATAGGCCGTCAATGACGCGATTAGGGTCACCCATTGAGCGCTGCATCTCGTACGCGACGCGAGCTTTCTACTAAACGACGCGTATTACGACCGCCTTCTCGAACTTCTGTGACCCTGGTAGCCGGGGAAGCACAAAAGCCAATTCTTATTTGGATGGGTGACCGCGAGGTCACTTTACTGGATGCTGACCGAGAGAGCAACTGTTAACCGGGAGCTCATCTCATTTAAAAAAAAAGACGTGTGGCACTCGGAGACTGCCGCGGTAAAGCTATTGCATAATAGCTTTACGCGCGGTGTGTTAGGTTATTTTCGTTACGGAATTTCTGGATTCGGTCTCCACGCTCAAGGCCCGCGATAGAAGCTATGCAATAGCTTAAAAAAAAGTGATCGCCCAAAATGCTGGTGCATATCTGGCCCAACACATTAGCATTGCCATTCAACGTGGCAATGCAGCTAGCATGCTGGATACGCTGCCAACTGGTAGTGGGTCTGAGCATTTGGATTGTCTTTAGACCTTTATCGCTTTAAGGTAATCGATTTGCTTTTTAACCGACTTAGAAAAAGGAGGAGGTTATCAATTCGTACCGTATTTTTTTTTTATGACCACGAATGACGGAGTAATTCGTGGTCATAAAAAAAAAATACGGTTAAACCAATTTTTATGTTTCTTAAATTGATTTATATAGAAAGCTCCCAAGTTGTTCCCATAATTATTTTAGAAACATTGCTTTTTACTTTTTGAATAATCTCTAAAAGTAAAAATATTTTCATTGTATTCCTGAGTGAGTGCGTCAGATTATAGAATCGCAGAGTTCCACTGACACGTTTTTCTTTGCAAAAGTGTCAAATGTTGAGGTTTTTCGTATAAACATCTGCACATTTTCTAATCTGCGACGACGAAGCATTTGACTTTCAGTAACAAATGTCATTCTTGAAAAAAAAAAGAAGCGGGTGAATAGAGGTCTTTTAAAAAGTTTACAATCGTGAAAGATTTATTGTGCTTGAAAAGTAAAACCTACTTACTCCTCATCCAATGTGTATAAGGAGAAAATAGAGTATAGAATAGAGACTTCAACGCTTGAGCGCCTTGTTTAATTATTATCCTTACTTAAATGTATTACAAGTAAACTAAATAACGTACTTTGAAGTCGGTTGTTTCAGTTTTTTAAACTTTAAAATTATTGTTTAGTTAAGTATGTGTAGTTTGTTTAATGTTTTTGCTGTAGTTAATGACTAATAGAAATAATAAAAATGATTTCATTACTTTCTTTTTTTTTTCAAGATTTTTATTAACTTTCCTCGTTAATGCGGGTCAAATATTCCTCTCTCTCTCTAATCAGCCCTGTTTGTACAAACTGTCCCACTGTTGGGTGCGGGCCATCTCATTGTGAGAAGATGGCCCGCAAATATTGCCATTGATTTTGAAACCAGTTCTAATCGATTAAGCTGAAATGCTATGTACATATTTGGCTTGGATGATAATGCATGTTTAGCTAACGGTGTTCTGTCAAGCTCCGGATCACACCGACCTCTTCACTTGCCATCACCATCACCATCAAATGATTGCTATGTGATTATGTTTTGTCTTATATTTTGACATCATATTTTGTGCAAGCAATGCTTACTGAAAATATAGTTTTAATTCGGGCTTAATAACATTGTGGTCAATAAGTAAGTAAGTTTGTATAGACTGAGCGGCCAGCCCTAGTGTCAGAGTTATTAAGCCGCCGAAAAGCCTCTGACCTGGCTTGACGATTGCTGTTATTAAGAACAAACAACCGGGACCTACAATTTAACGTGTCATCCGACCCACGGTAGCGCTCAGAAAGAAATGCCACCCACGGTCACCCATCCGAAGGCTGACCGGTCCGTGCGTCGCTTGACATTGGTGATCGTTCGAGAACACCTAGTCAAGGTACGCCACGAGCGCTACATTGTGGTCAATTAAATTAAATTCTTAAAATTACTAAATTCAAAACAGTAACAAAATTGTATGATACATAAATGTTCGTTGTTTGAATTTAATCGTTATAATACATTTAATAATTTAAGTGGTGCCGTTAGAATTTACCACATTGACAACTTTTGTGATATCATTCTAAATCCAATATGGCGGACTCCTAAAGATAGACTAATTATTTCTTATGCATGGAGAAAGTTAATAATATGTAAAGCTTGCTAATAAATGTATATATTTTGCAAGCGATCCAAGATATATCCAAGATATATCGGATATGTCTTGGATCTCTCATAAAAGGTAGCCTGAAAATCTTAAATTAAGAATACATGTGTGTTTGTTTTTTACACATTTTTGCACATTATCAGAAACTGTAGACAGAATGCATAAAAAATGATACTAGGTTACTTAAAACAAGTACATTTATGTGGCTTCACATCAGGTGCGTTGTGAGTGGTCAAGCGCAAACCTATTGTGTAATTGTATAAATAAATGATTTCAAAATCACATTAAAACAAAATAATATTAAAAAACATAGGTAATAACAGTACGTTAATCATTTTAAATGTACAGATTTTAAATGTACTCTAAAACACAGGTAATATGGTAATTGGCTAATTATGATAAAAATACGGAAATAGAATCATCGACCCCAATTTATAAACTGATGTCAAATTCATAATCGGTTTGGTACCTCTTTTTTTTTTATAGAAGATAGATCTACGATTGACCACCAACTCGCCTGATGTTAAGTGACGGTGTGGCCGAGGATGGAGCTCGTCGATCTAGAAGATATATATTCACTCTAGCCTTGAAAATTCCAAGATTGTAGGTCTCAGGAAACAGAGATGGCGGCAACGAATTCCATTCTTGTGCAGTACGCAACAGGAATGTGGATCGATATCGTTGATTACGGATTTTTGGCATTTCAACGAGAAATAATAAGGTAATTCGCCGACTTTCTGCTAGTCCTGTAGTGAAATGGAGAGGGTGGAATTAGGTCGTGAAGCTCTTGCGCAATTTAAAAATTACACACATCCGACGGGATTTGAACCCAACCCAATCGATGAACGCCGGCTGCACGTACGAAAAATCATGACTCATTGTCACGTTCCGCCTGAGCCGAGCGTGCAAGCGAGAGCGCGGAACAGGCGATAGAGAGGCACGATCGGCCTAAGCGTTCGGCTTGTGACGCATCTTTATCACGTAAAATTATCGTCCGTAAAGCGACTAAGAGTTTTTATAGACAACCATTACTTTTTTGTCTGTTCTGATTTAAATTATTTTGTGTGTAATTTTTGAACTTTCTATAAATTTGTTTATAAAAGTGTGTTAAAAATCGTGTAAGCAATGTTCACAAATGTGCAGAACGCGCGAACCAGTCGCAAGCCCCGTTAGGTACATGCCGTAATGTAACGTAATATTCGCACTCGACACGCTCGGTCGGCTGCGGCTCTCGCGCTGTCTCCGCTGCTTCACTGGGTTTGCTCAAACGGATCTACCATTTGTTTCTATTTTTCAACCGACTTCCAAAAGAGAGGGGGTTATCAATTCGACTATATATATATATATATATATATATATATATATATATATATATATATATATATATATATTAATGTTTGTTACCTTATAACTTTCGACTGGGTGGACCGATTTTGATGATTATTTTTTTATTTGAAAGCTGGTGCTCCCCGTGTGGTCCCATTTCAATTTGGTCCAGTTCTGACAATGGCATCCATGAGAAGTCGGTTGCTTCAGTTTTTTAAACTAAGTATAATTATTTTACCCAAGATAGATCTACGATTGACCACCACCTCGCCTGATGCTAAGCGACGGTGTGGCCGAGGATGGATCTTATCGATCTAGAAGATATTTTACCTTACCACCTATTTTTCGTTGAAATGACAAAAATCCGTACTCAGCGATATCGGTCCAGTCCACATTCTTGATGCGTACTGCACAGGAATGGAATTCTTTGCCGCCATCTCTGTTTCCTAAGACCTACAATCTTGGAATTTTCAAGGCTAGAGTGAATAGATATCTTCTAGATCGACGAGCTCCATCCTCGGCCACACCGTCGCTTAACATCAGGCGAGTTGGTGGTCAATCGTAGATCTATAATGTATTAAAAAAAAGTATCTTTTTCCGTGTATACTGTGGTATTTTATTAAAGAGTTAGGTATCAAATAGGTTAGTATTGATTGATTTACCAATTAAAGGATCGATCTTACAGTAAAATAATTCTGCTATGCAGTTTGGCAGAACTGTGTCATTGTAAATTTTTGTTATGTAATTGGAGGATAAATAAATAAAATAAAATACATGTTCCTGATAAAGTACAATGACACGTTGAAGCTGCTGCTGTAAGCTCAGCCGATACTTCGGCGGAATGCTAACGGTGCGAATAAGCTAAATATAACTCAGCAGGAATCATAAAGAGTGCATTCATCAAGTGAACGTAGATCCAGTTTTTTATTATATCGATGATATGGATCAACAATTTATGAAACTGTAGACTGATTTAACATGATTCAGGTTTCCATAGTAAATAATGAACCAGTGTAGGTTCATCTATCTATAAAATATTGGAAAGAAAGGTTGTTGAGGATAAAGATAAAGATATATCATGCCTGTCATGTCTAAAAGGCATGTCTGTCTATTTTCTACAGGATTCATTTCGGGGAATGTGCGCAAGAGCTTCACAACCTAATTCCACCCTCCCCATTTCACTACAGGACTAGCAGAAAGTCGGCGAATTACCACCCATTTCTCGTTGAAATGCCAAAATCCGTACTCAGCGATATCGATCTACATTCCTGTAGCGTACTGCACAAGAATGGAATTCGTTGCCGCCATCTCTGTTTCCTGAGACCTACAATCTTGGAATTTTCAAGGCTAGAGTGAATAGATATCTTCTAGATCGACGAGCTCCATCCTCGGCCACACCCTCGCTTAACATCAGGCGAGTTGGTGGTCGTAGATGTATCTTCTATAAAAAAATCAATATATTTATTTGTCAAAACATGTGTACAGGTGCAGATGTCACAGCGTTAATATCGGTCAAACATGCTTTTACCACATAGGGTGTACAAATATGAGAGTCAAGTAGCTTACACTTACATGCTTAAGTTATTTCGTTGTTAAAATATCAATTTAATTACTTAGTTACAACATCAATTTAATTAGTTACAACATCAATTTAATTAGTTACAACATCAATTTAATTAGTTACGACATCAACTTCATTAGTTACAATATATATATTTTTTTAGATTCTTATGTCAATAGTTAATATTAAGTCTTGTTGAAATCAAATTTATCCTGTATGAAGTCATATAAGGTAAGATGAGGTAAGTAGGTACTTTTCCTACATAATTATGAAGTGAATATGAATTATTTCTTTCTCATCTAGCCCATCATGTGGGGTATCCTTAGATAGGTAATCAAAAAACACTGGTGGTGTGCGAAAACCATTTTTTAGTTTAGGGCTCCGTTTGCGAAATACTAAGCTAAAGCGATATTTTTTGATAGAATCAAGTGTCTCTTATCCCCTTCCCATTTACCGGCTAAACGGATGACTTTGGAGATATGAAAAAAAATTATGCCAGTATTATAATATAATGAAATTAAAATGAAAACTTAAAATCATATTAAAACGTAGTTAACGTATTTAGAGAAGAAACAGCTCAATGAGAAGAAATTATAATTTTGTGCCATTCAAACTAACAAAGTTAACTTGTGTGTTCATAGCATCAAATATAAGACCCTGTTCTAAATTCACGCAAATTATTTATCGTTGCCTCAGTGCGTGTTTACCCTATCTACCATTGGTAACATTTCACAGGCGAAGAGTTTAATGCTCTATTTTTTCAAAAAGCTATATTTGTATTTAAAAAAACTTAATGTAAAAAAGAAGAAAGAGAAGAATTAAAGGACGTTCAAGCCATACAAACATATGTGGCTTTTTAAAAAAAAAATAGCATTTATCTCTTCTCCTGTGAAATTTTACCAATAGTAGATAGATCAAACAAGCACTGAGGCAACGTTATGATGTGCGATTGCGGAACCGTATTTGGCGAGTGGCACGACCCGCACTTGGCCGGCTATTGTTACAGTTTTCTATCCAGACTGTAGTTACGATATAAATGATTAGATTCGTAACGATGACCACGTGTCGGCTCAGCCTGGTACGGCACGGTTGGTTGGTCAGCTCTGATGACAGAGCACTGACCTCCCTGCACTCCGGTTTGCATTCTGTTTCCGATACTATCTGTGGATAATATACCAAAGAGTTTACGGCTTTAACCATAGACAAAGATTTTTTCTCTTCGCTCAAATAGAAGGCGTGGAAGCGAAAACTTCTAAAGATCGGTTGAAACGCGTTTCATTAACCGACTTCTAAAAAGGAGGATAAACACAATTCGTCGAAATCTTTTTATTTTGTATATGTGGGAACATACACAAAGTCATATGCGTGACACACAGAGTCAGGAAGCGTATGCTCATATCTCATTTCGTGTTAAAGCGCTTTGTTCAGATTTTCCGAATTTTCACCATGAAATAATGTTTTTTTTTTGCTTGAAGTTGGCATCATGCTTGCACATTTGCTGTTTGTCCAGTTTGTAAAATAATGTTAAATAATAACTGCACCATTACTGTGAAATTTTTCAACGTTTCGTACTAGGCTAATAAAGATGTAACTTTACAGAAGAAAAAACATCTTATATCTGTATTCCGAGAACGAGACTGAGAGGAATGCAGTTGTCTACGTCGATACTTAATCTAGATTTTAGCATAGCAATGAATGTGGCTTGTTTTATTTTAGTTTGAGGGTTCCACTCTGTTATTTTTCTAATTGTTCGTTTTTAAGACCGGTTTTAACCCGATCCCAAAAGAGGGGTGCTATTAGTTTGACGTGTGTATCTGTTATCGTAGCTCGCAAACAAACATACCGATTTAGATTTTTTTGTTTGAAAGAGCATAATCAAAAGTGTACTTAGCTATATTTCATCAAAACCGGTTCAGCCGTTTTTTATGTCAAGGATTTTAAAGTTTTCTAAGCTTATTTGAGTTATGTAAGCTAGTTTTGCAATAAATATTACGTATTTCTATGTCTTCTAAGTTCTGATTCAAAAAATGTTCTATGTAATGTGCGAAAAGAAATGTATGTTCTTGGTAATATGAAGATAATTTTCTACATGGTAATTCTTAGTCTATTCACCTGCTAGCGGAGGCTAGGGTCTTTTCGGATAGACAACTAATGTGGCAATGAGGGCGCTGCTGTCTTTATTTCGTTATTTTGTTCGATTGAAACGTTAGTTCCCTTTTTTGCCGCAATAATTCTATATCCAGACTCTATATTGCCTCTTTGCTTCGACAGTGTTTGAAACAAAGGTCTGCGCAAAAGAGACAATGTGATATTGCAAACTGACACAGTAGTGCTGACACAGTAGTTTACTTTCAGCTTCGCTATTTCACGTGTAAAAAATATCACTTTTTTTGATAAATAAAATCGAATGCGGCGGTTTGAATAAATAATAATTTAAAAAAAACACGTTATTGAAGGAAATAGGTGATATATGTTTATGTTGAAATCAGTAAAACTGTTTGGAAAGCGGTCTGTAGAGCATGCCAAAGACTTTTCGAAAACTACTCTCGGCAGTCGGGTAAAAATGTATTCGTATAAATTGCACGGAACTCTAAACTTTCGACCATTTTCAAGTTTTATCTCTTTATAGTGCAGTCGTTTCACGTACTAAATGTCTTTATTGCGCTGCGTCTAACTGCGGGAATAAAATTGTAAGCAGCACACGCACTGAATGAACAGTTTATGGTCGTATTGATTATCCTTCTATACTCTGATTACCTGTCATTTAGATATCTTCATCATCATCATCTCAGCCATAAGAAGTCCACTGCTGGACATAGACTTTTTGGAAATCCATGGGGGAGGCCCCCATGAATTTCCAAAAAGACCGATTGGAAGCGGCTTGCATCCAGCGTCTTCCCGCCACTTGTATGAGGTCATCTGTCCATCTCGTGACTGGTCTTCCTACGCTGCGCTTGCCGGTACGTGGTCTCCACTCGAGAACCTTTCGGCCCCATCGGCCATCAGTTCTACGTGCTATGTGCCCTGCCCACTGCCACTTCAACTTGCTAATCCGCTGTGCTCTTTATATCTCTAACTATTTAGATATCAGGCGAATATAACATACATGGAGGTAAACAGTTTTGGAGCAACCAAAGGGAATATGAATAAAGTTTAAGATTTCAATAGTAATTTAAAAGGTGTTTTTTTTTTTTTTTGTAAACTGGTTTATTTCATAACTTCTTGAATCCTTCTTTATGCTCGGAAATCACTAGAATTACTTTTAACCCTTCGCTTGTTTTGGATTCAAGTAAGCACTCAAAGGTGAAATACAACTTAATCTGTGGTCTGTACCAGGCGCTCATAAAACATCAATTTCAAGACGCATTTTAATAAACTTCTCCGTAATTAACGAAACAATTAAATCTAGATTTCTAGTTCAGCTGTCTCACAGAGACCTACTCGTAAGTACCTGTGCAGATCTAAAATACCAGGCGATCATAGAATTCGAAGAGGTGTTGCTATCGAACTATTTGATGCTTGAACAACTCGCTAATTAGGCGAGTCTCTCGAACAATAAAGCTTATTGTTTGTCTGAACCGGTGGAGGGTAATGAACTACGTTTTGGTCTATCAGGCTAGGATAACTTTACAAGAATCAAATTAGTTACGATGGCTGTACCTGTATAGGCTGAGTTGAAAGTCCTAGAAGTTAATACCAGTAAAGAAGAAAAAAGTTACTTTTTAGCTAAGTGTGACGTTTACCATCAATAAAGCGACTTGCTCTTTTCGTCGCTTAGTTGTTTAGAAGACTTCAAAAACAGTACTTTTTTTTCTTGATGTTGGCATCATGCTTCTTTACTCATTGCTACTCATTGCATTCATATTCTAAAATCTTTTTATTATTTTTATTTTTCATAGAATTCCGGGAAAGCTACCAGGAAACCAGAATACACGAGTATTTAGCATAGCAACTTTAGGAAGTGAAATCACTACAGAATCGCAAGACACGATTTGAATCTCAACTACAGCCTCAAAATGTCTAGATAGAGATTTTGATATCCTCGCGAACGTAGCTTTTATAGCAAATACAATAAAGCTTAAAATAAAATAGAAAAACTTATCTATCCCTAAGTTTTTATGAACCGACGCGGCAAATTTTGTGTACTAGAATGAATCGCTAGTAAACATTCTATTATCTTGTGAAAATAGAAACAGCAGCGCCACCATCGCGTTGGTTGTTAAAAGCGACAGACTCGGTTTCGGATTCTAGCATTCTTTTGTTTTCATGTTTTTGGAACTGTTGAGTCAGAATTTAATATTCCAGACGAGACCGGTCTCATTCCGATGTTTGTACTTTGCTTTTCATAAAAACATTATGCATTTGCTCGAATTCTTGGTCTAAATACTTTAAACATACCATGAAATTACCATTTGTCTAAGCGTTATTTATAAGCATAAAAGCATAATCCGGTTTCGTTCTATTGACTGAACTTACATGTAATGAATTTGGTCAAAATCTTTCTTCTTCAAAGCACAGATCCGATTGTGTATGGAGTACTGCTGTCGTCTTTTTGATGGGCCAGCTAAATATCAGCTGGAATCTTTCGATAAAATATAATAAATTATTAAACCTAAACACGCCTTAGTGATTAATTCACAGACAACGCAGACATACAAACATAAAAGCAGAATGTCTTCTTTTTGAAGATTAATTATTCCCAATAAAATATCTTTCGATTGCAGGCAAACCCCAAAGTTAAGGCCCCTGAGTCGTTTGATTAAAAAATAAATTAAAAATAACACACTTTAAAAAATCGAACGGAAATTTCTTGCGTGTTAAAACCGTTAAGCAATACACCATCAATAAGAAAGGAAGAAAGCAAGAGAATTAAATTTGTAACAACGTTTTCACCTGCTAAATTAATAAGCGCCAATAAATCTTTATTACTACCGCTGCGCGTGCGCATATAATTTTTTATGCGCATTCTTGGTGCAAATTATGGTAGCCATCGTACACTTAACGATCTGGCCGAGGCGACCAAGAGCGTGTATTGATATTAGATTATTTTTAGATTTCATCGGCGCCACATGTTTACTTCTTTTATCGTGGAAAAAGATAAATATCTGTAACATTAAAAAACTTAAATCTAACTTATAAAATCTAGTTGTTTCCGCATCGAAGCGGATCTAGATATATAAATTAGATTTAAGTTTTCTAACATGAATTTTCGCAAAATAACGCCTCATTCAATCAATTTTATCTGTAACTTTACTTGGTTCCACTTTTATTATACAAACTTTTAAATAACAAGTAAACGTTTAGAAAACTCAACAACCCCCCGACAAAACAACCAGCTGAACCGATTTTGATGAAACATGGCTAAGAAAACTCCTGACTAATTCACCTTTCAAAAAAAAACAAAATCAAAATCGGTTCATCTGTTCGGGAGCTATTATGCCACAAACAGACACGTCAAACTTATAACACCCCGTCGTTTTTGCGTCGGGGGTTCAGAAATCAGAAATATTTATTTGTCCAAAATGTTAGTACATTAAATGTGTTAGGATACAATAATTAGCTCTTAGACATTCTGCCGCACTGCTACGTACACTTTTGTTATAAGAAGTTAATATTAATAATTGTGTCAGGTTAATAGGAATAACATGTACAGAAAATAATATTTCATATTTTATTTTTCGTCCAATTCCTTAATTCATCTCCTCGTTTCGCTCTTGCTAATATTGCTACAGATTGTATTTAAGCGTAATTAAGCAACTTTATAATAGGCTACTTTGAAAACCATAAATGATTTAGCAAAATTTTTGATAGTACAAAAAACAGCTGTAAATAATTTAGGTCAGACCATGAATCAATCTGGACCATAATCAACATAATGCACTCTGACCGTAAAGCAGGTTTATTTTGTAAAAATTTTGTAATCTTAAAAACTGCACGTTATAATTCATTTCTTGAGAAATGATGCGATGACCGGTAAATTGTTTTAGGGTTCCGTAGTAAACAAAGAATCCTTTGCTCAATGACTATTAGTACTGGAAAGCTATAATTTGGCATGAATATTTCACATTAATTACGCCGAGAAAGTGATAGAATAAAATCTAAAAACAAAACAAATTGCGGTACCTCTCCCACATGTAAAGTGTGAGTGTGAGTTTTATTTAAATGAAGACGAATCTAACAATACTTTGCATTTCAAAATAGACCAATCTGTAATTATGCTGTAAGTAATATAGAAAATAATAAATGAAATAGGTAATATAGAAAAATACACACTCATAAAATATAGCTCTTCTTTTTGCGCAGACAGGAAAAATGTACATTAGTCATAATGAAATTTAACTTGATTAATAATTAATTTTTGTACAAATTTTAATAAACACCAACAAAATTGGTTAAAAACTTTACATATTATGTATTAAATTAAATATAAATTACCACAATATGAATATATATTATTTTGCACTCGTTCCAGTTTCTTAACTTATAATATATCTTGGCCACAGATAAAATAACAGTTGTCCAGGATACCAGGAGATCATGATAGTCCCGACGTCTTGACTACAATGCGTTTTATATCATTCGATGCGCCGCCAGTGTAAGCAGAGCTCTGGGAAACTGTCACATGTGATTTTTTCACGGACAACCCTAGAGTGCGATTTTGTTTTATAAGGGCCTAAAATATCTTAAACTTTTGTCGTGGTAACGTCTTATAAATCGATGAACGCCGGCTGCACGCACGAAAAAGCATGACTCTTGTCACGTTCTGCCTGAGCCGAGCGTGCAAGCGAGAGCGCGGTACAAGCGATAGAGAGGCACGATCGGCCTGAGCGTTCGGCTTGTGACGCATCTATCATGACGTTATCACGTAAAATTATCGTCCGTAAACCGACTTTACAGACAACCATTTTTTTTATTCCAGTTTAGGTAATTACGTATATTATGTAGTGTAACAATTATTATATTATATTATTGAACGATTATAATATAATAACCACAGATCACCACAAAAAGTAATAAAACTTTAACAAGAGGAAAAAACCTACAGAAGCCTCCAATAAGAGTAAAAAAATTGACCACTACGTGACCATTACCACAGGCTTGCAGCATCAGCCAGGCTTCTTATAAAAGACTAGTTGCAAACCGCGGTTTTATCTGTTTTCACAAACTTATTTTACTTTGTATAAATATATATATATTCTAGTCAACGGGAAGTTGAGGTTTTAAATCCTTTGTAAGTGTCGAAATATGCGGTTTTCAACCGACTTCCAAAAAGGACGAGGTTCTCGATTCGTCTTGTTTTTTTTTTTAAATATGTATGTTGCCCGATTACTCAAACCTGGACCAATTTCAAAAATTCTCATTTTGTTTGAAAGGGTATACTTTTCAGGTAGTCCCATAGATATTTTATCAAAATCAGTTCGGCATTTTGGTTTTTATAACAAAATAACTGGAAAAATATGTCATCCAAGTAAACGAATTGCGTATTTTGAAGTCGGTTTTTTTAGTTTTTTAAACGATTACTTGTTTGCAACATACACGGCTGTAACTTTTTTACGATAACTGGGAAGCTTGATTTTTTTCCCAGCTGCAAGGGACTACTCAGATCTGCGTATATGGTGTTAATTTAAACTCGATACCTCCACGCATTCCCGAGATAGAAGGTCTTGACAGACGGACAGACGGACAACAAAGTGATCTTATAAGGATTCAGTTTTTTTTTTGCGGTACGGAACCCTAAAAATCGCAAATATCTAAAAATTATAATGATGAATCAATAATTATTTAATTTCAGCAATCATCAAAATATACTGGCATACATACAAATTCACATTCTTAATACTAACACAAATCTTACAATTTTTCATAAACATGCACTTAAACAAGCCAGTAATTTAGAGCAAACGACGAGGATACGATGAATAAAATAAAAAACAAAATGGCGGACAAAAACAAAGATGGCTGACAATTATGGCGGGAAGTAGGGACAATGATAGTTTTACCAGACCGTAAAGGGCTTTGTGTCCACGATTGCTAGTTTTTTTTTTAATTTAACTTTGAATGCCGGCCTCTGAATGCGGAAGTTAAATGATTTCGCTTGCAAAAATGTTGCGTTTTCGAAGTTAGTTTTGTCCATTTAAATTCAAACCAATGTTGCTTTAGTAAAAAATATTTTGATTATGTCATGAAAATTATCAAATAAATAAAGATACTAGCTGTGGCCTGCGGTTCCAACTCCGTGATGAAAAACGGTGATGTTGATGATGATAAAAAGTAGCCTATGTTTTTTTATTCGGCTATTTCTGTGCCAAATTTCATAGCAATATGTTTAACCGTTTGTTTGTGAAATTGCAACAAATAGACATTTAATTAATGTAGTTATAATCTCACTAACATATTTTACTAATTTGCTTTTCCTTGATCATCTATAAGTTGTCTGGAAAAAAACGTAGCTACACTCACTGTGTGATAAATCGATACCCATAATTTCATTATTAATTACCTATATTTAAATTATCCCTCCATTTGTTTTTCGTGGACGCCATAGAAAACTATCAATACCCATATATATAATTCCTAAAAGATAAATCTCATGTTACCTCTTATATTAAAACCTATCTAACAGATTTGGTAATATAAGTATGTATTTTTTTTTTTTTTTTTATCAGCCCTGTTTGTACAAACTGTCCCACTGCTGGGAACGGGCCATCTTCTCATTGTGAGAAGGGTTAGGCCATAGTCTGCCACGCTGGCCAAGTGCGGGTTGGCAGACTTCACACATCTTCAAGATCATTGAGAACTCTCAGACATGTAGGTTTCCTCACGATGTTTTCCTTCACCGTTTGAAGTTGGCGGCAATCAACAATACGCACATAACTTCGAAAAGACAGAGGTGCGTGCCGTGGGATACGAACTCAGGACCTGCGGATTGCAAGTCAGACGGTCTCACCACTAAGCTGCCGGGAACTTAAGTATGTATACCTAAGTACAAAAGAAGTCCGCTGCCAACATAGGTTTGCCGCATGGATTTCTAAGAAGACCTGACCTGCCTGCCGGCCTGCATCCAGTGTCTTCCCGCCACTTGTATGAGGTCGTCTTTCCATCGTGTGGCCGGACTTCCTACGCTGCGCTTGCCGGTGCGTGGTATCCAATCGCGAACTTTTCGGTTTTCGGCCCACATTCTTTGTACCCTGCCCACTGCCACTTAAACTTGCTAATCTTGATGTTTGTAACTTTCGTACGTCTACGAATCTTCATTTCTGATTCGATCTCGCAAAGAGACGCACAGTCCTCTCCATAGCTAGTTGCGTGATTTTGAGTTTCCTTACAAGACTCATGGAGAGTGATTACGTTTCAGTGCTTTATGTAATCAAGTCATCATACAATGCTCTACAACATTATCCTCTTTCGACAGTCGGTTAAAGTCTACTGTATTATTTTATTACAAACCGTGAATCATATGTAAATTGTTCACTGAACAGTCCGACCAATTGGAATCTGCTTCCAATCTTCTCACTTTCACAACTTAATTGGTGCTCTTTCACTTTTGTCAATTATTTATTTAAAGCACCAAATTAATTCTGCTCACATTTCATTTACTATTCTGTCCATCAATTTGTCTTCGATTGTGACTAATTCAATTTGGAGTTCTTTTTATTTGAGGTTTGGTGTGATTTTTGTCGTTGTCGTTTGATTCTTTAGTTTTTGTTGGGACTTTCTTCTGTCTGATAGATTAGATGAACTCTTTATTGTACACACCTTAAAAGTAATAACAAAGAACTTAAATAGACTAGTGCAACAAAAGGCGGCCTTATCGCTAAGAGCGATCTCTTCCAGGAAACCATGGAATGGATAAAATTATAAAATATAAATCATGTCTGCTTCTTTGATTGTTTATAATATTAAAACGGATTAAAATTCGTTTTATTTATTTTACCTTTACTTTTGATTTTGGTTAAAAAAAGTTGTTGTTTTTGCCCAATAAAAGGGGAACAAATCGAACAGGTGAATTTTCCTATTTATAAATGAATTACATATTTGTAATATTAACAATAATAAAATATAATAGTTTAAAAAACTAAAAAAAAATAATGCTCAAACTTACTCAATTATTGTATTGTCATCGGTCCTAGATAAGTCTACAAAGTTTGAATGTAATGAACAGTTTAAAAATTAAAACTCATTTAAGCACAACTTTCGCACAAAGTGTCAAGATACGGAAAGTTTCCAAAACAGTTACATTGATATGAGCATTTTTAAATTTCGCTTTCACTGTCGTAGTGTGAGTGAAGTGTCAACATGCTCGTTACTCGTCTGCGTCTGTGTTTGTCTAATAACAGACTATTGGTAGACTATGACATTGAAATACTTATGGGCTTTTAGTTTGGTTAACAAGTTTAAATTCGCTGATGGATGAGGCCTAGTCAAGTTGTAGCATTTCAGTCCTTGTTAGTTTATATCCCACATTTAAATCACGAAATCGCTCTATGCGGTAAGGTCGCCGTTGTACTTTCAATTAAGTTTATTATCTATATTTAAGTTACTCTGTACGGATGCACAATACAGTTATTCTATTATATTCTATTAAACAGTAGAATAATCCAAGGGTCGGAAATCTATGGATATCTGCCATAAATATTTTTTAAGTAACATCGCTATTATTTTTGGAAAACAAATCCAATAATTAAGTAAATAATTACAGTTTAAGAAACTAAACAAACACGCTTGAAATTATTGTATTGTCATCGGTCCTCGATAAGTCTACAAAGTTTCAATTAAATCTGACCGTTTGAAGTGGGTCAAAATCAAGTCCAAAGGAGTCGGTTACAAACAAACATGCATACAGGTGAAGCTAATAAAAGCGTGTTAAAAAATCAAATTATTTGTACTTTCCTTTAGCAGATATTCAGAAAAAAATTAGCGTTTGTTATTAAGTTCCACACCAAAAAATATGCGTGATATTGCAAAGCCAATTACATTTTTTATACAAATAAAGATGTGTAATATATACGGTCACTATAAATGTCGATACTTAATTAGATAACAATTTATTTCAAAGTTTTAGAATAGGCACAGTCACGAACAGAAGTCTATTAGCAGTCACAAATCACAATACTCATAATCAAAATCACAATTTTAGATACCTTATGCGTGGACGCATAGAATAAGGTATCACACACACACTTACACACTTTACACAGTGTCATTTGATGGGATTGCTGTGTCGTGACACACACATATTTCTATACGCCTATTACTCGTATTATGTACGATGCTAGGCGATAAATTGACCTAAAGGTGTTAACGGACTTTTGAACCCTGACTTTACGTGTTTTTAGAGATATTAACTAAAATAACTAGACTTGGTTTTACATTTCAGTTTGGATTATGATTTCAGTTTTTTTATTCGTTTGCTGGTTCCCGAAATACAGTGTTAAACTACTTTGTGAACCATTGGCTTTAAGTTTATCATGTATCCACATTTTGTAACAAATAAATTATTTAATTTGATTTGAAAGAACTGCGTTATCAGATTTGAAATATTAAGTGTTATATTTTCTTGATAGTTATTTTTCAACTTAAAAACTTCCTGTAAAAAGCTTTTAGATTTTAATGAGTTCAAATATTATGTTTCATACAGTTTTGAAATGACATTTCAAAATATGTACAATAAAAAAATAATCGCAAACAATTCGATCGTTAAGAGCTTCGACCCTTGTCAACAGCCCGTCATATTTATCACAGCGTGATAAATTCAATCAATCATTTTTGTGTATTGAAAGGCTCCATCAATTCTAAAAATAACAAATAACGAAATACCGTATAATGAACAAATACTTGAGTTATTTCCTGTTTGCGCGCCGTTATATGGAGTGTATGAAGTGTTACGACATTCGAAATGAATCCAGTTGCTCTTGATACTTTATCATAATGTCTCGCTTGACAACCGCAGCATCCGTGTGTGCTATCACAACCAATGTCCGTCTAGAGACAGCTTGTTGATTCAACATCTCTTTGTAAAACACTTGTTTCGCTTTCAAATGTTGGTTTAAGTAAGTAGAATAGCAAACTGTGTGTTAGTTTCACTGTGCGTAAACTTTCCTCTTGGTTACAAGTAATTATCATTAGCGGTATTTTACAAAGCTTTCGCTTCTTTTAGTTCCTTTCTTATCTGACTATGTAAGAAGAAGGGTAATGTTTCTCGGGTGTATGGATGTACTCATATCTATACCCAAAATCCGTCCCAACGATTTACGTAAGCATGGACATTGGACTTCCAAAAAGACCGATTGGAAGCAGCTTGCATCCAGAGTCTTCTCGCCACTAGTATGGTGTTATCTGTCCATCTTGTGGCTGGTCTTCCTACGCTGCGCTTGCCAGTGCGTGGTCTCCACCCGAGAACTTTTCGGCCCCATCGGCCATTAGTTCTACGTGCTACCTATGTGCCCTGCCCACTACCACTTCAACTTGCTAATCTGCTGGGCTATGTCGGTGATTTTCGTACGTCTACGGATCTCTTCTTTTCATAGAATAACTGAATGATTTCATGATAGACTCCAAGCTCTCTTCATAACTCGTTGCATTGGAAACAGAAATCATTTATTACATAAACTGTGTACAATGGTGTTATTATTATATTAGTCTTTTATACTTTATTTTGAGTGACCAGACACGCTCGGCTATTTAATTCTCATTCGGGTAAAGTCGATTCGAGTCGACTAAGGGAGCGAGAGAGGAATAGTCAACGCGTTACTGCTATACTGCCATTTCGTATTATTCTAGTAGTTAGTACCAACTACCAACAAACAAACATCCGGACAGAAGAAAGAAAATGTACCTAGTTGATGCAACTATGGTCGCTTCGCTCACTCGGTCAATAAATGATTACTAATACGTAGCTAAAGTTTATTTTTAAGCCATCATTTGAAGCATTAAAAATCACTTATGGCTAAATGCGAGCCCCGTGCGGCGCCAGAAAAAAACTTAATAGCTCATTACCGGTAAAAGTAGTGGAGGTTGTGGTCAGTAATGTGGCACATTTTTTATTTAAATCATTGCACTTATTCACTACAGAACTGTTAATAAATCAATGTTTTACTTTTACTTATTTTTTCATACGTTTATTGACTGTTGACATTTTAATCTTGAATTATATTTATGATTGTAGACACTGTGCAATGTGGAATTCGTGTCAATTCACGAGATTAGATAATTTTACTTTATGCATAAAATTTATTTTAACGATTTTTTTTAATGATTGCAATCCAGGACCTTGGAATCATAAGTTTTAAGGAGTCCTAACTATAGATCTCCAAACACACTTACATAATAATACCTGCAAAACATCCCCACCCCATCACACCTTTGCGCAGATGCGTAAGAAGTGTTTATAGAAAGAGGTGCCATTGTATTGCTAGCTGTCACCGCGTGCCTCCCACCTGTCAAAACCAATCACAATTAAGGCGCTCGTATGATTATTTCTTCGATCGAGTATCGAACCATCGTAATCATATCTCGGCATATCATACCGTTAATGGTTGATCTTCACACTACAGATTATGCAAAAGCAGATACATAACTCCGTAATCTTGAACGTAGTTCAGAAAACTCTCTGTAGAAAATGTTGCCAAATGTATCAGTATGTATTTTAAATTGTATTTTTTTGTTCGTAGAGACAAATACTTTATAAAAAACTGAACAACGGAAAATGAGAAAATTATGAGGATTATTTTACCTCAAGTCAAGAGAAAATGTAAAGAAATCGTTTAACCGTTTCCGATTAATAAGGAGTCATTGAAATAACTGTAAGATTGAAAAAAAAAATTGTGGAATATACTACCTGAGTGGTTTTCCCCTATAGATATAATGTGGGTGTTTTATTTACATTTGCGACTAATAGGTATGATTTTATATACTTAAGAAACTAAAAAAAAAAGACGTGTGGCACTTGGAGACTGCCGCGGTAAAGCTATTGCATAGCATTTTTTATCAACTTATGTAATTATAATTATTTATTTATTTTATTTATACAGTATTCCTAACACCCCTCACTCCGACCGGCACAGCGGTGATACTTTTTAGTTTTTAGTTTTGCCATCTATCGATGGATAGCAGAACTTTTAATGGCTTTTTGAAATATCACGCTTGTCTCTTTAGTTCTGCAAATCACCTTGTATCGGCGTTACTGCGTTAGGTTATTTTCGTTACGGAATTTCTGGATTCGGTCTCCACGCTCAAAGCCCGCGATAGAAGCTATGCAATAGCTTAAAAACTTGAAAAATAATAATCTAAAAATCAATTATTTGCTAAAAAAAAAATATTTCTGCGATAAAAATGTATAATTATAGTTGTAAGATTTATTTCATTTTCCCATATAAATTTACGCTTGACTGCTAACTCACCTGCTAAACCAGAAAACGAGAGTTGTGCAGCTGCTCTATCCATTATTCTCTGTCGCTATGTGTCCGAAGCCGTTGACTTGCAGTAACGGTGTTGTCAGTGTTTTAAAACCGAATTTATTACCCGCATTATACGTCCCATCAATCTCACTAAACGCAGGTGAAATACGTATTAACAAGATCACTTTTGGTAATATTTATTTTAAATATAGGTTAAAAAACTAAAAATCTGAAATTGATTTTTTCCATTGATTGATTCATGATAAACAAAGAAAGTATAACGAAAATGTACTTAAGGCTAGGCTTTTAATTAACGACCTTATTGATTAGAGTAAGATCTTTCAGACAACCTTATTTTTAATGCCAGGAAATTATGACATAAATATGTTAATGTCGGAATAATTACCAACATTGATTGTCATCTTTTTATTTCTGAAATAAATATACCTAGTAACTTGTATCATATTTATTTCAGAAATAAAAGACGTGTAATATTGATACGGTCACAATGAATGATTGACTTTATTAACCACAAAAGAACAACATACAAACGACACATACTTACTTAACTAAATTACTACACAATAATAAAAGTAATTAAAATAAACTGACTTCAAAATACGTAATATACACACTTAAGCGACTTGCTGTTCACTTTTCTACAGGTGTTTGGATGATATTTTATCAGTTAGTTTGTTATAAAAACTAAAGTGCTGCATCAATTTTGATAAAATTTATTTAATATATTTTATATACCTCTGAAGTATGATCTACCAAATACAAAAATAATCATCATCTTCAATGCACAATTGGCTGAGTAATTTGTGAACAAACTTACAGACCGAATGGATAACTTCCTTCTTTTGAAAGCCAGTTAAAAAGCGAATCGATTACTCCAGCAGACAGAGAAACGTCTAAAATGATCCAATTGCTCTAATCCACTATTAATGATCCTGTTGGCACCGTACCCAGCATGCTTCAGCATTGCCATGTTAGCATTGATCATTGCAACTCGTTAAAAAGTTAATATTTTGAAATTGTATGTTTTATTTCACCTATTCAATAAAATCCCAACAATTAAAACTTCAACAAAAGCATTATTCCCATTTATTTCACTCACAATAGCCGCGACGTTAAAGTGGACAAATTAAAACCGTAACGACATCCGCCAGGCAAAACGTCATAAATACAAAAATACGTGTTTCCTCGTGACCACCATAACTGTCTCCCGGCCATTTCGATGTAATAACTTTTTAATAGCGGCCATATTGCGAAACTCCATTTGCAGTACGACAATTTCGTAAAATATAGGATGGTCTCTGACAACAGTTTATAGCCAAATAATTATGAAAATAACCTCTTTTTAACCGAATTTCAAAAAGGAGAAGTTTCTTAAGTCGTCGGAATCTTTTTTTAAATTATTTTTTATGTTTGTTCCCCGATTACTCAAAGACGCCTGGAACGATTTGAAAATTATTTTTGTTTTGTTTGAAAAAGTTCTTCCCAGGTAGTCCCATAGAAATTTTATCAAAATCGGTTCAGTATTATAGTTTCTATAACAAAATAACTGAAAAAAATATCTGATGATAATCCAAGTAAACGAACTGCGTATTTTGAAGTAGGTTTTTTATAGCTTTTTAAACGATTGCTTGTACTCGTTTAACAGCCCGGTAAAATTATCTTTCTACTTTCATTCTTCATTATCATCAAATGATAATATAAAACTCGTATAATTATGTTTCACTCTTAAACCGACAGGCACAACCTCAATTTTCGATTGTTCGTAATCCAGATAAACGCATTAGCACACGCAGTACAAAAGCGATGATAGGTGCTAGACATATATCAAAAGAAACATGAAGAGTTTCTTGATTGGAACTGTGCCAAAACGATCACGATAACCATGCGATAAAATGAATGAACAGTCACTGATCCTAATCGTGTTTAATTTGACACACTTCTGAGGCGTTAAATAAAAATTCGACAAAAACTCGATTCGCCCAATTGAATAGCGACCGGCAAAAAATTTACCGTTGGACGACAAACAAATCTTATTTAATATATTACGACGAATATCTGACAAATCGACTGACAATACGGGCTTTTTTGTTGATGAGCAAAAACTGTGAATTTGGTCGTTACGCGCTTTTGGGTCGCGGCGGTCGTAATGCCGACTTTATGGGTTTTTGAATGGGGTGCGTGGGAAAAATGATTATTGTTTTTTAATATGAGAACTCTGCGTTTTATTGTTCTCGTGATTGTGACAATTTGGTCTTGTTTTGTCTGTAATTGTGGGCTCATGTTAATTGCTCCGTTGTTGTCGGAAACCTGTCAATTATTTTTCTAGTTTCTTTTGAGCAAAGTTTTGTGCTCTCAATTAGTTTTCACTTTTTATAGTGCTACAATTTTCGAGCTCTTGTTAGGTTACTTTCTCGACTGGAGTATTTATTTCGTTTTTCATTTTCATGTTCGTTGGTTAATAAAATTAGTGAATTGTACTTAGCTCATTTTGTTTTTATTTTATTTTTTTACTTTCGAAAGAAGTCTGTTAATAAGGAAGATGTTTCCAAAGTATGCAACCATTAACAAGTACTAGGCTATCATAAGTCGCGTGAAAGTTATTGTTCTGTCACTTTCAAGCGGTATTTTAGGTCACAGGTCGCAATCGCCGACTTTGCGCCGAAGGCGATGCGTTGACCCGATAAATCTTTAACTATATGATTGCCTGGTAAGCATTCGCGCATTGCTTAGGTCAAGGCTGGCAGATGCGTTGACCTCTTTGATTGTATGATTGCTGGGTGAATTTGCACAGTAGAGTGAAGTTTTGCTTGTCTCGACAGACAGCTTAATTGCAGTGAAACGTCTAGGTACTGACAGTGAATATATCTTAGACTCATTTGCAATTATTCTGATTCTAGAGTTATAAATATTTGAATTCACTTCGTATACGTATTTAACTAGTTGTTTTACGATCAATAGACCGTGCGAGCATAACATTTTGCAAAATTACTTGTTACAATAAGATTTGTGTTCGCAATATCTACTGCTCATATTCGAAATTCTTATTTGGAATTCAGTATCGAACATTTTTGCCAAATATTATCAAAATCTGGCGGAAAATGGCCTCGCAACAAGCTTCTCCTGTTTTCAATCGAGATTTACCTTCTATTTCGATAACATCTTTATTTTATACATATATAAAATAGGTGAAACAAAAAGGCAGACGGCTCGCTTGATGGTAAGCGATAACCGTCGCCTATGGACAACTGCAACATCACTGACATTACTGTTGCTTTGCTAACCCGGAAAGATGCTTGTAGACACCTTTTTAAAACGCTCTTGAAAAAATCTTGAACGATATTTTCGTAATTTAAATTCCTATTAAGAATTAATTGCCTAACGTTTCTAACAAACATTTCTATGATCTACCAGTAAATGGCGCCGATCTGTGAACGGGGACCTTATTAGGAAAATCAATAAAAAATCTATACCTATTTATTTTATAAAAGATTTATAAAAAACTGAAGAACCTATATACCAAGTATATCCTTCCAAACAAAAAATAACAACAAATCGGTTTTATAAATGATGGAGTTATGCACAATAAAATAAAATCGTATTATGAACCTCTCTTTGAAGTCTATTAAAAACTTTTAAAGTGACATGATTAAAAACTGTAAACAATAAGTTATTATACCTCATGACATGTTGTTTAACCCGACAATTTCAAGTAAATTAACATATTATGTTCCTAGTTTTCTCTTTTGCTATAATTATATAATAAATTAGTTGTTTAATCACTTATAAGGCTTTATTTAATAGAGGATATCCGGAATTAATTGAGCTTTTATTTAATTTCACCTGTCCCGTTGTATGTAATAAAATCTGGCAAGTGAAACTTGAGCCACTTCCTAGTTTCCTATTGAGCTAAAATTTTGCATAAATCAGATGTAATGCAATATTATTATAACATGGGGTCATCTGTTCATAGAACTGGGATCTACATCCTTACGGACTAGAACTTACATCCTTACGGACTGGAACTTACTGATGAAAAGTGCTAATACAGTCGAATTTGGGTTCATTAGCGTTGTTGTCTTGGGTACCTCCCATTACATTATAAATGACGATCTTATGATAGCTAAAATAGTGGAACTCTAATAGTGAAAAATCCTAAGACAGTCAAGTTTAGGCGAGTTTGTTTTTTTATTATCTTTAATTTCCATTACACTTCATAACAAAGCTCTGAAGATGAAGCCAGAATATTTTCACTAGAATTCCCTGACAGAAAGTGATAAAATAATCGAGTTACTTTTAAGTCTCGGTAAGCACTTTTATTGCATCATTAAAAACCTACTCAGGTTTCATTTATTTGTTTATTTTTGTTTGAAATCAACTGTTTAATATTCTGATGACTATCCATTTTTGCTAGAAGGTATGTACCGTTGTTAGTTCCTATTACATTATCCAGCGTTATAATTTCCAAGTTACCAATTTCAATTAATATTTTTAATCTAATTCAGTACGTAATCACTATGTTTGTGCACGATCTAATATCGGAAAGTTCATTGAATCACGATGCTACGAAGCTTGAAGGTCAGCTCGTGATTCGTGTGAAAGGGCTGAAGCGGAGAAAGTTATTTTTATTGAGATCATATTGCTGCTTATATCTCTTTTTTTAATTATTAAGCTTAATCGATACTTAATTTATTTCAATAAATACATCATCACTATCATCTTAGCCATGAGAAGTCAACCTCTGGACATAGGCCTGGTGGATCATGGCTGGTCTGCCTACGCTACGCTTGCCGGTACGTGGTCTCCACTCGAGAACTTTTCGGCCCGATCAGCTATCAGTTCTACGTGCTATGTGCCCTGCCCACTGCCACTTCAACTTGCTAATCTACTGTATTATAAATACAAAAATCAAATTCAAAATTATACAACTGTCGCATCAAGAATGCGCACCAAAATCGATGAGTACGAAACTTTAGCATTTCTATGAGAAATGGGTAGTAATGTGCTGACTTTCTGCTAGTCCTGTTGAAAATGCTTATCCGTTATATTAGTAGTCGTAATATATAACATAAATTTGTATTTTAATTTAATTGCAAACCCCTAATATTTCAGACCTACCCTATAGAAGATATGTAGTCAGTTGATTAATATGCCGGAGGCTGGAGGGATGGTGTTAATGAGACACATGCTGGTATCGGTCTAATTTATTGTAACAAATAACTAAGCTTATATACTAAGTACTACGTGCTAGAGGCCTCCTATCTATATCAGTCATACTCTTATTATCTACATATAATCACGCATCACGAACACTAAAATATGTGGCATTCATAGATTTTAAGCACATTTTTAAACGGTTTTATTTATTTTGCCCTGTTTATTGTTGTTATGTTTTTCAGGTTTAGTAATCGAAATTTGACCCCCTTCCCGTTGACAGATTGCTCTGATATTTGATACAGGATTTTAGTTTAGATGGCAATACAATGAAATATATTTATTATTATTCTAAATTCAATATTCCGGAAGTTTCCGGCAGCCTAGTCGGGAGACCGTCTGACTTGCGATCCGCAGGTCCTGGGTTCGAATCCCACGGCACGCACCTCTGTCTTTTCGAAGTTATGTGCGTATTGTTGATTGCCGCCAACTTCAAACGGTGAAAGAAAACATCGTGAGGAAACCTACATGTCTGAGAGTTCCCAATGATCTTGAAGATGTGTGAAGTCTGCCAACCCGCACTTGGCCAGCGTGGCAGACTATGGCCTAACCCTTCTCACAATGAGAAGATGGCCCGTTCCCAGCAGTGGGACAGTTTGTACAAACAGGGCTGATAAAAAAAAAACAATATGGTCGCCACAAAATTATGGATTTCATATTTTTTCACAACCCTCACAATACGGGTATCAAATGAAAGAGCTTTTGTAGTAGAATACAGTAAATACATTATCTTTTACTATGGAAATTAACGTGACGTGAATTGACGTCGGATATTTCGGCTCAAAACAGACGTGAGTGACCCGTAGTTTTTATTTAAAAATACATTATCTTTCTTTTCAATAAAACCGTTTAACTTAAAAAGTTTTTTAAGTACTTATCCCGAGTAATTAGCCCTGGTGTCAGTGTACATGTTGCATGGAAGTACAGAAGCCTCAGTATGCGAATAAATTCGTACTTTGCTGGATTTATTTTTGTTCGTTGAATAAACAGAAAACCTGTTATTTCTTGAGTCTGATTCTCAACTCTCGTAGATTACATGTAAGTAAGTATTAGCTAACATTACTTAGATAATAGTTAATAACTAGTAAGTTATAGGTTGTCCGTTGCAAGAACTTCAATATTTAAGTATTAACTTAAATACTAAACTACCCGCAACAGACGAGCATATTATGTAAAAACAGTATTGAAAGTTGAATAAATAATTATAGTTGAAAAACCTGAATAACCCTACTTCAAAATACGCAATTCGATTACTAGGATGATAATTTCTGTTCATAAAAACTAAAGTACTGAACCGATTTTGATAAAATTTATAAGAAACCATCTATCATTATTACCTACCAAACGAAAAATAATCATCATAAAAAAAACATAATTGGTGGAGTAATCGTTGAACATAAAAAAAAAACATACAGTCGAATTAAGAACCTCCTTTATTTTGGAAGTCGGTTAAAAACTGATCCATAATAACTTTTTAGACAAATGAAATTTATAGCTAACAATCAGAAGAACGTGTCAAAAAAAAAGTAAAAAAAAAAACATCTTGAATCAGACAGTCTTCTGAAACGGATTAGGCTCAGTATAATTCAAACAAAATTAAATGTATTTTGGATCATATGTAATATGTAGGTTACCACTTGTGATACTGGATATAAGTCTGGATAAGTCTAGAGTGAATATGTATCTTCTAGGTCTACGTGCTTCATCTTCGGCCACAGTATCGCTTTCCATCAGGCGTGTTGGTGGTCAAACGAAATGTCACAACAAGTCTCTAAACATGGTTTGACATTCTCCCGCTTGCAGGTAAAAACTAGGCATCTAGCTAATAATGCATCTAATGGTGCGCCGTGTCGTGTCTCGGAGACAACGGCACATGGCAGCTCACAGAATACAAGACAGTAACTGGCCCCCAAACGCGTGTCTTAGGGCCGATTTACATCTAGCGAATGCTCATTTTATCCCCACTCTATCAAATTCTTTTTAACCGACTTCCAAAAAGGAGGAGGTTCTCAATTCATCGGTTTTCAAGACCTGTATCTCGGGAACGCGTAAAGATATCTTGTTGAGATTAAAACCATATACGCAGATTCATAGTCTCTTGCTGCAGAAAGAAAAATAAAATTTCTCAGTTTTCGAAAAAAAAAGTTACAGTCGAATATGTCGTAAAAACACACATTTCGACACTCACAAGGGAATCAAAACCTATGGGGTACTTCCCGTTGACCTAGAACTATGAAATTTGGCA
Organism: Lycia hirtaria; assembly: GCA_947563715.1. Lineage (NCBI taxonomy): Eukaryota > Metazoa > Arthropoda > Insecta > Lepidoptera > Geometridae > Lycia > Lycia hirtaria. Next base: position 25,514,192 of record OX387383.1, on the reverse strand, counting down.
AGAAGCATTGTGTTAGAGTACACATATAGGAAAAAAATCCGAAAACTGTTTTTTTTTTAATTTAATCACAAAAAAATAGTGTCGTTACGCAAGGAATGAGGGCCCAAATTTTAAAGTGAATTAACTGTATCATATGAAAGAGCTTCATTAGCATAAGCTAAAACAGGTTTTTAAATATTTTTACGATGTATATTTTTCGGTTTATGAAGGAAAACATAAAAAAAAATATATGATTTCCCCCTTTTATTTAGTTTGTACGGAATATTCTAAGAATGCTCGCTCGCTTGATATGAACGGCACTACAGCGTGCGAACTGCGAACAGTTGCTTATGGCGTTCTTGCATGTTCGGACGTGCTCGCTCCCCGGAGCAGTCTCTTGTATGCGTTCTTGTGTTCTAGCCGTTCTTGCTCGTTCAGAATTCTATTTATTGATTCTCGTTTTCGCTCGTTTGGTGTAAAACGCTGAAAACAAGCTTTCATGTACACTAAAAGATCATGAAATATACATAACATGAATATATTGACTGCCCTTGTGGCTCAGTTGGTAGTATGCCTACCTATTAAGCTGTAGGTCGTGGGTTTGATCCCCACCCAGGGCAAATATTTGTGTTATGAGCATGGATGTTTGTTCTGTTTCTGGATGTTTCTATGTAGGTGTCTTATGTAAGTATATATTTATAAAAAAAAGTATAGGTATATGTATTCTATCAGCCATCTAGTTCCATAGTACAAGCTTTGCTTAGTTTGGGCTAGATGGTGTTGTGTGAAATGTCCACAAATATTTATTTATTTAAATAATGCATTTGTTAATAGCTCTAGCTCTTTGTTTGTCTGATGCAGATCTGCCTTTAGAGGAGTCACGAGCGTCTTCGACACGCCTTTTATTAGTAATGTCAATTATTTGTACTAGAGCTTGTAGGAAATGCATACCTATTAGACGGTATGGGCGGTGTTTTACAAGTTTATATTTACTTGGGCATGTAACCCGTATTTAACAACTATCTTTATTAGTTGTTTTTACCGACTGCAAAAAGAAGAAGGTTAATAATTCGGTTGTATTTATTTTTGTTTTTATATTTGTTACCGCATAAATCCATAATCTATAATCCGATTGAAAAAAATAATAAAAAATTCGTTTGAAAGAACATACTTTCAGATTCATTCCATAGCAATTTCATTAAATCGGTTCAGTAATTTGGTAAAACAAAACGCATTTTATAGTCGGTTGTTTCAGTTTTGTTTAAAAACTAATAATTTTATTATTTAAAAACTTATCTGAGCGCCTGATCGATGCGACGGGTGACTAAAGGCGGGTGCGTATCTGACACAACGCATAAACAGTCTGGGTTGATTTAATCTGTATTTTTAACCGACTTCGAAAAAGGAGGAGCTTATCAATTCGTGCCGTATTTTTTTTATGTATGTACACGAATTACTCCGTCATTCGAGAGCCATTTTTTGTGTTTCCTGAATTGGTGTATAGATAAAGCTCCCAAGTTGGTCCCATAATTATTTTATAAGCATCGCTTTATTACTTTTTGAATAATCTCTAAAAATTTAAATATTTTCATTGTATTCCTGAGTAAGTGCGTCAGATTATAGAATCGCAGAGTCCCCACCTACACGTTTTTCTTTGTAAGAGTGTCAAATATTATGGATTATCGTATAAACAAATGCACATTTTCTAATCTTCGAAGACGAGCATTTGACATTCAATGACAGTTCGCATTCTTGACAAAAGAAAAAAAGAGGGAGCGAAGAGAGGTCTCTTTAAAAAGTTTACAATCGTGAAGGATTTAGTAATTTGCGTTTGAAGTCGGTTTTTTAATAGAAAAATTATAATGTAGTATATTATATTATATAGTTAAGTATCAATCAATCAATAACACTTTATTGACACCACAAAAAGAAAACAAATAACAAAAAAAAAAAAAAACACTTATAAAACAATGGCACAAAGGGCGGTCTTATCGCTAACAGCGATCTCTTCCAGACAACCTTAGGATGTAAAATATTATATAAGTATACATATATATTAAATAGTTTGTATGTTTTGTCATTATGAATTGTCCTAGTCTTTATGAATAGAAAACCAGTTTCTTGCTCCATCGGGTAACAAGAACAAGTAAGAAATAAAAAAGTAAGAATAAAGAAATAATAAGTTAAACAGTGAGTAACTTTTTTCCTTTCTTTCTAGAGTCCCAACACCATGGACGACTGAGTTCGGCGAAGTGAATTCATCAGTGAAGTGAAGTTAAGATTTTGTGATTAACAGTTGGTGAAAGTGAATAAAAATGGAGTGCAGAGGACAAGTGCTCGCGACTCTTGTGTTCTTGATACTTGGTGAGTTTAATTTAATCTATCAACCGCACCATCGTGGAGATCAACGCGCGCAGCTATCTCTCTCGTGCAACGTAACCTTTTTAAACATATAAAATAACTGTTTAGGGATATCATCATCATCATCATCTCAGCCATAAAAAGTCCACTGCTGGACATAGGCCTCCCCTATGGATTTCCAAAAAGACCGATTGGAAGCGGCTTGCATCCAGCGTCTTCCTGCCACTTGTATGAGGTCATCTGTCCATCTCGTGGCTGGTCTTCCTACGCTGCGCTTGCCGGTGCGTGGTCTCCACTCGAGAACCTTTCGGCCCCATCGGCCATCAGTTCTACGTGCTATGTGTCCTGCCCACTGCCACTTCAACTTGCTAATCCTCTGTGCTATATCGGTGACTTTCGTACGTCTACGTATCTCTTTATTCCTTATTCGATCTCGTAGAGTGACTCCGAGCATAGCCCTCTCCATAGCTCGTTGCGTGACCTTGAGCTTCCTTATAAGGCCCATAGTTAGGGACCACGTCTCAGTGCCGTAAGTCTTAGTTAGGGATATTAGACTTATTATATAATATTAGATATTAGCTTATTTAAAAAGAAATTGAAAAGTATTCCAATAAATAAATGTTATCACACTGTAATATATTAACTCAATGACAAAGAATTTAATTAGAATACTATCATTGATAATCTCTTATGACATTGTAATCTGAAATTGACATCGTAATAATCCCATATCTTGATATTTATGATAGTTTGACATTGTAATCTGAAATTTGATATTGTATTATTGTTTGATGGTTTCTTTGACATATTTGACATATAATGGCTTCAACAAAGACCGGAATTTTGAATGAAACTATCAGTCAAATTTCATAACAATCATTTCAGTAGTTTTTTCGTAAAATGCAACAAACATACAGCAAAACAATACAGAGATACAGAGCTACTTTAGCTTTTATAATATTATCAAAAAATTAGGATTCCTATAAATGCAAATATAAAATTGAGAAAAACTTGTTTGAATCAAATGGAAATGATAAAGAAAGTGATGGTTATGATGATTATGATGACAATGGTGATGATGATGGTCCCTATCAAAGATACCATCTTTTTATTTTCTGTAATTTAATGCTAATGCAAAATGTTTTCGTTTATTCTAATAGTCAAAATAAACGGATCTTATATTTGAATATAGACTTATCGTGATCACGTAAAAATGTGAAATCAAAGCGTTTCCGCCACAAGTACCGCAACCGCAACCCGTTCAAATGCAAATTTCTCATTAGTCGAATCAAAATATAGAGCTAATATTTAATTTTGATTACGCTTATTATTTGTTAAGAAATTAATGATGCTTAAAAACATCCTCCGGCGTATTAAAACCTGTTTGCTAATTAGTTGAGCAGCGTTGTCAATTATTTTTGCATATTTAGAAGCGTAATTTATTAAATTAAAACCAGATGTGGTATTTCCTTTTCATATATCAAGATATGTGAATCACACTATCATTTATGATTTAACGGTAAAAATCATCATCATCTCAGCCACAAGAAGTCTGGACATAGGTTTTGTTTTAGAAACACAAGTACATATTTATGGAAATTCTAATCATAATCTGGACATAATATGGTTGTCTTTAAATCGCAATTCAATTTGTTCCTTCTACGTAAACATGTTTCATCATGGACTGCGGCGTCAGTAATTAACATCAGGTGAGTTAGCGGTCATGTGCAACTATACCTAGTAAAAGAACTGTGACATTTCTTTCTCACGTTCCGGCGAAAACTCTAAAACAGACAGAGTTTTTACAACAAAGTACGTGACTAATGCAAATAAAAAACAGGCAAGAACAGTTCAGAACTGCATGGTTCCGTTTATTTTTTGTACAAACACAAAAAGTAATGCTCACACAAAAATTTGTGTTGCAGTCACGCGATGCGAGTTTATTAACCGAAATTGAGATGTTATAATGTATTTTTGTTTTGACAGAGAGTTCAGTAGGGTTTTTTTTTATAAATTTACTCTAGGTATTTTGTTTACTGGTTATGTGAAACGTGGTAGTATTTAAATTAAATTGAGTATGCCTAACATTTGACTAGCTTCGAAGATCAGTTGGTATAATGTCTTTTAGGATAAGCATAGATGTTTAATCTGTGTCTGAGTGTTTCTATGTATAAGTAGATATGTACTTATTTACAAAAAAAAAATACCTATCTAGTTCCTTAGTACAAGCTTCGCTTAGTTTGGGCAACAATGCCATCTGGTGTTGTGTGAAATGTTCACTACTATTTATTTATTATTTCTTATAATGCATAAATATCCCGAAATTATGAGTAGTGATAATAATAATTTGTATATTAAAATTTTAGTAGCACTTTTATATACTAAGACAGAGGTTATTTTAGTACAAATTACTAAAATTCAACAAATGTAAAAAGGAAATGCCATATTAATAACTGTAAATAATAGCAGTGAAATTTAATGCCCAAAATATAATCGTTATTAGTTTAAAAAAAAATTACTACTATTTCTTTTCTCCATCGTATTCTCTAATTAAACTTCTTATGCAAAATAAATCTCGCGGAACCCTAAATCCATTTTGACTTGTAATTAAGCAAAGATAATAATTTCAGTAACAGTATAATAATTAATGCGTAATTAAACAGTGTTTATTAAAGTATGCATTTAAAAATAACAGAAATTCTTGTGCGTAAATAAACGAGAGTTCCTTAATTATTACGACGTGGAATCTTGGAACTAAAGTTAAGTGCTATATTAAAAAAAAAAACTACTTGTTTTAAAAATAAGTCACCCACATTTATACCACCAAATGTCACCAAGGATTTGCTCTTCTCTTTTGATGATAACAAGTATCTATATTAAAAGAAAAACAAAATACCCGACTGCAGAAAAGCAGTTTTTGCAGTCTATCTTACGATTTCGTTGCGCTTGATACGTTGTTGAGTGTACGTTTTTTGCAAGAAAGTATGCGTAAAATCGATGTAAAAGATTTAAAATGCGCATTATTTAGAATACTTTTCTTTTTAGTTTGTTTCGTACCTCAAAAGGAAAAAACGGAACCCTTATAAGATCACTTTGTTGTCCGCCCGTCCGCGGGTGTCAAGACCTGTAATCTCGGGAACGCGTGAAGGTATCGCGTTGAAATTAAAACCATATCCATAGTCTCTTCTGTAGAAAGAAAAAACATATTTTTCAATTTTCGTAAAAAAAAGTTACATGCGAATAAGTCGTAAAAACGCATATTTCGACACTCGCAAGGGAATCAAAACCTATGGGGTACTTTCCGTTGACCTAGAATTGAAATTTGGCAAGAATCATTGTGGTATATCTACTTAGTACACGTAAAGGAAAAAATCCGAAAACTCTTCACACACATACATAATACTTACAATAATACATACACTCGAAAAACATAACCCTCTTTCTTATGCAGTCGGGTAAAAAGTATTTGTGTCAGTGTTTTTTTGTATCACATGATTAATTAACATTCCAGTTCCTTATTTTCGTTTGCTTTTATTAACTTTTAATATGTGGTGTAAAGAAAAACAGTTAATAAATAATACTTTCTTTCGTATATTTATTTTATCTCGAATCGGTTGAAGCTGATTTTTCAAAATTCATCAGATAAGGAACTTCAAGAACCGTTACCTACCAGGAAACCAGAAATGTAAGGAGGTGCCAATTAAGCGTAAACACGAGAGGATTTTTAGGGTTCCGTATTAAAATATTAGCGAGTATCCTTAAAATGAGACGTCTATTTTTTTTCCATCAATTCTAAATTATTCATTAAGACAACTAATTACCTACACCGAGCTTACTCCTTATAAAGAAATGACCTTCTAATACCTTACTGGTGGCGGGATAATTATTGTTTAAAAAGCTGAAAAAAACTACTTCACAATACGCAATTCGGTTATTAAGTATGACAGTTATCTTGTTTTAAATTTATAAGGGACCACCTCTAAGGTATTACGTACCAAACAAAAAAGAATCATCAAAACAATTCATAATTGGCGGAATAATCGCTGAACGAATATGCAAAAAAGCAGTTGAATTGAGAACACCTTCTTTTTGGAAGAAAAAAGTGGCCAGAATGCTGGCAGCATTCCCACGCTGGATTAAAATGATAATAATGCTTACTTTTTGAGTAAAGTAGGAGCCAGCATTCTGGTCACTTGTCACCTCAAGAGTTTGGTTACTTCTTTATAAAAATATCCTGGAATCCATGAACCTAATGTTTCGACTCAAAACGACACATAAATAAACATACAAATTCGGTCTAAATGTTTTTGTCGTGATTGTTTATTTATTATTTATAATAATTTTCGACCACAATTGTCGTTTTTCAGAATTATCACAAATCGGAGCTTTAGCCATATTAAAAAATATGCTATTGTAAATTACTCGGATATTGTAATTATTATTTAATATCAGGAACCCTCAATGGATCCCTCTTATGTTTTGACGAGTTCCTTAACTTTCGACATGAGATATTTTAAATCCATTTTCGTTTCGTTAAATTGTTTGTGATAATTTAATTGTTGAGATAAAATAATGTTGCATGTCTCAAAAAATCACAGATTAAATACGGTATCAGTTTGAAATGTTTGAATATATATTGTTACTATGGAAACTAACGTCATTTGCACACATTTTAAATAAAAACTACGGGTCACTCACGTCTTTTTTCCGCCTATAATTTCAACTGCATTCGGCGGTCTTCTTCAATCGGTTCAGCCGTTTTTTTGTCGGAGGTTTTTGAGTTTTCTAAACTTATACTTGTATATAATCTAGATAAAAACTCACGGTTTATATCAATCGAAGAAGATCCACTTTTTTTTAAGAAACGTATTCCACCTTTTCAGTAAGTACTATAAAATTAAAATTAAGTGCTGCATTTGTGGCCTCCAAAGTGGTCAAACACTTAGAAAACGACGAAAAGAAACAACCATACCAAATTACTTATAAGTAATTACATTTTGACTCGACATCAAAAAGCTTAACGACATAATAAATCAATTGGCTGTCATATTAACGGTTAAGTGACTCATAGATCTTAGATCAATAGACGATCGATCAATGTAGATCATTGATTAATATGGATCATACATTGATCTAGATGCAGAGATACATGATGTTGATACTGTTGATGTTTAGGCGACATTAAATAATGTTATTAATAAATAAAAATAAAATAAGTAATAATATATCGCTTTAATTTCATTCACAAATATATATATATATATATATAATCTTCGCTTAAATAATATATAATAAATACACAACTATTGCTATCAACTTGAAAACAACGTACGCTATATAAGTATTTAATGGGTCTCAAGTACGAGTATTTATTACGCTTGCTATTTTTTATACCCATCTGCCTGCTTGCCTTTCGCTATTGTATTACAATATTATTAAATCTAGTTTATTTCATGTTAAGTGAATTTTTATTCGTTTTTTTATTTTTATTGTTTATTATGATCAACAAACAGTACACAACAAAGTTTAGGGTTAATACAGTAATCGTTAAGAAATATAGTTCGATGATGTACCAGCAACGTTGACCACGGATTAATTATTTATCAAATATACTTCAACAGAGTGTGAAACATGTAACAAATTACTGACCAATGCTATAATCTATAGTCTCAGTTTTATAGACTGAAACTCAAAACACTAACATAGCAAATTTTACATAAATAAATTGAATAACAAAGTAAATGAGTGAAGTAAACTAAAGATAAGCATCATACAAAAGAAACATTACATGAGACATTAAAAGAAATAATATATCTTAAACCTTAATTATATATTATAATCATGCAGTAGTTCTGCGAACTCGCGATCTTAAATATTTTGCAACAAAACTTGTTCCAAAACTCTACACTTGATAGAGTATAGTACAAGCTTTGCTTAGGTTGGGCTTGATTGATGGCGCAGTAAGAAACCAATATTATTGACTGAGACAGCGAAGCAAACAAATCTCTCTAGTCTCTGAATAAACTGGCAAAACGTTATTTCATCTGTCCGGATGTTTGTGGTACTTGCGTACAAATTGTAAATTTCAACCAATCTTTCCGAAACATGGTTTTAGAATTATATTATTTTTTTGTCGTCGGGGATTTCTATATTACCCATTATTATTTTCCCCATAAAAAGGCTAGTTAACCGTTATTACTGGTATAATAGTGACACTGGGTGACAGTGATTTTGATAACATTTATTATAAACATGCGGATGTTGTATGGCCTATTGTGATAATATTTGGTTGAAACATTCGATACTCGATTCTGATCAAGAATTTTGGATATTAGCAACAGACATCGCGAGCACAGACTTTTTTCTACAAGTTTTGTTTCAAAAAGCTTGAGCTGTCGAGGTGTACTGATCTTTACTCTTTAACATTAGATAAATAGCAAATGCTTTAATATTCTTGTGCCCAATATACCCAGCTTAGTAAAAGACGAAAGACTATACCTCACGAGGTCACAACACGAAGAAAATAAAGTCCAAGCCGTTTCAAACTCGTTTCTTTCGAGTAGATTACTTATTTGTATGATACTTTGTATTAAATACCTATTTTAAGTCTAAAGGCTGCGCCTGCGCTTCTTAGTTTATGGACGGTGGAACGACCATCTGTTTTCTACTTTACAGTGGCTACTTATAACAAAGTATACTTCAGTAGTTACTTCAGAAAGTACATTGTAAAGCCTATTAGGCTTTTTTCTTATTATAAAAAGACATTGAATAATTTGTTGCTGTTTTTTTTTAGTCTGTATCTCACTGTTGGAACATTAAAAGAACATCATAAGGATTTACTTTCATAGCAAGAAAGTCTGTATGGATTAGACATCCTAGTGCCTCAATCGTCCAGACTTCTCCTTCCCTTTCATTTATCTTTTTGACCTACTTCGAAAAACGAGGAGGTTATCAATTCGTACCATTTTTTTTTATGTATGAACACGAATTTCTCTCTCACTCTTGAACCAATTTTTGTGTTTCGTGAATTGGCAGAGAAAGCTCCCAAGTTGGTCCCATAATTATATTAGAAACATTGCTTTGTTACTTTTTGAATAATCTCTAAAAGTAAAAATATTTTCATTGTATTCATGAGTGAGTGCGTCAGATTATAGAATCGCGGAGTTTCACTGACACGTTTTTCTTTACAAAAGTGTCAAATGCTTAGGTTTTTCGTATAAACATCTGCACATTTTCTAATCTGCGACGACAAAGCATTTGACATTCAGTGACAAATGTCATTCTGGAAAAAAAACGAGCTAGTGAATAGAGGTCTTTCAAAAAGTTTACAATCGTGAGGGATTTATTGAGCTTGAAAAGTAAAACCTACTTACTCCTCATCCAATGTGTATAGGGAAAAAATAGAGTTACTTCAACGCTTGAGCGCCTTGTTTAATTATTATCCTTACTTATATTACAAGTAAACGAAATAACGTACTTTGAAGTCGGTTGTTTCAGTTTTTTAAACTATAAAATTATTCATATACTTGGTCGTGGTTCAATAATAAGATGTTATAGTATCAGTTGCAGTAGTAAAATAGTTTTGGAAACAGTGGATCGCTCTATTTTAGACCTTTACCTGTACTGGAAGAGTGACAGGCAGGCTATAATTTAATGGCAGCTGTGCGATTAAAATACATGAGTGTAAAGTTGGATTCAATTATTTGGCAGTAAATCGTTCTGAACATGGAATTATATTTAACTCTATTGAATGCTTTGATGTTTTCGATTGACGATTTTATTTTCGAGTCTGATCAATGCTCTAGATTGATAAAGAGAGTGTGGATGCAGCGTCTTCCCGCCTCATACAAGTGGCGGAAAGACGCTGGATGCAAGCCGCGCGCCAATCGGTCTTTTTGGAAATCCATGGGGGAGGCCTATGTCCAGCAGTGGACTTCTTATGGATGAGATGATGATGATGATAAAGAGAGTAGTGTGATGACTGGTACCTACTTGGACTTACCTAATTATTATTTAGCGTTTAGTAAGTACTTTATCTACATATATTTTGTTTTATAATTTTTAATTTATTTTCAATAAAACAGTTTTTTAGGTTGGATGCAAGCCACTTCCAACCGATCTTTTTGGAAATCCATGGTGGGAGGCCAATGTCCAGCATTGGACGTCTTATGTCTGAGATGATGATGAATATTTATCTCCAAAATATATTAGCCAAAGAATGACAACAAGAAAGAATATCCTTAAGATGTATCCACAGCAATAGATCACTCATAGACATAGAACGGCCGACGTCTTTCGTCGGATTACCATATTTATAGAGATTCCATGCAGACTTATGATGTATCGATATAATTTATAGCTGAGCGAGAGATTGTTTATTGAGGTCCATGGATACTGAGGAATTGAGTTCTGGAAGTCTGTTACTGTTTACTTTTAGTGAATACGGGATCAATTTATAAAGATTTTTGTGGTTGAAATTCTGGGCTACGGTTGAAATTGTTAGTTTACTCGTATATCTCTCGGATCTTAGCTATTAAAATGTCGGTAGGTAGATACTTTTTAAAGTACAGTAGTAAACAAGTAACCATTATAGTTTCGCCAAGTCCGCCTGTCTGTCTCTATGTCCGTCCGCGGCTTTGCTCAAAGATTATAAGTACTAGAAAGTGAAAGTTATAATGTACAACTAAGGAATAGGCGCGTGGCACGACACGTACTTGGCAGCTTATTATTTTAATGCCAAAAGACGTAAAAACTTACAGGGATGATATATATTTTATAGTTCTTGCAGTCATTTACTGCTGAAAGATATTATTATGTTTTCGTACCATTTTATTTTCATTTATTATTTTAAAACATTTAAAATTTAAATGTAATGTTGAGTTTATATGCAATTATCGTTTCATCGATGCAAGGATAATTTAACTGTCTACCAGAGAAGATGGTTTGGCTGAACAAATCTTTTTCTTCCTTAAAATATGAGATAAAATTGCGATGTAAAACTATTTTGTCTCTACATAAATATCAGGTAGCAAAAGAGGAAGATGAATGTAATAAACATTAAATTTGGGTACGAAAATCTCCTCTGAATAAAACATTCATTAAATTTTTGTACGAAAATCTCCTCGTATAATTTCAACTCGCACTTGACCAATAACGAATCAAAGCAGTGCAAACTTATCCGTTATAGTAAGATTATGAGAAGCAACAGTAATTACAGTACGCAGTATAAACGCATAAACGTTTTCGAACATAAAAATGCATCGATTGAAAGCCCATGTAGGTCACAGAACTGGGTCGAGCGATGCAGGTCGCCAGAATTGTTCGAAATTCAACACTTTGCCCGGAAACTGGCCATCTGGCTATATTATCGAAAGTGCCTGATTTACATATTTCGGACGAGCTTTCAAAATATATTTTTTCTGCAGAAAACATCGTACATCTTGCAAATACTTGAGGTAGTTTATGGCGGGATTGTTCGAAGAACGAGTCTTCAGATTTCACAAAATTGTCTTGTACCGAGAAAACAGATCTGGAGCGTACGGTACTTCCAGTTTTGCTGTCTCGCTTGCACGTGCTACCTCTGTCGTTAGCTCCTAATCTCAATGTGTTTGTAGCAAAGAATCTAGATTTATCATAGAACTACGTTTATTAAATAGTTTTTTCATCCCCCCATCTCGGAAAGAATAATTTTGCTCTTCGATATCTGAGTGCAAAAGCCGTTTTTATCCTCTAGAGGATAAAGTAAATTCAAATTTAGAACATTGTGTGCACCGAGTTTGTGAATTCAAAACATCATTAAACCTATTTACTTCTACCTCTATGGTGCCGAATTTATCATACAACCTTTTTTAATTTGTTAAAAACTCAGACTCGGAACCTTTTTGGTGTACTTTTTTTTTTATTTGCTTTGTGCGCGCCATTTTCTTTTCACGACATATTGTTAAAATCTTAGGTTAAAAACAAGAAATTGGAAAACAAGTGAAGAACCAAAAATGAGTGATTCTAGCGACGAAGAAGTTTATTTGACGCCAACAGAATTGACTGAAACTGTTAATAATGCGCAAATGAGCTTTCTCCCTCAACAATCACGCGAGAAGTATTTGCAACAGTACGATATGTGATATACACGTGGTGACTAGCTAAAGAAGCCAAAACTTTCTCCGAAAACGTTTTGCTGGCATATTTTATTGAATTATGCGAGACCAAGAAATCAAGCAATCTATGGAGTACGTATTCAATGCTAAAAGCAACAATAAAGATGAAAAAAGACATAAGTACATATCGACACCTATCCTGAATTAGTGGCATTTTTAAAAAGAGCCTCATCTGGTCATCAACCATTATACCTAAGTGTTATTTGTTATAATTTAAAGATTATTCTGTAATATTTACCTGTCATAATGTAGTAGTTAATACCTAAACTGAAATAAAAGTATCTTGTGATTGTAAATGTTTTTTTCATCTTACTAGCTCGTAAAGTTACGTTTCCAAGGCTAATATTGGCGTGGAAAAGTTCATTTTGCACCCTAGGGTGGAAAGTAATTTCAAAATTCGAACACGGCGGAGCTCTACATTTTCAATACAAAATATTTCCAACCTTTTTGTATAATACCTTCACAAAATGAAGAAAAATAGTTCGATTCAAGGAGGTTGCTATCTTAGCTTAACGAAACACTAAATATTATATTAAAATAACTTAGACATTTTGTATATTTACGTAAAATGTAAATAAAAATGTACAATTTACTTTCTCTTAGCAGTGTTTTGAATTTTAGAATCATTTACATGAAAAAGGTTTGGATGAGTCTTTACTCATAAGAATATTTATTACCTATGCGAGTTGTGTCAAGAGCCTAATAGAATAAAAAAAAGGTAAAAAAAACTTTGTACTACGTAATTTTTTGGTAATGTTGTTGTAAATAATGTTCAAAATTAATGAAATATGTACATGAAAGTGAACTCACGTGATTATAATGTAACTTTAGGACCAGTAAAGTTGCATAAATGCCAAGCAGATTTTTCTACTCGAGAAAATAGGTGAACTAAAAAATTTCCTCGCTACGTTAAGATGAAAAATTTTGTATTGCACTCGGCTGTAAAGTTATTTTATCTCGTGTCTTCTTGAATCCATCGCTACTTACGCTCAGGATTCCACACTCGCTGCGCTCGTGGTTCAAACCTAGAATCCTTCGCTTGCTCTAGATTCAACTGTCAGACACTCGAAGGTAAAATACAACTTTCCAGCCTAGTACAATATAAATAACTATTTCACCTCACAAGCTCAGAAAGATTCTGTTTGTCATTAGAAATCTGAGTGGAAAAGTGCATTTTGTCCGCTAGCGTGGAAAGAGTTTTTAAAATTCGAACCTTTCTATACCGCAAGTCCACTGAAAATGCATTAAATACTTATTTCATGTCAGTGCGCCAACCTCATTTCTTTGAATAATCGCACTGACCAGCCACAGGTGGCAGCACTGGACTAGCGTTTTCCTCGCTGTAGTGAGGTGAAAAATTTTGTGTTTCACTCGGCAGCAAAGTTATTTTGCATCTCGTACTTTTGAAACCCTCGCTACGCTCAGGTTTCTATATTTGAACCACTCGCTTCGCTCGTGGTTCAGTCCTACAATCCTTCGCTTGCTCAATACAAATACAAATACTTGCTTGTTTCAATACAAATACTCGCCCCAATAACCAACTTTGCAGCCTTGCATAACAAATACCTATTTTTTTCATTTAAACATTTCCTCGCTGAGGTGGGATGAAAAGTTACGTGTTGCACTCGAGTGCAAAGATTTTTCACATTGTGCTAATAATAATAAAGTTTATTTTGCACAAAAGAAAATAGTTATACAGCGTAATTATGAATCCATTGGCTCCGAACTAGTAATAACTGTATTACAGAGCCAAAGGCTTCTCCTTATGAAGGAACAATAAAGTGACAAAATACAATAAAAGTAAGTTAAAAGTTAATTTATAAAAGTGGTAAGGAAACGAATAATAGACTAAATTAAATTAAATCATAGCTTATAAATATATATATAAATATTACATAAATAGACTAGCATTAAAACTTTGTAACAAAACAAGATTCCTACTGTGATCAGTGTAAGTGATCATACATATGCTCATTTCTAAAAAATATGGATAAGTATATATAACAGTATTAGCAATACATATTCATTCCTGATATACTCAACTTCTTTTCATATTTACTTTATATATATATATATTCTAGGTAATATATAATGTGTCTAACATATCCTCTGTGCTGTCATAATGAAAACTATTAAGCCAAGTCATTATCACTTTTTTATTTCATTGTTACTATATTTTTTAACTTTGTATTTTTCGTCAAATTTATTATAAATTAGTTATAATTATGCTCTTTTGATTCTCTCGCTAACGCTAAGGATTCAAATTTTTTAATCACTCGCTGCGCTCATGATTCAATTTTAGAATCCTTCGCTTGCTCGGTCATCAAAATTGAGTACGCGGTTAAAAAGCAACTTTGCACTCTTGTATAACAAATAACTATTATCAAGTAACTCATACTTGATATGAATACTCTATGACACCTACTCATGAAAATTTAGACACAAACTTTGAGTACTAACTCATATTAATGATGACAAAATATAGCCTACGTCCTTCTCCAGGATTTAAAGATAACCGTGAAAATGTAACTAACAGACAGAGATACTATCTTAAAAATTTTTTTTTTTTTGTATGAACCTTTAAATATGTTTAATATATCGTACAGAGCATTAAATTATCGTAAAAATGCTATAATATTATCGTACAAAATCCTGGATAAACTACTTATTTCATTCCATGCATTAGAATAACTGCAACCTTTGTTAGCAGCATAAGAAGAGCAAAATTTACGAACAAAGGGCTAATAAATATTGGAATAATTCCTATGCATTTTATTAGCGCTAAAATAATAGAATAGACCCTAGATGGCTAGAAATACAGTCGACGACCTTCCAGCTCCATTGTACCGGATTTGTAGAGCATTATTCAGTCACTAGAAACGACGGCCCTTATTTTTCTAAATGGCAAGCCCTTACGGCAAATGCGAAACTCGTGCAAGACCAATATTGGCATTTTGGTCTGATGGAAAGTGCTAAGCTAATCGAGTTAATGCTAATTTTAATTCACCCTAAGTGAAGTTCACACTTTTAATTGAATTGATGAACGCTTGTTCCTTAAAAGATTTGTTTTGATTTTCTTGTTTTTATGTATTTCTACATTTTAATAGTGTTTATTAATTTATTAGGCGCACGCATGTGGAAAAGCGATATAATACGGTGAAACGTGTATTATTAGTTCTCCCAGACTTTTTCTTAAGTGTCTACTACGCTACTAGTACTAGGCGATCAGCGGTTGCATCAAACTCTATTCAAATGTACCAGGCAAGCATGACTGCGTTGAAACTAAATTAAACATTTCTCCAGATCTCTCGATGGCGAGTTTCTCTCTCAGTCGTACTCTCCCTTACCGACTACGTTAAAGGTTTAAGTGGTTGCGTTTATGTACTTCTTGTATTTAAGACATGTTACAGCATGGAAGATTAGACTTAAATAATTTAAATCTATGCTAGATTTAAATTATTTACAAAAAATGTGTATGTGAAAAGTATTCAAGTAGTATTCAAGTTACAATAACACAGATAGTTAATTTTCTATCTTTTTCAGGTAATAATAACATCAGGCGAGTTTGTGCTCAATCGTAGATCTATCTTGACTAAAAAATAAATTAAATAAAAATTTACTTGCTCTGAAATGGAAATACTTTACTCTCTTGGTTAGTGATAAAAAAAGTGGTAAAAAATATGTGCCAATTAAATTAAAAAACAAAATGAAATGTATTGAAAGAAGATTATTCAAACTGCCACAATCAAATGAGAATATATAAAATGTAAGAATATTCCAATTATGGTAGCCATGTGAAATGTGCGCACACTAACAGAATCATAAACGAATGCATGTCTTTTTAATTCGCATATAAAAATATCTGCTTTAGCCAGATTTAGTGTTCAGATGAATTAGAGACATAGGTAGCTAATTTAAGGGTAGGTATTTGTACTCCTTTCTATCTAGGTGTCTATAGTTTATATTATAAATATAAATATTGGAGGACATTTTTAACACAACACCATTCTAGCCCCAAACTAAGCAAAGGTTGTACTATGGGAAACAAATGGGTAACAAGTATGTATATTACAAAAAAAACAAAATACCCGACTGCAGAAAAGCAATTTTTGCAGTCGTAAAATCACTAATTATAAATGCGCATTCTTTAGAATAATTCTAATATTTTCACTTGTTTATTACTAAATAGTAGTTCGTTGGAGGTTACGAAAACCCCACTTTTTATTTTTGCTAGAACTGTTTTATTATTATTACGAAAAAAAAATAGCCTATGACACTCAGAAAGCGAAGACGCTTCCAAACAAAAACAAGATTTTTCCCTTTCAAACAAAAAAAAATGAATGTTTCAAATCGATCCAGGTGTCTTCGAGTAATCGGGGAACATACATAAAAATAAATAAAAAAGAAGATTCTGAAAACGAATTGAAAACCTCCTCCTTTTTGGAAGTAGGTTAAAAATGAGTAGTCCTGATGAGCTCGCGACATGGCGCGTGCGGAATAATTGTATCTACCACGCGACGCCTATCCCTGAGCCCTTAGTGGGAACGCGTCTTTAGTTTCTAATCATCTACTCAACTACCCCACGCTAAACACATTTGAATGACCTCCACGTCCGAACATCCTGTTTAACATCTGATTTTACAATTGCGCACATGTCAGGCAAAAGTGAAATTCTAGATTACATTTGACATCGAAAGTGATCTCGATGTAAAAGAATGTCGTTCTATAGAACTGCTTCTTTTTAATTGCTTGTCTGGTTGGGTCGGTGGACAGGGAGAGTAATCAACTTTTATTGGGAACTAGTTATGAGGCGCATTATAAAAGGAGATTACTGATCACGGATCATGGAGATCACTAAATAATGGTTTTATTTTTTTGACGTGACAACGTCTAATAAATCGATGAACGCCGGCTGCATTCACGAAAAAGTATGACTCATTGTCTGTAAAGTCGGTTTACGGACGATAGTTTAACGTGACAACATACGTCCGCGCGCGAGCTCCGAGGAATGATAATTGAAGCGACGCGGAGTCGCGGACGGTCGGGCGCGGCGCACACCCGCTCGCTTCCTCAGCCAGCGCTAGCGCGCGCGCGCGCGTAACGGGACAAGGTGCGTAACGTAACGGGATAATGAGTCATACTTTTTCGTGCGTGCAGCCGGCGTTCATCGATTTATTAGACGTTGTCACGTCAAAAGATTCCGACGAATTGAGAAGCTCCACCTTTTTGGAAGTCTGTTGAAAATAGCGATAAATCCATTAAAAGATGTTTAATTTAAATGATATCGGTACATGTTATTCGACTTCGATTATTATTTTGTTTGTGATCGGGGCCATTAATAACTATTACTTGTATTATTTTAATCCAAGCAACGCCTTCAAATTATATTTATTTTCGATAATATTGTTAATCAAATATTTTTATGCAGTTAAGTACGCCTTTTTTTCTTGATGTTGGCACCATGCTTCCACATTTGCAGTTACGCCTTCAATTGACCAATTTCGAGAAGTTCAAGAATTTAAAATGAATTACAAACACCTTGTTTCTTAAAATAATTAACTTTTAGTGTGTTTGCTGACACAAATTGGTAGGCGCTTGGTGATTGATTTGTTTTGACTGTATGATAATTTGTGATTATTTTTAAATCCGAATCGAATTTAGATTGAAACTACTTTAAAAAAAAAAAACA
This sequence comes from Lycia hirtaria, assembly GCA_947563715.1. NCBI lineage: Eukaryota > Metazoa > Arthropoda > Insecta > Lepidoptera > Geometridae > Lycia > Lycia hirtaria. The sequence goes on along the minus strand of OX387383.1, from coordinate 25,496,009 downwards.
ACCGACTTCAAAAGAACACAAATTCACTACACTAAAATGGAACAAGTATCTATGTTAAAAGAAAACAAAATACCCGACTGCAGAATAGTAGTTTTGCTTCTAACTTACAATTTTGTTACGCTTGATATGCTGTTGAGTACCCGCATTTTGTGAGAAAGTGTGCGTAAAATTGGTGTAAAATTATTATAAACGAATTCTTTAGAATAATTCTAGTAAAATCACTTGTTTATTACGAAAAAATTCGTTAGAGGTTACGAAAAAACACATTTTTTATTCCGAGAAATGAAATTTTATTATTGTTGCAAATAAATATAGCTTAGAAGAGTTGGGAAGCGAAGAAGAATTTAACGACATCTCGCACATCAAAATCGGTCAAGCCGTTAAGGCTGTAGGCTGTCATAAACATACATACATGCATACCCACATATTATATACATACGTACTTACTTAAATACATACACCCTTACATACATACATATATTATACACTCGAAAAACATAACAAATAAACGTATAAATAAACAAAGAAAACTTCATTTGCTTCGCTCACTCAGTCAAGGATATACATTATCGTTTTGAAAATAGGGTTTTTTTTCAGTAAAGCCCACACTGACTACAGCCTTATGTCACAGACTAGATAAATTGCAAAGTAAACTCAAACAGCGTAAATTACGATTTTCGCAGTTTCGCGGACAATAACACGGGTCTGTGACCCGGTGCGTGCAGAACATTTAAAACAGCCGCCCAGGAGCGTACTTAAGACAAAGGGAGGGGCGGATAAACTTTCTTATTTTTAACCTCCGACCCAAAAAGAGGGGTGTTATAAGTCTGTGGTATCGTAGCTCTGAAACGGATGGACCGATTTTGATCTAGTTTTTTTTTGTTTGAAAGAATATTTCATCAAGAGTGTTCGAGTTCGTAGTTAAGTTTCATCAAAATTGGTCCAGCCGTTTTTTGTCGGAGGTTTGGAGTTCTCTAAACTTACACATATTAAATAAATAACTCTACGCAAAATAAATATAACTTAGTGACTGCAGCTCTAGACAAAAGATAATTAATGTGATCTATATCTTGTAAATCAAATTGTAGTTTAGAAAACTGAAACCCCAAATTAAAAATTCCCAATTTAATTCTTTAAATCAAACTGAACTGAATCGATTTTGATAAAAATTCTATGAGCCTCATCTGATCCTTTCAAACAAAATAACATTTTCAACTCGGTTTATCAATGATAAAGTTATGCGGTAACAAACATAAAAATACAGCCGAATTTTAACCTCTTTGCTTTTGAAGTCGGTAAAATATTTTCAGCCGTTTGAGTATAAATAGAATTAAACGCTGCAAGTACTTGACCTAATTTTAGGAATTTTGACTTCCTGAAGAGGTATTTTTCTAGTATTTTCTATTTATAGCTATTAAATAAATAAAAAATATTTTCTTGATAAATATAGCAATTATAATTTAATTTATTTCAATAATATTTGAATGAATAACAGGGATCGGTTGGGAAGAAAGGAAAGCTTATAAATATATTATAACTTTTTAAATACCGCTATTTAAAAAGTTATAATATATTTATAAGCTTTTATAAGTCTTTTATTTTATTTATAAGTCTTTCCGCTTGTAAGACAATATTTAAGCCCATTCTAAACAAAAAAGCTTATCACTAACTGCCCCTTTACCTCTATCCTAAATCCGTCCTAGGCTCGTGCGGATTTGAATTTAGAACCAAACGCTGGCACTGTGCAAGCGCATGTACTCTGTCGCCCACAAGAAGTGTGTTGATATTGTACTGTAGTCTAGGGTTGACGGTTGCTATTTTTTAACCGACTTCAAAAAGGAAGAGTTTCTCAATTATCCAATATTTTTTGTATGTTTGTTAACGCATAATTCCATCATTTATATTATACAAGATTGATTTTCTTTTCGTTTGCAAGGATATATTTTCAGATGGGATCAGCCCATAGAAATTTCATCAACATAAGTTTAGTAGTATAGTTTTAAAACAAAATCGCGCATTTCGAAGTCGGTTGTTTCAGTTTTTAAAACTAATAAATATTATTATAGTGGTAAACATGTAAAACATTAAAAGGTTATTGACATTATTGCGTTATACATCAAATGTCAATCAATCAATAACACTTGACTTGTTGAGAGCAAAGGTTGACAGTTAAAACATAACAAAATAACACAAAAGTCGATCTTGATTGATCCTTTTAGAAAACTTATATTAAAAAAAGCAATGACTGCCAAGTAGTTTTCTTCTATTCTATTCTATGATGCCTATATTACCTATGACTACGAAATCCTGCCACTTGTCTTGACATGTTCTTGAACAGTTATTTGCCTTTCTGCTGGCCTAGCATGGAAGGTAGATAAACCGTTTCTATCCACGTTGTTGTCAGTACATACTTTATTTCCTCTGAAAAGTGGTTAAAACGGTGGAAAGACTATTTTGTCTACGTTCCATGCTAACCCTGCTGGCCCTGCTGCTGGGGGGGTTTTCCCACGAGTCTCCACATGTCGTTGTCTTTTCGTATTTTTTTCGGTGTTTCCAACTGCTTCACAAGTCCATACGTGACCAACAGAGCGAAAAGGAATACTGACACCCTGAAACAAACAGGTTAGGTAAAATTATAGTTTAAAAAACTGAAAAAACAGACTTCAATATACGCAGTTCGTTTACGTGAATGATATTATTTCAATTATTTTGTTATAAAAACCAAAGTACTGCACCGATTTTGATAAAATTTATGTGCACAAACTCCAATGGAGAACGTCATTAAAATTATAAACTATTATTAATGAATTAATATAAGAATAACATAATAAGAATAACATTCATCACTCACCATATAAACACCATTTTAATTATGTCGGATAGTATATAGCATTTAATTGCACTAGTAACTGCTTAGTGATCGAAGTTGTCCAAAAGTATTAATTAATTTTTGCACTTCTTCTTCAAATAATCTTTAAGTTTGCTAAATCGCACTCTGGCGTTCGCAAAAATTAAAAAAAAATTATTCGGAAGTTCTCATCATGAAATTGACTATGCCACTCCCTTTCTTGTTCCTAATAACTGTATAGTACCTATACTATATTTCTAGTATACTTTATACTATATTTCTAGTATACTTATACGACAAAATAAAGTAGAGCATGTAGTACTATTATATCTACTGCATAAGTCTTCGATACTTACTATTTTTATTTTGGCAGTTCTTTAATCTTTTTTTTTTTATTTTTATTTTCAGTTTATTTCTGTCAATAATTTGTTTTCTTTTCTTGTGGTTTACATATTTTTCAATATATATCCGTGTCCCTGGATGTTGTCTTCAATATTTTGATTTTGGTCTTTTGAATTACTTATTTTGTTTTGTTTTATTTTTAAATCCCAAACCAGTTGATTTAAAAGAAAGACTATTTTTTTTTGCTTCCTACCACTAAAACATGTCTAGTACGCAGTTAAGATACTAGTGGTCTTATAACTAAGGTAAATTGTGTTTTATAAACCCTTGTGACTTCAATCCTTGTTTATGGAAATATTTTACAAAGGAGTATTGACAATATGCGGTTGTTTGTGATGTTTGGATGTTGTCAGTTATTTTTGCTTCTCACGATGATAGGCTAGACGCTTGTCTGCAACTTACCTGATGTTGTGTTATGGAGTGATCAAGGTAAGTAGCAATTCTATTGTAAAATAGAAAATGGCTAGAAACTTGACTAACAACAAATATCTATACTTAAAAAACAAACAAAATAGGTACAAAAACAAGGTAGGTAAAAAAAACTAACCGACTGCATAAGAGCTAATTTTTAAAGTATTACTTAGGATTGAGTTAATCTTGATACCTACGCTATTGAGTGTACGTTTTCGAGAAAAAGTATGCACGAAGTCGCTATTAAATGTATTTTAAAATTCAAATTTGGACCCTCCTTCTTTGCTTAAAGACCCTATTTTATGTGATTAAATTAAAAATGTACAGTTTTCGGAATTTTTCCTTTATGTGTACTCTATGACAACGATTCTTGCCAAATTTAATTTAAAAAATAATAAATAACCTATAAATTCACTGAACACCCTATGTGCGCCAACCCTATACCCTAGAAACGCGTTACTTAGGTACTAGGCGCGTTATTCAAGCGTTTATCTTTTATCACTGAGTGATATAGTTCAAGTTTAACCATAGCTTAAGGCGATGTATTTTACAGAGTATTGAAAAACATTAAGGCGCTGTAGGTATTAAAATGGGGACGCGCGCTTGCCTGAAGATTCCGACTTACTTTTTTACCCGACTGCGTAAGAAGGAGGGTTATATTTTTCTGGTGTATGTATGTTTGTATGTACGTATGTGGGTATGTACATAATGCATGTTCCTATATGATCGCAAATCCCACACAGTAGGTAAAGTTACGTTACTTTTGTGAGGGAACACCAGAATAAAGAAACGGCACCAGACTAAATCAGTTGTCCTATAAAAAATATCTCATTAACCACAGACTAAAGCTGGGAATTGAAGTTGTTCCCATGGCACAGAAAATATTAATACCTACATGTGTGTGTGTGTGTGTGTGTGTATGATATATAGAGACGTCAACTTGCGTATGTATCACTGAATAGCATGTCTTTATATGGAGTGTCCGACGCGTGCCCATAGTAAAACTTGTTCCAATGATTTCCATTAGTTTTAGTGATACGTCAGATAATCCAATCTTAGACGAACAACACAATACTTTTGTTTTTTCCTATCTTGCCTTGGACAAGCGATTGTTCCTGACCCAGTCTCGTGAGGTGTCGTTGACACGCTGGTTTCTATACAACAAGAAAGTAGAAACACCACGTGAATACAGATTTTAGCGATAAATATTCGATGCCAGGAAAAGAGAATGTGCAACATTGGAGTAAACACTGACGATTCACATCTTTTTACCCGCTGCGTAAGAAGGAGGGTTATGTTTTTCGAGTGTATGTATGTATGTATATTTCTTTGACACGCCCTAGAGCCTAAACGGCTTGACCGATTTTGATGTGAGTGGTGTCAATAGATTCGTCTTAGTTGTGAGAGTGACACTGGTTACATCAAAATTTTAAATAAATTTTTCTTTAAACATTGATACTTGATTGGACACACGAACGAAGCGCTTTGGTTGCAGTTTTTACCGACTGCCCAAAAAGGAAGGTAATGGGAGAGTGAATGTTTTTCTTTTTTATTGTTATATGGCCTAAACGCTAAGTCAGTTTAGATGTAAGAGGTGTCGTTACATTCGTATTTATTTTCCGAGTGTAAAAAGGTACAATTTTTACGCAAGAAGGAGGATTATGTTTGTCGAGTGCATGTATGTAAGAATATATATAGGTAATAAAAAAAATATATATTTGTATGTTTCTATAATATCTCTTACAACATAGGCAGGGTGACCGATATTGATGTGCGAGGTGTCGTTAGATTCGTCTTTAGTCCCTGAATGTCATAGGCTATATTTTTAAATAATAACAAAACTCGCACAAAAAATAAAAACCGGACAAGTGCGAGTCAGACTCGCCCATCGAGGGTTCCGTATAAACTAGGAGATAAAAGAAACCTTCATAAACTGAAAAATATACATCGTAAAAATATTTAAAACCTGTTCTAGCTTATGCTAATGAAGCTCTTTCATATGATACCCCACATGATACGGTTAAAGGACTTTAAAATTTGGACCCTAATTCCTTGCATATAGACACTATTTTTTGTGATTAAATTAAAAATGTCCAGTTATCGTTTTTTTTTCCTATATGTGTACTATAACACAATGCTTCTTGCCATTTTTCATAGTTCTAGGTTAGGTTCAACGGAAAGTACCTCATAGGTTTTGATTCCCTTGTGAACGTCGAAATGTGCGTTTTTACGACATATTCGGCTGTAACTTTTTTTATGAAAACTGAGAAATTAGATTTTCTTTCTGCAGCAAGAGATTATGAATCTGCGTATATGGTTTTAATTTCAACACGATACCTTCACGCGTTCCCGATTCAAGAGTCTTGACACCCGGACGGACGGACAGACGGACAGACGGAAAACAAAGTGATCCTATAAGGGTTCCTTTTTTTTCTTTTGAGGTACGGAACCCCAAAAATTACAACCACTTTGCGCATACTCTCTCGCAAAAACGTACAACAGCGTATCAATCGTAATGCAGTATCGTAAGTGAAGCTGCAAAAATGACTCTTTATGATATTTTTATTTTTCTCATAATATAGATACTTACTTATTTTCTTTTATTATCGAAACTTGTTGTATCAATCAATAGATTAAAACCATAATTTGTTAAAAACTATTTAATTGTACCACGCGCCGGCAAGCGCAGCGTAGGAAGACCAGCCACGAGATGGACAGATCACCTCATACAAGTGGCGGGAAGACGCTAGATGCAAGCCGCTTCCAATCGGTCTTTTTGGAAATCCATGGAGGAGGCCTATGTCCAGCAGTGGACTTCTTATGGCTGAGATGATAATGATGATTTAAGTGTACTTCAAACGGATAAAAATAAACCCCAACAGGCAAGTGTGGAATTTTATCAAAAGCATCTATCAAAGAGCCAGCAGTTCCATTCCGTGCGCGTCAGCTATTTTATCAACAGCATAGAGTTTTATCAACAATAGTACGGCCGTATACGTACGATTCGGCGTTAATGGAGGTTTCGAGTTACCAACGTTGCCTCGGGGAGTCTTTGAGTATCGGTGTGGCCATACAACGGGCGATATTGCAAACGCTAAAGATTTTTTAACACCCAATAGCGTAAAAAGAATGGTTATGTTTTTCGAGTGTCGTATGTAAGTATGTTTGTATATAGCGCCTACAGCCTAAACGGCTTGACCGATTTAGATGTGCGAGAAGTCTTTAAACTCGTCATTACTCCCTGAGTGTCATAGCCTACATTTTTTGTTATAATAATAATACAACTCTCACAAAAAATGCGTTTTTTTTCTGTTTTCCGTATAGTAAAATCACTTGTTTATTACGAAAAAGTTCGGCCAAGCCGTTTGGCTTGACCGAACCGCCGAACTACAGCCGGCTTGACAGTCTACACCCTAAATAGGCAACTAAAACATACATACATGCATACCTACATACATACATACTCTCGAATAACATAACATGTTGTTGCCAACCGGCACCATGCTGAGCTGGAGTCGACTTGTGGCAAAAACTTAGTTTAAGTACTTAAATTTGAATCATGTAAATACTTGAAAGTTTTTGTCACAATAAAAACATTGTCTATTGTTGTCTATAGCCCTCATTCTTACGCAGTCGGGGAAAAAGTGTCAAGCGTACGGAATAACCGCACAAAATTACGTAAAATATACCTACGCGTTAATTTGTTAAAAGTTATTTAATTTCATTGAGTTAACACAATTCTGCTAAGTTTCCGACAGCCTAGTGGTGAGACCGTCTGACTTGCGATCCGCAGGTCCTGGGTTCGAATCGAATCCCACGGCACGCACCTCTGTCTTTTCGAAGTTATGTGCGTATTGTTGATTGCCGCCAACTTCAAACGGTGAAGGAAAACATCGTGAGGAAACCTACATGTCTGAAAGTTCTCAATGATCTTGAAGATGTGTGAAGTCTACCAACCTGCACTTGGCCAGCGTGGCAGACTATGGCCTAACCCTTCTCACAATGAGAAGATGGCCCGTTCCCAGCAGTGGGACAGTTTGTACAAACAGGGCTGATAAATATTTAAAAAAAAACACAATTCTGACGGTCGTTAAACTATTATTAACCCCCGACGCAAAAACGACGGGGTGTTATAAGTTTGACGTGTCTGGGTGTGTGTCTGTCTGTGGCATCGTAGCTCCCGAACGGATGAACCTATTTTGATTTAATTTTTTTTGTTTGAAAGGTGAATTAGTCGGGAGTGTTCTTAGCTGTTTCATCAAAATCAGTACAGCCGATTAATCGGAGATTTTTAAGTTTTCTAAACTTATACTTGTTTTGAACCACCTCACTTCCAGCTAATACTATGGCCACAAACAAAACCATGTTCACCGTAGAATCTTATCTCCCGTATTCACTGGATATTCAATTTAACCATTATCAGCGGAATTCCACAGTCTCTCCACGAAATATAAAAGCAAATAAGTATTTAGTTGGTATAAAACTAAAAGCAAATAGTTAGAGATAAACTTCACGTGGATGTATATTTAGAATTGCTGTTTTGCTAAGGATTATTTTGATTTTTCTTTGGAATTTCCAGATAGTGTGATTAATTATATTATTTGCTAAATATTAAGAAAGATTAACAAACAAGTATGTATATTAAGAGAAAAACAAAATACCCGACTGCAGAAAAGCAGTTTTTACAGTCTAACTTACGATTTCGTTACGCTGTTGTGTAAGTTTTTTATTAGAAAGTATGCGTAAAATCACTGTAAAAGATTATTATAAATGCGCATTCTTTAGAATAATTCTAGTAAAACCACTTCTTTATTACAAAAAAGTTCGTTGGAGATTACGAAAAACCCCATTTTTAGGTTTCCGTTTCTTAAAAGGAAAAAACTGAACCCTTTTATGATCACTTTGTTGTCCGTCTGTCCGTCTCTCCGTCCGTCCGTCTGTCAAAATCTGTATCTCGGGAACGCGTGAAGGTATCGATTTGAAATTAAAACCATATACGCAGATCCATAGTCTCTTGCTGTATATTTAAAATTTGCCGAAAATTGTACATTTTTAATTTAATCACAAAAAAATAGGGTCTTTATGCAAGGAAGGAGGGTCCAAATTTTTTAATGCATTAACTGTATCATGTGGGTTATCGTAGGAAAGAGCTTCATTAACACAAGTTCAAACAGGTTTTTAAATACTTTTCGGTTTATGAAGGAAAATATAAAAAAATATAAAATTTCCCCCTTTTATCTACTAATTAATACGGAACCCTTGGTGGGCGAGTCTCGCACTTGTCCGGTTTTTTTAACTATGATTATTCAAACGGATGTTAAATGTCTTCACTCAACTCTTGTCTCCTTCTTCCAGCGGCGACATGCAGCGAAGGAGCCCGCGACGCCACTTGCCCCCGAATCTGCGGGCCCGCGCTGCAGGGCGAGCCCGTCTGCGCGACTGACGGATACATCTACCCCTCGCTTTGTGAAATGAGGAAGAAAACTTGCGGGAAAGGTAATTAATGAATTCCTATCCATTCCACCTTAGAACAACCAGGAAACTGACAAACTTCCACCTCTTTTTAACCCTCGATCCAGAAAGAGGGGTTATTTTTAACTCTCGACCCAAAAAGAGGGGTGTTATACATTTGAAGTGTGTATCTGTGTATCTGTGGCATGGCTATGTTTCATTAAAATCCTCCGAAAGTTTATTAAAAACAATTTTAGTTTAAATTCTGGATGCGCATTAGAATTTTTGATGTCTTTCCTCTTTCCTGAGAACTATAATCCTGGTGTTTTCAAAGCTAAAGTGAATAGATTTCTGTTAGATCGTTGTGCTTCATCCTCGGCCAAATCATCGGTTACCATCAGCCGAGTAATACATTAGAAGTATTACAACGTTCAATTTCAAATACGTTGTCTTGTTTTTAGCTATCGAAGTTATTCTATCTAGTACCTACCTACTCTCAGATTCTGTCTTATTTCCAGAATTCAAACTCCTGGCAAATTCATTATTCAGTACCATATCTACACACACCTACACACACGTTCTTTATTCTACGTGGAATTTGGCTATAAAACACAAACTTTTTCACATGTTCTACTTTATTCCTTCTATTATAGTTCTTCTATTTAAAAAATCCTCTTTCTAATTACTTTTTTAATAAAAACTACTTTCCTTGTTATTATCTACATCACTTTACCTATTGAATGGATCTTTAAATTGCACATATTTCTTCATATTGCATCTAAAGTCAAAGTCAAAATAAATGTATTTGCGTTTGAAATGAGTGATACGTGTAATATGTAATAACATGCATTTGGTGTTCAATTTCAATGTATAAGTATACTATACATATACACAAAGAGGCGTGCAAATCGAAAACAGTAGCTAGAAAAGTATTTTAGACTTATCTGACATAATTTTGGCACATTTTCCAGGAGTTAGACTGGCGCAAGACCAAGGCACCTGCTCGCGAGCTCAGGGGTCGAAATGTGAGCACCGGTGTACCTCTGAAAGGGACCCTGTGTGCGGCACAAATGGAAGGACGTATCTCAACAGGTGCATGCTGCAGGTTGAGATCTGCAGGTGAGACACTCATTTGTTAACAGACTTTCAAAAAGGAAGAGGTTCTCAATTCGACTGTATGTTTTTTTCAGAGATTACTTCGCCAATTATAAATCGATGTCGATGATTCTTTTTTGTTTGGTAATTAAGGTCATATAGACTGAGTGGCCAGCTCTATTGTCATTATTTGATATTATTTTGTTTGGTAGGTCAGTCCTATAGAATGTGAGAAAGAGATAAGAATAACGAACATGGGATTTCTCTCTTTCATTACAAAAAATTAAGTATTCTACTGAAACTTTAAAAATTACGCGTGATTGGACTCTTTTTAATATTTAGTACCTGGGCAACCGAGCTCCACTCGGATTTTTTATGACTGAATATACGAGCAAACCCGGGTTCACTAAAAATGAAACCTAGCAAGATCGATTTATCGTCCCCTATTCTACCTACAAACCAAATTTCATTAAAATCTTTGGAGCCGTTTCCGAGACTCAGATTATATATATATACATATATATACAAGAATTGCTCGTTTAAAGGCAAGGGTTTTGCTCGTTGCAAGATTAAAACATAACATCCCAGAATGTGCTTAGAAAAATACTTAACCGTTCCGATCTAAAAATCTATTAATCTAGTTATAAGAGGAAGATTCTATGGATATTATTTGGAGGTTACAATCAGCTTCTTACTTTATATATATCGGGAACAGTAACATTTTTCATGGGAGGAAAGATTAAAAAGAATTGAATTTTGCAAAAAATTAAAAAGCAAATTTGAACTAACCCGTGAGAAAGCTCCTAAGCAATTATGGTTCGAAGAAAGCACAGTTGACTTTAGAAATCCGTCTAGAATGCAAGGTAAAGGTAAAGTGGTAGTCATTTCCAACTTTGAGGACAACACCAATCAAGATTGGCGAAGAGCCAAGTTCGCATCCGCGATGACATTTCTACGAACGATAATTCACATTACTTTCCCGTATTCAAAGGCGCCGTCATCACGAGCGATGTTATCGGGGGTAACCTGATGTTATCAGGGGTAACCCGATGTTATCGAGGGTAACCTGGGTAACCCTCCAACAAATCTGATAACAATATACTAGTGATATTTTCGCGTTAACTTATTCAAATTTGCTCGTTTTGGCCACTTTGAAAACCAAGTGTTGATACTTATTGAAATTAAAAAAAAAACATTTATTTATTTATTTAAGTCCATCAACATTGTGTACATTAAACAAGTACATTTAAAAGTCTAATAAAGAATAAATCCAAATCTCACAATAATTAAAGATGGAGACGGCATGCATTACAAGAGCGAACAATTATATAAAATTATACATTACACCAAAGATATTTAATATATTACATTTAAAGTTAAGCAATCAAAATAATAATGTCAATTAAATTAAAGTAAATGTCCAATGATATAAAATTTAGCTACATTAAAATAAATTTAGTGTCAAAGACTTCAAAGACTTTCTGAAGATATAACTGTCGCCAAATATGTCTATGTCTGTTGTCTTTGATACAATGTTATATTGACGCACCATTCTCGCTAGTGGAGCATTAATACCAAGGTTGGAGCGAGAAGTAGGAATAGAAAAGATGTTAAAACACGATACTCTTGGCAGCGTTCGAGGATTTGTTATTAGCAATTCGGAGAGTAAATCTGGGTAATCATAATGGGATTGTTACTTTTTGAAATGATCCTTCCTTTGTTTTTCTAACAGATACTTGTTCAATAGTTGATGTTGTTGTGTTCAAATCACTCGTGGAAACCCCCTTTGTCGGTTTAGTATTCAGGCTGTTAACATTGTACTGCAGGTAACACATCAAATGCGAAATTTAGTTACTTGGGGCTTTTAGAAAGGCTTTTACAATATTATGAAGGTTTATTATACGGTAGGTAGTAGGGAGATCAAATAAAATTATACTCTCTAGCATGGATTAGACTTCTCAAAACTTAGTTCCTAGCGACATATTTGATTCAATGGCTGTAGGCCGTGGGTTCGATCTCCACCCAGGCAAACTTTTGTGTGATGAGCATGGATGTTTGTTCTGTGTCTGGGTGTTTCTATGTATTAGAAGTATATATTTCCAAAAAACGTATATATGTATTATATCAGCCATCTAGTTCTATAGTACAAGCTTTGCTTAGTTTGGGCTAGATGGTGTTGTGTGAAATGTCCAAAAATATTTATTTATTTAATGGTTTTATATTAATTCCAGGGTCGGCATCAGTCTCTCTCACCTGGGGGCTTGCAACAACATCAGCGCTCACCGTGAGAACTGCCCCGTGGACTGCTCGCAGGCGCCCCTGGATGGTCCTGTTTGTGGCTCAGATGGGAATGTCTACAAGAACACGTGCCAGATGAAGCTGCTTACTTGCGGGTAAAAATAGTGATAATAAACAGTGAACCAATGTTATTATGTTCAGTTGAGTTGCTCCAATGACTTTCCATCACGTGGACGTAGAGTCTAAAACAAAATTCACGAATGTAGTATCCTGGGTTGACCGATACTCATATACCAACAATGACGAACTTAAAGATTTTGTTATGAAGACTCAATGTAGCCGCGCAAAAGTCTAATTAGATTGACAAATAAGCAGAAGGAAGGTGCTTTTGCGTTCTTAGCCATATGCGTCGATTCCATTTCATTGAGCTCTGACGTTTTTGAGGACTGACACTACATCCCGTTGATACTTTCAAAAGGTGGCTCACATTTTTGGATATGAGGAGATGGCAGAATAACCGCTGTCTAAAGTGATATGATAATAGATTTGCAAAGTTGCAGTGAGTCTGCCTTAGCGTCTTCCTATATGATCAAATTTTATCAGGTTTTCCAAAAGTAGATCCACACTTTCTGCTTTTAACCCAATATACCTATGGGGTTGACAAACATTTGTTTCGCAGTTCGCACTACTGCTAAGACGCCATCTGTACATTCACGCCTTCTAGTAAATGTATTCTTCGTAATATAATTCACACAAACATACCTATTTACATCGGCATGTAAGTGCTATTGTTTACTTACCATTTTGAACTTAAAAAAATGTTTGCAGTTAAATTACCGGATATAACAAATAGCCTAGACCCCCAACGCAATAAATAAGCTAACTTGTTTGCTGATAAATATTTCGGTTTTAATAAGCTTATTAATATACTTATTTCTAAAACTAAAGTTCAGTTAGAACTAATCTTTGTATAGTAAATACTTTGGAGTGTATTGTTCCGAGATATGGATAGGATCACATTATGTTGAAGGCCAACTGATGAACAGGGGCAATCGAGATCTCCCTGGGCACATCACGATACGCCGCCATTTCTTGATTTGGCCAATTATTTCATAATGTGCCCAGTATAAAGTTGGGCAAATCGATGAGAGCAACCTATTTATCGATTTACCCTCCTATGCACATCTCTTCACCATGTTTGTGGCACTGTTTATGATCTGTTTACGTGCAAAAAAAAAATGCGGCAGCATCACATAAAATGTACGATTTTTTGTGATGCCGCCGCATTTTTTTTTTCATCGATTGGCCTTTGATATTACAATACATGCACAAGTTATTATAAGCGCCATTGTTATATATTTCCAGTCAAGGCGTAGTGCGCACCAGTAAGAAGCACTGCCAGACGACGCGCCACTGCCGGGAGTCCTGCTGGAGAGTGGCTCGTCCTACGTGTGGCTCCGATGGGAAACTATACGCCAACGCTTGTCGGATGAAGGCAACGAACTGCGGGTAACATTTACATTGACTTTTTATTAACTCTGATCAAAAAACAGGGGTGTTATAAGTTTGACGTGTGGATCTGTATATCTATGTATCTGTGCGTCTGTTTGTAGCATCATAGCTCTCATACGGATGGATCAATTTCAAAGATCAAATCACAATTTCGTAAATGTTACGTTCTATTTTTTATCTAAACTTCCAATGGCTAAGGGATCCGAGTATTTATTTAGTAAATCGTAGCACTAATGTTGTTCATTCACCTTTATCGGTTACTAGGTTTTAGGCTGACCCCACATTAGGCGTGCGCGTTCCTCGGCCGTGAATGCCACGCGCGCCGCGAGCGCGCTGCTTCAGCGTCACGTTTTGCGGCCTTGCGGCGTGTGTGGAGAGTGCTCGCGTCGCGGTTCTTTTCTTACCCCTTCGCCCGCTGGCCCCGCCGCCCGCTTCTAAGGGGGTTAAACGTCAATGCGAGCGCCGAGTGCGCGCTGTGCGCGCGTTGCACACACGCCACACGGCGGCAACACGCGACGCTCACGCAGCGCGCTCGCGGTGCGCACGTCTCTCACACGCCCGTTCAAGATTTCCTAGATGTTTAATATAGTATATTGGTTATATAAATATATATATATGTATATTGTACACATAAATATTCGTATTACTAAGATTCGGTTATCAGATGAGTTGTCAAATGAGCTTTCGGGATTTCGATAAGTTGTATTTTCAAACAAATAATTTTGTTTTCGCCGTAATGATATTCGGTATTTAACAATTAGGATTTAAGCTAAGTAATCCTTTTGATTACAATCAAATTCAACGTAAATTTGCATCTGGTTTCAGGAAACACGTGTTCGAAGTTCCGATGGCATTCTGCGTGTCCCAAGAGCGCACGTCTGGGGGTGAACCTTGCCATACCGACTGTTTAGACCAGAAAGAGAAGCTGGTCTGCGGCTCCGATGAGAATATTTACAGAAACGAGTGTGAAATGAAAATGCTGAACTGTGGGTGAGTGACTTTAGGCGTAAGGTTTGTTTAACAAAATTCAGTTAAATTAAAAGTAAATACTTACAGTCAACGTGGCTAACTTTGAATCCATGTCAAACATCGAACGTAGGTGTTTCGGAAGGTTCTTGATTCTTTTACCAAAATATTAGTAATCAAAATACTTAATTGATTAACTAGTAGTCGTTTTAATAACTAATATTTTGGTAAAAATATCAAGAACCTCCTAAAAGCTTACGTTCAATGTTTGACACTGATTCAAATTTACCCACGTTGACAGTAATTTATTTAGTTAACGGATTAGCAAGTTGTGTGGCAGTGGGCAGGGCACATTGCACGTAGAACCGATGGCCGATGGGGTCAAAAAGTTATCGAGTGGAGACCACGCACCGGCAAGAGAAGCGTAGAAAGACCAATATAATTTATTCGAATGAGTAATTATATATATTACATTATATATATACAATTTAATTAAATAATAATTTAATACAATTTAATTAATAAGTTTCCGGCAGCCTAGTGGTGAGACCGTCTGACTTGCGATCCGCAGGTCCTGGGTTCGAATTCCACGGCACGCACCTCTGTCTTTTCGAAGTTATGTGCGTATTGTTGATTGCCGCCAACTTCTAACGGTGAAGGAAAACATCGTGAGGAAACCTACATGTCTGAGAGTTCTCAATGATCTTGAAGATGTGTGAAGTCTGCCAACCCGCACTTGGCCAGCGTGGCAGACTATGGCCTAACCCTTCTCACAATGAGAAGATGGCCCGTTCCCAGCAGTGGGACAGTTTGTACAAACAGGGCTGATAAAAAAAAAAAAAAAAAAAAAAAAAATTAATAAGTATACATGTAATATGGATTCTGAGTCTCAATCAATATTTTTTGATTTATGAATTTTTTTTATTTTTTAATACTTTATAGAAGCCCTAAAACTTAATATTTTAAACAAATTATGTAATGATTTAAATTATAAAAAAAATATTTATCGCTACAATAATGTTGTGCTACAATTCCAGGATCAGCAGCAGGAAGATCGTAAAGAAAGTGGACATGGAGAAATGTCGCAGCAAGATGAGCAAGTGTCTGAAGGTGAAGTGCCCTGCGGAGTCCGACCCTGTCTGCGGAACCGATGCCAACGTTTACACCAATCCTTGCCATCTGAAAGTCGCCACCTGTCTGTGAGTATGAACTGGGTGATTTTACGTACACTGTTAACGAATCGTTTCTTTCTAGCCAAATACCTACACTCTATTTTAAGCCACATCGATTGCATAACATCAGGTAATTTTCTATTGCAGCTAGCATTGGTGAAGTCATTTTAGGATTCCTTATAATATCGACATGTCCGTCTGTCTGTCTATCCGTATGTTACAGTCATTTTACTCAGAGACTATCAACCCTACAAAAACGAAATTTGGCACGTGGATGTGTTCCATAATCCACTAGTAGATTTTCAAAAAAATAAAAATATGGGTGGCACTCCATACATATAAAGAAGGGATGATTTTTTTTCAATCCTCCCCCATCCTGTGGATTATCGTTGAATAAGTTTCTTAAAATAAGACTTAGGTTCAATATATCATATTTTTTTTCTCAGATATGATATGTGCGAGATTAACCCCACCAAATGTGAAAAATGTGTGTTCCCTCCCCTGCATTTCTAAAGTATTAGACCTAGAAATTCATGATTAATCATAATAGTAGACCATATTAAATACTTTCAATGAACATTATTTTGAACATTCTGTGATTACAACTTATCGAGATATAGTGATTAATATGTAAAATACTTAAGTCATTATAATACAGAGGTTATTGACCTTTTTGCAAAGTAGTCTAACCAAAAAATACTCTCGAAGTAGTTTTCTTTCAAATTACATCATTAGCTATGGAAACCTACTATATGTATAAGTGGCTCGATACGATCGTTGCCACTTATTTATCAATTGTTTTACAATTAATCAAAGACAAAAATAATAACAAAGTAATCAATTATAAAAACACCTAAACGGCTCTTCTTCTTAATTTTGATTGCTAAATAAAGTCGGTCAGCAGTCGCCAGTCAAATTACAGTCTAAAAGTAGGCCTATTTTTCATTAAACGTTCGTAAATTGACCGTTGTTAATGTACATTTACAGTAAAGGCGTCCAGCTCGCTCACTTCGGCAACTGCACCCTCCTGCCTCGAATCCAGACTGACTGCCCTGACAACTGTGATAACGCTGTCGAGGAACCCGTTTGCGGTTCTGATGGAAACGTTTATAGGTAAGGAAATATGAAGTGAGTAAAAAAACATAATATTCGACAAAATCACGTAGTATTATATCCCTTACGGGGAAGGAGAGCATTTTACCGTTGTTAGAAAGTTAGATGGGAGAGAGGGTTACCAGGTATTAAGTAATTTATTAAGTATTGAATATACTTTTGAAGTAAAACCAGAAATAGCCTAATTTATCCCACTTCTGATATTAGCATTCCATTATCTTTCGCAGGTCCGAATGCGAACTCCGTCGTCTCACATGTGGGCAGCACGTGATCCCCGTGTCCGCGGCGCACTGCCGCACGACCGCGCTGTGCCACGGGTCCTGTCCTGACACGCCCGCCTTTGTCTGCGGCTCCGACAACCGGTTCTATAAGAACGAATGTATCATGAAGAAGGAAAACTGCGGGTAAGTCGAATTCATTTAAGTTTCTTTTCTTATTTTTTATAAATATCTCATTCTTTTTCGTCGATGTCCTTACTAATTTTGGAGGTTCTGCGGATACTACCTATCTATCTATCTATCTACTACTAAAGGAATATATAACGTAGTATATTGAATCACATCGTTGTTTGTATGTCTGCTTGTCGAAACGTTAACTGTATTCAAGTAACGATATATATAGTTTAGAAATGCTTTCAATATATAAGTGGAGGTAAATTAATACACTCGTAATTCCATGGAGATTCTTGCGGTTGGATGAAAGAACAAATCAGCATCGGCAATTTAAGCTCTTGATTGGAATTTGAACGAATAACCTTAAATATGTGATAGTAATTCGTCAATAACTGATAGCATAGTTATCATTATATCATTGCTACGAGTATAAATAAATTTATATTTGTACTTCCCAAATTTTTTGGCATAATAAGAGTTAACATCGGTTGAATGTTGTCGCTCAGTTGTATAAAAGTCATCTTCATAATTCTATTTCACTTTTCAGTAAGCACGTTTTTGTGGTGCCCCTGAAGCGGTGCCTATCGCGGTTCCAGTACTCGGGCTGCGCCCGCGTTTGCCCGCCTGAATACGACCCTGTCTGCGGGACAGACGAAAAGACATACTCTAATAAGTGCTTTTTGGAGATGGAGAATTGTAGATCTAGGTAAGTGAGACATACGACATTTAATGTTCATTATTATGGTCGATTTGGCATTCGACTATAGCTCAGTTGATGTATCGTGATGGTATGGAATAAAATGGTTATAACTATACTGGAAAAAATTACTGAGGACACTGGAACACACCGTTAGGAACATGGAGACATTTTTAATCATCTTTAGCATACATTGATATATTAAAAAACATGTATCAAAATAAAATAAAAATATAAACTAATATAAAAAGTTTTGTTAATATTTTCTAAAAATTTTTTTTTTAGTATACATATTTTTTTATTCCAGGAGCCTGGTGTCCTTGAAATATCTCGGCACATGCACGGACCCGATCGCGGAAGAACCGAAAAACTATTTATATCGATAAATGTATCGAATCGATATCGTGCATCGAATGTAACCAGTCATATCGATACGATTCGCTTTCTTCCAATAATTAGTAATCGGGAACGGAAGTCCCGCTGTTAGTGCCAACTGTAATGTAAAAATAAGCGACATATTGAGATTTTGTCTTCCAATAATTGATATCTAATGTACTAGTTAAATATTTCTATTCAAAATAATTGTTATATCAAGCCTCATACACACTAAAAAGTCCCAAAACGTGCACGACGCGTGTCGTTGAAATAGCTGCAAGAAAGTGGCGGACAAAATTCAATATGGCCGACTCCAACGCATTTAATAAATCTTAATTTATTGATATGAATTTAGTGATTTAGATTTAAATAATGAATTTCGCGACTATTTATTTATTTCTTTATTTATTATCTTCTTAATATTAGGTGAATTTTGTAAATAAATTAGTGAATTTTCTTGCTTTATTGATTCTATAAGAGTGTATGGTTAATATTAACCAACTTTTGCTAACTGTTAAAAAAATAGTAATAACACATAGACTCTGAATAAATTCATACTTCTTAAATAATAATAAAACTATAGACAATTGAGCGTAGCGAAACAAAAATGGTCTATGGTTAAAACGGCATTACTCTATGAATACTTACTATTAGAGGCGACAAAATCGTATTTTAATGCGGATAATATAGTCGCTATAGCTTTTTGAAAAAGATATTCTCTTTTCTATAGTACGTAAGTAGATATTTATTTAACCTACCATTAACCTTAGTAATAATTGCCAAGTGTTCTATTTATAGGATTAAATCAATTTTACAATATTTTCATTATTTTTATTTCAACAAAACACTACACGAATGCCACTGAGTATATTTTCAAAATATTACTCATTACCAAGATCAAAAAAATACAAGATTACAATTTATAGTCAAAACCGAAACCACACACCGCAAGGCTGCCTCGCATCTTCGCGCTCAATGCAAGCATATGATGAGCCGCCTCAGCCTCGATACCTGGCTTTATGACATTCGGTATGCAATGAGCGTAACGGGACAATGAGTCATCCTTTTTCGTGCGTGCAGACGGTGTTCATCGATTTAAGAATAAGAATAATAATATTTATTAACGTTGAATAACATACATGTTACAGGTAAGTCAGAATTACACATATTATGATAAATTAACTAAATTTTATGATAATAGCATAAATAAAATGATATAATCGATTTAAATTAAATTATGGTATCCAATAAATTTTAATTACATTTGTTTTAAGACTCCAACCGTTCAAACAAGAATAATTAAAAATATCAATACTTATCATTAAAAATATATTATCTAGTTAATTAAGTATATATACTAGTACAACTACAAATACCGAAATATTATTATATTTTTGCTACGCGTGACTGTGCTTGCTCTGTATTTGTAAAGACGTTGTCACGTCAAAACTTCCATAACTAAGGCGTTATCAACACATATCAATTTATTTTCTAAAATACCTAATCATTTTTAGAAAGAAAATTGTAAAACCACAACAGTATAAGTAGCGACGGTTGCAAGAAGCCGCAGAAGCAATCGCGCATCCACCGTGAACATTGAACAAGCGGTCATCTTGGTGAAATCTCTCTCAATACTTCTACAAATAGATTTGGAGAAATCTTTCAAATTCTTGAACCTGTGATCTATCCGAAAATCTGAAAATAAAGAAAAAAATTGGTTGTCTGTAAAGTCGGTTTACGGACGATAGTTTAACGTGACAACGTCATAACAAAACATTGATGAAATGATGATGATGTAACGGGACAATGAGTCGTACTTTTTCGTGCGTGCAGACGGCGTTTATCGATTTATTAGATGTTGTCACGTCAAAAACGTAAAAGGTTTATTTTTAATTTTTTATGAGGAGCATCTAATGCAGCAGCTGTAACGAGGACGCCAGCTGGCAAGTCGCCATTGATTGTTAAAACAAAGAAAGCGCATTACATAAGAATGTGAAAGTTATACCTATGCTTTTAGACCGGCTGTCATATTTCACATCTGCCACGTACGACTTAAGAGTCAGTTTTTTTTTTTTTTTTTTTATAAAATAGGTGAAGCAAAAAGGCAGACGGCTCGCCTGATGGTAAGCGATAACCGTCGCCATGGACAACTGCAACATCACTGACATTACTGTTGCTTTGCTAACCCGGAAAGGAGCTTGCAGATACCCTTTTTAAAACCCTCTTTGTTGAAGCTCGGTGGAAAAACCTTCCGAGGAAGGACATTCCACATTTGTATTTGTATCGAAAGAAGAAAAAGTAGTTTTATTTTTACACACAGCTTTTTACAGATTTTTGGAACGTGATTATTTTAGTTAAATATCTAATTCTAAAGCAATGAGTGGCGAGTCATATGTAGACATTAAATAATTGTTTAAGAATTGGGTCTCCAAATTAAAAATGTGAATTTATATGTCCTTGCATTGATTGAAGTGGTTTTTTTAACCCCCGACGCAAAAACGACGGGGTGTAATAAGTTTGACGTGTCTGTGTTTAATTGTGTATGTATGTCTGTGGCGTCGTACTCGTAGCTCCCGAACTGATGAACCGATTTTTATTTTGTTTAAAAGGTGATTTAGTCGGAAGTGTTCTTAGGTATGTTTTATCGAAATCGGTTCAGCCGTTTTTTTGTCGGGGATTTTTTAGCTTTCTAAACTTAATCAAGTTTTGCAAGCTGTAAATTTTATATTTTCATTAGTTATTAAAAATACTTCCATTCGAAAGATTAAAATATAGCCTATTAATAAATTTTCCTTGAAATACATACGTGATTCCGTCTTGGAAGTTTTTATAACGACTGCTTCTTGTATGTTTGTTATTTCCATATAGAATATCTCGCAGGACACGCATATTGCTATTTCTAACATTACTATCTTGATCATCCAACCATACATCAAAAAAGACATCAGAGAAAGTTCAATGTATTTTCCCTGGACAGAAATAAAAAAATTGGTTGTCTGTAAAGTCGGTTTACGGACGATAGTTTAACGTGACAACGTCATAATAAAACATTGATGAAATGATGATGATGTAACGGGACAATGAGCGTAACGTAACGGGACAATGAGTCATACTTTTTCGTGCGTGCAGCCGGCGTTCAACAAATTATTAGACGTTGTCACGTCAAAAAAATACTTCGTTTTGTGAGGAACACAACAAGCTTTTATTTTGATGCAATGCAATATATATTGTTTGTTTGTTTCCATTCTATTAATCGAATCGAATCGAACAACAACTTCTAGTATAATATAATTCATGGTGTTTCCATGACAATGCAACTTTAGATCAAAATAGGTCAATCCCTTTGAGAGCTACGATGCCAAAGGGATTGACCGATGACAGACAAACGCACAGATACACATGCCAAATTAAATTTATAACACCTCTTTTTGGGTCTGGGGTTAAAAAAACCGGACTAGTGCGAGTCAGACTTGCCCACCGAGGGTTCCGTTGTTCACAGGCGACGTCTATCGCTTACCATCAGGCGAGCCGTCTACCTTTTTGCTTCACCTATTTTATTTAAAAAAAACCATTATAGGTTTCGATTCCCTTGCGAGTGTCGAAATATACGTTTTTTGCGACATATTCAGCTGTAACTAAAATAGTTATGAAAACTGAGAAGTTTGATTTTTTTCTCTGTGCGTTTTTTACGACATATTCGGCTGTAACTTTTTTTTTACGAAAACTGAGAAATTTTATTTTTCTTTCTACAGCAAGAGACTATATAGATCTGCGTATATGGTTGTAATTTCAACTCGATACCTTCACGCGTTCCCGAGATAAAGGTCTTAACAGACGGACAACAAAGTGATCTTAAAAGGGTTCCGTTTTTTCTCTTTTAAGGTACAGAACCCTCAAATAAGCTGAAAGCCTCGCGAGCATTGTTTTTAGGGTTCTGTACCTCAAAAGAAAAAAACTGAACCCTTATAGGATCACTTTGTTTTCCGTCTGTCTGTCCGTCTATCCGGGTGTCCGGGTGTCAGACCTTTATCTCGGGAACGCGTAAAGGTATCGTGTTGAAATTAAAACCAAATACGCAAATCCATAGTCTCTTGCTGGAGAAAGAAAAATAAAATTTCTCAGTTTTCGTAAAAAAAAGTTAAAGCTGAATATGTCGTAAAAATGCAAATTTCGACACTCACAAGGAAATCAAATCCTATGGGGTACTTCCCGTTGACCTAGAACTATGAAATTTTGGCAAGAAGCATTGTGTTAGAGTACACATATAGGAAAAAATCCGAAAACTGGACATTTTTAATTAAATCACAAAAAATAGTGTCTTTATGCAAGGAATGAGGGTCCAAATTTTAAAATTCTTTAACCGTATCATTTGGGGTATCATACGAAAGAGCTTTATTAGCATAAGTTAAAACAGGTTTTTAAATAATTTTTACGATATATATTTTTGGTTTATGAAGGAAAATATAAAACAAGTATTAATGTTAAAAGAAAAACAATATACTAGGCTGCAAAAACCCCTTTTCTGCAGTCGGAGAAAAGAGGTTTTTGCAGCCTAACTTATAATTTTTTTAATTTTAATTTACCCAGTGTCACTCTCACAACTAAGATGAATCTATTGACACCACTCACATCAAAATCGGTCGAGCCGTTTAGGCTCTAGGGCGTGTCAAAGAAATATACATACATACATACACTCGAAAAACATAACCCTCCTTCTACGCAGTCGGATAAATATATGACTTCCCCTTTTATCTACTAGTTTGTACGGAACCCTCGGTGGGCGAGTCTGACTCGCACTTGTCCGGTTTTTTAAAGTAATTATGCAAAATGTAATGGTCCAGCGGTCTTCCATTCGTAAAACTAGGAGTTTATAAGTATACGTTCAAGTGTACGTCATATACCTTGTTCCATCCTGCCCAGATCAAGAAAAGGCATTCCAGTGTCAGGATCTCTACAAATGACATGACGAAACATGTCAATACCTGGAATATTTTACATTATATCATAAAAAAATATAAAAAAAATACTAGTATATTCTTACCCATTAAAATATAGTTCAGAGATACGAGTTATGTAAATTTTGTTACTAAATTAACAATTTAACGTAACAAGTACTTTTGTTACGGTAAATTGTTAATTTACAGTAACAAGTACTGTGTTACGATAAATAGTTAATTTAGTCATCATCATCATCATCATCTCAGCCATAAGAAGTCCACTGTTGGACATAGGCCTCCCCCATGGATTTCCAAAAAGACCGATTGGAAGCGGCTTGCATCCAGCGTCTTCCCGCCACTTGTATGAGGTCGTCTGTCCATCTCGTGGCTGGTCTTCCTACGCTGCGCTTGCCGGTACGTGGTCTCCACTCGATTAATTAATTAATTAATTAATCGATTAATTTAATTAATTTATTAATTGGTTAATTTAGTAACAAAATGTAAAACATTGTTGCACCGTAGCAAGTACTTTTGTTACAGTGCAACAATGTTTTACATTCACACATGCGTGTTGTACCGGCCCGATTTTGTAGGGTTATTTCAGAAACTGCTGCAAATCTTTCGAGACGCTTAAAAAACTATGTTTTTTTTACAAAAAAAATTACTAGGACACGTTTAGAATAATAATAATAGTTTAAGAAAACTAAAAAAAAAACACGCTTAATGTTATCATTATCAAATTATTGTATTGTCATCGGTCCTCCATAAGTCTACAAAGTTTGAATGAAATCTGACCGTTTGAAGTGGGTCAAAGTCAAGTCCAAAGGTGTCGGTTACAAACAAACGTGCATACAGGTGAAGCTAATAACAGCGTGTAAAAAATAATTTTTTCTAATTAATTGGAATTTTAGGCATTTAACAGGCGCATCTATGATTATTATATGAATACATGAGATACAGTACCCGTGTCCAAGGCAGTATGGGGGGGGGGGGGGGTTCCCCCCTTGCCCATGTCCCTGCCAATAAAATACTCTTGAATGATTTATTATTCAGAGTTGATGATATTTTGAATGATATTAAATTGAATTGATTAAATTTCATTACATAGGTACTGTTTATTAGTTTGGTTTTTAAAACAAAATAACTGGGAAAACATATGTTAACCAAATGAATTAAATTAAGTATTTTGAAGTCGATTGGTTTAGTATTTTTAAATAAATACTAAACATTTATCTGGTCATCCGAGTGGTTAACGATGTAGAGATAGGTTGGTGTCTTTATTAGGTAATATAAATCTAGTACCTAATAAGGACAACAACCTAATATACCTACTTACAGTTATTTGACAAGTTTTCTTCGTCATCGAATACGCCTCCAGAATCATTTTAAGTGTAAATTCCAGTTTATTCAACACTTGATTCGCCTCATCAGACTCATCTACATTGTAAGAAATCATCATCATTTTCCACTTCTTCAGCTTCAATGCTAAATATAGCACCACCACACCCACTTGGAATACTTTCATTTCGAACACAATTCCTATCAGTATTATGACGGCTCTTGGCCAAATCCAGAAGGCATCTTCAGTAAATCTAATCCATATGCATATAATATAGTACAGCGTAATTATGGCAAAACATATCCATACAGACACTGATAAAGGTTTTGCGATTTCAGGACTCTTGATTTCTTTTCCGATTTCTTGTAATTTCTTCAGCAATTCAAAGCGATCTTTCTTGTAGCAGAAATTATCCATTGGTATAATCATATATATTATAAAGTGTAAAAAAAATTGAACATAGTAAATAATCTTTGTAGTATTATCTGAGAATTGTAGCCATAACAAAATAAGGCAAAAACACGTGATTATAATCAGACATAAAATCGATCCCAAATATACACTCCATTTTGTGATAGGATATGCCAAACCATTTTTGATGTTGTATGTTCTCAGACCGAAAAATGTATCAACGTAATAAAATGGTTTAAATATCGTGCGACATTCATCATTTATTTGAATTTGTATCTCCAGTTCTGGATTTACCATTTTTGAGTAGATATTTCAATGGTTTCTAAAAACTAAAAGAAGATTATTTTTTTACCCATACGCTTTTTTGAAATCTGATTATTATTTTCAAAAAAACAATGTACAGGTGAAGCTGGCGTGTTTTATCTATTACTGACTGTAACAACACTTAATGAAATTGGATCAAACGTAAATATATAACAAACATCAATGTTTTCCTTTCACGATAAAATCATTAATTACTGTAGGTAATTTAATATAATGGACCTTTCAAACAAATATATGTAATGACTTATATGTACATTACATTAATTAATATTAATAATGTAACTAAGTCGCCTTCATCTCCATTTAGAGATGGACCTTTAGATTTGTGATTAGTAGATATGTAAATAAATACTTATATGTTATGTAGTAAGCTATATATTTATTCTGAAACACATTATCTATTCATGATATTACACGCTATTAGGTAATTACAATACAAATATTATAAATATACTTACCAATAAATATTATAAACTAAAATAGAGAGAGTGAAAGGATGAGATATTATCTAAGAAAGAAAACAAACGAAAGAGGAATACAAATATCTCAGGTTGGTTCCTCGGGCGTCCACCGGCTTGCTGGATAATGGTAATGTAAATATCGCAGGTGAAGCCTAGACAAGATTGGCACTGACGTAAGTGGTGATGATAAATAATGAAAACTATTTATTCCAGATGTAAATCCATATCAAAAAATAAAAATAAGAAGAGAGGCCTAGCTGTAGTAGACGTTAATAGGCTGAAAATTATGATTAAGCTTGTCTAATAAGAAAAGGCAGTGGATTTCACAGTTGAACAGCCTGGAATGCGTTTGCATAAACCACAAAAACCACCACCACCACACCTCTATACCATACCTTTTTACTTACCATAAAAAGTTAAGCAGCGTGTGGTAGAAGTTTTGAGGGAGACTGTCTTCAGATTATTATTATTAATATTTTCTAGACGACACAGCGAATAATTTTTAACTTTCTTTATAAATTTGTTTCAACCGCATTGCTTGGTAAAGCAGGATTTCTCAAGCAATGTTATCGTTTAACCCCATCGATAACTTCACTTGATCATAAGCTACTTATCAGAAAGCTACTTTTTAGGGTTCCGTACCCAAAGGGTAAAAACGGGACCCTATTACTAAGACTTCGCTGTCTGTCTGTCTGTCTGTCTGTCTGTCTGTCTGTCTGTCTGTCTGTCTGTCTGTCTGTCTGTCTGTCTGTCTGTCTGTCTCCAGGCTGTATCTCATAAACCATGATAGCTAGAAAGCTGAAATTTTCACAAATGATGTATTTCCGTTGCCGCTATAACAACAAATACTAAAAATTAAAAAAAATTAAATATTAAGGGGGGTCCCCATACAATAAACGTGTTTTTTACGTATTTTTTTGCTCAATATTAAAAACGGTAACAGGTAGACGCTTCAAATTTTCACAGAATACTTACTTGTATATTACCTTTCAAAATAAATAATTAAATAACTATAAAGTAAATATTAAAGGGGGGCTCCCATACAACAAACGTAATTTTTAAGCAAATTTTACTCGATCTTAATTAACAGGTAGAAACTTGAATATTTGTAAGTAAATATTTAGAAATATATTAACTATAAAAATAAATACCTAATCTAATACATAAAAACTCACAAAATGAAAATAATCCGTGCATCTAAACGCGGTGCGAGCGCCGCGCCGGGGTGTGGTGGTGGCGCGAACGCGCGGGTAGCGGGGGAGGTAACATCACGGAGCGAGCCATAGCCGCGCGTACTCGCGCGAGCGTCGTCATGCTGCCCGGATGTGTATCGAAAACCTACCTATAAGTTTGCAATTTACTACTTGGAATTTCGTTGATTTCTCGTTATTTTATAAACAGAACTAAACTTTGTAGTATTATAGATGATAGTACGGAACCCTTCGTGCGCGAGTCCGACTCGCACTTGGCCGATTATTCTCTCTAGGGAGTAAAGTGCTATTTTGAACCCTCTTCCAAGTACTTATGTGCACGTAAATCACCGTTTTTCAAATACGTAATAATAGTTTATGAAAACCATACGTTTTCATACATACTTTTTGGATAAAATTTAGAAAGCAAATTGTAAAAGTACAACAGTATAAGTAGCTACTATTGTAAGAAATCTCAATAGTAATTCAGCGTCCACCGTAAACACCGAGCAAGCAGTCAACTTGGTAAATTCACGGTCAATCCTCCTGCAGATAGATTTAGAGAAATAGTACAAGTTCTGGAAGTTCTGTGATAAATCTGAAAAGTAAAGATACCTACTACACTACAAATATTATTTTAAAAGAGTACAAAAATAAAAAATAAAACTACAAAGAACCAGAGACAAAGACAAGTCAAGCCAAAATTACAGCTGACCTGGATTGATTAGGCATTTGCATGTTGTTTGCATGAATCAATCAATAGGGAATAAGATTTTTTACTAGACTACAGTCCTCTAAATAGTGACAGATAGAAATTTAATTATGTTGGCATACTATATTAGCTGCATTTTGTTGTTTCAACGACCGAAAAAACAGTGTTGATGAGAAGTAGCCTCTGTCCATCTCCAGGTAAAAAAATGCCTCTTTTACAAATTTAATAAAGATTGGCTCAGTGGTTTGTACGTCAAAAAGTAACAAACAGACAGAGCAACAGAGTGTTCTTTTATATAAGGATTTGCGCATTCTCATCGATGGGCTAAATAGCAAATTTTGGATAATAAATACATGCGTCATCATCTTCATCATCTCAACCATAAGTAATCTATTACTGGACATAGGCCTCCTCCAGCTCCCAAAACTGGTCCATCTTGTACCTTCCTACGTAGTACGTAGCATTCACCGGTACATCCTCTCGACTCGAGACGTTTTCGACACTATCTGTCATCAGTTTTACCTGCTTTTGTTGTTTTTTTTTTTTTTTGTTTTTTATGCATCCTATATGTTGTTCTATATCCTTTATCTTTAGCGTAACAATATATTTGAAACACATTACCTGAGTTTATTTTCAAAGTTTTCAATATGATAGTTTCTCGTATACTCTTTATTTCCACGTAGAACATCTCGCAGGATACGCATAATAGTACTTCCAGCAGGACCATTTTAATCATCCATCCATATACCAAGAAGTTCATTGGAGACAGTTCTGCATATTTGCCCTTGTCGAAAAGTATAATGTAAAATTAGTTACAGTAATATTCCGTTTTACACGTAGCATACGTACCACAAAAAATCCCTAAGCTATGTTTATTTCTATTTGCGTTTATAAAGAGTTCGATCATATTATTATTTTCTGGGACTGGGCTGTTTATTATTTGGGTTGCTTTTTCTTTTCTTTCTATGTACCTGATACAAACGATTGAAACAATACAGGCAATCTCGTAGAAAAAAGTTCCTAATTGTCTAAGGGCACAGATTAATAAATAGTTACTAACGTAACTAAGGGGAATTCCATAATTTTATCACAATTGTCGCAGAAAGTTTTTTAAGACCAACTAGAAGTAAAATAGTAAGTAAGTAGATGTAAAATTTGAAAACAACCGCACAAGATGTAGTCGCGAACAACGGTGTATTACTGTGCAATGATATAACATTGTTGATCCTCTCTAACCCTCTAATATTATCTTCTTTCCATCTAACCATCTAACCGCGGTCAAATGTGTCGTCAAACGGCCTCATGGTTTTTGATACTCTGCCTACCCCTTAAGGGAAAACAGGCGTGATTCTATGTAAGTATGATTGTAACTTGTTAACAAGGGCGTTGCCAAGGGGGGGGGGGGGGGGGCAGCTGCCTTTTTTTTTCTCATCCTCCATAATATTAACTTGCCCCCCCTGGGCCAGGGGCTGGCGACGCCCTTGTTACTTTAAATTTCACGATTACTTACTTTATCCCATCCTGACCATATCAAAACAATGCCTTCTAAAGTCATAAATTCTACAAATGTCATGATGAAACATGTCAGTACCTGAAACATTTGTAATTAGTTAGTTATCTAACTAAAAGAAACCGCACAAGTGAGAGTGAAACTCGCTCACCCAGGGTGACCATGGATCTGCGTATATGGTTTTAATTTCAACACGATACCTTCACGCGTTCCTGTGATGCAGGTCTTGACACCCGGACGGACGGACAGACTGACAGACGGACGGACGGACAGACGGACAGACAGATAGACGAACAGACGGACAACAAAGTGATCCTATAAGGGTTCCGCTTTTCCTTTTGAGGCACGGAACCCTAATAAAACAATGTCATACAAGGGTATAGAATTCCGAACCGAATCCGAATTTGCCACCTTACGCCACATGACCAATTCATAAGAAAAAACACATCATTGAGGACTATACTCAGGAGAGAAGGAGACCTGAAGACCAAGAAAAATATTTATGGACTAAATAAAGGAAAAAGAGATATGTCATGCAAGGATATATAAGCCTTAGAAGACGACTAAAACATGAAAAACCGGACAAGTGCGAGTTAGACTCGCCCACCGAGGGTTCCGTACAAAATAAAAGGGGAAAGATCATATTTTTTTAATATTTTCCTTCAGAAACCGAAAAAACTACATAGTAAAAATATTTAAAAATCTGTTTTAGCTTATGCTAATGAAGCTCTTTCATAT
This sequence comes from Lycia hirtaria, assembly GCA_947563715.1. Taxonomy (NCBI): domain Eukaryota; kingdom Metazoa; phylum Arthropoda; class Insecta; order Lepidoptera; family Geometridae; genus Lycia; species Lycia hirtaria. The sequence continues at coordinate 25,465,715 of OX387383.1, read as the reverse complement.
GATACCCCACATAATACGGTAATTCACTTTAAAATTTGGGCCCTCATCCCTTAAGTAACCCCTCCGCGGGCACATGGCAAAGGTCACGTATTTATTTGCCCCCCGCGTATGGCACGCCCCCCCGCGATTTTTTTGATTTTTTTGCCGCGCGCTATTAAAAAATTAATAAAAAATAAAATTTGTATGAAAACTATATATAAAATTAATATCACTGTAATCCTACTGAATAAAGCTAACTGATATCCAACGCATATGTATTTTAATTAAAAAAAGTATCCCCTATCTAGGCTTAAAGTTGAGCATGCGATTTTTTTTCACCATTTTTTACGAAAAAAATCATATTAAAAAATATTAAAAACATTTCATACATATTATTGTTTTTTTGGCTTTAAAAAACAACAATATACAGATATCCGAGAAAAAATAACATCATCCCATACATTGTTTAGATTAACAAGATCGTCATAAAGCACGTGCGGTTCAAGTGGCCAATTAGGACGGTCGTAAAAACGGGTCATGCTTACAAAATGTGAACTTGATATTCTTTAAGTTGGAATGGCTTGTAACTTTTGTTTATGAATAGTATAATTTATGAGCTTCTGGTTTTGTAATGGTTTAGTCGATAAAAATGTGTTTTATTTATCTATTAGAGACCATAAAAAACCTCGTTTCGGGCTGATGATAATGATGATAGATAATTGAAAAAAATACGCGAAGTCAATTAGGACGTTATTGAGCAAAATGGGTTGCTTTATTTAAAAATCTGTATATGCAGTCTTATTATTAATAACATAACAAATAAAAAACATGCAACATACATACCTGTTGTAATTGAAACTATGTTTCAAAATCGGCTATAAATACCGACGGCGGACATCTGGCACGGCTTTTCGGACACTATTGTTCGTTCGACATGTATGCGTTTAGATTCATATTTGTGATTAATATACACATCACATACTTAATTTAACACTTGTATCGTATCACTGGATATATATCGGTCACATATTACTATTAATTTTGAAGTATATAATGAAACCTTATTTTGAAAAAAAAATCACAACATAAAAGTCACAAAAAAAACACTCAAATTTCGGCACAAAAAAGGTCCGTCGGCGTTCGGTTCGAAACAAATATTTCGATTTTTTTGATCACACAACTATTTTTTTGTGATTAAATTAAAAATGTCCAGTTTTCAGATTTTTTCCTATATGTGTACTCTAACACAATGCTTTTTGCCAAATTTCATAGTTCTAGGTCAACGGGAAGTACCCCATAGATTTTGATTCCCTTGTGAGTGTCGAAATGTGCGTTTTTACGACATATTCGGCTGTAACTTTTTTTTACGAAAACTGAGAAAAATTATTTTTCTTTCTGCAGCAAGATACTATAGATCTGCGTTTATGGTTTAAATTTCAACTCGATACCTTTACTCGTTCCCAAGATAAAGGTCTTGAGATACCCGGACAGACGGACAGACAGACGGACAACAAAGTGATCCTATAAGGGTTCCGTTTTTTTTCTTTTGAGGTACGGAACCCTAAAAATGACTCAATTATGATAGCACCACTTAAACAAATAAAATTTACTAAAACAACTACATTCAAAAAACGAACGAATGTCAGATACTAATTTGTTCCGTATTTGAATTTAGTGATTTTAATAATCTTAGTTAATTTGTTATTGATTGTTGATTAGTTAGTTCAGGGGTTCGCTATCATCTGGAAACTTCAACAGGGGTTCATGGAGCCAAAAGTTTGAGAAACCCTGCTCTACATAATATTAAACTGAAAATTACTTACAATTACTTGAGAAGTTTTCTTCGTTAACGAATAAGCCACCAGTATTTTATTTAAAGCTATTCTCAGCTGTTTCAACATCTGCTTGATCTCATTCGATTCATCCAATCGATTGGACATTATCATCATTTTCCACTTCTTTAGCTTCAACGCCAAATATAACATAATTATACACACCTCAAGCACTTTAGTTTCAAACAGAATTGCGGATAATGTTAAAAAGCCCCTTGGCCAGGTCCAATGGATGTCTTGGGTGCATCTCACCCAAATATACATAACATAATACAATATAATTGTAATGGAAAAAATCCATACGAATACCGATAAGGGTTTCGTAACATCTTGATTCTTGATTATTTTATCTATTTCATGACACTTCTTCAAAAGTTTAAAGCGATGTTCCTTGTAATAAAAACTGACTACAGCTGTGATAAAAAATATTGAGACACGAATAGAATATTGTATAAAATATATAATTTTCGTTTTTTCGTCTGTATATTGCGACCATTTTATAACTAAAGTGAGAGATGTGATTATGACTAAAGCAACAAATAAACCCGAAAGTACGTTCCTATTTTTGACAGGATACGCAAAACCATTCCTGAGGTTGTGGTTCCGCACACCATAAACAGTTAATATGTAGTTAAAAGGTCTGAATATGTTATAGACATCACGATTTATTTCAAATCCAATATCCAGTTCTGGGTTAATCATTATTGAGTAAATATTTTAACGTTTTAAAACAACACGGGAGGAATTGGTTAACACAAACGGTGTTCCAAAGTCTAAGAGAATCTTAAAATGAAGTCTCGATGGGTCTTTTGAGTGTTAGCAGTTAGCACTCCATCCTTCCACAGCACTTAGGTGATTGTTTCATTATGGTAATATGTGAACTCGATGATACACGATAAGAACTTGTTTGTTTCCATTTCACAATATCTGTCAACACTACAAACAATTAAACTAAAATATACCAGCAAGCCACGAGCTGGCAAGCGCAGCGTAGGAAGACCAGCCACAAGGTGGACAGAAGATATCATACAAGTGCCAGGAAGACACTGGATACAGGCCGCTTCCAACCATACTTTTTTGGAAATCCATGGGGGAGGCCTATGTCCACATGTGGACTTCTTGTGGCTGAGATGATGGTGATGGTGATATGTGGACCTGACAGAATGTTGATTTTGACATCGCGAAGTCTATTAATCGCAGACCTAACTAAGAAATACAATAAATACGGCAAAATACGAGTTTCACTCGCACACCGAGCCTTTCGTACTCTCATGCAACGAATCCATAAATCAGGATTAATTTGCAAAATGTGCTTTTTAGGGTTCCGTACACAAAGGGTAAAAACGGGACCCTATTACTAAGACTTCGCTGTCTGTCTGTCTATCTGTCTGTCTGTCTGTCTGTCTGTCTGTCTGTCTCCAGGCTGTATCTCATAAACCGTGATAGCTAGAAAGCTGAAATTTTCACAAATGATGTATTTCCGTTGCCGCTGTAACAACAAATACTAAAAACTAAAAAAAAAAAAATATTAAGGGGGTCCCCATACAATAAACGTGTTTTTAGGGTTCCGTACCCAAAGGGTAAAAAACGGGACCCTATTACTAAGACTTCGCTGTCTGTCTGTCTGTCTGTCTGTCTCCAGGCTGTATCTCATAAACCGTGATAGCTAGAAAGCTGAAATTTTCACAAATGATGTATTTCCGTTGCCGCTATAACAACAATTATACTAAAAATTAAAAAAAATATATATATATTAAGGGGGTCCCCATACAATAAACGTGTTATTTTCGTATTTTTTTGCTCAATATTAAAAACGGTAACAGGTAGACGCTTTAAATTTTCACAGAATATTTACTTGTATATTACCTTTCAAAATAAATAATTAAATAACAATAAAGTAAATATTAAAGGGGGGCTCCCATACAACAAACGTAATTTTTAAGCAATTTTTACTCGATCTTAATTAACAGGTAGAAACTTGAATATTTGTAAGTAAATATTTAGAAATATATTAACCACAAAAATAAATACCTAATCTAATACATAAAAACTCACAAAATGAAAATAATCCGTGCATCTAAACGCGGTGCGAGCACCGCGCCGCGGTGTGGTGATGGCGCGAGCGCGAGGCGGTTGCTAAGCAACGGCCGCGCGGGTAGCGGGTAGGTAACATCACGGAGCGAGCCATAACCGCGCGTATTCGCGCGAGCGTCCTCATGCTGCCCGGATGTGTATCGAAAACCTACCTATAAGTTAGCAATTTACTACTTGGAATTTCGTTGATTTCTCGTTATTTTATACGATTTTCTATTATAGATGATAGTACGGAACCCTTCGTGCGCGAGTCCGTGTCGCACTTGGCCGATTTTTTATCTACAAATGGTTGTAATTTCACATAATATTTTCATTAATCTAAACCGTAGGTATCTAGTTTTTCTTTTAACACATGTACGTGTTGTGATCAACAAGGAGGTATCACTTACAGTTCTTGCCAAAGAATTCAATATATTACATATAAATCGTTGGTTCTTGCACAATAATTTCCCTTTATATCAAAATTTATTGACGCAAGCTTGTCTCGCGCTTGAGCTGGTTTTAGTATTTGTGAATTTATAATCTATAATAAAACATATTAAGTATGTTACAAGTATAAGTTTAAAAAACTCAAAAAGCCCAGACAAAAAAAAACGGCTGAATCGATTTTAATGAAACATAGCAAGGAACACTCCCGACTAGTTCACCTTTCAAACCAACAAAAACAACATCAAAATCGGTTAATCCGTTCGGGAGCTACGATGCCACAGCCAGACACACGCACACACACACAGACACGTCAAACTTATAACACACCGTCGTTTTTGCGTCGGGGCTTAAAAAAAAGTTCCTAATTGTCTTAGGGGAATTCCACAATTTTATCACAAATGTTTTTTTAAGACCAACTAGAAGAAATTAATGTAAAATTGGAAAACAACCGCATAGGACGCGAAAAAATAAACTACGCAAACTACGTGACTCTAACAAAAATTATCATAAAGCTTAATATTTCGCAAACGGATCGTAAAATTGAAAAATAGTTTTCGCATACCCTCAATGTTAATTTTTATTACCTCGATATCCCACACACGATGGGGTAGGTGAGAAAAAATTAATTCATCCCCATTTTACATAAAGGAGATGATACAGGAGATACCCCAAAAAGTTTTGTTTTTCAAAATTTCTAAATATTATTTCTACGACTTTCTCGGCATTATTAATATGCATATCTATATCAAGTACTTATAGCTATCAGCTTTATACAGCATTATTACAGCTTTATTACAGCTTTCTAGTACTTATAGCTTTTGAGCAATGCCATGGATGGACAGACAGACGAACATGGCGAAGCTGTAAGGGTTCCTTGTTTACTACGGTGTTTTTGACGTTCAACTGTCAGATCTTTGACTGGCCTTGTGGCTCAGTTGGTAGTGTGTTTACGTCTACCTGCTGAACTGAAAGGTCGTGGGTTCAATCCCTACCCAGGGCAAACATTTGTGTGATGAGCATGGATGTTTGTTCTGTGTCTGGGTGTTTCTATGTATCATATGTATATATTTACAAAAAAAAAAAAAGTATATATGTATTCTATCAGCCATCTAGTTCCATAGTACAAGCTTTGCTTAGTTTAGGCTAGATGGTGTTCTGTGAAATGTCCACAAATATTTATTTATTTATCTATTAATAGTTTAGTGATGTATACTGAATTCGTCAGTTTTTAAACGGTTTTATTTAGCTTGATCTGTTAATTTGTTTGTTTAGGTCAAATTTTGTAATTGAAATTGTACCCCCTTGCAGTTGACGGATCGATCTGAAATTTTGTATACACCTTTAGTCCTGATGACAATACAATTTAGTATATTCTGTATTATTGTAAATCCACCCGCCGCCTCCACAAAATGGCGGATTTCATATTTTAACACAACCCCCACAATATGGGTATCAAATGAAAGGGCTTTTCTAGTAGAATAGAATAGAAGTACTTGAATAATAAATACTTGAATATCAACAAACACAATATGAAGTAGATGCGTAGTCTACTTTAATTGATTATGTAGCTAAAAACAGCCTTCAACTTATTGAGTAAATGTCATTTTAATACGCTACCCACTCAAAATGTGTCTTGGATTCCGACTTAAAACATAACATAACAACAAGTACCTAACTAATCTAATACCTTTAAATGAGCAATTGTATATATGTATATATATAATCGGAATCTCGGAAACGGCTCCAACTTACTATTATTTTGTTTACAAGTAAACGAAATAGCGTATTGTGAGGTCAGCTGTTTCAGTTTTTTGAACTATAATTATTTTATATGTATGTTTCACATAAGTTTATGAGGAACAAGATAATAGGCAGAATATTTAATAATAACAATTTATATTTTGCACTTTCTTTCTTAATATCTTACTTTTTCTTTTGTTATTGATGTATATTTTTACATTTACAAATATACAAATAAACACACACAAATATACTTTGTACTATATAAATATTTTGTTTAATTACTATGCTGATCCTTGAGTGGCTTCAATGGCTTTGGCTTTATCAATATCCTTTTGCTTCTCTTTTTTTGTCTTTAAGCTGTATTGAATTTCTTCTACACTTCTCATTTTGGTCTCTGGTACTGCTATGATGATGTACACTGATGCTATAAGACAGACTATTCCAAAAAAGTAGAAGGCTACGTGGACTCCGAGAGCAGCCACTACTGGTTTGAAAAATCTGGCTTGGAAGAATGCTGCTATGGAGGCTGATGCCATACAAGCTGCCATCACTGTTCCTCGGTACTGCGGGAGAAAAATACTTGTTAGGAGATAAAAAGCCGTTCAAAGTACTTTGAAGTCAAGGACAGGTCAACAAGATTAAAGTTACACAAAAAAGATAGACTCTAGATCTGAGTAACTCCTAAGAGGCTAACTTCATCCATCCATTAATCCATCAGGTTCATTTTATAGACACAAATACAGGTTTTGAATAGCAACCATATTATGATTGTATACTTTATGATAGCCGATGGGACCGAAAGGTGTGAGTCTCGAGTGGAGACCACGTACCGGCAAGCGCAGCGTAGGAAGACCAGCCACGAGATGGACAGACGACCTCATACAAGTGGCGGGAAGACGCTGGATGCAAGCCGCTTCCAATCGGTCTTTTTGGAAATCCATGGTCCAGGCCTATGTCCAACAGTGGACTTCTTATGGCTGAGATGGTGATGATGATGATACTTTATGATAGATTAGATAGTTTACCTAAAAAAAACATGGTGCTATTTAAAGCTCTATCATTGTTTGACTAAAACATTAGGATTTCAACTTTAACAAAATAAGAATGTCAAATATGAGAATCGGAAGAGATAGTCGAGACTACAGGTTTTGAGATTTCGTTTAAAATGGGGAAAAGTTTACTACGAAGCCATTTACTCGTATCCGCCGATTTTTATATTATTTGGCAATAACATTCGACACTTAATTTTGAACAACAATTCTAAATTTAAGCTTTAAACCTTGGGAGTGTATATTTTTCGCAACAATTATTTGTGTTCAGTTGACTAATTTCGATCATTCTACTGTTCGTAAAACTGCTATTTGAACAAGGTATACCTTAAATGAGAACATTTCTCCAATGAGGACCACAGAGACAGGCTGCAAGCCAGACGAGTCGCAGAAGATGCACAGGCACAGAGTCGCAACAGGAATCCAATCTGGTGCATAGAGATCGTAGTCCCGGGCTAGGTACCAGGAGGCCAGGGCACACATGCTGAGCCCTGATACCAGGGAAGTGATGAATAGGAGAGGCTGTAAAAATATATACACAAATAAAAATCACGTTTTTTTTTCATACGGGGTCGGCAGTGCACCAAAAAAAAAAGCTGTTTGACCGTTGCTAGCGGGTTACTAGATGTACAAAATGTTGGCTTGCAGTGTCATAGGGTCAACTGAATATACCTATACAGTATGATTGGAAAGACATCATGTGATATTTTTTCCTCTCTCCTTTTACCGAACATAAGAATTATTATTATATACCTACAAATTACATATATTGGAGAAAATTCAAATATTTTCATCAAAATTTTCGATTTGATGTGGAACTGTAAAATACTGTAAATGTACTTAAAATTTTGAGTGCACTGTCTTCACCGCTCGAAAATTTTCCTACTTTTAGCCATTGAGTGAACGTTGGCAAGTGCGAGTTTCTATCATAGCATGCTCCACTTATATATCTTAGCAAGCAGACGGTTCCCCCGTCAGTAAGCGATAGCCGTGGCCTATGGACGATCCTCACCTTTCTCCCTGATTTTTCCACTATACTAGTCCCCAACACTGAGCCTGCCACCTGCATAGCTCCTAGCATCATGGCTTGCTGGTTGGGAGACAGCACCAGGGAAGTGGCTGCCTTCGCGAAGATCTCTCCAGCGAAGTTCAGCACTGGAATGGCGCCGCAGACCTCCCGAGCCAGAGATACGAATAGAGCAATGCGGAAAGCTCTGAATAGCACAGAGTCCGTTACTGTGGAAGAAGTAAACTTGGATTTAGAACAAGATAATCTAAAATATACTTTTTTGGGACAAGTTTTTAGTTTTGCAATAAAAATTGATTACATTGCCTAAAAAACCGGACAAGTGCGAGTCAGATTTGTTCACCGAGGGTTCTGTACAAACTAGTAGATGAAAGGGGGAAATTATATTTATTTTTTATATTTTCCTTCATAAGCCGACATATTCGGCTGTAAATTTTTTTTACGACCTCTGAGAAGTTTTATTTTTCTTTCTGTCGCATGACTCTATGGATCTACGTATATGGTTTAAATTTCAACTCGATACCTTAACGCCTTCCCAAGATACAGGTCTTGACACCCGGACGGACGGACAGAGGGACAGCAAAGTGATCTTAGAAGGGTTCCGTTTTTTTTTTTTGAGGTACGGAACCCTACAAGAAACTAGTAGAACTGAGGACCAAATTGTTTATAGAATTTTGTATAAATGTTTTGGTGCTCAATTTAAAATACTAACTACTACTACTTATACTTTTTTTTATTTTTTTTTATTTTAAAACATTACAATTATGTATTGTTGCGAAAAGTTAGTGTTGCGAGGTCTACTGTTCGCAGAACTATTAATATAATTAGGGGGTATGGTTTTAAAAAAACATTTTTAAGACGTATGTTTTTTTTAGAAAACATTAACATTTTGTTTTGATAATTTTACTATTTTTAAAGTGAAAACTTCTTCAGCGGCGTTGTGCATTTTTGGGATGGGTAAAAAATGTTAAACTCGCGTCAGATCGTCAGATCGCAAGACGGACAGTCAGAAACCTATTCTAACGTTCTGCATTTAAAGTTCATTATTGTATGTACAAGTTTGTCCTTCTAGCATGACGTCATTTCGTTGCGCTGAATGCTTATTTTCGACATATGCACGCAAGACTCGTTTGCTCAATAGGTTAGAGCACCGATATAAATTTCAATTTGTCAATCGGAGGGCGGAGGTTCAAATCCTTCACGAGTCAGTCTTTTAGCTATTTTATTTTTTAGTTTTCACTTTTGCCGGCACTCCCGGAGTGCAACCCGTTGTTTTTTTTATTCAATTTTTAATTATCGTAGCCAACTTTTATTTAATACACAATGACTGATAAAGTAATGGTGAGATAATATTGGGTTACGTAGTTTTTCACTACCAAAGCATGCATGAAAGCCTAAGAAAATAACAGCAGTGATATCTTTAATTGTCGTGATTACTATTGTTTACTCCAAATAGATTGTATAATATATAAATTATATACAACTTAGATTACTCTACATCAGTTTTTGTTCTCGTTACAGTTTATCTATCGAAATTTTATTGCTCTGGTAAAATTATCATACTTATTGTTTGCTATGATAATATACTATAACTGACTTCACCAAAGCTTTATACAAATATTTCAGGTAAGTATTAATTCTACTGGAGTCACCGGGCTTATAATTATTTTACAAAGTGATCTTTTGTCTTGCAGGATTTTGTATTATTAAAGTACGAATTTGGTAGCAATGAACTTGACTAGATCTCGTCAGTTTCAAAAAGAAAATTGGAATCAAATGTATAAAATTTGAGGCATTATCATTACTAGTCGTTTTTAACACGCTTTTATTAGCTTCATATTACGTATTTTAGTATGTAACGGAAACTTTGAACATGATTTTGACCCACTTCAAACGGTCAGATTTCATTCAAACTTTGTAGACTTATCGAGTACCGCTGACAATACAATAATTTGATAAGATTGAGCGTGTTTTTTTTTTTAATTTTTAAACTATTATATTTTATTTGATGTAAAACATACGGTGAGTCAAATCAGCTGTGACGCGGGGCTACCCGTCACTGGACAAGATCATTAAAACAGAGAAAATGGTTATAAAAGAATGAGAAAGACGTATGCTTGCCGGACCGGTTGTGTTGTTGTTGTGTCTTATCTATTAATTATTATTTTCAGACGTATCAATGTTGACGTTTCATGGTAACATAACGTTGGTCTGAAATACATTGGTTTGTATCTTACTTACTTACTTACTTGATCGTTTCAATGAACGGTCGTACCAAAAAACGTTACTTAACTTTAACCATCGTCTTAAATTCTCTGTCATCTTTCCGCATTACGTGTCAGCGACAAGTTGACAAAATGTGTTAAGCAACGCTTAATGTTAAGTAGCGTTTTTCGGTGAGGTCGTAATTGTTTTACTTTACACGAGTGTCTGATTCCATAAAATTGTTATCCATAAGTTACATTTCCCCGAACAATTATTGTTTAGATTAGCTACGTTAGGTTTCTGTATATTATAATAGACATTTTTGGTTAAGTATCAGACGAGTGTCAAATGAGCTTTCGGGATTTTGATAGAGTCATGTAGAATAGTTTTATTTTTCGGGAAAATGATATTTCATAATTTGAATTATAAATAGGAAATCATGTTTCATATCTATTAATCGTGCTTAGATGGTTTTTTAATGCTTTTTAAACCAATCTCTAATTGTTATCGGACGTTTTGTTTTAAATATAGATATTTAAACGTGAGTTTTTTATTATTATTTTTAATCAATTTTAATTAGCCTAGTTAACCAGTAATTGTTCAAATGAGGTTACATTTAGCAAAATAATAACATTATATCTCATACTCATGTTCTACAACTCCAATTTTTCAGTATTTTGGTGTGTCAGTCTTTCAGTCTAGTCCTGTCTTACTACATATAATAATATTATTATATGTAGTTGAAGTTGCTTAAATAAATAAAAGAACTTTAATAAAAAAGCTTAAATTACCTATTAAGTAATTTGACCTATTAAGTATTTTAATTTATGTTTTATTTGTTGTTGATCTCTTTTTCTATCTGTCATCCATAATATCGTCTATATGACCCTTATATAGAACGTCAAATATTGAGTTAATTGAGTCCAATATACAAGCACTTATACTACCCATATATATGCCTATATCAAGGTCTTAGCAATTGATTCGCATTAATTTTGCCAAGTGGCGAAGAAGGAAACTACTTTAATTTACAATTAGGAATATTTTTATCTAACTGGTCACAATGATTGGAATATTTTTACATTTTACTGTTTTGTAGTCTAAACAATTTGATACTCGTAGATAGAAGATAGAAGGACAGAAGTCCACTGCTAGACATAGTTCTACCCCATGGATTTTAAAAAAGATAGGTTGGAAGTGGCTTGCATGCAGCGTCTTGTCTTCCACTTTTATGAGGTCTTCTGTCTACCTTATGGCTGGTCTTCCTACTTTTCGTTTGCAGATTTGTGGTCTTCACTAGATAATTTTTCGACCCCATTAACCACCAGATTTAGGTACATACCATGTGCTCTGCCCATATCCACTTAAACTTGCTAATCTGCTGTGCTATGTTGGCGTGTCGGTGACCTTCGTGCATTTACGGATCTCTTCGTGCATCTACGGACCTAGCACGCTCTACCACCAATATGTTTCAATGTTATTTTAGAAAAGTCAAAAGAACAGTTACGTAGTAGGTAAAGTGGATTAAAGGAAGACCAACCAGAGTTACAGATACTTACGGACATTCTTTATGACGAACTTGCTGCTCTCGTCATCTGCCTTCTGTTCCCTCTTCATCTCATCCATCTCATCCACCAGCTTGGGATCGTCCTCGTCTCTGCAGCGGAGCCAGGCCAGCACTCGGGTTGCTTCCTAAAGCCAACGTATTTGACAGTTACTCAACTAGTTTGACAGACCATCTAGAGCTGCTAGTATTTGACAGTTACACAACTAGTTTGACAGACCATCTAGAGCTGCTAGTATTTGACAGTTACACAACTAGTTTGACAGACCATCTAGAGCTGCTAGTATTTGACAGTTACACAACTAGTTTGACAGACCATCTAGAGCTGCTAGTATTTGACAGTTACAAAACTAGTTTGACAGACCATCTAGAGCTTACTACTTATGTAGCCAAGAAGCAGCTCGAATGCCCCGGTTCCTGTGAAAGTGATTTTACTAGAATTATTCAAAAGAATAAGTATTTTACAACGTACACTCAGCGTATCAACCGTAATAGAATCATAAGCTAGCCTGCAAAATTCTCTTTTCTGCAGTCGGGTATTTTGTTTTTCTTTTAATATGGATACTTGTTTTTCAACGAAAGAACAATAAGTACCTAAACAGACTCAAGACGTTCAATAGAATATGTTGACGACATTAACAGTTTTAGGTTTTTATTTTCGGGCAAATCAGATATGTCAAATATTTACTTATCTTATTTTTACTACATACATGACACTAACTGTCAACGAAACGTTCACGTGTCATTTTTCGTTTCTTTTTAGGGTTCCGTACCTCAAAAAGAAAAAAACGGAACCCTTATAGGATCACTTTGTTGTCCGCCTGTCTGTCTGTCCGTCCGTCCGGGTGACCTGTATCTCGGAAACACGTGAAGGTATCGAGTTAAAATTAAAACCATATATTATGTAGATCCATATTTTCTTGCTGTAGAAAGAAAAAACAAATTTGTTTTCGTATAAAAAAGTTACAGACGAATATGTCGTAAAAACGCACATTTCGACACTCACAAGGGAATCAAAACCTATGGGGTACTTCCCGTTGACTTAGAACTATGAAATGTGGCAAGAAGCATTGTGTTGTAGAAAAAAATTGTGTTGTAAAAAAAAAAAAAAAAAAGTGCTTTAACCGTATCGTGGGTTATCATATGAAAGAGCTTCATTTAAGACAAGATGGAACAGGTTTTTAATTTTTAAGATGTATATTTTTTGATTTCTGAAGGAAAAATTGCATAATACCTTCCCATTTTTTATTCAAAAATTATTTACGCAAGCTTGTCTCGTACTCTGCCAATTTTTTGTATTTGTAGATTTACATGCAAATTTTAAAACTTTTATCTATTTGTATTGTAATTATCGTTCAAAAGATACAGTCATTTAAGTGAAATACAGACAGATACCGTAGCCTCACGAATAGGCTCCCTCGTACAGAAGCCTAGAATGCTTATCTAGATTAATGCTAAGTCGATATTTACCGCGTGATTTCCTTTCTTGACGAGATAAGCAGGTGACTCCGGCATCATAAGAAACAGCGCCAAGTGAGCGGTGGGCACCGCGAGACACACCCACAAGATGACGTGGTAAGATAGCATATCGCCAATGACGTACAGGAACAGGTTGCCAGTGGTCTGCCCCAAGATTACCTGGAAATTCGGACAAGTTAAAATTCAGACAGCAATTCCAAAAAAAACTTGATCAGTATTTGTTTCTATTCTAAAAACTTGAATATATTTTTATCTGAACAATGTGCTTTAGTCCACTTATATCGTACAAACTTTTAAATTGTGCGATTCAATGCATCACTAGTTCCATAGGTATCGGTTAACAATTACGGAGGAATATCTTCATTTGTATTTAATGGTACTAAGGACACAAAGTTGTGTCACTTGTACATTGACAATTACGGAGGAATATCTTCATTTGTATTTCATAGTACTAAGGACACAAAGTTGTGTCACTTGTACCATCAATGGTACAAATCAATGGTACTACTGACAATAAGGCGGTGTTCTCTGATAGCTGTAACTAGAATATAGGTGTGACTGGCCTTGTGGCTCAGTTGGTAGTGTGTCTACGTCTACCTGCTGAACTGAAAGTTCGTGGGTTCGATCCCCACCCAGAGCAAACATTTGTGTGATGAGCATGGATGTTTGTTCTGTGTCTGGGTGTTTCTATGTAGGTGTCATATGTATATATTTACAAAAAAAAAGTATATATGTATTCTATCAGCCATTTAGTTCCATAGTACAAGCTTTGCTTAGTTTGGGCTAGATGGTGTTCTGTGAAATGTCCACAAATATTTATTTATTTTATTTATTTATTTTATTTATTTATTTTATTTATTTATTTTATTTATTTATTTATATTTGTAAGTACTGATTTCTTATTACGCTCTTCATCACAGACTGCTTCATTATTCTATAATGATTAGTAAAGGGTAGGGTCGTTCTCTTTTCTCAACTTACCAAACTACCAAGAACTCCTCTTATAGACTTTTCACTAATTTCCTTGGTGTATATGGGGCATGTGACGTAGGCGCCTGCCATGGTGATGCCGAACAAAGTTCTGGCGGACACGAAAGCCCACGTTTCAAGTGAAGACAACTTGAGGATCCAGCATAGCTGCAAAGAAATTTCTGTTTAAACGTCTATTTTATTAAACTTGATATATAGATTAGTTTGATAGTCTAATATCATTTTTCTCTGTCCTGTTTGTATAATCTGTTCCAGTCTTGAAAGCAGGTTATCTTCTCATTGCGAGGAGGTTAAGGATACAATTCCGAGTCGAGAGACCTTAATCTTCAAGTTAGGGACTCTCAGACATGCAGGTTTCCTCGCAATGTTTTCTTCGTGGTCTGAAGTTTCTTTTTTAATAATCTTGTCTTCGTGGTCACACCAGGATCTGGACAGTTTCATTAGACATCTAAACTCGAACGGAATACTTAGCTGATTATCTAATGCCTTTAAACGAGCAATTCTTGTATACATGTACATATATATATAATCTGAATCTCGGAAACGGCTCCAACGATTTTAATAAAATTTCGTTTGTAGGTCAATAGGGTTTTTAGGGACAATAAGTCGATCTTGCTAGGTTTCATTTTTAGTGAACCCGTGTTTGCTCGTATTTTCAGTCATAAAAAATCCGAGTGGAGCTCGGTCGCCAAGGTACTTGTTATTAATGCCGCTAAAATGTAGAATAAGTTTACAGAAAGAAGATTTTGGAATAAATATAATCAGATCATCTTTGATTCACGAGTCGGCTTCTTCTACGTAAGCATGTTCTATAGCAGATGCAACGACGCTAAACATTAGAGTTATGGGTCAAGGGTAAACTTATGTTATTTTTATGAAAAATGTCTTTATTTTAAAAGAGCACTTACCGCGGTCGTGGCAGACATGAAGAGTAGCGTAGTTTTTCTCCCGATCCTGTCACTCAGGAATGCCATAAGGAAGTCTGAAGGCACGCACGTAAGGTACCCTACTCCTGCCATCCATGATATCTGGAGGGGAAACACTCATCATCAGATCCCTTAGCTAGGACCTGGACAAGTGTCACTATTGAAATTAATAAATACCCAAACTTTAATACAGAAGATGGTTGAAATGATAGATTGATGGAGTGCTAATCAAGTCAAATAAAAACACTCGATGAAATTATCTTTCAAATAAAAAAATTGATCAGAATCGGTCCATCCGCTTAAAAGCTACGATGCCACAGGCAGATAAAAAGATACACTGATATTCAAATACACAGATAAACAGATACACACGTATAGCTTTCTCGGTCTGGGATTAAAAATAATGAGCGCCAGTAATTAATATTTTCATAAATAATTATGGGACCAACTTGGGAGATTTCTGTACACACCAATTCAAGAAACACAATAATTGGTTCACAAATAACGGAGTAATTCGTGTACCTACATACATAAAAAAATATACGCTACGAATTGATAACCTCCTCCCTTTTTGAAATAGGTTAAAAATACAACTTCTATCTCACCTATAATCACGGACGCTGCTTACAGCGTCTGTCAGAGATAGATTCAATCCCTTATAGGACGGCCCAATCCGACTTAGTGTTTTTGTAGGAAACCTTCCTGCTCAAAGAATGCGTTTCAACATTCAGCACAGCAGGAATCTTACCTCTGTGTCGGAGAGAGGTGACCCCCGTGGCGAGTCAGGTCCCTGCAGCAACAGTGTCATAGGCGACATCCAGCCAACACTCATGCCGTATGCGAACACCGGCACATTTACTGCAAAACGTAAGGAACATATTTAATAAATAATAATTACAAATCAATCTACATACAGCTGTGGGACTGGACTCTCGAGTGGAGACCATACACCGGCAAGCGCAGCGTAGGAAGACCAGCCGAGAATTACAGTTGACCTCATACATGTGGCGGGAAGACGCTGGACGCAAGCCGCTTCCAATCGGTCTTTTTGGAAGTCCATGAGGCCAATGTCAGGCCAATGTCCAGCAGTGGACTTCGTATGGGCTGAGATGATGATGAATCTACTGCTAGGTGAAGACTATCTTCTCATTGTAAGAAGAGTTAAGTCATAGTCCAGCACGGTACTCAACGCGCAGACTTCATACATCTTCAGGAACTCCTCAAGCAAGCTCACTAAGATGTTCTCGTTCATCGTTTGAAGCTAACGGCTATAATTTCAAAATTATGTAGATGGGTACGTGTGGTTGGATTTGAATTATATAGATACGTGTAGTTGGATTTAAATTATGTAGAAACGTGTCGTTGGATTTAAATTATGTAGAAACGTGTCGTTGGACTTAAATCAAGGACACTGCGAATCGCAAATGAAACAGATCTAGCAAGTATCTTTATTACAAGAGAAACAGAATACCCGACTGCAGAAAAGCGGGTTTTGCAGTCTAACTTACGACTTCGTTACGCTTGATACGCTGTTGAGTATACGTGTTTTGAGAGAAAGTACCTATGCGTTAAATCGTTGTAAAAGATTATTAATGCGTATTTAGAGTAAAGTTATTACACTGAAATTACTTATTTATTGCGAAAAAGTTCGTACAAAATAATAACAAAATAGTATAAATATATAAATAATTTTATTTATTTTTTACACACACTCGAAAAACATAGCCCTCCTTCTTACGCAGTCAGGTAAAAAATCAAAGGATGACTGTAAAATACTACTACTACTTACTACGCTACTTTTATGAAGCGGAATAACAAAATTGTAATTGCGGTTGAAAACTAGATTTCATCATAAGTTTTTTTTCAATTTTAGATACAGCTATGATTGACCTACAGTTTACCACCAACTCGCCTGATTTTAAGCGACGGTAAAAAATAACGGTAATAATAATAAATACGGTAAACAGCCCTACCTGCTGCGAGCCGGCATCCTAGATTGAAGGAATGAAGTATTTATTTACTTAATTTCTACTTTAATAATAAGTATTATAATTAACTTAAAGACGTAATAATACTCACTTAATATGGCACATATTATTTGGTTTATCTTGCTTCCTTGTTTAAAAAATAAATAATAATGATTCATGTTTATTTTTATAATATAAAATCACAACAATTTTAAAAATAGATATATAAATATTTTATATGAAGATATAACTAATATGCACGACAGTGGACTAACTGTACGGAATAATTAAGAAGTGTTTAATTTATTTTGCACCAAACATTACGGCGAATGTTTTCTAAAAAATGTTTGAATTACATCTCCGCTAACGCGCGCGCGCTCCGCGGCCAAACTGAGACTAATACGTGTATAACTAAAAAGTTGAAGTGTGCGACATTCGCGTTAGAAAGCTCTCCTTTATAGAGGTTCATTATCTTAATGATTATGTAGGATTTGTCGATTGTGACGAGAATAGAGTGAACTGGAATGAACTAGTATATGGCTGAACTAATATATCTTATTTTCAAAAGCACAATTAATTTAATGAAGGCATATTATACCATAAAGTTATTATAAAATAAACAAGTATCTATATTAAAAGAAAAACAAAACACCCGACGGCAGAAAAGCAGTTTTTGCAGTCTAACTTACGATTTCGTTACGCTTGATGCGCTGTTGAATATAAGTTTCTTGTGAGAAAGTATGCGTAAAACATCGTGCCTCTCAATTACAGGCGGCCTCTCATCGACTCCCACACTGGCTCTGGAAGCTATTCTCAACATACCTCCACTACATGTGCAGGTGCAGATGGAGGGTAGAATGGCTATACAGAGAGCTAGAGTGGGCGGACGTGCGACATGGCGGTCTGCACTCATGAGGAACCTGCACGATAGCTTCATGAGTGAACCAATAATGACAATGCCAAGCGACAGTATGCTAAAAGCATACAACCTCTTTAGGAGGTTCCAGGTAGCAATACCCCAGAGAAGTGAGTGGGATAGTGGAGGTCCCGACACGGTACTTCCTGGGGATATTGTTTGGTTCACTGATGGATCCAAGAAGGATGGACAGGCTGGGGCCGGATTCTGTGGTGGCGCCCCTAAGATGGGAGCTTATGCCCACTTGGGATGCCATGTCACTGTGTTTCAGGCAGAAATCTTTGCCATCCTAAGCTGTGCATATAAGAGCATGGAAAGAGCCTACTCAAAGAAAACGATACATATATTCTCCGACAGCCAAGCAGCTCTAAAGGCTCTAGTTGCGGATGAAGTTAACTCCAAGCTGGTGCAGGAGTGTGTGCAGGCGCTAAACTGCCTGGGTGAGACCAACAAGGTCACACTAGGCTGGGTACCTGGACACCGTGGCATCAGGGGCAATGAAGCCGCTGATGAGTTAGCAAGATGTGGGTCGGAAGGTGCCTTGTTGGGACCAGAGCCCGCCTGCAGCAACTCCGACTCCACAATAAGGAGGAGCATCAAATCCTGGGGGAAGGAACAGTGCTTGGCACTGTGGAGCCAAAGCCCGGGAATGGTTCACTCCAAAGCGCTTCTCACAGGATTCAGCAAAAAGTTCTCTGAGGAGGCGCTTCTTTTAAGCAAGGGCCAAATAAGGGTTCTTGTTCGCACCCTAACGGGACATTGTAAAATGAATAAACACCTGCACAGAATGGGCCTGGGTGAGAACCCTGAGTGTAGGTTTTGCCTCGAAGAGGATGAAACACCCATCCATGTCCTCTGCGAGTGTGTGGCGCTCCACCACCAGAGGAGCCAGCTCCTGGGAGGACCTATCCTCTACCCTGAGGATGTGAAGGCCTCCGCCCCAAAGTCCCTAGTGAGATTTATGTCACATCTGGGATTGGGAGAGGTGCTGTAACCCTTAGGAGGGAAGTTACAATAGATCCGCGAGGGTCGCAGTGACAGGGAGGCTCATGGCCTCCCACCCTACCTCGAATAAATAAATAAATAATAATGCGTAAAACATATAAGTTATACATATATTCGTAATCACCGTTAAAAATTCTTTATTTTGATACCACACTCGATGTATTTTGAAAACATTTTATTTTAGATTACTTTTTGCCGCCAAAAATCCTTAATTTTTCTTTTTTTTATTTTGATGTACCCAGTGTCACTCTCACGACTAAGACGAATCTATTGACACCACTCACATCAAAATCGGTCAAGCCGTTTAGGCTCTAGGGCGTGCCAAAGAAATATACATACATACACTCGAAAAACATAACCCTCCTTCTTACGCAGTCGGGTAATAAATAAAAACATAACGCCTAAAGGTATGTAATTTAAAGTTAATATTAAAAAAAAAAAATATACCTACACGTTGATTTCTCTAAGACTAAGATTTAAACCTGTGATTTAATCCCATAATACCCTTTCCCTCCCAACTAACCCTCTAAGTCTAACCAAGGTCAAATGTGTCGTCTTTAAACGAGCAGTTCTTGTACATATATTTATATAATCTGAATCTCGGAAACTGCTTCAACGATTTTAATGTTTGGTTTGTAGGTAGATTAGTTATTCCCCATTAATTGTCTAATTCCCATTTCTAGTTTTTACAAAATTATAATCTTTATTCTTTATATATATACATATATTATACGGAATATACATTCCGTATAATTGTTTAACATTATGTATAAATGTTTATAATATAACTATAATTTAATATCATTTGGTTGTTTCAGTTTTCACATAATATAGACTTACTAAAGTAATTTATTCATGCAAATAATAGAAAATTACAATATATAAAATATATTAGTTAACGTAATAAAACAAATAGTCTAATTCCTTTATTTTTTATTCAAATAACATACATAACAGTATACAATAAGAGAAGTATACATTACATATACATATAAATAAACTGTATCGCATCTGAAAATTATGTATGCCTAGCTAGATAAGGTAAAGTAGGTTAATACGTTGTGGGAAATAAAGTTAATTAAAAGTGGAACACTAAACCATTAATCTAGAAAGTAATAGTAACAAATTTTGTCAATTTTAGGCGCAATTTTATCTACAGTATCAGTTTTCTGTCACATGTTGCCTGAAATATTTCAGTCGCCATCATCTTTCTTTACATCTTGGCTTGTTTTCGGTGAAATATACAATTCTCTTATTCTGAGCCTTCATATTACAAACTGTTTTAATCTGCAGAAGTCAAAAACACGTTATATCTTGTTATGCGTTTTCAAAAAGTGTTTAACTTGTATGAAACGGGATCCTACAAGGAAGTAATACGCATCAAATATTTTTTAGTCTTTTTGATGATGAGTTCCGTACCTCAAAAGGAAAAAAACGGAACCCTTATAGGATAACTTTGTTGTCCATCTGTCTGTCTGTCCGTCTGTCCGTCTGTCCGTCTGTCCGCCTGTCCGTCTGTCCTTCCGTCCGTCTGTCAAGACCTGTATCACGGGAACGCGTGAAGGTATCGGGTTGAAATTAAAACCATAATATGGGTTTTAATTTCAACTTGATACCCCATATACGCAGATCCATAGTCTCGTGTTGCAGAGAGAAAAATCAAACTTTTCAGTTTTCATTAAAAAAAATTACAGCCGAATATGTATTTCGACATTCACAAGGGAATCAAAACCTATAATGGTACTTCCCGTTGACCTATAACAGTGAAATTTGGCAAGAAACATTGCCATATAGTACACATAAAGGAAAAAATCCTAAAACTCGCATAGATATCTGTACTTGTATTTTAAATATTTGTCATTGATGAGAATTAATTTAGAAAATTGGATGAAACAGTTGAAATTCAAAAACCTCTTTGAGCAAATGGATTTAGGTACTAGGGTGACAGAAATGAATAAAGGTAATTAAAAAAAAATTAAACCGCCTTCAAACCAAACTGAAAAGGGAGAAATAACACGAAACAATCTAAACTGGGCGTCTACGTAGGTACGTAAACCAACTATTTTTTGAGGTCGGGGTCAGGCCCTAAACTATCATCAACTAATTCCTATAAAGACATCGACCTTAAATAGTTGGTTTACGTATCTACTTATCTCATTTTCTTCCAAAGTAACTGTTATTGTTCTTGTTACTTGTACCGCTAGGATTAATTGTTTTATGTACACTGGCGTTGTATATTGTATGCCTTTATGACAAATAAAGATATTACGAAATTGAAATTGAAAAAAGTTCATTGTTCATTGTTATTGTTGATTAGTTATTTCTGATAATTGAACATTATATAGTTTCTCGTATTAAATCTTTTCTTTACCATCATCCAGTGATCTCTCTATCCCATTGCACATAATAATATCTTTTTCACCTCACAAGCTCGGAAAGATTCTGTTTGTCATTAGAAATCTGAGTGGAAAAGTGCATTTTGTCCGCTAGAGTGGAAAGAGTTTTTAAAATTCGAACCTTTCTATTCCATACTTTTCTATACCGCAAGTCCACAGAAAGAGCCTCATCTGGTCATCAACCATTATACCTAAGTGTTATTTGTTATAATTTAAAGATTATTCTGTAATACTTACCTATCATAATGTAGTAGTTAATACCTAAACTGAAATAAAAGTATCTTGTGATTATGTAAATGTTTTTTTTTGCATTTAATCATTTCCTCGCTGAGGCGGGATGAAAAGTTACGTGTTGCACTCGAGTGCAAAGATTTTTCACCTCGTGCTCTTGTTTCCCTCGCTAACGCTCAGGATTCTAATTTTAGAATCCTTCGCTTGCTCGGCCATCAAAATTGAGTACGCGGTTAAAAAGCAACTTTGCGCTCTTATATAACAAATAACTATTTCATCTTACTAGCTCGTAAAGTTAGGTTTCCAAGGCAGGCTAATACTGCCGTTGCAAAGTTCATTTTACCACCCAGGTTGGAAAGTAGTTGCAAAATTCGAACATGACTGAGCTATATTTTCCACAGACACTTTTTTCTGTGATATTTTCAATACCAAATATTTCCAAAGTCTTTGTACAATACCTACACACAATGAAAATAAATTAATAGTTCGATTCAAGGAGGTTGCTATATTTAGCCTTATGAAACATTAAATTTTATGATAAAATAATTTAGAAATTTTGTGTTTTTACGCATTAAACAAAAATGTACTTACAATTTATTTTCTCTAATCAATTTGAAGAGTTTTCAAAACCATTTAGACGAACATTTATACTAAAAAAGTTTGAATGTGCGAAGAATATTATGCAAGTGGTGCCAAGCCTATTAGAAGAAGAAATAAAACCGGACAAGTGCGAGTCAGACTCGCCCATCGAGGGTTCCGTACAAACTAGTAGATAAAAGGGGGTAATCATATATATTTTTTATATTTTCCTTCATAAACTGAAAAAGATACATCGTAAAAATATTTAAAAACCTGTTTTAGCTTATGCTAATGAAGCTCTTTCATATGCATAAAGACACTATTTTAATGTGATTAAATTGAAAATATCCAGTTTTCGGATTTTCGGAGCTTAATGCGCCACTTGCTGATGTTTGAAGCATTTCACCGTTTTTTTAAACTTATTGTAGACAAAATTAATAAAGTATAGTCACTTTTACCTACTGACGTAATGATGTTTAAGCTCAATTGATTTATGACGCTTAGAAGCCTGCGAGCAAACACCGCCAATCTTGCAAATACTACAAATTAAACAATGTAATCAAGCATAAGTAGTAATGTTGAGTCTCTTCTGTTATAGTACTATTGCAGTTTGGAGGGCGTTGCTGTCCTTATGTCATTATTTTTACCCGACTACGTAAGAAGAACGGTTATCTTTTTCGAATGTAGGTATGTATGTATGTTTCTATATGATCACCTACAGCCTAAACGGCTTGACCGATTTTGATCTTCGATGTGTCGTTAGATTCGTCTTTGCTCCCTGAGTGTCATGGATGTCATGTCATATGCTATATTTTTAGGGTTCCGTGCCGCAAAAGAAAAAAAAACGGAACCCTTATTGGATCACTTTGTTGTCCGTCTGTCGGTCCGTTCAGGTGTCAAGACCTGTATTTCGGGAACGTGTCAAGGTATTGAGTTGAAATTAAAACCATATACGCAGATCCATAGTCTCTTGATGCAGGGAGAAAAATCAAACTTCTCAGTTTTCATAAAAAAATTACAGCCGAATATGTCGCAAAAAACACATATTTTGACACTCGCAAGGGAATTAAAAGCTATGAGATACTTACCGTTACCTAAAACTGTGAAATTTGGCAAAAGGCATTGTCATATAGTATACATAAAGGAAAAAATCCGAAAACTGTTCATTTTTAATTTAATCACAATAAATAGGGTCTTTATGCATATGCAAGGAAGGAGGGTCCAAATTGTAAAGTGCTTTAACCGTATCATGTGCGGTATCATATAAAAGAGCTTTATTAGCACTAGATAAAACAGGTTTTTAAGTATTCAGAAGGAAATTATATATGTATAATCCCCTTTTATCTACTAGTTTGTACGGAACCCTCAGGTGGGCGAGCCTGACTCGCACTTGTCCGGGATTTTTTAAATAAGAAAAATCCTGTGAGTACCACTTCGTAGCACCACGTGCCTCAAGTGTGCCTGAGAATTGGCAGCGGGATGAGGTAGCGCGATTTGGTGGGAGGTGAGGAGCGTCCGTTCTATGCGTAGGAGGTATTATTGTAAGTTCTGTGTTATGAATTTCAAATTACTTTAAATATAAAATCATACACACACTTATACGTATATATAACTAACCACGTTATTTTGATGGTTCTATTGCCAGATATATATTTATTTATTAGGTTGCTGTGTAAACAATTCACGTCTGTTTGCAACTTTTTTTACCCGACTGCGTAAGAAGGAGGGCTATGTTTTTTGAGTGATTGTATGTAATGTAGGTATCTACTCGGGCTAGCGGGGCTAGCCTTGAAAATTCAAGATTACTTATACTTCTAAAAAAAAACAGAGATGGTGAGATGGTGGCAAAGAATTCCATTCCTATGCAATACGCTTTAGGAACGTGAACCGATATTGCTGAGTTTGGATTGGCATTTCAATGAGAAATAAGAGGTAATGCGCTGACTTTCCGCTAGTCCTGTCATTGACCCCAACTCTTCACGACTTATACCTATTACCAAGAAAATTATTCCCGTAACGATAAGTAGTAAACAATAGTTTGTTATTATGACAAAGGTCACGGACCCTGGTGTCTGTGGAGATAAAAAAAAAAGACGTGTGGCACTCGGAGACTGCCGCGGTAAAGCTATTGCATAATAGCTTTACGCGCAGTGTGTTAGGTTATTTTCGTTACGGAATTTCTGGATTCGGTCTCCAAAATGACAATAAGTACTTAGTCTGGCCATAAATACTGTTACAGTTAAAAATAAGAAAGATATTACATTTGAATTTGGAATCTGTCATTTTTATACGATTGTTCATTGAGTTTTCTAATTTTGGCGCCTATACATTGTACAATATTTTGCGATATTAAAATGGAGTGGGGTGATAAAGAGAACCGAATCGCTGTGATTGCATTACACAAAGTTTGTATGGAGCCAAATGCAATTTTTAAAACTCTCCATACGCTTGGTATTAGTCAAATGTTTGTGTACCGGGCTATTAATAGGTACAATGAGACCTCCTCTGTTTGTGACAGAAAAAGATCTGGCCGTCCACGTAGTGTTCGTACGAAAAAGGTGGTCAAAGCAGTAAGGGAAAGAATTCGAAGAAATCCTGTCCGAAAGCAAAAGA
This sequence comes from Lycia hirtaria, assembly GCA_947563715.1. NCBI lineage: Eukaryota > Metazoa > Arthropoda > Insecta > Lepidoptera > Geometridae > Lycia > Lycia hirtaria. The sequence goes on along the minus strand of OX387383.1, from coordinate 25,440,691 downwards.
TTTTATCTCGGGATATGAAGATAGCACCCAGAACCATGTCGCGTATTTTAAAAGATGACTTAGGACTTGCAGCCTATAAGAGACGCACTGGTCATTTTTTAACTGATAATTTAAAAAAGAATAGGGTGGTAAAATCGAAACAACTACTGAAGCGGTACGCAAAGGGAGGTCACAGAAAAATTTTGTTTACGGATGAGAAAATCTTTAAAATTGAGCAACATTTTAATAAACAAAATGACCGTATTTATACTCAAAGCTCTAAGGAAGCTTCCCAATTAGTCGACAGAGTGCAACGTGGGTATTATCCGACTTCAGTGATGGTTTGGTGGGGTGTTAGCTATGAAGGAGTGACTGAGCCATATTTTTGTGAAAAAGGTATCAAAACATCGGCACAAGTGTATCAAAATACCATTCTTGAGAAGGTAGTTAAGCCCCTTAACAACACCATGTTCAATTACCAAGTATGGTCCTTCCAACAAGACTCGGCGCCAGGTCATAAAGCTCGGTCCACGCAGTCTTGGTTGGAAGTGAACGTTTCGGACTTCATCAGAGCTGAAGACTGGCCGTCGTCTAGTCCTGATCTTAATCCGCTGGATTATAATTTATGGTCAGTTTTAGAGAGTATGGCTTGCTCTAAACGCCATGATAATTTGGAGTCCCTAAAACAATCCATACGATTGGCAGTGAAGAATTTTCCCATGGAAAGAGTGCGTGCTTCTATTGATAACTGGCCTCAACGTTTAAAGGACTGTATTGCAGCCAATGGAGACCACTTCGAATAAGCTTTTATATTTTAAATTGTTCTATATATATGTATTAAACTAACACACTGTAAAAGTAATAAATATTATTTGCAATAAAAAAATAATTTTTTTCTTCGTGACAATATTTATGGCAAGACTAGGTATAATAAACTTAAGTAGTTAGTTTCATTAGCAACAAATGTTGCTAATTATAGTTATATGTATATAAATAAAGATAAACGTCATTCGGTCTAACGTAATATTTGTTTATTTTATAATCATTTTAAGCCAAAAAAATCTTTTGTTTGAAGAGTAAATTGTAGTGCCTACTTATTACATTTTTAAAGTTTCAAGACTATAGAGGGTTATTTCGGTGACTTTTATTATGTAATAAGTGGTGAAGGCCATGTAGAGACACGTGTATAGTACGGTTCCGTAGCATATACCGTAATTTATATAAATTAGGTACCTAATTTATATAAATTAGGACCGAGCTCCACTCGGATTTTTTATAACTGAAAATACGAGCAAACCCACGTTCACTAAAAATTAAACCTAGCTAGATCGATTTTTCGTCTCCTAATCTACCTACAATTATTATTATTATTATTCGAGGTAGGGTGGGAGGCCATGAGCCTCCCTGTCACTGCGACCCTCGCGGATCTATTGTTTCCTAGGGGTTACAGCACCTCTCCCAGTCCCAGATGTGACATAAATTTCACTAGGGACTTTGGGGCGGAGGCCTTTACATCCTCAGGGTAGAGGATAGGCCCTCCCAGGAGCTGGCTCCTCTGGTGGTGGAGCGCCATACACTCACAGAGGACATGGATGGGTGTTTCATTCTCTTCGAGGCAAAACCTACACTCAGGGTTCTCACCCAGCCCCATACTGTGCAGGTGTTTATTCATTTTACAATGTCCCGTTAAGGTGCGAACAAGAACCCTAATTTGGCCCTTGTTTAAAAGAAGCTAATCTACCTACAAACCAAATTTCATTAAAATCGTTGGAGCCGTTTCCGAGATTCAGATTATATTTTATATATACAATAATTGCTCGCTTAAAGATATTAGATTTAGCTATTTTCAAATTACTAGAACGATTAATAAATAATAGGTTAGTCGATTTCATAGAGCAAAATAGCATAATAACAAATAATCAGTTTGGTTTCCGTTTCCGTGGCAAATCCACTGATGACGCTGTACAAAATTTGACCAAGTAGTTTTATATGTCACGGCTTAGACAGTAAACAAAAATGCATTGCAATAAGCGTTTGATACGGTTTCAGTCCCTACTCTTCTGCGCAAACGTGAAAAAATATTGAATTATATTATTCACTTTAAAAATAAATAATGAAATTAAAATAAAATTAAAATACCTAATTAATATTTAATTTTATGTTATCCCATATAACAAACGTAATTTTTTGCCGTTTTTTTAATAGATAGTGGTACGGAACCCTTCGTACGCGAGTCCGACTCGGACTTAGCTGGTTTTATTTTAATTCAAATATAGGCTTGCGCTTGACCTTCAACTCACCTGGTGTTAAGCAATAGTTACGGTCTACGATGGAGCGCGCTTGCCTAAGAATAAACCTATTCACTCGCGATTTGAAGACACCTAGATTAGGTATATCTATTCGGTAAGACCCATTCAAGAAGCGCATTCCACATTTTGGCGGTACGCACAATGAAAGTGGAGCCAAAGCGTTTCGTACGTATTTTCGGAATGTCAACCATGTAACGATGTCGCTTTTTCGTGCTTCCTGGTGACCGATAGAAAATGGGCATGGGGGATCATGCAAAGCAGACGCACATTCACCGACATGTACAAGATGTTCTTCAAATTAAGAAATCAATGCAGTTTGGCCAATGGAGAAAAATAAAATTGATTCCACCAGCTGCAGTTTGAGAAAGGCTCTGTCAATTCTCAACACTACGCAGGTGAAGTTGCAAGTAAAATCTCATAAAATATAAATTAAATAAAACATTGCTTGATATGTAGCTATTTATTATACACGTTCAGTGCGTGAATAGTATTCTTACATAGAAACACATTAACAACGGTTTAAATAAAATATCTAATATGCCTAAGGCTAAGGCCGCACTACGATTAAACCGCAGCGGTTTTAACCGCGTGAGCTTATGAAACAGGAAAACGAATACAAGCGGCCGCACTTGCGGTTTTTCCCCGCGATTGATTTAGTACCGTCTCGAGCGGTTTCGCGGTTACCGCCCGCGGGAAAAAACCGTAGTGCGGCCTAGGCCTAATTGAAATTTTAAACAACTCTTCAAAAGTTATAGTACAGAAGTGTAGTAAAATAAATGCAGTGAGATGAATTTTACACACGTGATATTACACTATTCGTGTACCATTAATATGTATAATAATATAACTTTAAACGGTATTTCTAAATGAATACTATTATATATTGTAATATAACTAAGTACTGTCAACATGGGTAACCTTGAATCAGCGTTAAACATTGTACGTGGCCTTTTAGAAGGTACTCGATCATTTTCTCAAGATACTAGTAGTGAAATCGACTGTAAGTTAATTAATCAAGTAATTTGATTACTAATTGGTTGGAAAAAAATGGTTGTCTGTAAAGTCGGTTTACGGACGACAATTTTACGTGATAACGATGCGTCACAAGCCGAACGCTTAGGCCGATCGTGCCTCTCTATCGCTTGTTCCGCGCTCTCGCTTGCACGCTCGGCTCAGGCGGGACGTGAAAATGAGTCATGCTTTTTCGTGCGTGCAGCCGGCGTTCATCGATTTATAAGACGTTTTCACGTCAAAAAATCGAGAACTTTCTAAAATGGCTACGTACAATGTTTGACGCAGAGTCAAAGTTACCCACGTTGACTGTAATAACATTAACTTCCTATAATACATCAATACAAGTTTGCAAGGTTGCTTTGATTACATCAAAGTAACCTTGCAAGCTTTGAGACATAATATCTATTACCGTTCAGAAGACACAGATTACGTTCAAGTGTAGGACGGACAGACAGACAGATACCGTAGCCTCATGAATAGACTCCCGCACCCTTAGTACGGAATACTAAAAATAATAAATTGCAACTTATACCACAGAACACATTATTATTATACCTTTGGTAATGTATCGACGGGTTGTAGCGTCAGTCCTCAAAAACCTCCGAGCTCAATAAGATCTAACTGGACCCCTTACACGATTATAATAATTTCAATTTTCAAAATAATTCGAAGAGGTATAAAAACTATTTACTTACAAAAAAAAAACTCCGAAAAAACTAAAAAGCATAAAATAATGGACCTTTTTTATTTAACTTTAATAACTAAGTCCTTAAAGTAATGTAAGTATACCTAAGTAATCGTCATGCGTTGCGTTGCGAGTGGTCGTGCGGAGAGCGCATTTTTTGGAATGTCAAAGTTTATTGCTGGAGATTTCACGTTGCATTGTAAATTTTGGCGCCGACTCAAAATGACTAAAGTATACATACTTACGTTACTTACGTTTTCTAATAAAAAAAAAAATATCAAAATCGGACTACTCTGTAAAAAGTTATGCGTGATCATACATTAACAAAAATATATATACGCGTCGACTTGAGAACCTCCTCCGTTTTTTCGTCGGTTAAAAACAGACGACTTTAGACTTCTTTATCTATATTAGGCTCTAGCGCGGCGACATAAAGTCTTTATATCAAAATCTTTAAGTTCTTCATTGTTGGTATATGAGTATCGGTCAACCCAGGACACTAGATTCGTGAATTTTGTTTTAGACATTACGTCCACGTGATGGAAAGTCATTGATAATTATTCTTATAATAAAGCAAACTGCAACATCACGATGGTGTAGCTCGCTAACAAGCTGACGATCCGTAGGGCAAGGATCATGTCGAGGTCGTAGCATCCACATATCATCAATTTGAAACACTTCATTTTGTTCACTCGGAGTATGTTTTTGCAAATCTTCTTCTCGTCACCTAGTAATAATAATAACATTAAACAATTAATGAGTAAACAGGCCTTTAATCCAGATAAATTGTATCATAGTCTCAGCTATCTACATATCTATCTCTCATTCTAGTAGAATACAGGAAATAAATTACATACATAATTATCTTTCTTTTCAATAAAACCGTTTAACTTAAAAAGTTTTCTTAAGTACTTTTTTCTCAGGTTAATAATTTAAAAATAATCGGCCAAGTGCGAGTCGGACTCGCGCACGAAGGGTTCCGTACTATCATCTATAATACTACAAAGTTTAGTTCTGTTAATAAAATAACGAGAAATCAACGAAATTCCAAGTAGTAAATTGCAAACTTATAGGTAGGTTTTCGATACACATCCGGGCAGCATGACGATGCTCGCGCGAATACGCGCGGCTATGGTTTGCTCCGTCATGTTACCTCCCCCGCTACCCGCTAACGCGGCGCGGCGCTCGCACCGCGTTTAGATGCACGGATTATTTTAATTTTGTGAATTTTTATGTATTAGATTAGGTATTTATTTTTATAGTTAATATATTTCTAAATATTTACTTACAAATATTCAAGTTTCTACCTGTTAATTAAGATCGAGTAAAAATTGCTTAAAAATTACGTTTGTTGTATGGGAGCCCCCCTTTAATATTTACTTTATTGTTATTTAATTATTTATTTTGAAAGGTAATATACAAGTAAATATTCTGTGAAAATTTGAAGCGTCTACCTGTTACCGTTTTTAATATTGAGCAAAAAAATACGAAAAAAACACGTTTATTGTATGGGGACCCCCCTTAATATTTAATTTTTTTTAATTTTTAGTATTTGTTGTTATAGCGGCAACGGAAATACATCATTTGTGAAAATTTCAGCTTTCTAGCTATCACGGTTTATGAGATCTGTCTGTCTGTCTGCCTGGAGACAGACAGACAGACAGACAGACAGACAGACAGGCAGACAGACAGACAGACAGACAGACAGACAGCGAAGTCTTAGTAATAGGGTCCCGTTTTTACCCTTTGGGTACGGAACCCTAAAAATGGTTGTCTGTGAAGTCAGTTTACGGAAGATAGTTTAACTTGACAACGTCCAATTGATGAAATGATGATGATGTAACGGGACAATCAGCGTAACGTAACGGGACAATGAGTCATACTTTTTCGTGCTTGCAGCCGGCGTTCATCGATTTATTAGACGTTGTCACGTCAATAATGTTAACGAGTAATAAGTCAATCAGCTTTTAAAATATATATATATTTTTTTTTTTTTTTTCTTTCAAATTTATTTTACAACCCTAATTCATATGGTCATAGTATTAAACTAGCAACATGTCCTACCCAGTTCCACTTTAACTTCATTACCGCAATTCCGACTTGACTGGTTTTTATTTTCCCTATCATCATCATCATCTCAGCCACAAAAAGTCCACTGCTGGACATAGGTCTCCCCCATGGATTTCCAAAAAGACCGGTTGGAACATAGACTTCTATAGATACCCCAAGTATGTCAAAACCTAGCGTGTCAAAACGAGCGTGTCAAGTACGATAAAAAAACGCAGTTAACGACCAAGATAGATGCCAAGATAGAGAAGATCATGTCACTAATTAATACCATTAATAATCAAATTAAGTATCTTTAACGGTTAGCTTCTTCTTTGTTTTTTAGGTAAAATTGCATAGTGTGCGTCTTTTGAAAGGTAGGTTGCAAAAGTAATGAGAAGTGTTAATTATGGTGTTTATGTGATGTAGTTACCATTGTGAAGCCTTAATAAAAAATAAATAAAGATTTATTTAATAGCAGGTGATGTATACTTTCGATTCGATATTTTGTCAACTAGTAGTAACTAGTACAAGTGCGCGGATGCATTGGGTTGAGTAGATTTCACGCGGATGGAACATTCAATCACAAAATCGTTTGTGTCGTCACAGTCGCTACCAAAAATGTGGTACTCAAGGAAGGTTTTCATATAAATGAAGTCGTATGCTCCATCTACTATGCCTGTGGGTTGGAAGCGGCCTGCATCCAGCGTCTTCCTGCCACTTCTTCTTCTTTTCCTTATATTTATTAATATTTAATTCAATAAAATCGATGTTTATTACCTGTAGCAGAAGAATACAGATATTGCAAACATTTGCTAACAGCTTGCTCATTTGCAATATAAAACTTTTCTAACTGAAATCCAAGGTATGTATGAAGGAAAATATTTTTCAATATCCACACTAAAATTGTTATCAGTTTTAGCGAAACAAATTCCTGAAAATTAAAAATATTGTTATAACAAGTATACAAATAGTAGAGAAGTGGTCTGGCCGCATAGCTCAGATGTTAGTGCTTCTGCCTTCAAATGATGTGTTCTGTCCACCTTTTGGTTGCTCTTCCTTCGCTTCGCTTGCTGATGCGTGGGTTTCCCACTCTTCGACCCCAACTTTTCGTTTTTTTTTTTATACACTATAGATCTACGATTTACCACCAACTCGCCTGATGTTAAGCGACGGTGTGGCCGAGGATGGAGCTCGTCGATCTAGAAGATATCTATTCACTCTAGCCTTGATAATTCCAAGATTGTAGGTCTCAGGAAACAGAGATGGCGGCAACGAATTCTATTCTTGTGCAGTACGCAACAGGAATGTGGATTGATATCGCTGAGTACGGATTATTGTAGATTTTAAGTACTCTCCCACTGCTACTTCAACTTGCAAATCCGCTGTGCTATGTCGGTGATATTCATACGTCTCCGTATCGCTTCATTTTGAATCCCCACTCAGAGCAAGTATTTGAGCATGTATGTTTGTTTTGTGTCTGGGTGTTTCTATAAGTCATTATTATGTATATAAAAAACAAAAGAATACAAGTATTCCATCATATTCGGTTCAAAAAAAGTTGCGATTCAAATTGATTTATCTTATAGCTTGTGTGGCTTTTGGATTAATTATATGTATGACGTAGAAAACCATATAAATACTCACTATTTCACTTGGATTTGCTGCTTTAGCCAGGTAGGTGCATATCGTTATTATAAACTGTATATACGTTAGACTGTGACGTATAGTCTCTACCATGTGATATAAAACCTAAATAAAATAAATAAAAATAATATTATATTCATCATCATCATCAACCACTATCCACCCACTGCTGAGTAGATATAGGTCTTCTCTTTAGCACGCCACTCTTTCCGGTCTTGTTTCAGTCTCATCCACTGTCTTCCTTCCTACTGCCTTGTTGATTTCATCTGACTATTATATTATTATTATTTTAATAAGGGCAAGTGCCTTTGTTAACTACTAAAAAAAAAATACAAACTACACATCACTAAATTACTACACGAAAAGCAAATCGATTACTCTAGACCGATAAATGTCTAAAGACAATCCAAATGCTCAAACCCACTACCAGTTGGCAGCGTATCCAGCATTAAACATCAACATTTTTTTTAAACTTAAAACATCGTCACTTGTTTGGTATTATAAATGTACGAGTTAACTTAATTGTGTTTAAGTGAAATATTCATTTTGACTTTTATTTTACTTTTCTAAGTACCTACAATTTTTAAGTTAATAAACTATAACTCTTTAACTTGTAAACCCTACTTAGCCGTGATAGTTTTCCTTTTAATTTCATCATATATGATAACATCTTAATTTTTTCATATCTCCAAAGTCAACCGTTTAGCCGGTAGAGGGAGGGAGGGAGACACTTTACTCTTACAAAATTCTTCATAGCATAATATTTTGCAAACGAATCCCCAAATTGAAAAATGGTTTTCGCATACCCCCAATACTTTTATCTCTATGACTTTCTCAGCATAAATTGCAGCTTTCAAGTACTAGTCTTTGAGTAAAGCCGCGGGCAGACAGATAGACAGACAGACGGACATGGTGAAACTGTAAGGGTTATGTTTACTATGGAACCCTAAAAAAGAAAAATTGCTGTGGAGCTATTTAGTGACTGATTCTGATAATATTTGCTAGAAACGTTTGGTACTCAATTCTTAACAAAATTTTAAATATGAGTAAAATCGGTCAAGAAGTTGTGAAGACGAAAGGTTTTGAAATCCCAATTAATTGAATAGAAATATTATCCCATTTGATAGAAATATTCCATTCTTATTTTTGTTTCTTTATCCATAATTGAAATAGTTTTAATTTATACACAATACTCAAATAAAACTAACTCACCATTTCTTGCAGTATATCTTTAGTCATTTTATATGATTCCAAAATGTCATCATAAGTTTCCAACAAAGATTTTAATCTTATGATTCTAGTCTCAGAAGTGGGATCAGTAACACATTTTTCAAATTCAACTGTCCATATTTCAACATTTTTTCTTAACCATTTGTGCAAAAATATTGAATGAAACAGATTAAAATCGAATACCATAAATAAAAGAGTTGTAAAAAGCACATATAAATATAGTGTCGCATGAAAAAATGTATGATTAAAAACAAATATCAGAAGAGTTGCTAGAGTTGTTGATGCAATCAAAATCGACATTATAAAAATAACACCCTTATAATCCTTAGTTTGTAGATTCATATAGATTCTGTTCATTTTAAGTAATAAAGTTACTGTAATTTGACTTTTCTTAATGGTAATCAAAGCATTGATAACAAAACCAATATTATAATAAATGGTATTGAAAAGTTCACTAAAATTAAATATATTTTCGTACCAATGCCAGTTAACATCTGAACTTAGGTTTAAAAAAGTATTCAAACTACATAATATGTAAAACAAAACCGATGCAACTAGTATTAAGTTTACAAATAAAGAATTTGATGTTATATAATAGTTCCGAATAGTATATTTAAAACTACATGATATTATTTGCATTGAACTTAATGGTAGAATACTTTTTTGAAAGTCTTTGTCGAGTCTATTATCCAGTAAAACTTCTACGGGTCTATTCTGAAATCTAGTTAATCTAGATTTATTGAATAACCTTTTGAGAGCCATCTCTTCAATTACTGTTTCTGTTTTTTATACTTTGATAACGTCTAGATGTGCCGCATACTATAAAATAAGTGATATATTATAGTAAATATATTACTTAGTTGTGAGAATTTGTAGAGCTTTCATAACTTTAATGCATTTACAACCAGAATTAATGATCCTGGACAATTCCAATTTAGTTTGATTCGTTTTTTCAATAAAATTAATTGAATCCTCGAAAATCAAGTAGTACTTTCTAAATGATCGTATTTATTATGTTAACTGGCCTTGTAGCTTAGTTGATAAATTATATCTTATTTTTTAAGTATGTATTTAAAAAATAAGTATAATATATTTATAGCGATTTTATATTCTATATCTATACATTAAATAAATAAATATTTGTGGACATTTCACACAACACCATCTAGCCCAAACTAAGCAGAGCATGGAACTAGATGGCTGATAGAATACATATATACTTTTTTTTGTTGTAAATATATACGTATGATACATAGAAACACCCAGACAGAACAAACATCCATGCTCATCACACAAATGTTTATCATACATATATATCTGTATATATTTTATATTGTTAAGTATTTATGTATTTATATATTTTATGTTTTGTATAAGTATCTATGACACAATTATGTTATTTAATATGTACTGTACACCACAACCTCCTTCTCAAATTGCCTGTTTCCTATACACCCTAAGGTTGCCTGGAAGAAATCGCTCTATGCGATAAGGTCGCCGTTGTATTTTCAACTCCGATTATTATCTATATTTAAATTACTCTGTATGGATGTACAATAAAGTTATTATATTCTATTATTCTATTCTATTCTATTCTATGTTTGCCCTGGGTGGGGATCGAACCCACGACCTACAGCTTAGCGGGTGGACATACTACCAACTGAGCCACAAGGCCATTCATATAATAAGACTGTAATAGGTCAAATTCTGTACATTAAATATATTTTTTTAATTTTGATTGGAGGATGCATTCCTATAGATACAGAAGCCAAAACAGCAATTTTTAATTTTTTTTGTCTGTCTGTCTGTACGTTGTGTCCAATGGACGCCGAAACTACTAAATTAGAATCAATAGTCAATGTGTTACGTGACTCAATAGATTAGGATGGGTTAGAGTTTAACCTACCTTAGAGTGTAATAAAGTAAAGAGCATTCGACACATATTGTTTATGTTTTACTTGTCAGTCACTGTTTGTCTATACTGACGATCTATTTGATGACATTTTAGAAAGGAGTGTAATACTTTACTCCATTTAATACCAACACTTACCCAAAACAAGTCTTGTCTTCACAATGAATCGCCATCGAACAAGAATAAATATCGTCAACCACAACAAACAATACGTGCACAACTATGTGAGCAAAGATGTACAAAAATACTTTAGACCTTTCAACTTCTTCCAAGCTATTATATTTTTTTACCCGAAATATCGCATCAAAGACAATTTCATTATACCTAATGGATGGGTTGCGCAATTTTTCTCATCTCTATCGACAGCATTTAGTATTTTAATGATTATTTATAGGATAACCAACAATTTTAAGGCAGAGAACTTTAAACCTATCAATAACAATGGAATTATAGAACTCTGTTTCTTGTTTAGCGGTGTCCTTTATACTATCGGATATATCAACAATTACGTAGTGAACTTAAAAAATAAAAATAACAATGTCGCGCTCGTTCTCAAAATTCAGAAGATCACCAACGTTGTCAACAATAAATCAAAAACCTTTAAAAATAATGTTAGAAACAACAATTACTTAAACATCTTCATGATAATTCTATATTTTACCTTCTCTAGTTTGACGTATGTATTGTCAAACGATATTCAAAAGCAAGAGTTTCTAAGTGACTTGCTGTTGATGAATTTCAACTTTAACATCTTGTATGCCACTCGAGTAATAGTTTTGCTGCATAGTTATGCTCATTCAATGATCGAAGTCATGCAAAGCAAAGGTTTCAGTCTAAGAAATAAACAATTACACTGTAAAATAATATTTCAAGCATTTATAGACTTATTGGATACATACGATATCTTCGTCAAAGTATTTGAAGATTTGGTAAGTAATTTTTATAATTGCTATATTAACTCTAATTATACCTTTATGTTGGTTTTTAGGGTTCCGTACCTCAAAAGAAAAAAACGGAACCCTTATAGGATCACTTTGTTGTCCGTCTGTCTGTCCGGGTGTCAAGACCTTTATCTCCGCGTTAAGGTATCGAGTTGAAATTAAAACCCTAAACGCAGATCCATAGTACCGATCTTGCTGCAGAAAGAAAAATAAAATTTCTCATTTTTCGTAAAAACAAGATACATCCGAATATGTCGTAAATAAAATCCGACAAGTGCGAGTCAGACTCTCCCACCGAAGGTTCCGTACAAACTAAATAGAAGGGGGAAATCATATATATTTTTTATTTTATCCTTCATAAACCGAAAAATATACATCGTAAAAATATTTAACACATTCCTTTCACACCACTCGGATCCGAGTGGGGCGGGGCTATAGTAGCGGCGCCTCCCACTCGGATCCTAGCGAGCTCAGCTCACCTGCGCCCCCCCCCCCCCCCCCCCCCCCCCCCCCGCTACGCCCATGACAACAAAGTGATCCTTTAAGGGTTCCGCTTTTTGCCTTTTGAGGTACGGAACCCTAAAAATGCGAAAACTGGACATTTTAAATTAAATCACGCAAAATTAGGAAGGGGGTCCAAAGGAACGCGTGAAGGTATCGTGTTGAAATTAAAACCATATACGCAGATCCATAGTATCTTGCTGCAGAAAGAAAAATCTAATTTCTCAGTTTTCGTAAAAAAGTTACAGGAGAATATTATGCCGTAAAATACCCACATTTCGACACTCACAGAGGAATCAAAACCTATGGGGTACTTCCCGTTGACCTAGAACTATGAAATTTGGCAAGAAGCATTGTGTTATTAATTACACATATAGGAAAAAATCCGAAAACTGGACATTTCTAATATAATCACAAAAAATAGTGTCTTTATGCAAGGAATGAGGGTCCAAATGTTAAAGTGAATTAACCGTATCATGTGGGCTACCGAAAGAGCTTCATTAGCATCAGCTAAAACAGTTTTTTAAATATTTTTGCGATGTATATTTTTCGGTTTATGAAGGAAAATATAAAAAAATATATGATTTCCCCATTTTATCTACCATTTTGTACGGAACCCTCATCATTTCCATAACTGTCCGTGCCATCGAAAGATCTAGATGTTTTAACATATTTTTATTTATAGATCATATTTTTCGTAATGGAAACATTTTGCCATGCGTTGAGCTATCTCGAAGTAACTTTAGCCATGTTTCGAATTGATTTTACTGAAGATAACTTTACAATTACTAATGTACAGGTAAGATTTGTCGCTTAAGGTTGAACACATATAAATGACAAAATCATTAAAGCAGCAACAAATTTGATAATCTGAAGGAAATTTATTTCTAATTTTCTTGCGTATTATACTTAAGTCTTCCTAGGCTACAAAAATATCATCCGCGGAATAAAGAGGTAGGTGGAGGCGAGCATTGACGGCGCACGGATTATATTTTTGTTCGCTAAGAGGACTAGTAAGTAAGTAAGTTCGTATAGACTGACTGGCCAGCCCTATTGTCAGAGTTATTAAGCCGCCGAAAGGCCTCTGACTTGGCTTGACGATTGCTGAACAACCGGGACCTACAATTTAACGTGTCATTAGACCCACGGTAGCGCTCAGAAATAAATGCCACTCACGGTCACCCATCCGAAGACTGACCGGTCCGTCCGTTGCTTATATTGGTGATCGTTCGGGAACACCTAGTCAAACTACGCCACGAGCGCTACGAGGACTTAAAAAACGCAACGAATTATAAGTCCTCTTAGCATAATAGAATTAATAATTATGGGACCAACTTGGGAGCTTTCTCTATACACCATTTAAAAAAACACAAAGATTGGTCCACGAATTACGTAATTCGTGGAGATAAAAAAGAATTATACGTTACGAATTTTTAACCTCCTCCTTTTTAGAAGTCAGTTAAAAATAGTAAATTCATCTACAAAACTACTTCCGTTTACAATTTATTCATCTTTCTTTTTCAGAAAACGTTTTTATTTTTTCTAGTATTTCTGGGTTGGTTGGGGAGAAACTTGCTCGTGATCCTAGTTTTGGGAGTTGAGTTGGAGAAGTTTTATGTCATTACGGAGAAAATTCAATCTCAATGTGTTCTATCCATGGAATCTGGAAGCTGCGTTGGTATGGCTCCGTATTATTGAAGTTTTGATACCTATTGCCCTTGTTACCTTGTTGCTTGTTGCCTTGTTGTTTTTTTGTGTGGCAAGCGCCTTTATTAACTACAACACAACAATATACATAACTCAACTCAACTAACTAAACTACTACACAAAAAGCACATGTTGTTGTTGTTGTTTTGTTATAGATCAAACTTAGATTTAATTATGTTATTTTCACATCATCGGATCTAGTGATCCTGCTTAAGTACGTGTCGAATTAACATTAATTAGTACAATACAATGTCAATCATTACAAATTCAAATATTACAAATTATTAACATTATTATTTTTTATCAAGATTTATCATTTTATTTTAAAATAACGAAAAAGTCAATAGAATAAAATTAAAATTAATTACATTTGATGTCAAATTTAATATGGAAACAAACAGAAGTAAGGTAATTCAATTGAGTTGAATTAGGATAAGTAATTCTAAATTGAATTGAGTTGTATCGTTAATTGGATCAAATAAAATATGAATCAAATATTATACAACAATGACGTTTAAACAAAACAAACAAATGAAATATTTAAGATAAGTCGTTTAAAGTGTGCATCATCAGCATCATTTTATATTACAATTTTAATTAAAAATAAAATAAAAAATATCGTTAATTTTAAAACAGTCAGCAAATTATAAAATATTTCAGCCCGTAAAAATGTTTGTAGGGTGGAGAAAAATAGATATGTAGACTATGGCCTAACCCTTCTCACAATGAGAAGATGGCCCGTTCCCAGCAGTGGGACAGTTTGTACAAACAGGCCTGATAAAAAAAATGCATATTGATAATGCACAAAAGTCGTAGAATACATTTTTGGAAAAAAATATTGGGGTATCTCCCCTACACATAAAGTGGGGATGATTTTTTTATGATCTACCCCATCGTGTCGGATATCACTGGATAGGTAATCAAAAATATTAATTATTATTATTAATTACCGCAATATTTAAAAGACATTGACAATCTAGATATATTTAAATTTATGTTTAAGAAATTATTAATTGATATGACATATTATTCTATTCAGGAATTCCTAAATGACAAATTGTTAAATGATTATTACATTGCGAAATGAAATTAGTAATTAAAATATTGTAATGTTCTTATATTATCTATATATTTTGCATGCCATAGTGCTAGAGCATGGTGGTCACTATTATGTACATATTTTTACATCTGCATTTTTACCCGTGTCTCTGCAAATAAATGATTTTGATTATTTTTTTTATTTTTTTAAAAACATTGGGGTGTACCGGAACCATTTCTCAATTTAGGGATCCGTTTGCGAAATATTAAGCTTTGAAGTGATAATTATTGTTAGAGTCTCGTGTCTACCAGCTAAACGGTTGACTTTGGAAATATGAAAAAATTCATGCTACTAGAATATATATGATGAAATTAAAAGGAAACCTATCACGGCTAAGTAGACTTTACAAGTTAATACTTTTAAGTCTATCAACTTAAAATAATTACTTAGACACGTCAAAAAGGAATATTTCATTTCAATTAACTTAAGTTAACTCATAATGTTCGCAGTAGCAAACAAGAGACCCTGTTTTAACATCACATAAATTATGATATGTATCTACGGAACTCTACATTGCGCGTGGCATGACACGCGCTTGGCCATTTATTTTTACGCAAGATAGATCTACGATTGACCACCAACTCGCCTGATGTTAAGCGTCGGTGTGGATGAACCTCGTCGATCTAGAAGATATTCACCCTAGCTTTGAAAATGTCCGTCTGTCTACCCGTTCACGATTTAACTCAAAAACTATTAGAAAACTATAATTTGGTATCAGTATAGTGACGAACAACTACGGAATCCTATATTTTCCAATTGCGCCAATTTTCGAATTATATTCTTGTTATCTACTTTCAGAAGTGGAGCGTAGAATGTTCAAGAACATTCGTCGGCTGTACCGACTACGGTTCCGCAAAGCGAGCGCTCGCGGCGTGTTCTCCATAGACGCGACTCTACCGCTGCGGCTGACCAGTCTTATCGCTAATTACGTTATTGTACTTCTGCAGTTTACGATTACAGACACTTGAAAACATCATTACTCTGTATTATAGGTGCGCGCCTATTCGTGAGGCTACGGTGTCTGTCCGTTCTAGTGAATACAAGTCTCGAAATTGGCAAGCTTGGAGGAGAAATAATCTATGCTCGAAGTTGGCAAGATTGTAGTATTTACTTTGATGTAAATCTACAAAATACAAAAAATTGGTCAAAAGCGAGACAAGCTTTGTTAGATAAAAAATGGAAAATTATTTTTCGGGATAAAACCTCCTTGCTGATTCCACAAAAAAATTACATGTGAACTTTTTGTTAACACTTGTTGTCATGACATAAAATATAATAAACAGTACTGTTAAGGCAAATGAACAAGATGAGTAAAAAGCCAAAAAAAAAACCCTTAAAATGTCTTTGGATGAAGAAATTAGATCTGTAAACACGTCTTATTTATTTAGAACGCTAACGTATCAAGTTATTCCTACTGTAATATGTGGCGTTACAAATATTCTTAGATGTAAAGCACATTTTGTTCAATAATTAGTGTCAGTGTTCATGTTTATCTATTATTATTATTTTTATGTAGAAATAGGATCGCGCTTGACCGCCAACGCGTTGCGGTCTACGATGGAGCGCGCTTACCTAGAAGAAACCAATTCACTCGCGATTTAAAGACACCCAGATTATATCTATCGGGAAAGACCCACTCAGGAAGCGTATTCCACATTCTAGCAGTCCGCACGATGAATGAAAGTGAAACTAAAGCGTTTGTGTTTATGTTTCAGCGTAGGAACACCGAAGCTTCGATGGGCGAGTGGAACTCGTACTTTGCCGGTTTTTTTTTTTGGTATCTTTAGAAACATAATAAATTTCTATCTAATCGAGGTAGGATGGGAAGCCATAAGCCTCCCCGTCACTGCGACCTTTGCGGATCTATTGTAACATAAAGCTTAAGATAAGGTTTGAATTCTTACATTCCTATTAAAATCGATTACAGTAATATTTTACGTAATATTTTGTAGCATTTTGAATATTAAAAGGATAGGTGTACATATTTGTCACGACAGCCTTTTTCAGGTGTGGATCTGAGGCCGCATCGATAACTAAATAATTAATGTAATATCAGTATGTATCGAATGTGCGAGAGAGAAAAAAGCAAAATTAACTAATGTCTAGAGTCGGGTGTATTTCTGGCTTACCTCAAGGTCAGGCTAGGTCGTCCTCCCAATGTAAAAATGTGACTTGGCTTTCGATGCTAAGCGGCGCAATCCATCCCTATCATGTGTAAATTTATGCCAGGCATGGACATCCAGTTCTTTAATATCTGTCAATTTAAATTGTTTTCATATTTAAACGTATGATTAATTTTAATGCGCCTGACCATTGAAATTGCTTTGTAAGTTTTATATTACTAAGCAACAGTACCCAGCGTGGCTTCGTGTGTGTAAATTTTAGCCTTAGTTATAAGTGTAATTTAATAAAATGTTAAATTGGATTTACTCGTATGTATTATTGATTTATGTAATTTTATACGTGCTGGTGAAGAGCGACTAAATATGTGCAAGAACATGCGTCGTGTCCACGATTACCCAATCAGCCCAATCATGTAGGTACAATCTCATTGACAACGACAGTTTCTTCAAAGCCAGCGCTTGCAGCATGGTGACCACAGATAGCATGCTAGCATGCTACTGATTCACTTCGCCGACTTCATCACCACTTATACCTTAATATAGTTTGAGTCCGTAGTTAAATCATCGTCCATCTCGCTCGCGTATACCTACGTTTTTGAAGATATAAAATGACTGAATGAGCATAAAAAAGAAATCGTCGTTTGTATAACTAGAAAACAACATCACAAATGTTCGACAAAAATGTCATTTTGATCCAAGTCAATTCAGTTAACTTTTAAGTTAATGCCGCAGTATTAAATTTATTCTTTTGGCGCCATCTATCGAAAACTGGAAAAACAACGATAGGGTTGCTTACCAAGAAACCCATGCCATAATATTATGATGGCATAGATGTTTTTTGAAAAATCTTCGAGATGACGCTTAGTCAGAAACCAGCAGACGTGCTGAAGTTATTGATCCGGTTTGGTCCGTATGCTCTTCCTTCTCTGGTGCTTGCGTTGGGTTAACCCCTGATTTGTAATAAGCGAGTTGGTGACGTGCATCCGTTTTCAATTTGATACGGGGGTCACTAGATGGCGCTAGCGTATTTTCCCCTGAATCGAAAAACTTTAGTAACTCTTTATGCTTCTTAGAAATACGCTCTAGATAGCCGTCAGAGTCGGATGTTACCATCCGCACCCGGTACCATAACGCTGTGGACGTAGCTGTACCTTGACACAAGTACCTTTTGGGTCATGAGCTGTAGGCTTACAGGCAGACAGTCCATCCATACGGACCATAAGCATAGCTGCGAACCATGGACAGAGAGCTGCGTGTCTGAACCTACATTTACATTTAAAACTTGATGATCCAGCTGCATTTATAAATGGGGTGGCATGACTCAATAAAACAGCGAAATCGTAAGTAAAACTTATTATTTATATCTATCGATTTTGAACGAATTTATTTTCGATGACGCTAATTTTATTACAAATAGATTATAATGTATTTTAGAATATTCAGATTTGCATTTTTGCTATACTTATGATAAACTTAAATGTACAATTTTTATGATTGATGTGTAATATTTACCTTTCTAGGTACCTTCGTAACATCGCCGTCACGTGAAGTGAGGATCGATTCAATGTGAAAGGAACGAGGACATGATACACGATACGGTTCTCTTCGTCCCTCACGCTGTGGGGAGGAACGGTCTGCGGCTTCGAGGTTTCCCTCCTTTCCGCGATGGGGCGTTGGGGGAAAATAGCCCCCAGGGGTTGTTGTGGGGGTGCGAGTGCCTTCTGGGCGTGGGCCGACTAGGCTCCTCTAGCACTCCCTTATCATGTCGCGCTTATGCGACTGCGGGTTGAGGACATGATACATGATACGTAATACAATTAGGAGTGGTGCTTTACTTTATGGAGAGCACGAGCCAGTGCAGCAACAGTGCAGAGAATAAATAGAAGAGTAGAAAGAGTGACTGAGACGTAAATTTGCGTAGACATGACACCATGGTATATTAGATTTAGAGTTCATTTGAGGACACTAGAGGTTACTACGCGATATTGCTTCCAAACGGCATCATTATGTCATCCACTGATAGATCGAATAAGTATAGAATTGAATCTTAATGAAATGTAAGTGCCGTTAAAGTATTCGTACACATTGGGTTCTCTACCCTACAGATACAGACGTACTATAATCTATTAGTTTAGCTACGTAATACTACACGCACGGTATAATCGTGCAATTATGTATTTACATTTTTGTACCTTTATTTAGAATAAATCAGTGCCGAGTTTCGACGGTTCGACGTCGTACAATAAACTTTAGTGGAACGTTGAGCCCCTCGGGTCGTGCGCCTGCCGAGCGACGTCGTCTCAATATCACTGATAAGTTACATAAATTAAACTGCATTTTATCAAAATATAGGGTTTGGTCCGATCGGCTTTTCACGAGTTTAAAGACAGACTACAAATATAGCGTCGCGTTGCGACGTCGCGGCGGCAGTGCGTGCCCGCGCAGCTTCTACTCTCGCTGAATATGTGTCTCTATGCTAGTTTCGGTGACTAATTAATTTATTACTTTATAATTAACATTTATGTACTCTTTACAATATTATCTTAATACAATAGGATCAGTTACAGTTCCTAACGATTTATCCCATTCGAAATAGTTACGACTTAGTTTAGAACAGGTTCATTATCTAATGTGTACTTTAATATTACCGTTCAAATGTACAGATAAATCGCTTTACAGACGAGTGAGCTAAGTGATCATTGTTCTTAATCTAACTAATTTTCTATGATTAGTAATAAGATTGTTCTAAAATTAAGGAACATTTCGTTTTACATTATGTACAATAAAGTAATCGTGAGAGAATATAATATATAAATAGTGAAGAGCGGGGCGTGAGGCGCTGCGACACTGCGCGTAGCGTGCGCGTGCGCAGCGTCGGTCGCGACCCGCGCTCGCAGCCTCCACGTTGCATCCAGTGTAAACGATGTATCAAAACCCTGTCGTGCGGCGCACGCTCCAGTCCCCGTGCGACCGCGTGCGTGTCGAACGGAAGCAGAGGGCGCCACGCGTCGAGCCCCCGTAGAGGTTCGCTTAAAACTACACAACTCCAAAATATTTATAATAGAATTCGAACATAAAACAGAATTAGATAACAATAAAATAGTAATCTGTCATAAAATAACATAGAAGGTGCAATAATATCCTTAAATCTATGAATATGAGCGCGGGCGTCGCGTCCGCGCCGAGCGATACCGACCGGGGGCATATCACGGCGCCGCGCCCGCTCCGGGGCCGGCGCAGCCGCCCGGTCGATAAGTAAAGCGATTTAAAATTGAGCATCAGACTTTTATTATTATTAATTAGTGGGCGACGGTCTCGGGTGTGCCGCCGCCGGCGACGGTGCCGGGGGTGCCGCCGCCGGCGACGGTGCCGGGGGTGCGATATGTGCGATCACTTGTCGCTGAGAAGCACGAGGTCGTCGGCCACCACGTCGGACACGTGCAGGTAGACGATCCAGTACATCAGGTTGAAGCACACGAAGCACACCGGGAACACGATGCGCGAGTACTTGTCGATGTCCGACGGCGTCATGCCCAGGAACTTGCCGAGATCCTGGAACATAACAAACAAAATGTTCAGTTTGTCCTAAATGACAAACTGAATAACTGATAAATAACGTACAGCCTCAAACTCGGGTCCTAGAATTATGTATGTATATAAAGTTTGGAGGTTAGCTTGTATAGGTAGTTTCGCCGTTGGAACAGAGGAGAATTGTGTAAGAATTGATGTTGTCTTAGTGGCGAAACATACGAGTTTTCAGTCTAAAATGGCATTGGAAAAAGTAGGTAAAGAGAGAGAGATAGAGAATTATGTTCAGGATCGTACCTTCCCAGGGTGCAGGGGGTGCATGGTAGGCAGTGGGTCCTCACTGGAGGCGGCACGCGCGTTGAGCGTGTTCTCGAGCGTGCCGCCTTTCGAGTGCGCCTTCGGGTCGCGCACTTTGTACCGCACCTCCTGCAACATACGAACTTTTTGTTAGTATCTCGTCTTTACCAACTTCTCCTACTTTCGCTTTTGAGTGTCGTCACAAAGAGTCACATACCGAAGAGCGGCCCGGCGGACACCGGCTCATGGTGCTCATCTTGGATAGAGAGTGCGAGTCCCAGGGAGGCGGCTCCGGCCGCACATTCTTCTCGGCCATTATCTTCTGTATGGTGACGAAACGCTGCTTACGCATCTGTATCCTCTTGGACATATAACCGACTGTTGCGTACTCTGTAACAAACGAAGTAAATTGTAGGCAAGCCAATAGCGTATGGAGAAAACAAACGAGAGAAACGCACCTAGCAGACTGGTGAAGACCATCACGAAGCAGGTGCCGAGGTAGACGTCGATAGACTTTACGTAGGAGATTTTAGGCAGGGCCGCGTTCGTGGACGACATGAGGGTCGTCATAGTGAGGACGGTGGTGACGCCGAGCTGCACACGGGCAGGGGTCGCGTTCCGGTTCAACCAGAAAGAGACCCAGGAGATGATTACGATTAGGCCCGACGGGATGTAGATCTGGATCAGGTAGTAGCCCATCGAACGGACGAACTGGATTTCACACGCCAACCGCGAGTAGTTTCCTGCGAACACCACCATACACCACGCACAGCTCACTGTCGAGTCTCTGGAGACTGGCAGCTACTGCACTATGTGTACTCCATTAGACTCTCGCAGAGTGGGGACACTGAGCTATTACAATAATTTGAAATATATTTTGGAATTTGATCTGAAGTATAACTTTGAATAAAAGTAAGTAGTAGGGCTCACCTGTGGTGAGTGAGATCTCCATGGCGCGCTGGCGATGGCCGAGGACTTTGAACTGCGGTAGGGAGACTTCATGCGAGACGCCCACAGAGTTGGGTCCCTCGTTCCATTTGTAGCGGATGTCGCGCATCGTGTAGCCGACTGTGCGTGGCGAGACATGACACATGGGAGTGAGTGGTGCGGAGCGGCCGGCGACTCGAGCCTCGCACGCGCTGCGGGCGGCGCGGGCGCAGGGTGGGGAGCGGAGGCACGGGGGAGGCCTACCTGTGGAGAGCGTGACGACGGTGGAGCGCTGCCGGTGGCCGAGCACGCGGAACTGCGGCAGCTGCACCTCGCTGCTCATGCCGACGCTGCTCGCGCCGTCACGCCACACGTACAGAATGTCTGTCATCGTGTACCCGACTCCAGAGACATGCCAAACACACAAACGCTATCACTTACGCTGCGAAGGGAGCGGCCGCCGCGCCGCTCCACGATGGGGCTCCACGCGAGCGGGGACGCTCCGATAGGATGATAGAAAAATAAAAACCTCTACTCTACTCAGTGTGTGGAGATGGGAGATCTACGCGATGCTACAAAACCGACTGAGGGTAGTACGGTAAAAGAAACGAACGGTGAAAAGCTTCGTCTACGGCGAGGGTGCGATGAGTGTTCGTGCAGCGGTGCGGGTGCGAGGCGGGAGCGGTGCGGGAGCGGGAGCCGCGGCCGCGCGCGCGGCGCGTGCCAGGTCGAGTCGGCGGTCAGTGGCGGTGGGCCGATAGCGTCAGTGATACGGCACGGCAGGACGGCACGGTGCTGGCACGCGGTACGGCACAACAACGCCACAAGCCCGGTGACTCGATTGCATTGTGACACTTAAACCGATGATCGCTTCGGTGAGCGCGACACACACTAAACTCTGTATTATTTTTCTATCATCTGTGTAGATAAAAGTGCTATCGATTAGTTAAATTTTGACACAAAAAATGGAATTCCAAATTAGTCCCCATCGCCTCGCATAAATTACATATACTTAAATATACACAAAAATATAATAACAATAATAGTTATTAGACTGAAGACTATCACGCTTACGAATAAAAGTCTTTGCATGTAGGTAATACAATACAGTGGCGGAGTGACGGAGTACTCACAGCTCTCGATCTCGATGTGGCACAGCTGCCGGTCCATGGGGAAATACTGCAGGTTCATGGGGCACGACGCCGTGATGGTGAGCCTGTAAGGGGCACGTGAGTCAGTGTGGGGAGGAAGAAGCGGAGCGGGGACGGGCGGGGTGGAGCGTACCTGATGCTGCGAGTGATGGAACCCGAGTGATGGATGCGGATGAACTCATTGCTCGTGGTGGCCGTGTGGAAGTAGGACTGTTTCTCGTTCACGAAGAAAGTATCCGGCACCCAAATGTTCTTGATAAACTCCGATCCCACGGAGAGCGTCTCGACCCCGGGGCGCTTTTTATACGCGAGCCTCGGGTCCGTCCAGAACTGTCTGAAGTAGAAGTCCAGCGTGAAGTCCTGAAAGCAGCGGCGAGCGGGTTAGCAGGCGGCGGCGAGAGAGGGCACGACACTGACACTCGCGGCGCCTGCCTCACGAGACACGTGGCTCGACCCGCCGGCGCGCGCGTCCATCCAGCGCTTATGAGCTGCGCGCCGCTCGGGTCGGCTCGGCCGCCGCGGTCCAAGGCGGGTTGGCGATGCGGAAATTACGAAACAACAACCAGGTAAAGGAATCGATATCGAAAAACGTCAACACAACACAACATCCAACATACATAATAAATGAAAATAGCGGTTTATCGTGAAGCACGAAACCAATACGGGTGCAGAGAGGTGTGTCGGGGCTCTGTCGTAGTACGCGACCGGTGTAAGGCGATCGAGCCGAGGCGTCGTCGCAGAGCCGTATGCGGGCCGCGACGCTAAACTAGGACGCGAGCCATAAATCTCGTGCCGAATTCATTATCGGTCGAGTCACGAAAGCGCAATTTGAACAAATACACGGCGATATGGAAACGAGGCCGGTCCGTAGGCACGGAGCCAGGGTGAGATCGGTCGGTCGGCCTCGGGACGGCGGCAGAAGGCGCGCGGTTATTTCGATAGAGGACAGCGAAGACACTACACAGAGAGAGAAAGCGGCCGCTCCACGCTCGCGAGGCGGGAGGCGGAGGCGGGCATGCTCGCAGCCTCGCGTCTGGGGCTGCTGGCGGCAAGCGAGAGCGAGAGGACGGTACCATGAGCACTTCCGACACGGAGCTGATCGACAGCACATACATCGTGACGCCCACCTCCACTGGCGGACCTGCA
This sequence comes from Lycia hirtaria, assembly GCA_947563715.1. Classification (NCBI taxonomy): domain Eukaryota; kingdom Metazoa; phylum Arthropoda; class Insecta; order Lepidoptera; family Geometridae; genus Lycia; species Lycia hirtaria. The sequence goes on along the minus strand of OX387383.1, from coordinate 25,416,449 downwards.
ACCAACGCATCATGCGGTCAGCGGCGGACCGGGGCGGGGGAGCGCGGGCGGGACGCGCGGGGCAGGGGGGCGCCGTGTCAGTGACGCGGGGTGACGCTGCAGGGGCGGGTACGAGAGACAAATACCATTTGAACTTCAGACAGAGAGCTGATGGAGAGCACGTACATGGTGACCCCCACTTCCACGGGCGGTCCTGCAACATTCCACACAGTTTAAAAACACACGACGCGCTGTCATGGCTACATCATAATAATATCTGGTCGTAAATTGGTAATAAACATAACACACGCGTGAATGTCATCACGGCGACATTACACTATCATACCTAGTCGTAATAAACATAACACACGCGTGAATGTCATCACGGCGACATTGCACTATCATACCTAGTCGTAATAAACATAACACACGCGTGAATGTCATCACTGCGACATTACACTATCATACCTAGTCGTAATAAACTTAACACACGCGTGAATGTCATCACGGCGACATTACACTATCATACTTAGTCGTAATAAGCACAACATACGCGTGAATGGTATCACATCTTTATGACAAATTCATTCCAATCCGTAATAAAATAACTCAATTTTATAGTTAAAAACTACTATTTTTTATCCTCCTTCTTACGCAGTTGGGTAAAAAGTAGTAATGTTTTTCCATTAAAAGTTATTACATTATCATATAAGTACCTACCTGTTTTTCACAATTCAATGTCTCATTATAAAATTATCGCTTTGGCCGAGTAACTATTGTTCCGTAACCAGATACGTTTTTAATAAACTATAATTATTACCGGACGTATTTTATTCTTTGAATAAAATTTCAAACATGTTTTTATCCGTGATTCGGAATCTAAACTTACCAATCTTGTACAAGCACAGTACATACAATCACACCGAATATAAGATTATTCTGACGAGACACATTAAATGCCTCGTGTCACTTGCATCGCATCACAGAAAGTTGATGACGATTATAATATGGATCGGTAGGGGAGATATAGTGACTGGATATAATTGGGAGTATCTGCCGCTATCATCTGCCGTTTGCCGTCGTAAGGAAGAAGGGGGCATCTCCGGATGATGTGGTTTTAAAATAAAAAGAAAAAGTTTTTAAAATTGTTGCAAATATTGTAACTTTAAAACTTTTAGAATGACATAACATGGCATTTCTTTTGCCGACATTTAAAAAAAAAATGCCGAAAATTTTAAATGATACGGCAATAGTTTGAATTTCCGTGATATTATACTTAATACAACTTAAAAGTCTGCATTTCCGTAAAAATTTCATAATTTAAACAATATTTACATAATTAAAGTAAATAATTCAAAAATTAAAGCTATTTAGTGCATTAAAACATCCCTTGAGTCAATTAAATATTGATAACATCAAAGAAACAATAACGTTAAAAGAATATTTAAAAGAAAAGTACCCGTAATAACCTGTGCAACAGCAAGTACAAAAAATAATCGAAAAAAGTTGGTTGTCTGTAAAGTCGATTTACGGACGATAGTTTAACGTTTAACAAAACATTGATGAAATTATTGCATACTTTCATGAATAAAATTGAGCTCGACAATGAGCGTAACGGGACGCTTTTTCGTGCGTGCAGCCGGCGTTCATCGATTTATTAGACGTTGTCACGTCAAAAACGGCGGCATCTACACATACCGTATTTTTCTCAGAGCAGAAAGCGATATTTTTAGCGGAGTTTTTAGATTTTATGTAAGCAATCGGTATTCAAAAGGAACTGATGTTTCGGATACTAATATTATAGTTTCAGTCTAGATAAAATATTTTTACGGTACTAAATCATCTCATTTTCGTTTTTTTTTACTCCAACAAAAAACTAGGGGTATAGGGGTAAATTAGGGGTATGGGTAGTTAAACGTGTGTACCTATGTGTCATAGTGAATATATTTTGATCGAGCCTTTTCTGTTTTTAAGAATATTTGATTGAGAGTCTTTTATCTCTATTTTAATTATGTTAAATGTATCTGAATTGCAACCAGATATAGAAAAGAAAGATCGGGGTCCTCTGACACAAATACTTAATAGAAGACCCCAACCTTAAGTTGTATAGAAATAAAACATTTTCCTTATAGCTTTTAAGTCGGGGGTTTTTAAGTTTTCTAAACTTATGCTTGTTAGATACTGCCAGAGTGTTACGGTGGCAGAGTATGGTATGGTATCTATAGAGAATGTAGAATGGTTAGTTTACAGAGTAAGACAGGTAGAGAAGGTAGAGTAACAGTAAGGTAAGGTTAGTATGGGAGGCGGGTCGTATCCAGGACGTATGGCGGGGGCTGACCTCCGTAGTTGGGGCGGACACGCTTGTCGTAGCTGATGCTGAACGAGTCGAGGATGGAGGAGATGTTGACGTCACCGAACATGCCGCCGCCGCCTCCTCCCCTGCAACATGACATTGTGACGGTTACCTACCTATAATCCGAATTGCGAAATACCGAATTCATTTCCCCGAAAACCAATTTTTTTTTACCGACTGCCAAAAAGAAGGAGGCTCTCAATTCGACTGTATGTTTTTTTTTGTATATTTGTTCAGCGACTCTGTACTCTACCAATTATGAATAATTATTTCTTTCGTTTGGTAAGTAATACCTCAGAGGTGGTCCCAAATAAAGTTTATCAAAATCAGTTCAGTACCACTTCAGTACTTTGGGTTTTATAACAAAGTAACTGAAAAAGTCATCCAAGTAATTGAATTGCGTATGTTGGAGTCTGTTTTTTTTTCAGTTTTCTTAAGCTAACTATAATTATTTCAAATGACACTTTATTTTTTTCTAAAAACCATTTATTTTTTTCAAATGCCACTTTTTTTTAAGTAGCTGGGCGACCGAGCTCCGCCCGGATATTTTATGACTGAAAACAGGCAAAGCCGTTCTAAAAATTAAAACTAGCTAAATCGATTTATCGTCCACTAATCTACCTAGGTACTACTTTTATGCCAAATTTCCACAAAATCGTATGAGCCGTTTCTGAGATCTAGAGTATTTACAGCCATTGTACAATGGCTATAAAATACTGACGAATTAAGTTACAGTTAAGTTAAGTTACAGTTACAGTTAAGTCAATTTTCTTATTTATCCAGCAACTAATCCTATGATTTGTACCTAGAATAATAATCAAACAAATTAGGACCGTATTTAAACGTAACAAAACTGCAGAACACCTCCAGTGGCTTTATTCTCTACACGCCAAAATAATTGACATTGAAAACTGGACAACGAAGTTGAATGCTGAAATTTTAATTTTCAGTGTCAACCCTAACGCGTTATGTGTCCAAAGGGGATAGATGATGACTCATGAATATGAATTGCTAGCCGTGCCCCCCGAATCCACACGCGTGATGAAAAAAACGGCGGCAATGGTGATGATGCTGAAACGTGGCCTATGTCCGTGTCTATCAAATCGACGTATCTTCATATCGACGACTGGTTCAGATATTTTGTAATAATAAAACTAAAGCAACAAGCAAGAATTATTTGCATAAAAGTTTTGTATTAAAGGTATCAAATAGAGAGACAGAGTTATTATTTGATAGTATTAAGGGTGTGTTGTATTAAACCGAGAGTGACTGACACCGAGTGGTTTTCTGGAACGAGATATTTTATCGAGTGTGTGAAGCATGAGCAAATTGAGTGGACTTACAGGAAAATTCTGAATAACAGATTCAAGAAAGCACGAGACAAATAACTTTATACCTACCATCCTAATAATTTGAAATACAACATTATCCAAGTTATTTGAGATACAACATGATCCAAGTTATTTGAGATACAACATTATCCAAGTTATTTGAGATACAACATGATCCAAGTTATTTTGACATCCCATAAATTCAGCCAGCGCAAATGCAGTAGAACGAACTCTGAATTACAAATCTTAGAAGTTTAGTTTTAGTTTTTCACAAATCCCGGTTTCCTGAGAGCTACAATCTTGCAATTTCAAGGGTAACCATGCGAAGTGGTGGTCAATCGCAGATCATTTTCATTTCATGTACTTAATATTTATAGTAAAAAAAAAACTGAACAATTCTTTTCGCAATAAATAAAAAAGAATTTTTGCAAAACGACTTTTAGTTTCTGCGTAATACGTGGACAAACATACAAATACACAAACATGCTTAAATATCTACCTGGTACTTATAGATTAACATACTAAAACTGTGCAGTTCGGACAATATTACATACATACAGGTCGAATTAATAACCTCCATTTTAGGGTTCCGTACCTCAAAAGGAAATAAAAACCGGACAAGTGCGAGTCAGACTCGCCCACCGAGGGTTCCGTACAAACTAGTAGATAATAGGGAGAAATCATATATTTTTTTATATTTTCCTTCATAAACCGAAAAATATACATCGTAAAAATATTTGAAAAACTGTTTTAGCTTATGCTAATTAAGCTCTTTCATATGATACGCCACATGATACGGTTAATTCACTTTAAAATTTGGACCACATAAAGACACTATTTTTTTGTGATTAAATTAAAAATGTCCAGTTTTCGGCTTTTTTCCTATATGGGTACTCTCACACAATGCTTCTTGCCAAATTTCATTGTTCTAGGTAAACGGGAAGTACCCCATAGGTTTTGATTCCCTTGTGAGTGTCGAAATGTGCATTTTTTACGATACATTCGGCTGTAACTTTTTTTACGAAAACTTATAGACTTTATTTCTCTTTCTACAGCAAGATACTATGGATCTGCGTATATGGTTTAAATTTCAACTCGATACCTTCACGCGTTCTCGAGATAAAGGTCTTTACACCCGGACGGACGGACAAAAGGACAGACGGACAGACAGACGGAGAGACGGACAACAAAGTGATCCTATAAGGGTTCCGTTTTTTTCCTTTTGAGGTACGGAACCCTAAAAACGGAACCCAAAAAGGGTCACTTTGCTGTTCGTTAAAACACGCAAACGGCGATGCGAAAAGTTTACTGTACCATTTCAGTGCAACTTTTATCAATAATACTTGATACCATTTATCGAGTTTTAATATAGACAGAGCATTCTCTAACATGGCTGATGTGATCGAAAAGCCGAAAAGTTCTAAAGAAGAGGCCAGAAATCCCATGGGGTAGGCCTATAGCCAGCTGTAGACTTCCTGTGGCTGAGATGATGATGGTGATGTAGATCCTTCTATGTAAGTCAGGCTAGTTGAAGATTAAGCACAAACCGGTCTTGATTATAAACACTCGCTCAATTCACTCACTTTTTCAATTATTTGATGCATAACAAGATTATACACTCATATTACAAGTATGTCACATCACAATAAATCGATGACATTATTGTATTAGCAGAACTCTATGATATAATTAGTGACTAGAGCTCGTTCAGCTGCATGCTAATGCAATAAGACGCAGCCACGCTTGCTAATGGTTGCATGCTTGATACAAATTACGCCTACTACTGGGTATCAATCTACGTTCACTAACTGTTGCAGGCTGATGCAGGGTGCACTTCACCTGAGTCACAGCTACGTTCGCTAACTGTTGCAGACTGATACAGTACAGGGTGCACTTCGCCCGAGTACACAGCTACGTTCGCTAAATCTGTTGCAGGCTGGTGCTGGGTGCACTTCGCCTGAGTCACAGCCACGTTCGCTAACTGTGGCAGGCTGGTGCAGGGTGCACTTCGCCTGAGTCACAGCCACGTTCGCTAACAGTGGCAGGCTGGTGCAGGGTGCACTTCGCCTGAGTCACAGCCACGTTCGCTAACTGTTGCAGGCTGATGCAGAATACACTTCGTCTGAGTCACAGCCACGTTCGCTAACATTCACAGTTGACAGCTGACTCTCATTTGTTTTACCTAACACATCATTATTTAAAATTCACGTTTCTACAGTTTATCGTTAAGCTTTTGACTTCATTGACCATTTTTACATGAATCGCACGAAATGAGTATGGATGTAATCCTTTGGAGGTGTCGTCGATCGTAGTTTAAACTTATTCCACTTTATCATGAACATCTTGTACATAGAAGTAGAGGAGTATCATGCACTACCTAGGAGTATCACATAACGTCTGAGGGACTACACATTTTTCAGTTTTATAGGTCGAATGATTTTTCTTTGAAGGAACAGGTGACTTTATATCTTTGTGCAGATGTTCGCAACGTTTGCAACTAGGTCAATACTAAACCCACTTACGAGGCGTGATCTGGCTTGGCTTATTTGCTTTTTGTCAGCTCTGAATAATATAATTTTCTCTGATCCAGCTGATCCTACATAGACACATTATGCTATATTTTTTAAACAGCTTTACATACCTATATTCATTAAAAATTAATAAGTGCACAAACTGATTTTACTTAGTAATAAGTATTTGAAAGTAATAAAGATCTCCAGCAACTGCCGCTGCTGGACGGAAGAATAGATTAGAAGATCGTCGCCGTGATCGCGGTCGCTAAACCGAAGTGAGCGTTAGCAAAGTCACATAATGGCAATGGAACCTCGATCGAACTAAGTATAATGAGTGCGTCGAAGGGATCCTGAGGTTCTGTCGTGCGATCCGGGTGTCGCGTTGCTGGTGTGAGCTGGTAGTGTAGAGACTCACGCGACGCGGTCGGCGTGCGGCAGGGCGGCTAGCAGCGCCAACAGCAGCGGTGCGGAGCGGACGCCGCACATGGGTGGGCGACGCGCGTCGCCAGCGGCCTGGCTGGGCGCACTGCCGCGCGTTGCCGCCGCCACGCCACGCCCCGCGCCGCTACGATCGATGCTGGCTCGCCGTACTGTGCCGCTGCCGCACGACACGGCCGCCGTGACGTCACACCACGCGGCCGCCGAGCGCGCCGCACGGGCCCGGACGCCAGGGAACACCAGCTCGCCAGGAGTGTATCCACTAAGTGCATATACGTAGCTAGTGTCAACAACCTGCCTTAGCAGGCCTGCGGTGCGCGCTGCGATATTTTCGATACTATTTACTTAATTTTATTGTGCGAAAACGTGACAATATTGATTCACTCGACAAGTATCTACATAAGTTAAAAGAAAAACAAAATACCCGACTGCAAAAAAGCAGTTTTGCAGTCTAACTTACGATTTCATTACGCTTGATATGCTGTTGAGTGTATGTTTTTGTGGGAAAGTATGTGTAGAATCGCTGTAAATGATTATAAATAAGCATTCTTTGGAACAATTCTAGTAAAACCACTTACTTACTAGTAGTTCTACGAACAGTAGACCTCGCGAGAGAGCTTATTTGCAGGTCACCTTGGGTCATCTGTACATAATACCTTCATAAAGTTGGCTTAGGAAGCCGTATTAAAAACGAAAGAAAATTTGGCCTACTGATGCAGAGACGCTTCACTCGCTCGATCATCAAATAATTTTATAAATGGAGAAAACGTAAAATCAAGAAAATTATTCAGCGCTAAAATGCATCAAGCACATCCACGCGCCCTTACTGATACACACAATGTCAAGTTAGTTGTCATAATATCTCGACAACCACTTGATGTTGTAATTAATCTACCTACCATATATCATCAAAATCGGTTGATAATTAGCGCCGCAATAAACTTCCCCCCTTTTTATGGGAACCACCCACCTATCAAAAATCGCCGACGACAAAAAATTTAATAATCCATAGAACCTATAAGCCAAGTTTCATTAAAATTGGTTCAAAAATTACGCCCTGTACGCGAGTACGAACATACAAACAAACTGACAGACGAAAGAACTTACTAACTTACTTAGTTTCTTTATTGTTTTAAATTAAAAAATAAATAATTTTTAGGGTCCCGTACCTCAAAAGAAAAAAACGGAACCCAATAATTTTTAATAAATCAATTTACCTGACTTCCGAACAATAGCAACAACATTTTGGAGTTGTAATAGCGTACGTTACGGTTGACCATTATGCTTACATTTAGCTAAATCATGATTTAAAACTTTCTTAAAGTTAGGTGACAGGTGTGAAATATTACTTACCTTTGCCTATATAAAGTTGAAGCTTTGGTTGCATCTGAAATTTTATAAAAAGTTGCTGTTCTCCCAAATCTTGGTTACTATCTTTGTAAACGGAGTTTTGGCGGGAACGTCGTGGAAACATGTTGTCGTTTTTTAATACTTTTCTAAACTTGTGTTATTTTGAATATTATGCATAGACCCTGGGGTATTATATTTTCATACCACTTACAAAACACTGTTTAACAAATGCTATAAGCGGGACCAAATCTAAGAATAAAAACTCTCAGCATCTGCGACAGCTCTTCTTCTTCTTTTTTGTATTGTACCCCGCGATTTGCGATTTGCCAGTATCAAGTATTGAAATATTTTCAAGTTTCTTGAATAATACAAGTTATATAGTGTTCTAGTCACAGTCTAAGTCACGTAAACAGTCATTTTCCAATTTAATTAAGTCTTGCGTCAGTAAAGTGACTTTAATAGAAGCTTCTATAGAGTTTTGCCAACAACGTAAAATCACACGTTTTACTGCTTTATTTCCCTTGCCTACATTCACGCACTTGATCGATCACTTAATTAATAAAACACCACCAATTTTATAGCAATGATGTTCAAAATAACACAAGTTTAGGAAAATAAAACAAGCAACAACACGTTATTAAGACGTTCCCGCCAAAACTCTGAATTAGATATTTGTTTGTTATTTTGTTTCGTGGGTAATTTAGATCATTTAAATATCTTTATTACTTGAGTTATATAAAGCAACGTAATTTTTCAGTTAGATTTTTTTTTTTGAAAAACAAATTAGAGAAATAAAGTAAGCACATAAAATTATAATATTTATTCCTTAATGAAATGAACCCTCCATAGAAACATAATACAATACACCTCTGGCAGGCGTTGCACAACGGCTCATTTTTTCTAAAGAAAAAAATGAGAAAAAAGTTTTTAGGATCTTGCTGTAATAATATAATTTGAAAAAAAAACGTAAAACTTCAACGTGTTGAATTTAAACTGTTATATAAAATTATTTTTATCTCTTTTTAGTTAATTATTTTAGACGGAATAAAAGTAAAGGCTTTACCAAAAATATTATATACATTTCAATGTCTCAAAATCTCTGTTTTATTTGAGCAGTTATCATTAATTTATACCAGCGACTCCAGCGAGAAGATGACAAGACTTTTGAGTATTGAAAAGGATTGAGAGACGTTTCGGTAGAACCATACTCTTTGGTAGAACCGTAGATTTATAGTGATTTTATCTGAGGAAACGGCAGCATTGGCGCTGTATAATACACATATTATCTAGATTCTTCTTCTTTTTTGTATTGGACCCGCATTAAAGCATTTGCCAGTGTCAAGTATTTGGATTTTTTCAAGTTTCTTGAATAAAACAAGTTGTAAATGTTCTAGTCACAATCTAAGTCACGTATACAGTTAGTTTAAAGGTCGAGTCCTGCTTAATTAAAGTGGTGGCGGCTTTACTAGAAGCTTCTATGGAGTTTTGCCGACAACGTAAAATCACACGTTTCACTGCTTTATTTGACTTGCCAACACTCACGCTCTTAATCGAACACTTAATGAATAAAACACCACCATTTTTATAGCATTAATGTTGAAAATAACACAAGTTTAGGAAAATAAAACAAAGCAACAACACGTTACTAAGACGTTCCCGCCAAAACTCCCACATATCTAGATACCCATATCAAAGTTCTTCTTCTTCTTCTTTTTTGTATTGGACCCGCAATAAAACATTTGCCAGTGTCAAGTATTAGGATATTTTCAAGTTTCTTGAATAAAACAAGTTGTAAATGTTCTAGTCACAATCTAAGTCACGTATACAGTCAATTTAAAGGTCGAGTCCTGCTTCAGTAAAGTGGTGTCGACTTTACTAGAATCTTCTATGGAGTTTTGCCGACAACGTAAAATCACACGTTTTACTGCTTTATTTCACTTGCCCACACTCACGCACTTTATCGAACACTTAATGAATAAAACACCACAATTTTTATAGCATTAATGTTCAAAATAACACAAGTTTAGGAAAATAAAACAAAGCAACAACACGTTATATCTACCGGCACGTAAGTTTAGCGCTGACCGTCATTGCGCAGAATAAAAAAAATAGGTATCACAGGGGTGAATGACTTCTAACGAACGCGCAATGACGGTCAGCGCTAAACTTACGTGCCGGTAGTTATACTAAGACGTTCCCGCCAAAAAACCCCATATCAAAGTTACTCACCGACTATCGGAATGTCAATTGTCAGTTGTCACCGGCTGTCATTGTCATATATATTCCGTCTTTGTGCTTTCCGAGTGCGTTCACCAGTGGGTTATTTGAAATTGATGTAAAAGTGAAGCAAAAACAAGTATCGGGCGGTGTCGATCGGCGTAAGACTAGAGCGATATCGCTCGTACGTAACATCGGTCGAGAGCGTACGACGGAGGCGTCATCGGCGGTGCTGGATCCGGGCTGGCACGGGAGCACGGGGCCGCGCTCGAGGCAGCGAAACTTGTAATGTGCGTAATGAGATTAGGGCGCATGGGCGTGCATCAGGTGTGTGTTGTTTACGCGTGTATGTGACGCGCTGTGAGCGGCGAACGGCGCGCCACGTGCTCGCAATAATCCGGTTAGATTGAGTGCGAAGCGGTGTGTTGCAGGAGGAGCGAACCTGGCGCGCACGCCGCACCGCCTCCCGCCGCCGCCACTCGCACTCGCGACATGAACCCTCTCACAAACGGTGACGGTGAGTACCTCCCTCCACCCATGCACACATTGCACTTAAGTTCATTGCATCTGCATTCAAACATAACTACCTGCTGACGTTGTTTTTATCTAATACCATCTGCTATCACCTCTTATCTATCAATTTATTTGTGTAATATAAAAATAAGCAACGACTAGATAAAATTATTTATTGCGGTGAGTGATGCTCAGGGATACTTTGAGTACGTAATTACTAGAAATGAGATCTTATTATTAAATGACATGGGAGAAATCATTAATGTTATTATAATGCCTTCATTTTAATGTTGTAATTGTTATCTCTGTGTGTAAAGTGTGCTTTGTGTTTTTTTAATGTCACAATATGTTTACTTCTCTATAGAATAATGTATAGGCTCGTATCAAAAATGGAATTGGGTGATTGAAAGTGTATTTTTCAATATCAGTGTTACTAATAACTTACCTAGTAAAAAGAGGCATAAATGTCTAGCAGTAGGATAGTTTATAGGAATAAGCCAATCCAAACTTCTTGTAGCTAGGGTTAAGTTGTATATTGGAAAATTCAAACAACAGCAAGATTACAGTCCAATCCAACCACATAATCCTGGTTGCACAATGGGTCTAGTTTAAATGGTTTTAGCAGTATTTGAACTATAGTAATTTAATTTAGTCAAAGTATCATGTACCTAATTAAAGTTCATATTTAAAACTTGAAATATAAAATAGCCTTCTTGCCACTGATCTTATCTATCTACGACTAACATTATCAGTATGGTGTCACTAATTTATAAATGTTAATTAATATCAATTAACATCCTTGGTTGCTTAGTTGAGTTTGTACCTTGGACTCAAGTATATAGGTAGGTAGGATAGTAGTTGCCATTCCTCTATATCTGTCTTTTCCTTTACATAGATTATCCTGGCACTGCGTAAACTACATAAAGATAATTGACTGGCCTTGTGGCTCAGTTGGTAGTATGTCTGCCTACTGTGCTGTAGGTCATGGGTTCGATCCCCACCCAGGGCAAACATTTGTGTGATGAGCATGAATGTTTGTTCTGTGTCTGGGTGTTTCTATGTATCATATGTATATATTTACAAAAAAAAGTATATATGTATTCTATCAGCCATCTAGTACCATAGTACAAGCTTTGCTTAGTTTGGGCTAGATGGTGTTGTGTGAAATGTCCACCAATATTTATTTATTTATTTTATTTATAATTAAACAAGTTTATGTTAGAATGAGAATGATAGATAGAATATGAATTTTACTTATTCATTGAGACTTCCATAGAGAGACAGACATATAAATGGATGACAAATGAAGGGTTCTATTTTTCGATATTTTTGAGTGTTTTACACACTTAAGTATCTACAAATTTATAGACAGTTCAAAAATTTCACATGTCTTATGGGAGTTGAACCTGAATATCCCGATCTGTACTTGGAAGCCTTTACCATTTTGGCCACAGAGGTGTCACATTGGATGGTTGAAAATTATGAAACAGTCTTTATTGCTTAAACCAATCAAGCGTTGGTAGGGCAACCCGTCACACACACTTCAAGAGTGCAATTACTCAGCTGGGCCCTTTACATGTTCCACAGACCGACAAAAGATATCACACATCTGTAAATATTCAATATAAACAAGTTTAAAGACAGTTTAAAAATTTCACACATCTGACAGCACTTGAACCTGCATATCCCACTCTGTACTTTGTGTCTTTGTACTTTTAGTGTTGTGTGCGCTGGCCTTGTGGCTCAGTTGGTAGCATGTCTATCTGCTGTGCTGTAGGTCGTGGGTTCGATCCCCACCCAGGGCAAACATTTGTGTGATGAGCATAGATGTTTGTTCTGTGTCTGGGTGTTTCTATGTATCATTATGTATATATTTAGAAAAAAAAGTATATATGTATTCTATCAGCCTTCTAGTCCCATAGTACAAGCTTTGCTTAGTTTGGGCTAGATGGTGTTGTGTGAAATGTCCACAAATATTTATTTTACCATTTTGGCCACAGAGGTATCATGTGGGATGATCGTGGGATGGTTCTATATAATCTTTGAAATGTGAATTTTGTCTAACTGATCACAATAATGTGGTGTACCTTATACATTGAGATAAGAAAACATATATTTTTCCTACAGCTCGTCAATTTAAAAGATTATCAAAGTTTTTAAAATGTTTCTCCTATCTAAATAAACAAATTCATTTCTCACTTGTCTAATATCTCTAACCAATGATTTTATATGTTTGTTTTTGTAAGGTTGTGTTCCACAAGAGAGATAGCTGCGCGCATTAAGTTAATTCTTAACTGCAAAGGCATTGTGTTCATATTTAGCAGCTAAGAATGTTAAGAATTGAATGAGGAAAAATGTTTTAATCAAACATAATTACCTAATGGTTTCCTAGGTTTTTGCTGTTATTTATTAGTCGTTGAAATGATACCACGAATATTTACATAATTTTTAACTGACTTTAAAAAAAGGAGGTTAGCAATTCGACCTGTATGTATATTGTCAGATTGCACAGTGTTTGTATATCTTAGTCTATACCACCTTCCAAAAATCTAAACTTTTTTAAAATTTCTATGAGTATTAGTTGTTGTTGTTAGCCTGTAGTGTCCCACTGCTGGGCAAAGGCCACCTTCCGACATTTCCAATCCTGATGGTTTTGTGCATTGATGTATCAGTTTTCGTCACATTCGTCTCCACATCTCTTACGGTGCCTGCCTGCCGAGTGGTCGCGCCGATTTATTAGTTAATATTGAATTGTAATAAATACAAGGTGCAATGTTATTATTGTATTGTAGGTACAGTTGTTTAGCCTCTACCTAACAAGATCAGTGCAGAGCATGCTACGGAGTACGGACACATGACCTTGGTCAAGGCTGCCGCTTCACGTCCAGTGTACAGCATTTATTTATTTATTTAAGTCCATCAACATTGTGTACATTAACAATAATTTAAAAGTCTAACATAATAAAGAATAAATCCAAATGTCACAATAATTATAGATGGAGACGGCATGCATTACAAGAGCGAAAAATTATATAAAATTATACATTACACCAAAGATGACCTGCGTATACATGTTTTAATTTCAACTCGATACCTTTACGCGTTCCCGAGATACAGGTCTTGACAGACGGACGGACGGACAGACGGACAACAAAGTGATCCTATAAGGCTTCCGTTTTTTCCTTTTGAGGTACGGAACCCTAAAAATAGTTCAAGATGTGGTTAAAAGATTTCTGAGTGGAAACACTCCAACAATCGATTACCCTGTATAATGGCGTCATTATCATCAGAAATAAAACAGAGGCTCAAGGTCACCGATCTCAATCTATTCAGACAGCTATATAGTGGTCGTGCTAGACTTACCTACTTCTTTCTTAGAAACAAGTAATATTAAGCCCCTAATTCACTAGGGGATAAATTGTTGCGGAATATGATGAGTAACATGGAATCTACGTGACGCCGCAACAATACGTGACACGGTACGTGTTGCAAGTTGATACCTGGTGCTATTAAATAAATAAAATTACTAACTAATTATTAGCCTCTGTTTTGTCTTGTTGCTAATAATTCCATCTCCTTGGTAAATTGTAAATCTATCTTGCATCACAATAAAAATCTTGTCTTGTCTTATCTTGACATAAAAAATATCATAATAAATTTAAGAAGAATCCGCATCTACCACCTTTTCTGCCGCTTAGCTTTCAATCTGTTTGTCCCCTAGGGAAATACAAACTATACATAATATGGACTTATTTTTTTCATACCGTAGAATTATTTTTTTTCCATACGTGCGACTACTACGTTTTTTGTCGGGGAAAGTGTTGCAAACGCGTCGCGCTTGCATAAATAACTAATAACGAACTCAAAAATACTCAAAATCTGTTTAGTTATCATTGATTTGCGATAGCAATCATCAATAATTGACGCAACTGATAGGTACGTGGGACACGCATTTTCGCTGTCGAGCGGGAACTAGCAACACGTTGCGCGGTACGTTGCAGGATACGGCGCGGCATCGCGTAGATGCCGCACATGTCACGTTCAACAACTGTCCAGTGAATTGTCATCTCTATTGGTGTAATTGCGTCGCGAATGTTCGAAGGTCGCGTGGTCCGACACGGGTTCGTTCATCCGTCGCCGGCGTGCTGGCCGCCGCCGCCGAGATCAGGAACCAATTTATTGTGCCAATGAATTGTATGAATTTTAACAATTGGTGCCGTGCGCTGCCTGCCGCTCGTCATTCGTGGGGCCATATTCATTGTCTCTGGTCTATTCGTTTTTTTTTGGATTCCGTACGTTAAAAGAAAAAGTATTTATATTAAAAGAACAATAAATGGACAAGTGCGCGTCGTGGCACGCGCACATGTAAGGCACATGTGTCGCAATGTAGGGTTCCGTAGTTACATATCATCATTTGTGTCTTAAAACAGGGTCTCTTGTTTGATACTACGAACATATGAGTTAACTTATGTTAATTCAAATGAAATATTCATTTTTGACTTGTCTAAGTAATTTTTTAAGTTGATCGACTATAATTTGATAACTTGTAAAGCCTACTTAGCCGTTATAGTTTTTCCTTTTTATTTCATCATATATTCTACTACGTGACTCTAACAAAAATTATCACTTCAAAGCTTAATATTTCGCAAACGGATCTCTAAATTGAAAAATGGTTTCTCACACCCCCGATGTTTTTAGGGTTCCGTACCTCAATAGGAAAAAACGGAACCCTTATAGGATCACTTTGTTGTCCGTTTGTCCGTCTGTCTGTCTGTCTGTCCGTCTGTCCGGGTGTGCAGACTTTTATCTCGGGAACGAGTGAAGGTATCGAGTTGAAATTAAAACCATATACGCAGATCCATAGTATCTTACTGCAGAAATAAAAATAAAATTTCCTCCTCCTTACGTAGTCGTGTAAAAAGAAACCCTTATAGATGATTGTTCATGTCTTAGGATGATGTTCAGATCGAACGATATTTCATGCGAAACCAAACAACTCCAAGCTCTGTTCATGGAATGTCGCAGATTATATAATAGTGTTCATTTAAAATTACATCACTTCTTATTGACCTCGCTTGTTAAATGCTGTTCCTACAGCGTTAGTAAACCAGATTGTATGGTAATGAACCCGATTCTTGGGAAAATAACCACGAAAACAAGTTGGGATGGCGTATTTGGGGAGTCTAAAGTCAAGTAGACGAGGCAGACAGGAAGTTAGCTACGAGTTTAATATAGATATTCTTTTGGGTTTTGTACCTCAAAAGGAAATAACGAGTTATTATAGGACCCTCAATGCTTATAGGACTCTTATAGGGCAAGGGGTAATAAGACAATTCAGGGCTGGAATGACAGATTCTGAAAAATCATGTTGTCGAATTGTATCGGATACACCAGCGACTTTCCGTTAATGTTGCAAGCTTCACTGATGAACTTCTTGTTCAAGTATCTCAATGGACTCCAACGCTAGTTGCAAATACTTGTCCGAGCAAGAAACTACCTTCAAGCAACTTCGAGATGATACCTTTTCCAACCAGTTCTCGACTTAAATTAGTGTAAATTATAAATAAATATTGAAGGACATTTCACTCAACACCATCTAGCCCCAAACTAAGCAAAGCTTGTACTATGGCTGATAGATTATATAATATACTTTTTGTTGTAAATATGATTACATGTAAAAACCCAGACACAGAACTAACATCCATGCTCGACAGAAGTATTCGTTTTGGGTGGAGATCGAACCCACGACCTACACCTGAGAAGGCAGGCGTCCTGCCACTGAGCCATGAGGCCTGTCAAAAAAGTCAATTACATAATTATCCATATACGTTTATGACACGATGATCCGCTGTTTGTTTAGTAGGTACAACATAGCGTAGGTCACGGTCGTTTAGCTCTCGAGGGCTAGCGACGATCATTAGTACATGGTGTATCGTGCGTTAGCTAAGTTTGACACAGTACACTACTGATTTAGTCAGGCAGTGAGTGACCTCGTGTTTCTAAGAGCGTGCTGTTCTAAAACACTCGAAGTAAGCTTTCAAATAGAGCATAGAGGTAGTTTTAGTTTACTCGGCACCGAGCTAGCTAAATTACCAAGATAATGCGAGTACTAATTAAATTAAATCATAGGTACTCCATAAGTTTTTATTTCAAAGTTTGCTTAGCGCGCTTTGGTAAAACGAGCTTGTGAACGAAACGAAGAGTAGAGTCACAGAAGACTAATAGCATTACATACAGAACGGACACTCCGCCGCCCGCGTATTTCTTTAATAGCATTACATACAGAACGGACACTCCGCAATAGCATTACATACAGAACGGACACTCCGCCGCCCGCGTATTTCTTTAATAGCATTACATACAGAACGGACACTCCGCTGCCCGCGTATTTCTTTAATAGCATTACATACAGAACGGACACTCCGCCGCCCGCGTATTTCTTTAATAGCATTACATACAGAACGGACACTCCGCCGCCTGCGTATTTCTTTAATAGCATTACATACAGAACAGACACTCCGCCGCCCGCGTATTTCTTTAATAGCATTACATACAGAACGGACACTCCGCTACCCGCGTATTTCTTTAATAGCATTACATACAGAACGGACACTCCGCCGCCCGCGTATTTCTTTAATAGCATTACATACAGAACAGACACTCCGCCGCCCGCGTAGTTCTTTAATAGCATTACATACAGAACGGACACTCCGCCGCCCGCGTATTTCTTTAATAACATTACATACAGAACGGACACTCCGCCGCCCGCGTATTTCTTTAATAGCATTACATACAGAACAGACACTCCGCCGCCCGCGTAGTTCTTTAATAGCATTACATACAGAACGGACACTCCGCCGCCCGCGTAGTTCTTTAATGGCATTACGTACAGAACGGACACTCCGCCGCCCGCGTAGTTCTTTAATAGCATTACATACAGAACGGACACTCCGCCGCCCGCATAGTTCTTTAATAGCATTACGTACAGAACGGACACTCCGCCGCCCGCGTATTTCTTTAATAACTCGGTGGCGAGTTGTACGAATAACCTCGTCATTTATTCGTGACGTCACCTGTATTCATACAACTCGTGCGTAGCAATAAGGTCCGCTTCTGTACTCGACTAAAATACTGTCCTAATGCGAACTAAGCTTTGTTTCGGACGGACTTTGGTACCACGTGAACCATGTATTTAATCTATCGTTAATAGGGAACCAGTCTGGCCAGTTAGGTATTGAGAGACGACGTCGGTGCAACTGGTACTACTGTTGCCTTTGCGTCTCAACTCGTCTTACGCTTCTTATTACACTATTGACTCTGGTTTCGTGTTGCGACACGGTTTTACCTAACTGCGCAAGGAGGGTTATGTTTTACGGGTGTTTGTATGTATGTTTCTATATTGCCTCCTACAGTCTAAATGGTTTGACCGATTTTGATGTGCGAGGTGTCATTACATTCGTCTTTTCTTCCCGAGTGTAACAGGCTATTTTCTACCCGACTGGGTAAGAAGGAGGGCTGTTTTTCAAGTGTATGTATTTTGGAAGATTTTTGTTAATGTCTGCAAAAACCGGTTTTCTGTAGTCGGATATTTTGACTTCGTCGGATAGAGACTTATATTAAAAGCTATGTAATCAGGAACACTGCGATGTGTTTGCAGATGCGGGCGGGCGAGGCTCCGGCAGCGGTAGCGAGGGCGAGGAGGAGGCTGCCGAGGAACTGTCGCTGGTGGACGAGGGCGCCCCCGCGCGTGCCCTCGCTGCCCTCAACGCGCTGCGCAAGTCGCGCCAGCACTACGACGTGGTCCTGGTCGCGGCCGGCGCCGAGGTGCCGGCGCACCGCGCCGTGCTCGCCGCCGCCTCGCCCTACCTGCTGGAGGCGCTGGCTGCTTGCACCGCGCCGCCGGCGCACTACCGCGTCGAGGGGGTCTCGGCCGGTGCAGTACGCGCCCTGGTCGAGTACGCGTACACTGGTCGGTTGGTGGTGCGAGACACCGCCGCCGCTCGTGACCTGTACCGCGCCGCGTGGCGGCTGCGCGTAGAGCCTGCGCGTGCGCACCTCGCGGACAGTTTGTTGCGTCGTCTCGGACCGCATCAGGCGCTCGAGGCGCGTGCGCTGCCGGACCTCGCGCCGCATCACCTGGAGGCGCTTGACAAATACCTCGCAGATAATGTGAGTACAAGTATAAAGTCGCTTTAAATTGCTGGTCAAAAGTCGCTTAGAGAATTGCCCTAGTATCTGGAATCCACAATTTAAGTGTCACAGGTTTTTTTTTTTTTTTTTAAGAATAATTTAATATTGAAAGAATACAAAGGCGGTTCTTAAGATATCTAACTCGATCGTTGGTCAAGCTCACGGTCTACACTGACAGTAAATAATTCGTTATCTCTGTTCTCTCGGTGTTCTATCTCTCGGGATATTTTCTGGATCCCCTCTTCTTGGTCATACTTGAACTTTAATGTGCTGTGATATTAATGGTTCCTCGGGGTGTTTTGTTTTGGCTACGGTTATTCGTTAAAATTAAACTACGAGTACTACAAAAAAACTGCTGTTTTTTACCCGACTGCGTAAGGAGGGTTTTTTTGTTAGTAAAACTATTTGAAAACAATACAATTAAAATAAAACTATAAAAGAATACACACGTAACCGTGGTCCCGGCTGTACCCCGGTGTAGTAGCAGGACGGCGCAGTGAGTGTCGTCCCTCGTGTTGCAGTTCGATGAGGTGTGTGAGAGCGGCGCGCTCGCGGCGCTCCCGCAGATCGACATCCGCATGATGCGGGAGTCCAGCGCGGCGGGGGGCGCGGAGGGCGCGGCCGCCGTCGCGGACGCGGCGCTCGCCTGGCTCCGGGAGCGAGCCGCGCGCGACTTCGACCAGCTGTGCGCGCGCACGCACCTGCTGTACGTGGACGCACGCGGCGACCTGCGCGACTGCGGTGAGCTGCCCGCCGTGCACGGGGACGCGCCTGAGCTGGAGCAGTACCGCGCGCAGGCGGCGGCGGAGGCGCGCCGGCCCGCGGCCCCGGCCGCGCAGCCACCGCGCCCCCTACCCGGGCTGGAGCTGGGTGCGGGGCGGGCGGCGCGCGCTGAGTGCGCCGTGCTGGCGGCGCGGCGCGGCGCGGGCGGCGCCACGCGCGCTCTGCTGGCGCTGCGCGGGCGCCTGGCCGCGGCGCGCGTCGCCTGGAGCGACGTGGCGGCAGGCGGGGGCGGGGTGGCGCGGGGCGGCGCGCTCGGCGCGGCCGGGGAGCCCGCGGAGGGCGAGCGGCGCGCGCGGCTCGCGGCGGGCCGCTGCGCGCACGGCGCCGCCGCGCTGCACGGCCGGCTGATAGTGTGCGGCGGGTACGACCGCGCGCGCGTGCTGCGCTCCGCGGAGGCGTACTCGCCCGCGACCAACACGTGGGCGCCGCTGCCCGAGATGCGAGTGGCGCGGGCGCGGTTCCCGGCGGCGCGGCTGGGCGACGCCGTGTGGGCGCTGGGCGGCTCGGACGGGCACGCCGAGCTCGACTCGGTGGACGCGTACAGCGAGCGCGCGGACGGCGCGGGCGCAGGGTGGGCGCCGCGAGCGCGCCTGCCGCTGCCGCTGTCGCACGCCGCCTGCGCTGCGGACGAGGAGGGAGGCCTGCTCTACGTGGTAGGAGGCTGGGCCGCCGGAGGGAACCTCAAGCGGGTGCTGCGGTACTCGCCAGCAGATGACACGTGGACGGACGCGCCGCCACTCAACACGGGTCAGTGGAACGACGCATGACATATCATTTTATTTTACATGGTTCAAGTAGCTGTATAATATAGAATAAGAAAAGTGATATTTTTTTACCCGACTGCGTAAGAAAGAGGGTAAAGGAGAAGGAGGGTATTTACAATTTTAGGGGAGGGATGCTCTGTCCCTCTCTCGAGAATCAACAGTTTGTATTGAATTTGTACGGTGAACTTGAACTATGACGTCATCATTCGCTATCGTGTGCTCTCTGTCTAACATTAAATCGCTTGTAACTTTCTTATTTTTGAAGTTATTTTAATTTTGTTTTTGTGGAATAGATCTAGGAGTCCTTTTTTATGACTAAATAATAAGTGTATATATTAAAAGAAAAACAAAATATCCGACTGCAGAAAAGCAGTTTATTCAGTCTAATTTATGATTTCGTTACGCTTGATACGCCGTTGAGTGTATAGTTTTTGTGAGAAAGTATGCGTTAAATCGCTGTTAAAGATTATAAATACGCATTCTTTAGAATAAGTCTAGTAAAACCATTTGTTTAATACGGAAAAGTAGGTTACGAAAAAACATTTTATTTTCTTTTTCGGGAGATGTATTACTATTATTACAAAAAAAAAAATAGCCTATGACACTCTGGAACTGAAGAGCAATCTAACGACACCTCGCACATCAAAATCGGTTAAGTTGTTTAGGCTAGAGACGATCATATAGAAACATACATGATTATATGTATAATACATGCATGCACTCTAAAAACATAACCCTCCTTACGCAGTCGGGTAAAAATAAATCATGCATATTCCCCTGTCGTATCGTGCAGTGTGAGAGACGTGTGTATGTGTGTATGTGTGCAGGTCGCGCGCAGTGCGGCGGCGTGTTCTGGTGCGGCGCGATGTGGGCGCTGGGCGGGTGCGACGCGTGGCACTGCCTCGCCAGCACGGAGCGGCTGCCGGCCGGCGGCGCCGCCTGGGAGCCGGGCCCCGCGCTGCCCACCGCGCGCCGCTCCATGGGCGCCTGCGAGTGGCGCGGCGAGCTGGTGGCCGCCGGCGGCTCCGACGGCGCCGCCTCGCTGCGCCGCACCGACTGCCTGCCCCCGGGGGCGGAGGCCTGGCGCGCCGGACCGGCTCTGCGCCGCGCGCGCGCCGGGCTCGCGCTCGTCGCGCTGGACGACGCGCTCTACGCCGTCGGCGGGTTCGACGGGAAGGAGTTCCTCGCGTGCGTGGAGTGTCTCTACGAGCCGGGCGCGGAGTGGACCGCGCTCTGCGACCCGCAGCACCCGCAGAGACCGCCTATACAGGTAACACTGTCTACAATACATCTACTGCATGTACAGTCACTGTATAATTATGTTTAGTTCAGCACTAGATGGCGCTCGGTTTGATTTCTACAACGGCTGCCTACTACGGCGCCCCCTGGTGAGAAGCGCGGGCCGGAGACCATACAGTCACACACAACAATTAACAGTCACAAAACTCTAAACTTGACGTATTTTTGTTTACGACAAAAACTGCCACAATATAAACATCAAAATAAACGAAAACTATTGACTAAACCACAGTCTACTAAACTTGCTTATACGATTACTTGTATAATCTCCATGATATGCCGCACCGGGTCTACAGTAATAAGGTATGCTCGTATTGACTGAGAATATCACCTTACAGGAACGGAGGGAAAACGGCGAAACGCCGAAACCCGCCAAAACGTCCGCACCCGACAGCACGCCTGCCAGCACGCCTGCCAAAACAGCACAGGTAACCTACCTTCTATCTACCTCCGGTCCAAAAAGAGGGGTATTATAATAGTGATGCGTATATCTGTGTCTGACTGTGGTATAGTATTTCCATCTAGTTTTTAGAGTTCCTAGGTAAACAAGGAAACCTTATAGTTTCGCCATGTCCGTCTGTCTGTCCGCGGCTTTGCTCAAAGTCTATTAGTACTAATAATAATATACTAGTAATTTTACATATGCGTATTAGTTATGCCAAGTAAGTCGTTATATAAAATCTAGTAATATATATATATATATATATATATATGTATACATAGACAGTTCAAACATTCCGCATCCGGTGAAACTTGAACCCGCCTATATACCAATCTGTACTCGGATGGTGTTCCGAAGGTGGTCGAAACTTTCGAAGTCTTCAAACCAATCTAGCATTTTTTTTTTTTAATAATGATACTTGTATTTCAGGAGCTGATAACAAACGTCGAATCGGAACAAAAATCCGAGGCGGTCAAGACGGTCCAGTGACGGACACCGGACCTGCGTCTTGTATGAAGTACACTCATTATCATGCAAACACATATACTACACGTCCGTCGGCTTAGCATTTAACGCTATAAGTAACTGTACATTCCTATAGAGCAGCGGGGTGTTGATAATGTACGACATGATAATTGCTGACCTGACGTGATTGGCTGAATTTTTTTGCTTCTATTGGTCGATAATTCCTGTTATTTGATGGAACGCGAGAGTAGGTACTCTTTTCTGGAGTTTTGGGTGTTTGATCAAGTGCGTTAGTGTGGGCAAGTGAGATAAATCGAGGAAACGTGTCGGCAAAATCCATAGAAGCTTCCAGTAAAGTTGCCACCACTTTACTGAAGCACGACTCTAATTTGAAAATGACTTTATACGTGACTTAATTGTGACTATAACATTTATAATTTGTTTTATTTAAGAAACTTGAAGATATTATTTACCTGCATCGTTGCAAATGAATATAATTTGATTTCGATATTAAAGTTTCCTAAACTGCGGATTTTTGCCAAACACTTTAAGATATTCATAATGAAACCTGCACATACTGCTGAGCCACTAGCATAATTAAATATGCACGTTCAAAAACCTAGTACAAATGAAGCATCAAATCATGGGGACATGTTTTATCGTGTGAGTAATGATCGATTCGTACATTATCGTACTACGAGCGGCGGCGCGCGAACGTTCCGAATTGTATTTATGTAGCTTTTTAAGCGCGCGTCCACACAACAAAACACAACACCACTCCACATCACACTCACACGCTGTACGCTGTGAACGCACGTGTGAACGCGCTACTAGTTGTAAATATACGCTATACATATGGGCCGGTGTCCATATGAATGAGTTTTAGTCTACATTTGACAGATTCTACGTGTGACAGATTATACATCAGACAGATTCTGAATTTGACAGAGTTACGCATATGACATTATTTTTGTTATCAATATACTCACGAAAATGTCTCGCATTTACTTTTTCCAAAATCTGTCAAATATAGAATTCGTCTAATATAGAATTTGTCAATAGTAGATTCTGTCAAACGTAGACTAAACCCTGAATAGGTACATGATTTTTTTTTCAAAATAAATTCATAGTTTTACTAGGCTCTATTTATTTGAAACGCAGAGTCGGCCGCAGACTGTGAAGGGCATTGCGTTGGTTTTGCATATCCATACATATTCTAAATTTCGTTTTTACTTAACCGACAATGTGATATTACAATATGCGAAGTTACTGCGGCGTATTGTACGCTACTGCGTATTTTACGCTACTGCATATTGTCCGCTACTGCGTACTTTACGTTACTGCGTATTGTACGCTACTGCGTATTTTACGCTACTTGGTATTGTACGCTACTGCGTATCTTATGCTACTGCGTATTGTACGCTACTACGTATTATCAGCATATTGTGAAAGAAAAAGAAAACAGTTCTGACTTCACGTTCACTGGGACTCACAGTGAGACTGTTCACAATCGGTGGCGGACAATAAATTAGTTATCAATGCGACACTAGAGCCCAATCTACAGCGCAGCTGCGACATTGAAACTAAACCGCCAAAAAACTGGTACCGTCTTGTATCGGCGCCGCGTTGTGCGGATTTTCCACGCCGCTCTATAGCGGTGTCGCTGTCGACGCCGTGCTGTAGACATAGGATAGGACATTTAATTGTATGTTATTACGCGCTTGATAAATATCCTTTATCAAGCGCGTAACAACTCAAATCATATCATTTATTGGACATCGTACCTAATGTGCGATAGTGAACGTAATATAAGTAAAGATACGGCAGGGGGCGGGGGCTGGAATCATAACTTATTGCTACTCCGCACGCCATATTCAACACTGTCGTATGGGTTTTAGGGTTGATATTCGCGTGTGGTAGATTTGTCAAAAATGACGTTAACAGTGATTCTATATGTTTTATGTCGTTTACAGAAAAGAGATGGCGCGATGTAACTGCTAACTTCGTCGTAATTCTACCTCAAACGCTATTAATATCGTTTTTATTGGGTTTGTAAAGTATTTTTTTACCCGACTGCGTGAAAAGGAGTTGTGTTTTTCAAGTGTATGTATATATGGATGTTGGTATGTATGTTTCTATATCATCGCCTACAGCCTAAACGGCTTAACCGATGTTGATGTGTGCACATAAAAATCGGTCAAGCCGTTTAGGCTATACGGGCTCTTATAGAAACATACATACACTCAAAAAACATAACCCACCTTCTTGCGCAGTCGGGTAACTACTTAAAATATTCGAGAGCATAATATATGAAATAAACAACTCTAGGAGGTGGAGTTTATGTTCTCAGCTCCCGCCTTCGTCTCGCGTTGTAAAAGACACTTAGAGTTAGTCTATCAGGGATGTGGGTAGATGTAATCGAAAGTAATTATACAGAAAGTTTAATTTTATACTAATATTAGCTAATTTATAAGAAGGCGAGGTGAGAGCGACACCACTCGTCGCTGGTTACGTTAACTCGAGTATTATTAATATTTATGTTGTAAAACTAAATAAAATGCATTTTGTCTTTTAATCGTTTGTTTTATTGTTCTAGATCACCTTTTATTAAGTTTATAAGAAAAGAAAAATGAATTAATTGAATTTATTAAGGCAACGAAAACCCCACAGACATAGTAGATGGATCATGTGACTTCATTTATATGAAAACCATGCGTGGCACATTTTTGGTACCGACTGTGACGTCACACAAAAAATTTTGTGATGGAATATTTCACCCGCGTGAAATCTATTCAACCCAATGCATCCGCGCGCTTGTACGCTAGTAATTAGTTCACAAAATATCGAATCGGAAGTATATATCACCTGAAATTAAATAAATCTCGGTCGTCGGCTGCGATTTTTTATCGTACTTGTTGACACGCTAGGTACATACACTTGGGGTATCTAAAGAAGTCTATGGAAAACCCAAACAACACCGCTATTCACAACTCATTCGAATTCAGGAGACTTCCGAAGAATTTCACATGGGATTCCGGGATTAGCAAAGGACCTGCAGTACGGTTCCTGGGGGCACGTCTGTGACCCCGAGTAGTCCCAGCCAATTCGAGTAGTGAGGGTTAGTACCGTGCCCTCAGTTTCTCGAAGTCATTCGGAGCATTTTCGAGCCCCTTTTAAATTCGTTGTGGATAAAGAAGCTTAAGCCAAACTAGAATGATTTTTTTGTAACAAAGAGTATATTGGAGTTGGCAGTCAAGCACAAACCTATTCCTACATAAAAAATGTAGTTTCGAGGATTATAATTAGTATATTATTATTTATTACACAAATAAAGATATCTAATATTGATATGGTGACTACAATTGTTAATTAATTTCACAATTTCTTGCAACGCAGGTGGATAGATATCACAACTTTACATGGTAGAAAAGTATTAGTTGCGTTGCGAGACTTGGCTTTTTCTAATTATGTTTTTGATGGGATTTCGACACAACCCCTTACTAGAGGAAATTGTACACACAATTGCAAAATAAAACTAAAGACAATTAAATGCAGAATATATATTTACGCCTAACTAGTACAAAGTGCGTTTTGTTCATAATAAATGCTCCCCCTCCTGTCCCTCCCCCCCCCCTGTTCACTGCGCCGCGCTCTCCGTCTCGAGCAGCAACTGCGCGAGGGAGCTCCTCACGCCGAGGTCGAGGCGTGCGAACTGTTCCTCCTCGAGGTGATGCAGGCACTCTTTGGTCTCTGCGGCGGCGAGGGGCGGTGCGCCCCCTGGACGCAGGCCGCAGGGGGCGGGGCGCGGCTCGAGCACGGCCCCCGGCTCGGGTGCGCGCACGCAGCGCAGCTCGCTCGCCGCTAGGACTGACTCCACGTCCGCATCCGGAGAGCCACGCCACGCTGACATCGCTGCAACACAATAACGTTAACCCTTTAACCGCCAGCGTCAGATATTTCCGACAAGTATTTCGATTCGGTCGGATTTATACCACAAAATATTTTGGCTACAAAAAATTGTACCAAGATATCCGAAACTAGCGGTTACAGGGTTAAGACACTCGTTAAAATCGAAATTTTCGCCAATACGGCCTTACCACCATCTCTTTCTCTGCCCTTACTTAATTGTACGAATTAAGTCATTGTATAACGTACTATGTACGTACGATTCTGTTTAAGTTGATAATTTAAACAGAATTGTACGGATGGCGACGCTTTATATCCCATTAAGTGGGGTCGGGACAGCATGTTTCCATTCGTCACTTCACTCTATCATCCGTCATCTAGAAATGAATGATGATGAAATGTAGACATTCGGATCCCTCATATACATATCATCTTTCACACAGTTCACTCGCACTTGCTTCTCCCGGCCCATTCGCTTACTGTCATATTGTTTCTGTATATTATTGACTGGCTTGTTCCTGTATATTGCATTTAAAAACATTTCGGAGCATATCATAAAAATATTTCATAAATAACAATTTTTTTAGTAGGAAATACTATTCTGCGGAGTTTCCCCTAAAGATTATACCGTAGCTTAGGTGAGGGTAAATATAAAATAATAAGTTGTTAGGTCTTTTGAAGCAACACTCTTCATTACAGATAAAACATAACTTGTATCTTGTGATTTTACTGCTAATTTTAGTAACATTAAGCATTCCAGTTGTCATGACACCCTTCCTAAGAAATTGACCTCATTCATTCTTTTTACCCAACTGCGTCAGAAGGAGGATTATTTTTTCGAGCTTATGTATGTATATATGCGGATTTTACACACACCTCACAAAAAACGTACACTCAATATGCGTAACGAAATCGTAAGTTAGACTGGAAAAGTTGATGACTATCAATCATTGCAATGAAAATTGCAATGACAGATAGTGAATCGTATAGGCACAGACCTGCGTGCAGGTCCGCTGCGTAGACGGCGAGGAGCGGCGCACGCGGCGCTTGTGCGAACCGTCCCGTGCCGGTGGGCGCGCGGAACGCGGGGTGAGCGAACTGAGAGTGACGCGCGAACGGCAGCGGCAGGAACCATGACACGCCCTGGATGCTGTTCATACGCACCTGCGCACAACCATACACACAGACATATATATATATATATATATATACAGTTTACAAAACAACAAATACAATCATTATAGTTTAAAAACCCGATATCAAAATACGTAATTATTTTACTTGGTGTTACATCTTTAGAGGATGCACTGGTGCCAATCAAACTACCAATTCTAGTAATTGCTTGTATTTTTGAATTTGAATTTGATGTATTCTATTTTTTATTTTTAGGAAAACTTACAGCCTAAATACCTAAATAAACTATACATTTATATAAATTACGAGGCTAATTACAAGTTTTCGCGTATAGTTTAGAAAAATAAGAAATAAAGCTTGACGCTGTACGCGCCTATATAAACCAATCATAAAAATATTTGCAGGTGAAAAGATACTTTAGGTTCGGAACACGGTTAGGTCGCAAGTGTTGAATTTATATACACATTCGTAAACCAGCTTTCTGTTCACTTTTCTACAGGCAAGCCTGGACACTCTGATGATATTTTTCCAGTTGTTTTGTTATAAAAACCAAAGTACTGAACCGATTTTGATAAATTTTATATGGGACCACCTACCAAAAAAAAAATGAATTATCAAAAATAATTCATAATTGATGGACAAAGTAATTGTAACAAACATACAAAACACAGTTGAATTGAGAACCTCTTTCTTTTTGGAAGTCGGTTAAAAAATAGTTGAAATTAATAAATTGTTTTTTTTTTTTTTTTTGTTAATTGATTTGGGTTAAATTTGTTTCATTTCAATAACTAGCAATCGCGAAAACCTCAGAAAACATGATGTGTGTAATTTTGCGAGTCTGTTATATTTGAAGGGTACAGGCAAAGAATAGGGAATGTCCTAATTAATTGACTTGAATTCTAATGATTGGAATTTAATATAACATAGCCAAAGATATGATTCCAACAAAAAAAAAAAAAAAAAAAAAATGTGACATTCCCTGTTATTTGCCTGTACCCTTCATTTAGTCTGATCAAAACACGACGTTATGTAGATCCATCAAGCTAGTGGCACTCACTCTGTTGAGGAAGTCCTGGTTGAACTGCAGATGCAGCGGCGCGAGTAGGAGCAGCGCGTCCGGCGGCAGCCGCGGAGCAAGCGCGAGCAGCGCGGCTCGCGCGGCGGCCGCGGCACGCTGCGGCTCGGGCGCGGCACGCGGCGCGCCGCCCGCGGCCGACAACAACTCGACAGTGGCGCCGCGGTGCCGCGCGACCACCGACTTCACCGCGCCAGAAACCACCGGGGATATGGTCGAGTTGTCCGACCCGTACACCCACACCTGGGAACATACATTTATTTATTGGATAAATTGTAGTTAAAAAAAACTAAAGAAAAAAAACGTACACAAAAAACGGAGGCTGAACGTTTTCCGATTAACTAGGCGACTATTAGGGCGTGGAATTTGTAGGTTTATACATTTTGAGAGTAGATCAAGACTGTCAACTTTTCCTGTTATTATTTTGTGCAAAAACACGACATCGGCGGTTTTCCTTCTATGTGCAAGAGACTATGCAATTGCGTAAATAGTGCGAATCCAGCGTGTCACGCACGCGTGTAACGCTACTGACCACATATAAGTGCGTGTTCTTGTCCTGCTGCAGCGCCACCTTCTCGTACCGCTGCAGGAAGGCGGCCAGGTCGGCGGGGTCAGCCTCCGCGGGCGCGGGCAGCACCAGCGTCACGCGCGCGGACTCCGTCACGTACCGCACGGGCACCAGGCGCGCGCCGCCGAGCCCCCGCACCACCTGACGGACAACAACGTACCACATTATTTTACCAGACTGCGTAAGGAGGGTTATGTTTTTCGAAAATATGTATGTGGGTATGTATATATGTATGTTTCTATATGAGCGCCTACAGCCCAAACGGCTTGACCGACTTTGATGTGCGAGGTGTCGTTAGATTCGTTTTCACTTCCTGAGTGTCATAGGCCATATTTTTTTGTAATAATAATAATAATCTATCGCCTAAATTGAAAATTAAGTGATTTTACTTGAATTATTCTAAAGTATGCGCATTTATAATCTTTTACAGCGATTACATGCATACTTTCTCATAAAAAACATACATTCAACAGCGTATCAAGCGTAACGAATTCGCAAGTCAGACTGTAAAACCTGATTTTCTACAGTCGAGTATTTTATTTTAATATAGATACGAGTACTTGTGATTTCCCAAATTCACAATGAACCTGTTGTGCTATATACCTCGACGGACCGCAGCGTGGCTCCCCCCGCCTCCCCCTCCAGCTTGAGCAGCAGCCGGTACCGGAGCGCGGCGGCGGGCTCCCACTGGCGCGCGCCCTCCACCAGCGAGACTTCGACAGCGTCAGGCCACCTGTTCCGCACCCACGCGGTCGCGTGCTCCATCACCAACTGTACACGCAATACTGGCATTTATACGGCTCGAATGATAAACGTGTGAGCTCTTATCAACACCCATAGACATTATTTTTTTACTGATTGCGTAAGGAGAGTTATGTTTTTCGAATGTATGTATGTATATCAAATGTAAGTATGTATATTATACGTAGGTATATATTTATTTAGATAGGTCAGCTTCGACGGCTTGAGCGATTTTGATGTGCGCGGTGTCGTTAGATTTGTCTTCACTTCTCGAGTATCATAGGCTATATTTTTTGTAATGCATCATTCGCAAAAATAAAATAATGTGTTTTTTGTAACCTCTAATGAACTTTAACTTTTCGTAATAAACAAGTGATTTTACTTGAATTATTATAAAGAATGCGCATTTATTATCTTTTACAGCGATTTTACGCATACTTTCTCATAAAAACGTACACTCAACAGTGTATCACTAACGAAATCGTAAATTAGACTGCAAAAACCGCTTTTCTGCAGTCGGGTGTCTTGTTTTTCTTTTAATATAACCGCGTGAAGTGTTACCTGTAGCGCCAGTTTGTGCGGCGTGTCGAGCGGCGCGACGGCGCGCACCTCGTCCGGCATGTAGGCGTGCGTGTTGTTGAACAGAGTCCAGCGCAGGTGGCTGAACCGGTTCTCGGGAGGCGGCGGCTTCAGGCCAGGGTCAGAGCGCAGGCCCGCAGGCCACGTCGCGTTCCTGCCAACAACGATACGGTCAAATACACAGGTGTTCCTCAGGGAACTTATATTGGTTCCATTCTCTTTATTATATACGATACATTGAAACCCACTGGTGTTCCTCAGGAAACTTTTATTGGTCCCATTCTATTTATTATATATTATGTTAACGCCGTCTCACAAAGTTGTATTGCAAGAATAAAATCATTTCATACACAACCACAAGTATGGATTCAATTCCAAAAAGAATGAGGTACTTAAATAGGTTGTATTTTATACAAAAAAAAAACTCATAATTCGGTAATTTATAACAAGATTCGAAAAATTTACAAAATCGGTTAAGTCGTTTTTTATGTTTCACACGTAACTCACTTAAGTTACATGTGAAATAAGATGGTTCAGTTTTTTTAATTGGTTTGCAAACTGTATGTTGCATCTATTATAAACACAATTTATTTACATAGGTATATGAAACAATATTAATTGCTTTACATTGCATTAGTAAAAGCGATACATAAAAAGTTTAATTTTAGCTTAGTTTGTTTGTCTGTGAACCGAGTGCACGCGAGGAGCGTTCGTTTCGACACTGACCTGTATCCGGGCGGGTGTTTGCGCGAGTTGCGCCAGAGCACAGCTCGGAGTCGCGCGCTCTCCGCCGCACCGCGCTCGAGCTCTGCGCGTGCGCAGTACGCGTGCAGAGCGCCCAGCGCCGGCGCGCTCACCGGCCGTGCGGACACGGCGCCGGACAACTCCGGACGGAGCGCGTCGGCCGCGTCCGACCGCTCTACCACCAACGACCTGCTCACACACGGAAATAAGTATCGGAATACCATGAGTGAGTACCATGGGTAGTCTGCCAACCCGCACTTGGTCAGCGTGGCAGACTATGGCCTAACCCTTCTCATAATGAGAAGATGGCCCACGCCCAGCAGTGGGACAGTTTGTATAAAACAGGACTGACAAAAAAAATACCATGAGTGGATGCCATAATTGCCTCTCATTGGGGCATTTCATACGGTCAGGAGACAATACCGTACTTATAGTACCCCTAAATAGCTGTACCTTTTGAAACAACAGATTTGCAAATGGAAATGTTTCCAGTTGGACAGCAGCACGTGGGCGCGCAGCGTCCAGCGAGCAGTAGTGTGCAGGTGTACTCACGTGTAGGTCTCCCCCTGCAGCGTGGTGGTGCAGGGCGAATGCGCGGCGTGCAGCACGCAGCGGCCTAGGTTCTCGTGGTGGTGCGGCGAGTACGAGTTCCTCACGCACCACTCCAGCTCTGCATGTACGGCGCGCAAAACCGAGTTAGAGAGCACCACGCCGGCGTCCAGCGAGCAGTACTGCGAGTCGGAGCCAGCTGGCTCACCCATGTACACGTCCTGGAGAACATAACGTCATCACTCCCCTCTAGTACTACTACAAGTACACTACTAGACAGACTCCCCTCATGGAAATAGTCTGGACACAATTCGAAACAAAGTTGCCTAGAGACAGATGTGGAGATGAAGAGGTAGACCTGGTCAAAGTTGGCAGATATTGTAAATATTGCATGCAAGCTTTGGTGGAGAATAGCATCAGAAACTGAGGAGGTTTTCACTGCAATAGGGAACCCTTATCTATCCACCTAGTTCTTAAGTGTACTACAATCATGACAGACAATTCATCAAAACCTAACATGTACAAAAATCAAAGTCTAGGAATGCAATTTTTCTACTATGGAAACTAACGTAGTTTTCACACATTTTAAATAAAAACTACGGGTCACTCAGGTCTGTTTTGAGTCGAAAAATCCGACTATAATTTCAACCGCATTCGGGGGTCTTTTTCAAAGGAGCAGCGCAAATGTCACTCTGGGTCGGTGACAGTCAGTGCGAGGCGCGTCACCAACCGAGTGACGTTTGCACTGCTCCTATAAGAAAAGCTTTTAAGTATTAATCAAAATACTAACAAAATTAAAACAGTCCATAGCAATAATTTAATATGTCAGTCAAATCTAAGCATACTATTAATAAAAACACAGTAATCAATAAAACAAAATACCTGGCTCACACTAAGTCGTGACACGAGTTCTGCCAAGCGACGAGCATTCACGAACGCAGTGTCTGATATCAAGAAGAAGAAGTCATACTCCTCTAGATAGTTGTCTGCTAGATATTTCAGAGCGTGGAACGGTTTCAACATCTCACGAGTGTCTGTGAAACCTGAAAATATTGCATTTGATAAAGAAATAAAACTTTACATAAGACAAAATCACAGGAGAATAACTTATGCGTTTAAAATAATCAATGACATGAGAACTGCTGATCAGGGCCTAAGGCTGTTATTTGAACCATCAGTTGTTCACCACTCGCTGATATGAATGAAAAAAAAAAATGAAAAATGAAAATGAAAGCTACACTTGATTTAGCAACTATTTTGACAAATTGCTAGTTTATTACATAGTAATCACTAATGATTTGTCAATAGTCACTGAATTCTATCAATGAATAGTGAATGAGTTATCAGTTTTCTTATCTAAATACAATACAAATAAATTGAAACTGGTTCATCTGTTCATGAGCTTTGTGCCTTAGGCAGATATTGTGTCTAATTTATAGCCACTCAGCATCACCTGCATAGTGATGAAAAACTGTGATGCCGATGATGATAAAATATAGCCTATGTCCTTCCCCAGGCCCCGAAGAATCTCTGTGTCAAATTTCATAGTGATTGATTCAGCCATTAAGCCATGAAGAGGTAACAAACTATGCGACTACTTTCATATTATTAGTTAGGATCTTGTTTCGCGTTTCCAGTAAGAAAGGGTATGAAAATCCAATTTTTTATCAATCGATCCACAATTTATTATAGTTTCACAGTCACCAGTGTGATGATTCTGGTAGATGCTGGTTGCTACAGGCAATTCAGGCAAGGAGAAATGCACAACACACATCTAATGCAGGAAACATTGGCCCTGCTCCGAATAATTGTGCAATGAGAACAGTTCTTTACCAACAACATTAGCAAGCCCCGGCACAGCACTCATGGCGCTCGCTGTGATGAAGAATCGGAGCGCGGGCTGCAGACGAGCCAGTGTGAGGTTCAACGCTGGCACCTGCACTTTCAGCGCACCTTCTGAACTCAGCACACCCGTCAATAAAGAGCCTGTGGATATTATTAGAACATGTCATAGTTGTTGCAAGAGATCACATAATCAATCTATTTACTTTAGCCTTGAAAATTCCTAGATTGTAGTTTTATGTACATAGAAACTGTTGCTGCAGAAAATACTATAGGCAAGTATATAAAATATTATGTTTATTCATCCAGTGTTGTTATCTAAACTGTAATAAAAAAAATATGGTGATAATACTATAATTAGTGACCTCTCATTCCGAGCTCGGTGGTGTAGTATCTAGGGCGCTGCACGGGGCGGCCGGCTGGCGCCCCGCCTGACCCTAACGGCTTGTCCTCGCGGTGCGGCTCGAAGTCATCAGGCGCTGTAAGTGCTTCAGCGGCCGGAGCGGGCGGAGCCGCGCATACAGCTGCCTCGTCCTCTAGCGGCACCAGCGCTAAAGATACCCACAGCCCCACCGCCATGCCCACGATGAAGTACGAGTTGTGCTTGACTTGCGACATCACGAAACGCGACCACATTTTGATTATCACATGAAGACACTAGTCCTCTACGTGTCGTAGCAACATGGAAACGAAACGTGTCGGAATAAGGAGCGAATGTCAATTGTAGTGATTATACTATAAAATAGTTGTCACTGCAAAAATGTTTAAATGTTGCTTAAACCGCTAATAACCGGACTTTAATTAGTAATTTAGATTTAAAAGAATTGTGAAAACGAAAACCAACCACGGGAGCGGGCGGGTAGGTACGTCATATGGTTTGACATTTAATTGACGTTTTGACTAATGACGTTGATGTTTGACGTTCACATTATTTAAAGTTGTTTGACATTTGGACTCTTTATGAACGGGTTATTATGCCACTAAAAACAAGTCTTACCATTACTTATGAATTTTTTTATCGTCATTATTATCCATAGTCCATAGTGTTCTTTCTTGCTGATGTCTATTCAAAAGTTTCTTCCATTTTGTTATCAAATAATACTAGTATTCACTATCTTTTAGGGTTTTAGGTTTTGAAAAAAAAACACGTTTGTTGTATGGGAGCCCCCTTAAATATTTATTTTATTCAGTTTTCTAGTACTTGTTGTTATAGTGGCAACAGAAATACATCATCTGAAAAATTTCAACTGTCTAACTATCACGGTTCATGAGATACAGCCTGGTGACAGACGGACGGACGGACAGACAGCGAAGCCTTAGTAATATGGTCCCGTTTTTACCCTTTGGGTACGGAACCCTAAAAATCATCAAAATCAATGCACTAATCGGTGAAGAAACATACAAAAAAAACATACAGACCGAATTGATAACTCCTTCTTTTTGGAAGTCGGTTAAAAACATTCGATTAACTAATAGCAAAGAAGTCTACTATACGGTACATTATGTAGGTACTTATTATTACTTATCAAAATATTCACTCATGCTATAGTAAGCTTTAGATATCAACCAGTTTCTAACAGACTTCCA